>JALIGW010000040.1:2406800-3606800 GCA_023053685.1 Diadophis punctatus similis
TAGGAAGCTGCCTGCGATTCAGCCTTGCGGTTTCCCCGCAGGAAATTAAAGGCGCTTTTGGGCTGCCAAGATCGGGGGAGGGGGGTGTTAGGGAAATCTCCCTCGTCTGTTTTGCAGAGAAGCCTTTCACCTGCCTTCCCCCCTGCCCACCCAGCGCCCATCCCGCTGCTTTTCCCGTTAAACCGCGAGTCCTCCCGGGCGCTTGAGAAGCCCGCTCGGCAGGAAACATCTGCGCGCCTCTGCCCAGGATCCGCCCGCTCCGCCCAGCCAGCCTCCCCTCCCGGCTTACCTTGAAGGCGACGGGGAGGGTCTTGTTGCATCTCCAGTGGGAAGGCAGCACCGAGCACAAGAAGTTGGGGCTGTCGGTCCTGACGAGCTCTCCCGGATGATCGGCCAGGACGTCCACCACCGAGCGCGCCTCGGTCCGGCTACGAGGTCCCGGGACCTGCGCGCTGAGGGCGCCGCTGTTCTCTCCCATCTTACCGCAGGGGAAGGCCGTGGAGGGAGGTGTGAAGCGCCTGCTGGTGCTGGGGTCTACGGGAATACGCATCACAACAGCGGGCGTTAGGGGAGGAAGGAGGAGGCGGCGGCGGTGTGGCTGCTGCTGCTGCTGGCCGAGAGGCGAGGGAAACGCGCGCCCAGGGCGCAGCGAGCCAGATGCCCAAGAGCGCACGGCGGGCCGCTCCGAAGCCAGGCGCGGGAGAAAGCCGCCCCAGGCACCCCCGCAGGTCGGGCCGTCGCCGCCACTACCAGTCCCGGCCGCTCCGGCCGCCAGTCGCTCCTTGGGGCGCAGCTCAGGCGGCGCGTCTTCTCGGGGCCCCGTTGCGCTTCTCGTGCTCCTCGCCGCCGCCGCCGGCGGTGCTGGCGGCCAGGCGGCGGGCCCAGGCGCCTTGGCGGGGGATTCCCCGGGGCCGAGAGATCAGAGCCGGCCGCTACAGCTCCGGCGCGCGTCCTCCGGCCGCTCGGCGTTGCAGTCCCGTGGCGTTGGGCTCCGGAGCGCAGCCCGAAGGTCCGCCGGCCGCGGTGGGGAGCCCGGAGGCGGTCAGCGGGCGGTTGGCCGAACCCCAGAGCGCTCCTTTCGCGCGCCTCCCGCGCCCGGTCCAAAGAAACGCGGCTCAGACAAAAGAAAGCTCGGCTCCGTCGGTGCAGGGGCAGCGCTCGGGGCTCCCTCCCGCAGTCACGACGGAGGGGCCGGGAGGCGAGCCAGCAACATCCCGCGCTTCTCGGCTCGGCGGCTTCTCTCCCCGCGGAAGGGACCGCGGCGAGACCTCAACAGGTTTCAGCTCTCTCCGCCGGGCTCCTGCCCCCGTTTCCTGCTCCGCCTGACAAGCACGCCAGGCGCCCTGCTTTGCTCTTCGCCGCCCTTAGCCGGCCTCCTCCTAACCCGCCTCCTCTCGACGCGTCTGAAAGCAGCCGAAAACTGGCCGCGGTTACATACTGGCTCCTTCCCTCCTTTCTTTCTGTCTTTCTTTTTTTTTCTTCCCCTTGTTCTTTTTCTTAAAAGTTTATTTACACAGAGGCGGCCAGGGGGCGGGGCGCGGGGCGGGCACAACGGCAGGGAAGCCAGCCACTCAGAGCGGCGGGGCGGGGCAGGAGGGCTGGGAGGAGGAGGGGCCTGCCCGGACCGCGCCCCCTTTTCGGACCAGCCCCCGCCCGCTTCCTTGGAAAGAGGAAAAAGAACGTGCGGCCGCTGAGGCTTGTTTGGGGGTGGGGGTGGGGAACAGCGTGTTTGGTTTCCCTCCCTCCCCTCTTTCTGCTGCTCTCTTTTAGCGCTTCCTTCCCCTTCCTCTCCCCGCAGAACAAATCGATTTCCCGCTCAAAACGTTAGTCGCTGCCCCCGAGGACGGTTTGATGGAGGGCTTGCAGGTTGTGAAAACTTGGAGCCGCCTCCCGTAACCGGGTGCTTCTTCCAGACGGGTTTGGTTACAAGGCCCATTGTCCTTGGCCAGGAAGATGGAAGCTGTAGTCCAAACCACGCGGAGGGGGGGGTGTTGCTGGGAAGGCGAACATCAAGCCAGGGAAGGCTTCCCCGGAGCGAACGCGTGGAGCTGTAACTGGAAGGGTGCAAAAGCCGAAGGGTTAGCGGAGTTCACACGACGCGGGAAAGAAACTCCAAATCCGGGCAAGCGACCTGAATAGGCGCCGTTCCTACGTTGCCTTCCTAGGCCGCCTGGTTCCCGCAGAACGGTATGCTAAGGGAACGGTTGCGTTCCCACAATCTCTTAAAAGGCCACCTTACCCCTTCTTTACCCTCGGGTAACCTGTTGTGTGAATCCAATCCAATTTATTTCATATCCGGGGCAGCCCAGAGTTTAAAATTTCCTCCCCGTTTAGGCAGCCCTACTCCAGGATTTGCCCACCACCACATTTCGGCCCGAAGTGGGGGGCGGAGGTCGCCAGCGCTTAGCGGGTTGTGTGAATGAGACCATCACCATGAATCCTGCTTTGGGGCTTTCTCCCCCCCCCCCCCCCACTTTCAGGATCGGTGTAATGGTGCGGGCAGAAGGCTGGATGGCTTGCCAACTACATATCACGGCGTAGCGCGCTATTCACCCATCATCTCCTCCCACTAATGACTGTATGACCGTAACTTTGTTGCTTGTATCCTTACGATTTATATTGACTGGTTCCAAATATGATTTGATTGCTTATTTGTACCTGGACTATCATTAAGCGTTGTACCCTATGATTCTTGCCCTATCTTTTCTTTGATGTACACTGAGAGCATATGCACCAAAGACAAATTCCTTGTGTGTCCAATCACACTTGGCCAATAAAGAATTCTATTCTATTCTATTCTATTCTATTCTATTCTATTCTATTCTATTCTATTCTATTCTATTCTATATTCTATTCTATTCTATATTCTATTCTATTCTATTCTATTCTATTCTATTCTATTCTATTCTATTTCATTCCATTCCATTCCATTCTGCATGCTGTGAAATCATGGCAACTTGAAGCCTGGCGGACTTCAACTCCCAGAATTCCCCAGCCAGCTTTTGCTGGCTAGGGAATTCTGGGAGTTGAAGTCCGCCAGGCTTCAAGTTGCCAAGGTTGGAGAGCCCTAACCTTCCAAGCGGATTTCCACGGGGGGGGGGGGGGGGATGGCTTGAAATGTAAATTACGTTAAGGACGGGCTCTGCCTTCCCGCCTCTTAACTCGATGACTCGCTTTGTCTAAGCCGCCTAAGCCGCCTAAGCCAGGTCAAACACACCTTTTTACCATATATCCGCCCAGCGAGTTAAACAACGCGAATTTCCCTATAGCGGCTTCTTCTGCTAAGGTATCCTGTTCGTGGAATCAGGCCGTTGCATTTAGTGCGGAGAAAATGGGTCTCCTCTCCCGAATCGTTGTAGGCCTGCTGTGGCCTTCGCATAGCTTCCCCTACCCCCCCCACACAGCCCGAAAGCCGGTCCTATTCAGGTCTACCCGCGAGCCCAACGGGAGAGCCCGCCGCTTTGATTTCTCTCCTCCCCAACAGCAGTTCCGCTTTCTTTGACCTGGTTCCGACGATCTCCCTAAAAACAGAGGCTGCCTTTTTTGCACAACAGGCTAACCGAGGCGGAGGTGAAAGCTTTCATCCAGCGCTGCTCCAGCAATCTCTCCGGTTGGTCTTATTTTTTCTTGGCTCTTCTCTGCCTCGCGGGGAGAGACACGGAGGTTGGGGGGCACAGGTGAAATCCAATTTTTACTACCGGTTCTGTGGGCGTGGCTTGGTGGGCGTGGCATGGCTTGGTGGGCATGGCAGGGGAAGGATACTGCAAAATCCCCATTCCCTCCCCACTCCTGGGGGAAGGATACTGCAAAATCCCCATTCCCTCCCCACTCCTGGGGGAAGGATACTGCAAAATCCCCATTCCCTCCCCACTCCTGGGGGAAGGTTACTGCAAAATCCCCATTCCCACCACACTCCTGGGGGAAGGATATTGCAAAATCCCCATTCCCTCCCCACTCCTGGGGGAAGGATACTGCAAAATCCCCATTCCCTCCCCACTCCTGGGGGAAGGATATTGCAAAATCCCCATTCCCTCCCCACTCCTGGGGGAAGGATATTGCAAAATCCCCATTCCCTCCCCACTCCTGGGGGAAGGATACTGCAAAATCCCCATTCCCTCCCCACTCCTGAGGGAAAGATACTGCAAAATCCCCATTCCCTCCCCACTCCTGGGGGAAAGATACTGCAAAATCCCCATTCCCTCCCCACTCCTGGGGGAAGGATACTGCAAAATCCCCATTCCCTCCCCACTCCTGGGGGAAGGATACTGCAAAATCCCCATTCCCTCCCCACTCCTGGGGCCAGCCAGGGGTGGTATTTGCCAGTTCTCCAACTACTCAAAATTTCCCCTACGGGTTCTCCAGAACCTGTCAAAACCTGCTGGATTTCACCCCTGGGTTGGGGATGTTGACCCGCTGTGTTAAGTTTTGTTTGAATCCCGAGGTTGATTCGGAGGCTTCTCACCAGAGGCCCGCAAGAGCCTTTTCAGTGAAGAGGAAGAAGGAGAGGCAGGGTAAACGAGACTTGGGTTAAGGTGCGCCTGGCCGCTTTGTGGCTATTGTGGAAAACGAGCCGTCGCCCCTTAGAAGCCATAACGCGGTCGAATAGTTGTGGGGAGCAACCTGCGAGTTGTTGAGCACAGAGATCCCGTTGAGTTCTCGGGTTTAGAGAGGTATGTGTGAACTCTCCCGCTTTGCAGAAGGGCCCTCGGGGTTAGAGAGAGCGTTACGGGATGGGGGGGGGGAGCCTGGAGGGCGGAACGGCCACTAGGGAGGGTGGACGAGTGATGGGGGGGGCGCTCTCTTCTCCGTCCGCTTTTCTCAAAACGGAACGTGTAAAGAATTGCAAGGGGAGGACTGATTACTCCCCTAGGGCCCACGGAACTACCGGCCACCAGCTGCTTGCCCGAGGGCCTCCGGGGAGTGAAAAGCGGTGGCAGAGCAGTCTGCAACCGACAGGCCCGCCTGTCTTTTTGCCGACATTTCAAAGCCGCAGCCCTGCCAGGTTTGAGCCGGGGGGGGCGGGTCTTCTGCTATTCCTGCCGCCGCCCCGACTCCTTCGGGATGCTCCGTTGGAGAGCCGTCGGACGAAGCCGCAGCGCCAGCGACGCCGGGCAGATATTCGCTAGCCCCCCCCCCCTTAACTTCTGAGCTGCTGGGAAGTGCCCTCGGACGGGGGCCCTTTGTCGGGGGGTGGGGAAAGCGGGAGGGTGCCCCGATCCCATCTAGACAGCTCAGCCGCTAAAGTGATCCGATGCACTGGTGGCCTAGAGGTGGAGTTCTTGCCTCACAATCAGCAGGTTGTGAGTTCGATCCTAGGTAGAGGCAGATGTAAGGTCTCCTGCTTGGGCAGGGGGTTGGACTAGATGACCTGCCAGGTCCCTTCCAACTCTGTTAATCTGCTAAACGTTCCGTTACAAACGCTTTTGGTAATAAAGCGCTTTTATCCCTTCAAGCCCAAACCTGCTTCTCTTGGGCCTGTAACTTCGCGGAGAGAGGGGGGAGGAATGGAAAATAGGGCACTGACACCCCCCCCCCCAAGGCACAGAGGATCGGTTCCTTTTAACCAAGACCCAGAACCGGCACAGGGAGAAATGGGTTAGGACAGGAAGCGTCGTTTTGAATCTTGGTAGATGTTGTTGGGGGGGGGGGGCGATATGTTAACCTGTTGTGCAAACGCGGGCCGTTTGGTCGACGTTAAACCAGGTTTGTTACAGAGCGAGTGGAACCTATTCCCACGCCAGGCGACCATGAACGGAGCTGCCTGTGTGTGTGGTTGTGGGAACCCAGGCCATTTGGCAATTGATGTCCGGGGTAAGATCCGAGAAAATGAGATCCGGAAGTACACCTGTCTTGTGAACCGCAGTTCTTTTCAAAAGCAAATCCGTTCAGTTCCATAAACCTCTTTCCTTTCTCCTACAAGACCGCGCCGTCTCGCTCTCTTTTTCCAACCTCTCCCCAGCCCTGCAGATATGTCTGAACTCATATGGTATTCCCAGCCGATTGCTAAGATTCCCTCTACCGCAGAGGTCTTCAAACTTGGCAACTTTAAGACTGGTGGACTTCAACTCCCAGAATTCTCCAGCCAGCTGGCTGGAGAATTCTGGGAGTTGAAGTCCACCAGTCATAGCTGGTGGTCCATAACTGGCTGGAGTCCATAGCTGGCTGGAGAATTCTGGGAGTTGAAGTCCACCAGCCTTAAAGTTGCCAAGTTTGGTGACCCCTGCGTAATCTTCCCTAACTCTCTTCAGGCAGCTCTGGGTCTCCACGGTTTCCGGGGAAGAGGATGGGAATCGCGTGGTGGCTCTCCCCCTCCTGGTTCCGACTGGCCCAGGGGAAGCGGATCAAATGCTAGAGGAGTCTTGGGAGCGGCCCTAGGGCCACAGGGGTGCCGACGAGCGAGTTGGGATGGCAGAAGTTCAAAGGAAGTGAAGGGAAGTTTGGCGGAGCGGTTAGAAAACCGGCGGCGGCATCCCTCCCGACGAACTCCAAAGCGGGCCGACGGGATTCGGGCTCAGAAGGACCACGAATTCTTTCACGAGGAGAACGAACCTAACAACAAACCTAAGGACAAAATCTTTTTTCCCCTTTTGCATTATTTTCTCTCCTTCCTTTTCTTCTTCTTTTTCTTTCTTCCCCTTTTCCTTCTTTCCTTTTTCTCTACCCCCTTCCCTCACGCTAAATAAATAATAAAGCTTCCATCTGTCCTCCCTTCCCCTTTGACCAACACGGGTGTTTTAGTTTTTTTTTTTAATTTAAACGTCCGTGGTAATTTCCACTTTATTCCCAACGAACCCTCCTTCTTCATCACCGATGTATCTTGCAACTAAATCGATGCTTCTTAATTCGGTCTTTCCGGGAAGACGGGTCTATGCAGTTTAACTCATTAGCAGGTGCAATTCGCTCAGCTTTTACACTGAAGTAAGCCTAACTGCGTTTCATGAGATTTCCTGCCACGTTAATGTATCTAACCTGGACCTTTTTTAAAAACGTATTAGTATTTTAATCAGCAAAAATAGACAACGTGGAGCTCAGAAAAGGCTTCGGGGAGACAATATTTTAGCTCCCAGGCTGGATTGCCAAACAACAACAACAAAAAAACACATTTTTAGAATTGTGAGGCTCAACGATTCCTGTAGGGGAAGCTCCCAAATTGGAAGAAAAGCGGTGTGAAAACGGATTTCTCCCCAGGCCAGATGAAATATTGATTAAAGTTTATTAGAGCCTGCTTTCGCTTTAACTGGATCCAAAAGATGTTTTTTGAGAAGGAGAATCTCCGTTTCTAAGCAAACTATTAAAAAGTGGGGCCAGTTTGGTAGGTGTGGTGGTTAAAGATGTTGGAGGACATGCCAGAGACCTTAAATGTTATAGGGTATCGAAGACTCTGGGTGTCTTTGGGCCAATCCTTGGGGAAAAGACAAGGAAAAACCACTTCCGAAAATGTTACCAGAAAATTGCAGGGACCTCTTCCTATATTTTGCAGGATGAAAGCCTAGCAACAGCAAAAATGCCACGAAGAGAAGGAGATGGGTGGCTTGGGGATTTGACCTCAGTTTTTTAAAAAAATTATACAATTGTATGCAATCCGTGATGACAGATATGTATCACTTACTTACACATGCATGCATGGTTTTTCAGAGTGGACTGGAAAGGGAAAAAAAGAGACAGAAATTTCTTGTAGGTTTTTCACTCCCCCCCCCCCCGCCCATGAAGAGACGGAATCCTGCAACTATTGTAGCATTTGAGTAAGGAAATGGCAAAGGAATGCTTAGTGTGAAAGCAGTGACAGTGCCTAATATGCCTGTTGAACTTGAAAGTGTTAAACGTACAAAGGCACTCACACTCACACACCTCTTCTCTTGTGTACCTGACTGCGGCTAACAGCCAGTGGATTTGCAGCAGGATCCTCAACTGCATTATTTCGACATTGATTTTCATGAGATTGACTTCTATCTGGGAGGCTGAGGACTAGCTGCTTTAAAGGCCCTTTCCCTCTCCTTGGATTTTGCTGGGTCCCACTCCATTCCTGGGGACTAGTTTTGTGATGGGACAAAATTCAGGTTAGGGAACAGTTCTTGGAAGCCTTCTAAGTTCTAACCCTTCCATATAATATTTCTATGTGAAATTCAGGAAGAAGTCCACTCAGACACAATGTGGGGAAGAGGGCTGTTTTTAGCTTCCATCTCAGCCTTGTTTAATGTTGGTTAGTTTAGTTTAGTTTAGTTTAGTTTAATTAAATTAAATTAATTAAACTAATTTAGTTAGATTCAGTGGAAGCGAGGGATGCTCAGTGGAGGGAGATTGGCACTGTAAAAGGAGGGAGAGAGAAGGGACAGGGCTGCTGCAGGACAGAAGGGTTGTATTCACACAGCACAAACATCCAAACCAAGTGTCATCATGCTAACAATAACAACCAGTTACTCTTTTACTCTTGAATCCCAGCTCCTCCTTTTTTTGAGGGGCAAAATGGGAGGTTTCTTTTCTGAATTCTCCTTGCTGTTTCTTTGTGGAGGATTCTTTAATCTGTTTTCAGAAATTCGGTGCAATCTGCTGCCATGGCCAATGTATATTTCTAAAGGCAAAAATAAGGGGAGGAAGGAAGCCCCCCACTCCTGATCCTCCATGCTATCTGGTCCCTAAATGTCTCCCTGGATGTATTTACATGCACCCCAAACCTTACTCCCTGCTTTACAAAAACTAGAGTTGGGTTAATTAGAATAGAATAGAATAGAATAGAATAGAATAATAGAATAGAATAGAATAGAATAGAATAGAATAGAATAGAATAGAATAGAATAGAATAGAATAGAACAGAACAGAACAGAACAGAACAGAACAGAACAGAACAGAACAGAACAGAATAGAATTCTTTATTGGCCAATTGTGGTTGGACACACAAGGAATTTGTCTTTGGTGCATATGCTCTCAGTGTACATAAAAGAAAAGATACATTCATCAAGGATCATAAGGTACAGCACTTAATGATAGTCATAGGGTACAAATAAGCAATCGAATCATATTAGGAAACAATATAAATCGTGAGGATACAAGTTACAGTCATACAGTCATAAGTGGGAGGAGATGGGTGATAGGGACGCTGAGAAGATTAATAGTAGTGCAGACTTAGTAAATAGTTTGACAGTGTTGAGGGAATGAGACAAAGTATATTCTACCTTAAACACATTAGCAATAGCACTTAGACTTATATACCACTTCATAGTGCTTTACAGCCCTCTCTAAGGGGTTTACAGAGTTCAGCATATTGCCCCCAACAATCTGGGTCCTCATTTTACCGACCTCGGAAGGATGGAAGGCTGAGTCAACCTTGAGCCTGGTGAGATTCGAACAGCTGAACTGCTGAACTGCAGTGCTGCACTTTAACCACTGCGCCATCTTGGCTCTTATTGACCAACTTTGACCAACTTCATACCACTTGCTAAGGACAAAATTGTTCCCCCTCCCCCAGCTACCAAACTCCAGTTTAGCCTCAGTTTACCCTTGGTTAACTGTCCTCCACGTTTCTCCTTTGCTAAAGCTGGCAGGGCCAATGGCTCTGCATACTAACCCCATCAACACCACCATCGGATTGCAAGTTTACCAATCAGGGACCGAAAGCCGAAGCAACTGACAGAGAATGTCTTTGCTAAGAAGATCTCCCACCTCCTCAAACACCAAGGCTTAAGAACAGGAAAGAGGTGTGTGTGTGTTTCCAATTCTGATCAAACTCAAGCTGTATGGTTGGGGATGATGGGGATTAGAATACATCAACACTAGGAAGCCAAGGTTTTCCTCCCCTGCTTCAGTTACTTACTGAAGCTAAACAGAAGAGACTTTTACTGCAAGGGATTGTCCTGTTTTATTCTGACTTATTACAAGAGCTCTCTGGATAGCTGTTCTCCATTTCTAACTTTCTTGTCCTCGCTCTCTACTTCTTTAATCACTTTAATCTCGCCAAGGAGAGGAAGAGGAACAGAAAGTGATGGCATGAGGCCTTCTGTTGAGAGAGTTAGGAACAGTAGATCTGGAAGAACTTTCAACCAGTGTTGGCTGAAGGTAGCTCTGGTTCAGGGGCGGGTTCCTAATTTTTTTTACTACCACTCTGTGGGTGTGGCTTATTTTGTGGGTGTGGCTTGCCAGCCATGTGACCGGGTAGGCATGGCTTCTCGGACTGCTGAAGGGAGGGGAACTGAGATAGGTCCTGCTGCCCGTTCTTTCAGCCATCCTCTCCTGCTTGGACTCACTGTGGAATAGGAAGGCAGCGCATGAGCAGTGCCGGAAAGTCGGCTTCTGGGCATGCGCAGAAGAAATGTTTTTTTAAAAAATTAATTATTAAAAAAAATGGTGGCGCCCAGGCACCGGCAACCAACCGCACCGGTACTGTGACGTCACCAGCGGGCCGCTACCTGTGCTATAGAGTGGACCGCACTGGTAGGAACCCACCACTGCATCCGGTTCTACTTCTGGTTGCTGCCTGACTTGGAAATCTCTTAACAACAAAGAGCAGGAAAATAAACAGACTTGGGCACCTGGGTATTTTTTACTGCAAAACTTCCACATATCTCTGGAATTAGCAGTGAAGTGACTTTTCCATTCTACCTTTTATTGCTGACATGAACTAAATTGTGGGCACGCCATGTAACCCTCCCCTCTTCCAGTTCTGGTGATCAAAAGATTCTTGTCTACTTGGAGTTCTTACGTTCAACGGCTGTGTTTGTTCTCACCATCACAGCTACCCAAGACTTAGTAGGAGCGTTCGTACAAGATGCTAAGTTTGGTAAATGATAACCATGGTTAGTTGTTTCCCCCCCCCCGGTTATGCCTGGTTTAGCATGTTGAAGGAACACAAGAGTTTGTTTAGCCTACAAGTCAATGTATTCTGAGTTCAAAGGAAATCTAGGGAATAATTAGCACAACTCAGAAATAAGTAGCTCAAACATGTGTGAATACAGGAAAAATGCTTTTTGTTTACACCAGGCTCCAGTTAATAGATCTTAGGTTTTTACCAACAAAGGAGGTGTGTGTGTGGGATTCTTGCAGCATAATTGATGTCTGCCTGGATCTGTAAACACCCAAAATTTCTCCGTACTAAAATGCCCTATTTTACTATCGTGATTTGATTACAGAGCCGAGGTGGCGCAGTGGTTAAAGTGCAGCACTGCAGTTCAGCAGTTCAGCTGTTCAAATCTCACCGGCTCAAGGTTGACTCATCCTTCCATCCTTCCGAGGTGGGTAAAATGAGGACCCAGATTGTTGGGGGGGCAATATGCTGAACTCTGTAAACCGCTTAGAGAGGGCTGTAAAGCACTATGAAGCGGTATATAAGTCTAAGTGCTATTGCTATTGAAGTGAATTAAGCAAAGGGCTGTTCTGAATTGTACACATATGACCACACGCGAGCCCCAAATTTTTGTTGCTAAGCGAGACATTTTCTAAAGTGAGTTTTGCCCCATTCTATGACCTTTCATGCCCCATTTGTTAAGTTAATGGATTGTAGGTTCTTAGCAACAAAAGGGGGAGAAATTCTTGCAGCATAATTCATGTCTGCCTGGATCTGTCAACACCCCAAATTTCCGAATTAGTCTCTGAATCGGCTCTGAAACTTAGTGCAATGGTTAGAGTTGGCATGGGCAGTCAGAGGCCCCGTGTGCCCACTGCCACCCAACCGTTTTCTCGCAGCTTCTGAAGCTTTCTCCAGCTGCCATTACCCGAAACTGATGTTGTGATTTCCTGCCTCTTTGAGGTGGGGAACACACACCCTGCAAACCTTTACACAGCAACATTTGTAAAAGCAAAAGCAAAAACAAACTCCCCTCCCACAAAACAAGCCATGGAAAAAAGAAAGAAATGGTGGCCTTTTTTTTTTTCTCACGTCACGTTGCCTTCGCGTTCTGCCCACTGTGGCTCTTGGGCACCCACAAATGGCAAGCGCAACCCTCAGTCACCAAATGAGCTGCTCAGCGGTTGTGAGAGGCTTGAGAGAGATCAGGGAAGAGTTAAAATAGTCCTGTTTCTGGCTGACTGGTTTCTCTCATCCATGCTTCAGGTTCTCCTAGTTGGGTTAGGGTTAGGTGGGAGGCAGTGGTGGGGTTCAAAGTTTTTTACTACCGGTTCTGTGGGTGTGGTTTGGTGGGCTTGGTGTGGTTTGGTGGGTGTGGCTTGGTGGGTGTGGCAGGGGAAGGATACTGCAAAATCCCCATTTCCTCCCAATCAGCTGGGACTCTGGAGGTGGACAATAGATGGGGGCGTGGCCAGTCAGAGGTGGTATTTACCAGTTCTCTGAACTACTCAAAATTTCTGTTACCTGTTCTCCAGAACTGGTCAGAACCTGCTGAATCCCACCTCTGGTGGGTGGGAGGGAGGGAGGGAGGGAAGGAAGGAAGGAAGGAAGGGGAAGAGGAAGGAGGAGGGAGGGAGGGAGGGAGGGAGGGAGGGAGGGAGGGAGGGAGAAAAGAAGGGGGAGGGAGGCAGGGAGGAAGAAAGGAAGAGAGAGGGGGAGGGAGAAAAGGGAGGAGGGAGGGAGGGAGGAAGAAAGGAAAAGTGGGAGGGAAAAAAGAAGGGAGGGGGAGGGAGGAAGAAAGGAAGAGAGAGAGGGAGGGAGAAAAGAAGGAAGGAGGAGGGAGGGAGGGAGGGAGAAAGGAAGAGAAAGAGGGAGGGAGGGAGAAAAGGAGGAAGGAAGAGGGGGCGGGAAGGAGAAAAGGAAGGGAGGAAGGAGGAGGAAGGGAAGGTGGAAGCTCTAATTCAACAAAGAGGCCACTGAGGAAACGCTCTGCACTGGGCAGCCAAGGCTGTTTTCAAATGCCACGGGGCTGTTGCAATCGGTCCTGCCCTATATTTGTGAAGACTGACATTTAAAGAAGTTACCCCTGCAAGATTTCAGTTACACCTTTGTGTTCTGAGAACTTGATGGGGTTCTTGGAGAGACGACGGGCAAAAAACAACATTCATACAGCCAGGTTGTTGTTGTTTTTAAAATCACTAGAGCTTTGCCTATTGATCCCGGCCTCCAAGATTTTTTTAGTTTTTTTTAAGTTAATAAGGTTTGACAGCCTGAAAAAGTCTAACACCTAAAGTTGTTCACCCAATTTGATCCTAGGTGACATTTTCCCACTGGCCACTAGTTGGTGCTTTAACCACATTCTTCCCTTCCTTCTTTGAGCATTTCTTTCCAAGTTTCAAATCAAAACCTCACGTCAGCAAAGGTTTCCAGAACCCACAGCCAGTTTTACCTCCCACCAAGTATACAGTGAAAAAGCATTAGTTTGGCACCTCTTTCCCCATTTTTTAAAATTTAATCTGGCAGAAAGGAAAGGGAAGGGAAGGAAAAAAAGAAAAGGGAAGGGAAAGTATAAATAGATGAGGAAGGGGAAAAAAGGGGAAAGGAAAGAAAAGGGGAAGGAGAGGAGAGGAAGGAGGGGAAGGGGAAGGGGAGCATTCCATTAAATGTTAATTTACTGCAGTGACAGTTGTAAATCAGGAAAGGGTGAACTGAAATCTCTTTTTGGCAGTATTCATTGGCTCTGGGCATCCTGGCTAGATTCAAATATAGGAGCTGCATTCAGACAACATTAATAAATTTGCTTATTTTAAACCAGGGTTAATACTAAACGTGTTATGTGAGCGCGGCACATTTAGCTTCTTCATGGATCAAGGTAACGTACAATTTTTACATAGTGGATTAATTCAGTAATTAGATTGTGTTGTATGAATCAATCACCCCCTGTTTAACAAAATTTACTTCCCATTTTTGGCAAAAAACTGGCCCATGGAGAATCATTGGTTTGTTTAATGGCCACAGCAGCTGCTGAATGACCATGGTGGTTGCTCAACAACCCCTGAAAAAATTGTAAAATTGGGTCAGTTCAGTGACCAGATTTATGACCATTATGACTTAGGACCCTGATGGCTAACTCCATAACGGTTGTAAGTCAAGGACTCCTGCATAAAATGGATCGGGGCCCACCCTACGAGTCCACCATTTGCCCCGAGACGACTTCTGCACACAGATCACAGCTTCCATCAAGGGCAACTATGAACCAATGGCCTTTAAAACTAGCTTTGACTTTGGATCTATTGTGTGTTAAATTTGTTGTACCCTCACCTGACACCTTTCTACCCCCACCCCGGCCATGCTTGAGAGCTTGGTTTCTGGATATAAATTCTCAAGATAAATGCCCACATTTAGGTAATAAAACACTTGTACATTTGTGAACAATACACCCAGAAGTTGAGCCCGGAAGGCAATTAACCAAGCATTGTAATTTATAACCTCCCTCCATCTGTAAAAGCCAGAATGCTACTAATTTTAACACTCACTTCAGTCTTGGTCTTAATTCATGTACCTCTAAATTGCAGTGAGAAAGTGCTATTGGCTCTGGAGAACAACACCACAATGAAGTATGATTTGGGGACTATGCTGGGCTTCCGAACCTGAGCCCCATTTTGCAATGCAACGTAGCCCCTCCTGTTGGATTCAGAATAGGAATTTGGCCAAATAGAAGGGTTGCCATGCTCCTTTCACTTTCTGGCAATTTCCGAAATGTCATGTGGTCAGGATATCCACGATGGCGTGGGTAGATTAAGCACTTGATTATGATAAATAGATGATTAAAAATATGTGGGTATGTTTGCTGTACTAAAAAAAAGTGTTCTTTTTTTTCTAATCCAGAGATTGTGCCCACTCCATTGATGATTAAAAAAAAGATTAAAAATCAGGAACAGATCTGCTTTTCTTTATTATTAATTTGTATGCTATTTTGACACGAAACACATTGTTATCTGAGCTATTATCTGAGAAACCGTATACAAGTAGAAGCTCAATAAAATGCTATCGCTTGTAATGTGCAGATTTCTGTATCCTGAGCATTCACTGGAGCCCATCTCCAGGATACTCCATTGTAATTCAACCAAGCATTTAGGAACCATTCCCCAAAAAGTAAACAGCGCCAGAGCAGAGAAGAGCAGACTCCAGAAGATAGGCTCAAGATACAGAAGGATCTTGACATACTTGAACACTAGGTCCTAACGAACAGGCTCCTCTGCCAGCAAAAACAGAGCTTGGGAGGGCCGGGCAGAGGGTTGCAGGAGGCCGTCGCAGCTGGAAATGGAGCTCAGGAGCCCGTTTTCGCTGGCAGAGCGCTCCGGTTGCCACAGGCGCCCCTGACATGAGTGACATTGAGCTGGCCATGTCCACCCTGGACACCCCCACTCCCACCCCGAAGTCAAACACAACCCTGATGTGGCCTTCAATGAAATCGAGTTAGACAGCCCTGCTGTAGTTCCTACAAAACAGCCTGCATCCCTTTCTGCAGGAGGATTCCCTCCCTCTGTCATGCGAAGACTTTAAAACATGTGGTTTTTATTGCAGGCAGGAATGAAGAATAGCATTCCACCACTCGCCACATCAAATGGAACAGCAATATTCATCCACATCGGGGCGAAAGTTGCCTTGTTTCCTATTTGCACTCAAATTCTGATGTTAATTAACGAGAAAAAGTAGGAAAGAGACAACCCGTAGTTAGAGATCCCGAGAGGGACTGATAGATGGACTGTCTTCTCTCTTCTCCAACAAGTTCCGGGTCCCCTATATAGTTCTGGCCTTGGCTTTTATTAACTCTTATTATTGTATTTCTGTTTTTTGGCATTTTGCATTTTCCTTCCTTTTTATTATTGTAAGCTGCCTAGAGTAGCCCCATGGTGAGATAGGTGGAAAATAAATTTAACAAATAAATTCTCACACCAACCTTGTGAGCAGAGGTGGTATTTGGCCCACCCGCCGTCCTATTTAAGCGCGTTTTCAAGCCGCGCGCATGCATGCAAGCTGTGTGTGCGAGCAAAGCGCATGCGTGGAAGGACGTGCACATGCGTGGAAGGGTGCACGCTCACATTTGTGAACTGGTAGGGAAGGGAAGGGAATACCAGCCCTGCTTGTGAGGTAGATTAGACTGAACACCAATGGTTCATGATCCCTCTCGGATTTTTACCACCGAGTGGATTTGAATTAATATTGCATTGAAACCTGTCTTTCGTTTCTGTTTTTTTTTCTGAGATTTTCTTCCCAGCTAAGGAGATTTCTGTTTGGCTGTTCCAGGTTACAATGCTTTAGAATTTTTGAAAGAATTTTGATGGCATTTCTGGGTATTGCTAAGTGAACATAGTTTTTCTTCCCCTGACAGATAAACTTGGTAGCTTCCCAGAGTTATTATTCCTCTGGCGGTATTCATTTAAACAAGAGATACAACGGAGGTTGTGATCTCCAAAAGAAAAAGAAAAAAAAAGACTGTAAAAATAGTAGTCCATCAGCTTGTGCATTTTTTAATCAGATCAAATGAGAGGGATCGAGCCATTGCAGAATGAATTCCGGAAATCCGAATGAGGTTTTTGCAACTCCAGGCTGAGCCACTTAACTTGGATGGGGTAAGCCAGGATGGTGCAGTGGTTAGAATGCAGTATTGCAGGCAAACTCTGCTCACAGCCAGGAGTTCGATCCTGACTGGTTCAAGGTTGACTCAAGCCTTCCATCTTTCTGAGGTCGGTAAAATGAGGAGCCAGATTTTTGGGGGAAATAGGCTGTTAGATAAGAATTACTCTCATCAGAGGCGAAATAGATCTTTTCCTGAAACTCTGACATTATAGAGATGATCTATAGAGAGATGATCTGAGGCTGAGGGGTTTAGTCACAACACCCTTGTCGTGGTCAGATCATTTCCTTCTGAGGTTGGATTTCATGGCACCACTCCTCCACCGCAAGGAGGAGGGGCCGACTAAGTGGTTCCGCCCCAGGCGCCTAATGGAATCTGAAGGATTTCAGAAGGAACTTGGGGAAATACCTGACTCCCTGGTACACGATTCATCTGAGGCTCTAGTGGCTGCTTGGAACCAGGCGGCAACGGGGGCCTTAGATCGGATTGCGCCTTTGCGGCCTCTCCGAGGCAGCGGATCCCGGAGGGCCCCTTGGTTTACTGAGGAGCTCCGGGAGATGAAGCGCCTAAAGAGACGCCTAGAGCGACGATGGAGGGCCAGTAAAGCTGAGTCTGACCGGACACTTTTAAGAACTTACATTAAGTCTTACTTAGTGGCGATAAGGGCGGCAAAATGCACGTATTTTTCCGCTCTTATTGCGTCCGCCGACTCCCGCCCAGCCGCCCTGTTTAGGGTGACTCGCTCCCTCCTAGCCAAGGAGGGAGCTGAAGATCCCTTGCAGGGCAGAGCTGAGGAATTTTCTCAGTTTTTGGCGGATAAAGTCGTTCAGATTCGGACAGACCTGGACTCCATTTGGACAGGGCAAGCCGAGATGACAGGGGTGAGTCTTAGTCCTGTTATATGGGACGAGTTTGAACCTGTCACTCCTGAGGATGTGGACAAGGCCATAGGAGCGATGAGCGCCTCCACCTGTTTATTGGACCCGTGCCCCTCCTGGCTGGTCTCTGCCAGCAGGGAGGTGACACGCGGCTGGCTCCAGGCGGTTGTGATCGCTTCTTTGAGAGAGGGATCCATCCCACAGCCTTTAAAAGCTGTGGTGGTGAGGCCCCTCCTCAAAAAGCCTTCCCTGGACCCAGCGGATTTAAAGAACTTCCGTCCAGTCTCCAACTTACCCTTCTTGGGTAAAGTTGTCGAGAAGGTGGTGTCGCTCCAACTCCTGCGGCTATTGGAGGATACTGATTATCTGGATCCCTTTCAATCGGGCTTCAGGCGCGGCTACAGTACGGAGACTGCTTTGGTCGCGCTGATGGATGATCTCTGGCGAGCCCGGGACGGGGGTTACTCCTCCATCCTGGTGCTACTTGACCTCTCAGCGGCTTTCGATACCATTGACCATGGTATCCTTCTGCGTCGTCTTGGGGAGATGGGAGTGGGAGGCACTGTTTTACGGTGGTTCTCCTCCTATCTCTCTGACAGGACGCAGTCGGTGTTGACAGGAGGACAGAGGTCGGCCCCTAGGCCCCTGGTTTGCGGGGTGCCACAGGGCTCGGTCCTCTCTCCCATCCTGTTTAACATTTACATGAAACCGCTGGGTGAGATCATCCGACGGCATGGGGTGAGGTATCAGCAGTATGCTGACGATACCCAGTTGTACATCTCCACCCCGTGTCAGTTCAGTGAAGCAGTTGATGTAATGTGCCGCTGCCTGGACGATGTGAGGGTCTGGATGGGAGTGAACAGACTCAGGCTCAACCCAGACAAGACTGAGTGGCTCTGGATATTGCCTCCCAAGGACTATGTCGACTGTCCCTCCTTGGTTCTCGGGGGAGAAAAATTGACTCCCTCAGAACAGGTTCGCAATTTGGGTGTCCTCCTAGATCCACAGCTAAAATTGGATCAACATCTTTCAGCTGTGGCTAGGGGGACCTTTGCACAAATCCGTCTTGTGCACCAATTGCGACCTTACTTGGAGAGGGAGGCCTTGCTCACAGTCACTCATGCCCTTGTCACCTCACGGCTTGACTACTGTAACGCGCTCTACATGGGGCTACCCTCGAAGAGCATTCGGAGACTCCAGCTGGTACAGAATGCAGCTGTGTGTGCAGTAGTGGGTGTACCGAGATACACCCACGTAACACCTATCCTTCGCCAGCTGCATTGGCTACCAGTTAGCCTCCAGGTGCAATTTAAGGTGTTGGTCGTTACCTTTAAAGCCCTACATGGCTCAGGGCCAGGTTACCTGCGGGACCGCATCCTACCACATACCTCCCTAAGACCGGTTAGGTCCCACAGAGAGGGCCTCCTCCGGGTCCCGTCGGCCAAACAATGTCGATTGGCGGGGCCGCGGGGGAGGGCCTTCTCTGTGGGAGCCCCGTCCCTCTGGAACCATCTTCCACCAGAGATCCGAACTATCCCCACCTTACTGGCCTTCCGTAAAGCCCTAAAAACATGGCTCTTCCGGCAGATGGGGTGAATAGGATAAGCAAATTCCCCCTGAATGTTGTGTTTTATAATGTCTTCTTTTTAATTATTTTTTAATTTAAATTTATGATTACTGTTTTAAATTGTACGCTTCTTACTTATGCTGTACGCATAAGACTTGTGGACTTCAACTCCCAGAATTCTGAGTCCCATGGGATTGGGCGGCTTATAAGAGCGTTTAAATAAATAAATAAATAAATAAATAGAAAGAAAACCGCAGTTTAAATACTAAGGTATAAAATATTTATTTCGGTACAAAAACAAATAAATCACATCTTGGCTATAAAACAGGTCTTGCTCCTTACAGAAGCAGAAGAAGAAAGGAAGAAACAAAGAAAGGAATGTACACATGCGTACTAGGAACATATTAATCACGTGCTCAAGAATAAACCATTATATTTGATAGGGATGCATCTCCCCTGCATATACATGTAACAGGCAATATAAAATCACTGTCTGACATAGGCTGACTCTGTAAACTGCTTAGAGAGGGCTGTAAAACACTGTGAAGCAATGGATAAGTCTATTGCTAGTGCTATTGCTGTAAGTCCTATCAGTCCAATTGTCCAATAAGGCAGGGGTCTCCAACCTTGGCAACTTTAAGACTTGTGGACTTCAACTCCCAGAATTCCTCAGCCAGCAAAGCTGGCTGAGGAACTCTGGGAGTTGAAGTCCACAAGTCTTAAAGTTGCCAAGGTTGGAGACCCCTGCAATATGGGATTTCCTTTTTTGACAGCACAGTATATTCCCCATCCCATTCTAAGGCACGTGGAGAGAAAGTTATACAAATGGCAGACTGAACAATATTTCCTTGAATAAGTTTTACTGTTGTGCCCAGAATTCCATTTAGGATGAGTTTTAGAGAATTATTTATGTGATTGCTTTTGTTTAGTGTGCTGGTTTTAAGCAAGTTTGTATTATTGTTTTACAGGCAGTCCACGACTTACAACCATTTGTTTAGGAATATTCAAAGATACAAAGGGACAGAAAAAAGTTACTTATGACCGGTCCTCACACTTACGACTGCCCCAGCTTTCCCACACTCATGAGGTCAAAATCTGGGCGCTTGACCACCTGTATTTATGACAGTTGCAGTGTCCCAGGTTATGTGTCCATCATTTGCAACCTTCTCAGCTGGTTTCTGACAAGCAAAGTCAACGGGGGAAAACTGGATTCAATTAACGACATGATTCACTGAACAATTGCAATGTCTTGCTTAACAACCATGACAAAAAAGGGTCATAAAATCGGGAGTGACTTATTTAACAACCATCTTGCTTAGCAATGGAAACTCTCTTCACAGTTATGGACGTAAGTTGAGGACAACCTGTATTCCTTTTTCCTTGGGCTTCTATCCTTAAAGGAGGACTATAAATATTCTAAATTAACGAAATCAAAACAAAATCATATCTATAACCTGACTCTTTTTTTGGGTGCTGGCCTCACCATTGGAATGGAACGCTTTCAGCCGAGCAACAGGGCTTCAAGAGGAAATGAAATTCTAACTATTATCCCATGTTGGCTCTCCTGCTGCAACTTGAAATATGCACAATAGAATCATAAATAATGAGAACATAATCTGTCAAGTTGAGTTCAATTCCTGACAGGCTAAGCAGTTCACTTGGCACCAATACAGGAGTGGCTTGGTTGCTTGATTCCCCAGTTTGAGAGAAATTTAGCCCTGGAATTCCTCACAGGTCTAGAATAGAATAGAATAGAATAGAATAGAATAGAATAGAATAGAATAGAATAGAATAGAATAGAATAGAATAGGAATAGGAATAGGAATAGGAATAGGAATAGGAATAGGAATAGGAATAGGAATAGAAAATAGAAAAGGAACAGAACAGAACAGAACAGAACAGAACAGAATAGAATAGGAATAGAAAAGGAATAGAATAGAATAGAATATAATAGAATAGAATAGAATAGAATAGAATAGAATAGAATAGAATAGGAATAGGAATAGGAATAGGAATAGGAATAGGAATAGGAATAGGAATAGGAATAGAAAATAGAAAAGGAACAGAACAGAACAGAACAGAACAGAACAGAATAGAATAGGAATAGAAAAGGAATAGAATAGAATAGAATAGAATAGAATAGAATAGAATAGAATAGAGTAGAGTAGAGTAGAGTAGAGTAGAGTAGAGTAGAGTAGAGTAGAGCAGAGCAGAGCAGAGCAGAGCAGAGCAGAATAGAATAAAATAAAATAGGAATAGGAATAGGAATAGGAATAGGAATCGGAATCGGAATCGGAATCGGAATCGGAATAGGAATAGGAATAGGAATAGAAAACAGAATAGGAACAGAATAGGAATAGAAAAGGAATAGAAAAGGAATAGAATAGAATAGAATAGAATAGAATAGAATAGAATAGAATAGAGTAGAGTAGAGTAGAGTAGAGTAGAGTAGAGTAGAGTAGAGTAGAGTAGAGCAGAGCAGAATAGAAGAATAGAATAGAATAGAATAGAATAGAATAGAATAGAATAGAATAGAATAGAATAGAATAGAATAGAATAGAATAGAACAGAACAGAATAAAATATTTATTGTAACTTTAAATGTACAGTAATCAGCATACATTAAAATGAAATTTCTTTGCTTTCAGCTCTCAAAAGAAAACCTTTATGCATATATCCACATACACACACATATATGACACAAAGAAATAACCACAGTCTAGTTCGGATGTATACATATACATGGGGGGGGGGGAGAATCCTGCGAGTTTACAAGACGGGTGACATAAGGAACAAATCTGTTACAGAATCTGGAAGTCTTGCTATGGATACTTCAAACCTCCTCCCAGAGGGGAGCAACAAAAACAGACCATGGTGTGTGTGTGTGTGAGGTCTCTAACAATGCTCCGAGTTCTAAGCACATAGCACTTATAAGTAGTATCTTGAATAACAGGAAACGATCTTCCTATAATCTTCTCGGCTGTCCTCACCACTCTCTGTATGGACTTTCTACCTGAGGCACTGTTGCCACCTAACCGAACAGTGATGCAGTTTGTTAAAATGCATAGTAACCAGGGGTGAAATTCAGCAGGTTCGGACAGGTTCTATAGAACTGGTGGTGGCGATTATGTGCAGTTTGGAGAACCGATAAATCACACCACTGACTGGCCCCTCCCCTCCCAGCCCCTCCCACTCATCCCTTCTCAGGCTCATACACACAGAGCAAACATGAGAAGGAGGCGAGAAGCAGCCCAGTTGAACGCTAGAAGACTTAGCCGAACTTTTCTGTTGGTTCTGTGGGCGTGGCTTGGTGGGCATGACTTGGCCATGCCCACCAAGCCACGCCCACAGAACCAGTAGGGGGAAAATTTGAATGTCACCCCTGATAATAACTCTGTAAAAACAGTAACTCTGGTTAGTCTTTTGGGAACAGCCTAAGTTAATGAGAAGTGGACACCGAAGCCAGACCCCGAAGACACAACGTTGGCCTTAACTTACAGCCTTTGCTCTTTGATTCATTATTCAGACTTTGCTTCTAATTCTTCCCAACTCAGTGGAAGACGGAAAGAGAAAGGCGTCTGAGAGTTTGTCAACTGAACAAGATGGGACCAAATTTGATAGGGGTGAAGTACCATCAAAGAGGGTCTGAAAATGGGGACACTGCCCAATGCTCCTTTTTAACCCCCTTTTGAACTCATACTCAAGAGGGAAGGGGATGCAGCCCACCCTGGGTTTCCTACTACACCAAGAGTGTCTGTTGGGAAGGGGGTTAAGACAGGCAAGAGGACAGCTATCAACAGGTGATCTAAGTCCCACCCACATCAAAAGGGGTTTTAATCACCTGGTTGTGGCCATCCTCTTGACCTTTTTTGACCCCCATGGACCTTCCCCCTGTGCGTACATCAAGGGTGAAATACTCTGAAGTCTGCTACCGGTTCACGTCGCACGTGCTTTGCGTGCGCATGCGCGCCGTAGGCACTACATGCAGCACTGAAAAAGGAGCATTTTGAAGCCATCAGAGTCTGCAAAGGTAAGTAGAACCGCGAGGGGGGGGAATCAGCTGTGCCGCGTGGTTTAGATTAGCTAGAAAGCAGGAAATCCTGCTTTTTAGCTAATCTAGATCATGTGGCACAGCTGATCGTTGCACAGCTGATTGTCGGATATACCAGTTCACCCGAATCTGTAGCATTTTTTACTACCGTTTCGGGCGAACCAGTCCGAACCGGTAGCATTTCACCTCTGGCATACATGCAGTCCAACACACGGGTGCAACACCAGAAGGAAGCAGAAACACAGAACTTACATTATTCAGAAGAAACATGGATGCTCATTACGGCCATTGCTGACAAAGGCATTGGGGCCCTGCATCAAAGCAGCCTTTAAGGTGTTTATTCAGGCATGTTAATTTGTACAATTTGTCAACCTGCCTTTGTAACCGAACTGGTCATGGGATGTTTCTATTTGCTGTCTTCAGTGCTGGCTGTGTTCATTGTGTAGCGTGAAGGTTTCAAATGATTTGTTATTTATATTGTACGCTGTCCTGGCATTTCCCATTATTCATGATGTATTACTGATGTGTTTCCTGCTATAAGAATCATAGGCAACCGTACTACCCCCTTTTTTTTTTACAGCTGAACTCGAGCAAGCTGCAAAAGGGAGATTCAGAAGTGCAGGCCCCCCTACACACACACACCTCTTTTCCTAGAGTTGTGCAATTGTAGCCACATAATCCTGGGGAAAAGTGAGGCTGCTTTGAAGAGTTAGATAGCTTCTGCATTTACGCCCCCAGTGCCCTGAATGACGTGTGAATCGGGAATTCAATCAAAGAGAAGCAGTGTACATATAGTCCTCGACTTACGACCGTTCATTCAGTGATCATTTGAAGTTACGATGGCACTGGAAAAAGTGACTTATGACTGTTCCCTTACGACCATCGCAGGGTTCCTGAGGTCACCTGATTGCAATTCAGGCAACCGACAGGTATTTGTAACAGTTACAACCTTCCCGGCTGGCTTCTGACAGGCAAAGTCAATGGGGAAGCTGGCAAGAAGTCACAGTTGTATGCTGTCTCACTGAACAACAACAGCAGAAAAAGCCATAAAACTGGGTGCAATCAGGTGATGCCTCACTTAATGACCATCCCACTTAACAATGAATTTTCTGGTACCCATTGAGGCTTACCGGTTATCAATGTTTGGCAGTAACTAAACGTCTGCCGTGAAGTCTAGAATGACATGGCATCTCCCTGGCTTGCCCACCAGGTCTGGGCAAAGCGTTTAAAGGGGATCCCCCCAAAGATACAAAACAATGAGCAGTTGAATCTCTGAAAGGTTCACCCGTGGCTGATTTGAAGAGTTTCATAGTTATCTGCACATGTGTATTCATGCACCCCTTTTGCTGTAACGTCTGATCAAATAGCATCCACATGGATGTGAGAATGACCTGGGGTGCCCTTGACGTCCATGCCTTGCCTTTCATCTGCCTCTGACACAAGGAAGGTCCTTTGCTCACATCCACAATGTTTGCTCAGTGCTCATAATTCTTACCAGGCACATCACCTGAGGTCTACCTGTTACAAACAGCTGCTTGATTGGCACTGTGTGAACCAAATCCCACTCTAGAAAAACAGACAGGTTGCAGATGGCAAGGAGATTCCTTATTTTTTTTATTAAATTTCTGTCCTGCCTTTATAAATAACTGAAGGTGGCAAACATACATATTAATATCCTTCCTCCTCCTATTTTCCCTACAGCAACAACCCTGTGAGGTGGATTGGACTGAAATAGAATGACTGGCCCAAAATCACCCAGTTGGCTTTCATGCCTAAGGTGGGTCTAGAACTCACAGTCTCCTGGTGATTGGCCCAAAGCCACCCAGCCATCTTTCACACTTAAGGTAGGTCTAGAACTCACTGTATCCTGGTTTCTAGGTGAGCACTTTCCCCACTAGACCAAATTGCACAAATGTTGAAGCCATGCGTAAACTGAGATGGGCTAAAAGGGGCCCTCCTTTTCCTAAATTTGCATATGCTAATATGTGGGCATTAACCTAACCTCAAGGAATAGCTATTGTGCTATGATTTAAGGAGAAATATTGTCCATCTTACCCTAGTGGGGAAGACTGCGACCAGGTATGCCTGTCGCCTAGTCCCTCGGCTGCTGTCCAGGTGCTGATTGCTGATAACAATTTCAGGAACTCAGCAGCCTGTTTTGTTTAAACTTGGGTCAGGAAAGTCATGCAAATAGACATTTGTCTCTTGTGACACACAATAGCGGCTACACTGCTCCAGCTCACATACATTATGGCAGTTTCTCAGGAGCTGCATGGAGGGACATGCAAAATGATTTTTTTTAGGATCCTCCCTTCTTTTGCAATGCATCATGAAACAGGGCATCTGCGCTGCGAAGTGGGTCAAGGTGGGGCAAATCTTGCCCTGTCCCACGGTAACCCTCCTTTATATGTCTAGGTTATGATACTTACAAGAACACTAACAAGAACACTAGAATAAGAAGTTTTTTATTAGATTGCTGTACACTGCCCAGAGTCACTTTTTGTGAAATGGGCAGTCATATAAATTTGGTAGGTGGGGTAGGGTAGGGTAGGGTAGGGCAGGGCAGGGCAGGGCAGGCAGGCAGGCATAGATTGATAGGTAGGTAGGTAGGTAGGTAGGTAGATAGATGATAGATAGATAGATAGGCAGGCAGGCAGGCGTAGGTAGGTAGGTAGGTAGGTAGGTAGGTAGGTAGGTAGGTAGGTAGGTAGGTAGGTAGGTAGGTAGGTAGGTAGGTAGGTAGGTAGGCAGGCAGGCAGGCAGGCAGGCAGGCAGGCAAAAAAGAAAGTGATGGAGAAATAGATAGACAGACAGATCTATTATCTGTCTAATTGATAAACACAAGTGAAACCAGGTATCATGCTGGCTGGGGAATTCTGGGAATTGAAGTCCAAACACCTCATAATTGCCAAGTTTAAAATACACTGAGCTAGACCAAGTCCTATGGAGCTGACAAGTGTTCTCTGTTACACACACACACACACACACACACACACACACACACACACACACACACACACACACACACACACACACACGGTTGGACTTCAGGAAATCCAATGGACATTACAACCTGTGGTCAAGGAAATCATGATCCAATCCATCCAGGAGAGTGCCAATCAGGGAAGGATGAACAAAGCTGAAAACTCAGCGGTCATCTAGAGGAGGAAGGACTTATTCTATGAGTCAATCTCTTTTTCCCCTCCTTTTCTTCCTTTCTTAATGAGGAACAGCAAAACAATAACAACAACGGGGATGCATTTTGCACATTCATCTCTTTGGGTATTGGGGTGGGGGGTGGATGGTGGTGGATTCTGTTCAAATAGAAGCTGAATTGGATTTGGAAGATGGCGGAGGAAGGAAACTCTTCCAAGAATGAAGTCATCCTTAATGGTGGGGTGGGGTGGAAATCATTTAAAGGGGCTACTGACCTCTTTGTATCAGTCTGGTGGTTTGACTCGTTAGTCTTGACTTTCAATTAACCTTTGTTCAGCAGGAGGGGATGCTGCTAACTAAGTAGAAGACACCATCAGGCTGAAAGCCTTTAGAGACCCCTGTCAATTTGGATAGTTTTGACCTCCAAGAAGAGATAACCTCCATCAGATACTGAGTATCTGTTATTCAGGGATATAGATTAACTCTCAGTTTTATGGGCACTCTGTTGAGGTAGTCTAAGCCAGCGGTGTCCATCCTTGGTCACTTTAAGACTTGTGGACTTCAACTCCCAGAATTCCCCAGCCAATATTGCTGGCTGGGGAATTCTAGGAGTTGAAGTCCCCAAATCTTAAAGATGCCAAGGTTGGGCACCCGTGATCTAAGCACATGTTTTTACACCCAGAGGCAAAAAGTTCTTGTGACAGCATTGCTATGTGTCTATGGAGATTCTCAGTCATCCAGATCATAGTTGTCCCAAAGGTTTTTTCAAGAGGCAACTGGACTTTCTGGTTTTTCTCTGAAGGCGTTTCGCTTCTGATCCAAGAAGCTTCTTCAACTCTGAGCTGAAGAAGCTCCTTGGATGAGAAGCGAAACATCTTCAAAGAAAAACCAGAAAGTCCAGTTGCCTCGTTGAAAAAGCACCTTTGGGACAGCATTGCTATGTTATTTTTTAAAATAATAATTTGTATTAAAGTTTTAAAATACAAAGATCAAAACATAATACAAGCCAAGACAATCATAAAAAAGACAAAAGGAAAAAAAATGCAGAGAAAACAGAGGGAGAGGGAAAAATATATAGAAAAAAGATACAAAGAAAGGATCTTCCCCTTTATCAAGACCAATACAAACCATTTTAGTAACTTATCAACAGGGTCTCTGTTTATGAGAGGTTGGCACTATTCTGATATGTGTGAGTGTGGGTGTGATAATTTGTGTCAGAAGTAAAAGAGGCGTGAGGAGGACTTCATTCAGCAGCATTGTTGCTGTCATGGCAGAATCTACTTCACTAAAAAAGTCCAATCAGAAATCCATAAAAATTCCTTTCACATCCTTAGTGAGGGAGCAGATCTGAAAAATGAACCTACAGGTAGCCCTCAACTTATGACCTAAATGGGGACCAGGATTTCCACTGCTAAGCAAGGTTGTTGTTAAGTAAGTTGTGCCTGATTTTACGATTTTTTTTTGTCATGGTTGTTAAGTGACTCATTGCAGTTGTTAAGTGAGTTTGGCTTCCCCCATTGACTTTGCCTGTGGGAAGCCAGCTAGGAAGGTCATAAATGAGGATCATAGGACCCTGGGATGCCGCGGCAGTTGTAAATACATGCCAGTTGCCCAGCGCCTTAATTTTGATCACATGACCAAAGGGATCCTACAACAATTGTAAGTGTGAGGACCAGGGGTGGGTTCTAACTTACCTCGCTGCCGGTCACTGCCTCCCATGTCGCGTGGGCGCGCACATGCACAGTGCCAATTTTTTTTAAAAAAATTTTAAAATGTCAAAAACAAGATGGTGACGCATGCGCAGTGCCAGAAAGTTGGCTTCTGCGCATGCACAGAAAAAAAAACCCTGAAAAAAAATTCAAAAAAAATTTTTTTTAAAAGATGGCAGTGCCCATGGACCGGCACCGACTGAACCAGTTCTGTGATGTCATTGTGACATCACCATCGGTTTGCCACAGGTTTGGGCGAACCAGTCCAAACCGGTCCGAACACAGCTCTGGTGAGGACCAATTGCAAGTCATTTTTTCAGGGCTGATGTAACTTTGAACAGTTGCTAAAGGGATGGTTGTTAAGTCAAGGATTAACCTGTATTCTTCTCCTGCAATGGATTTGGAAGAAGTACAGAAGTACCTGCAATGCATTTCAATTCCAATTAATTCCAATATTTTAGAGCAGGGCTCTCCAACCTTGACAACTTTAAGCCTGGCGGACTTCAACTCCCAGAATTCCCCAGCCAGCTGGGGAATTCTGGGAGTTGAAGTCCGCCAGGCTTAAAGTTGTCAAGGTTGGAGAGCCCTGCTCTAAAATATTGCTTTAAAGATTTCCAGATGCAAATGGGGAAAAAAATGCCATAGCATATCAACTTTGAAATACACATACTGTTACACGTCAGCTTTCAAAAGTTGCCAGATATGAAAATGATTGCATCTAGACTTCAAACTGCCTAGCCCTGGGCAGTACTCAACACTTAAAAACAGCCTTTAATATTTCAGATGACGTTAACAATCCAATATTCCAGTGGTCAAAAACACCCATATCAAATGCTGGGATTAAACAGCAAGAAGTCAAATACAGATTTTTTTCAAATGCACACTTGAATCTTTTTGAGAATGGATGCAGAGCCTCAGAACTGACAGAGGAGAAATGTGGACAGTAAATTCATTTTACCGCTGGTTTTACAACCAATACTCCACGGGAATTTGTGCGGAAACTGCCATGTAACCACATGACAAAGTGTTCAGATGTGAAAGTAGGCAGATGGATGCCACATGCTCACAGGATCCCCTGTTCTTCATCCTGAATTATTGGGACCATGAAGAATAAGAAATACGAGAGCAAACAGGAAATCTTCATGCGTGAAGATTCCTGTCGATCTGGGCTGCTGATCCCCAGACACGTCACATGAAGGGACTCCAAATTATTATTTTATTTTATTTTAGTAAAAAAATTTATTTATATTTTATTTCCCTCCCCTCCATCAACCCCAATCCCCTCCCCCCCTTCCCCCCATAACCTCCCAGAGCAAATACAGGGTATAAACATTTAGCAACCATATACTAAAATAAACTAACTAACTTTGACTTCGTCCCTTGTACTTTAACTCCCCTTATGTAAAGGTACATTTATATAAGTTGTAACATTCCTTGCTCATTCATTCATAAACTATCTGGAATTTCTTAGTCCCATATTTATTTTGAATGTAATCAATCCATCTTCTCCATTCCAGCTTGCATTTCTCGTCTGAATGGTCCTTAAGATATGCTGATATTTTAGCCATCTCTGCTAGGTTTGTTACTTTTAAAGTCCATTCTTGAATAGTAGGCAATTCTTCCTTCTTCCAATACTGCGCCACCAACAGTCTTGCTGCCGTTGTTAAATTCAGAATCAGATTAAACTCCAAATTATTGACTGGGCAGTTAAGAAAGTGAAGGAAATGATCAATCTCCTTCTTGGCTTGCCGTTGATAAGTTTCCATCCGTTACTTCTTCTGCTACCCTCAAGTGCTTTGGAGAATAGGGAGAAAGAACAGCTTTCCCCCTGCCCTCATCTCCTCCTAAAGCAGATTTGTAACTTGGTTTGTGAGACACATTTGCAATAAATATTTGTATTTGTATTTGTTTATTTGTCAAGCATATATGATTATAAGCAAAGTATAAACAGTAAAACATGATTGAATATATATGTAATAGTACAAGCATGAATAAGAGTAAAAGAGGTATGAATATATGGGTACATTAGGACAGGAACGGTAGGCACGATTGTGCGCTTATGCACGCCCTTTTTTTAAAAAAAATAATTTTTATTTCGTGTATAAACATTAAAAAAGACATACATACATTAAAAACGACATTATATGTATATACATACATATAAACTTATATGGTAAACGTCTTCACATTTGTTCTCTTTTTTATATATTTTCTATACAATTATATCTATCTATATGTATTACCTTTCTATTTTGCTTTTTCTTTAATTATAGTTTAATTATAACTTAATAAATATATATATACATTGTAATAAGTATTCTTATTTGTTATTCTGTAGATTGATAGGTTATACATTATAGTCTAAGCATTTCTATGATTCTATCTTTCCGTTTCTCTTTTCAAACCAATTATAAAAAAGATTCCACGTTTCAAAAAATTCTGAATTTTCTTTCTGTTTCAGTTCTAGTGTTAGTTTGTCCAATTCTACGCATTCTAGGATTTTTTTTATTATTATGTTCTCTGTCGGTACGTCTCCTTGTTTCCAGTGTTGTGCCAGTGTTATTCTTGCCGCTGTTAGTATGTGTGTTATGATATACCAGTGTTTCCTTTCTGTATTTTGTTCCACCATCCCTAATAAGAAAATTTCCGGTTTAAACATTATTTTTAAGTTGGTTATTTCTTGCAGCCAGGTATGTATTGTTTGCCAAAATTTTTTAGTTTTGGGACAGGTCCACCACATGTATGCACGCCCTTTATATATTATAAATAATATACATCCATACACCAGGATGACTCGACAGAATAAACATATATAACCCTTTCCTGGTGAAGAGCTGATTGGGAATAGAACCTTGTGGCCTAGAGGTTAATCTTCTGACTTTCAAGCAGACTGCCCAGGTTCAATTCCCACTACAGGTATGGCTATCTGACGAGAGCAAAATAGCTCGAAATAGATCTATAATAGTCTCCCTTTATTTTCATTTATCAGCAAAAAATGTTACACACACACACACACACACACACACACACACACACAAAATAGTCCAATTAGTCTTGGAAATCAAGGATGAACGATAGGATTCTCCCGTCTCTTTTAACTGCTTCAAACCACAGCTAGCAATAGTTCCATAATTTTCCCCCTTCCATTTCTGGTACTGATATCCTTCAGGAAAGTGCCAACCTTGCCAGGATTTTAAGGAACCGCTCCATCCCAGCCCCAATTATTGGTACGAGGCTGGAACCTTTAGCAGGTTACCTTTTAAAAAAAAGTTTATTCTCCACCCAGGTTTGAAAGTTACGTTTACCTGTCTGCAGCTCCCTACAGGTTTATTCAGAAGTTTCGGCCCTGTACAATATTAGACATTCTGATTTCAGAAGCTTTCGTTTCAGATGCACAGATAATTGGCACCCGAGGTTTTTCCAAACCACCAATTCAGGTGGGGGAAATTGCAACTGCTTCTACCCCCTAATTTGCATGTGAAGATCAGCCACTTCGATTCAATCCGCGTAGAGGGCAAAAGAATCACTCAGCACAGGCAAATGAATCTTCATTCAAACTTTCCTAGCTGATCAGTGCAAGTCTCCACTAACACGCAAAGGTTTGTTTCTGACTCAGATTAAGAAGAAAACGTTTAAGTTTGATGCACGTAAAGCACCACAATTGCCGAGAGTTGGAATAATATATGATTAAGAAGGGGATTTATATGAATTGATTCTGATTTATTATTATTATTATTATTATTTTGGATGCGTTGGAAAGGTCATGTTTTCATCTTATTTAATAGGGCTGTATAAAACAGCCAGGCCTCTTTCACCTGAACGTATCTTCAGACTGGTTATGCAAAGCAAGTCATCCCACGCTGCAAAACTGGAGCAGACACATAATTTCACAACCTCACTCAGCTATACCACGACAGACAGTCCACAACTTACAATCATTCATTTACTGACCGTTCAAAGTCCCAACAGACTTGGAAAAAAGTGACTTATGACTGGTTTTCACATGACCACTGCAGATCGCCCATGGTGTTGTCATCAAAATTGGAATGCTTGGCATCCGGCATGTTGCATGTTGCTGCATGTATGACGGTTGCAGTGTCCTGGGATCGTGCAATCACCTTTGGTGACCTTTTTAAAGCAAAGTCAATGGGGAAGCCAGATTTACTTTACAATCATGTTATTAAATTAAGAACCGCAGCAATTTGGTTAACAACTGGGGCAAGAATGGTCGTAAACTTGGGCAAAGCTTACTTAACAACTGCCTCCCTAAGCAACAAGGGCTTCCTATAGTGGGAAGCAGGGGTGGGTTCCTCCTGGTTCGGACCGGTTCGCCCGAACTGGTAGCGACCCGCTGATGACATCACTGAACTAGATTGGCTGGTGCCGGTCCGTGGGTGCCTCCATCTTTTTGGGGGAATTTTTTGCGATTTTTTTTTTACTGTTTTGAAGGTTTTTCCTGTTCTGCTGCTTGTAAAAGGGGCCTCCCGCCTGCCCCCATGTTTAAACTGACCTTTATTCCTTTGCCCGAAGCACAGCTGATCAGCTCCTCAGCTGTGTTTCGGGCTGATTCCAGCTACTGAGCATGCACGGAAGCCAAATTGCATGAGGGAACGCACGCATGCGCGTAAGCGGAGCGGGCACACGCAAAATGTCACGATGCGAACCGGTGGCGAAGGTAAGTGGAACCCACCCCTGGTGGGAAGAGTTTTCTTCTCATGTCAGGCCTCTTGATTTCAACAGAGAAAGAGGTCACAAAGAGAAAGAGGTCACCTCTGGGGCAAAAGATTCTCACTAGGACACAAACAAACCACCTTGCTCAGGCATAATATGTTTTAATACCATAGCACAGTGTTTCCCAACCTTGGCAACTTGAAGATCTCTGGACTTCAACTCCCAGAATTCCCCAGCCAGCATTTGCTGGCTGGGGAATTCTGGGAGTTGAAGTCCAGAGATCTTCAAGTTGCCAAGGTTGGGAAACACTGCCATAGCAGACATTTCTCTTGTGCCTCTTTTTTCCTTCCAATCCTCATTCAGTCTGATTAAAGAGAAACCCTCCAGGTCCCAGTTGTAAGTAATGAGTCACCTTCTAGGAATTAGGAGATGGGTCGTCTCTGTCGGGGGAAAAAAAGAGTGGTGGAACATTTGAGTGGCCAGGAAATCTACTTGACAGCAAAACAAATGACCTCAAAGACATTTGTGGCTAATTCACATTTTATTCCTTTGATGATACACTATTCATGAAACTCTACCTTGCTTTCTCACCTGTCGGGCTCCAAAAACCATGAAGTCACTTATGGTTAAGGTGTCACTTAAGGTGACTTCTAAGCAGTTTTATTTATTGTCCCTCACCAATCTTGCCAAACTAAAGCAAATAACTTGGACCATTAAAGATTTACTCTGAGAACTTCTAAGGAGGAGCTGTCTTGTCTCCCTTCCTCCCAACCAAACTATCTAAACTTCACTGTCTCTTGTTCCTCTGGAAAGCAGCCCCTCCTTCCTGGGAATCTGGGCTGCATTCCACCATGCCACAGTGGTGGCACAGTGGTTAGAATGCAGTATTGCAGGCTAACTCTGCAATACTGCCAGCAGTTCAATCCTGACCAGCTCAAGATTGACTCAGCCTTCCATCCTTCCGAGGTCGGTAAAATGAGGACCGAGATTGTTTGGGGGCAATATGCTGACTCTGTAAACTGCTTAGAGAGGGCTGCAAAGCACTATGAAGTGGTACATAAGTCTAAGTGCTATTGCTATTGCTATTCTATGGTTACTATTTAAAACCAAAACCAAAACAATGCATCCTGATTTGATTTACTGGGTCATGGGGTGTGAGAATGCCATAAGGTAGTTGGTACTGGAGTTAGATAGTGACCCTGCCAACAAAAGTGCGTATAGTCAAGGCTATGGTTTTCCCAGTTGCAATGTACGGTTGTGAAAGTTGGACCATAAGAAAGGCTGAGCGCCAAAGAATTGAGGCCTTTGAACTATGGTGCTGGAGAAGACTCCTGCGAGTCCCTTGGACTGCAAGGCGATCAAACCGGTCAGTCCTAGAGGAGATCAACCCTGACTGGTCTTTAGAAGGCCAGATCCCGAAGATGAAATTCAAATACTTTGGCCACCAAATGAGAAGGAAGGACTCACTGGAGAAGAGCCTAATGCTGGGAAAGATTGAGGGCAAAAGAAGAAGGGGACGACAGAGAATGAGGTGGCTGGATAGAGTCACTGATGTAGTCGGCGTGAGCTTAAATGGTCTCCGGGGGATGGTAGAGGACAGGAAGGCCTGGAGGAACATTGTCCATGAGGTCGCGATGGGTCGGAGATGACTTCACAACTAACAACAACAACAACCTTTGGTGCAAAACAGAAATGTCCTACTTAAAGATCTATGGAGATTCTCGATTTTTCAGGTCATGACTGTCCCAAAGATGCTTTTTTTCAAAAGGCAACTTTTGAACTTTCTTGGGTTTGTTTGTTTGTTTGTTTTTGAAAACATTTTGCATCTCATCCAAGATGAACTGAACTAAAGAAGCTTTCTTGGATGAGAAGCGAAACGTTTTCAAAGAAAAAAGAAAACCAAGACGTTCCATTTGCCTTTTGGAAAAAAGCACCTTTTGGGGTCCTCCCCAAAGGTTCAGAGCACCAAAGTGAGCTGGCTGGAGAAGTCAAAATACTTTTGTCATTTTAAATTTCATCACCACCATTTCCCGTGACACTGTGGCTGTGAAACCTATGGGGCCACTTGGGATACTTTAAAATGTTTATTACATTTCAAAAGAAGACGGTAGGAAGTGACAACCCTCCCATTACCTTTTGACCATTAACCATTTGACTGGGACATCTATGATCATGAGTTATCAGCATACAAGGAGTTTATCACTGGGATAACCCCGTCTGGGTCCCAGGCACCGTATGAATACAGCCCTAAAATTCTGAGACCAAAGAATTTTAAAAAAAAAACATTTTAAGCCAGGGAAAGAAATTTAAAACTGATTAAACTCTTAGGTTTCATCTTGACATCTGACCAATCGTCATAAGAATATGGCAGGACCAGGGTGTTTGCAGATGAGGTCAAAGATCAAAGATTGTGTCCACAATGGGGCAATCAAACCACTGCCATTGTGACTTTCAGAGCCCCTCCTTATAGAGCAGTGTTTCTCAACCTTGGCAGTTTGAAGATGTGTGGACTTCAACTCCCAGAATTCCCCAGCCAGCGTTGCTGGCTGGGGAATTCTGGGAGATGAAGTCCACACATCTTCAAACTGCCAAGGTTGAGAAACACTGTTATAGAGGTTCCTGCATGGAATTTCTCAAAGGAGGAAATTCCAGAATCTCAGGGTGGGAGGCAAAAGTTAACAATGCTTATTTAGGTAAGAGATGAGATCGAAAATGGGAGAGATGGCAGGAAATCAGAGCTGGTGTAGACTAATGGTTAAAGTAGTCTCTCTCAACTCTGGCAACTTTAAGATGTGTGGACTTTACTTCCCAGAATCCCCCAGGCTGCATTGCTTCCTTCAACTACAAACTCTGTGGTTTCTTCCCCAAATCCCCAAAACTTTAACCTTCGACTGTCTACTGTTGACCTCACCCAGCGGTGAAATCTACTTACCTTCCCTACCGGTTTGGAAGTGCGCGCTTTTTCACCCTCGCTGCCCTCACGCGTGCACTTTTTCACCCTCTGCGCATGCGCAGAATGCTTTGTGCATGCGCAGAGGGTTAAAAATAAGGAAATGGCGACGTCCGGGTGGGTGGGCGAAGCCTCGTGCTGCCGCCGCTACCGGTTCTCTGAACCACCAGCCGCCGCCGCTAACAGTACGGCCGGACCGGGCCGAACCGGTAGCATTTCACTCCTGACCTCACCCCATTCCTAAGAGGTCTACCGTCCCTGTCCTAATGTCCCCATGTACTCATAACTATCTCATGTATACATGTTTATACTTTTACTGTAATTTTATATATTTTGAATGAATGAATGAATGAATGAATGAATGAATGAATGAATGAATGAATAAATAAATAAATAAATAAACAAATAAATAAATAATAAAGTTCATTGAATAGGTTTCACCATCTCTCAACTCAACTATTCCCAGGGTTGTTGTTATGAGAATAAAATGAGGAAATGTCCCTCTTGCTCTTGATGTGTTACCAGAGGGGGAAAGTGTCTGTGGTGTGTGTGTGTGTGTGTGTGTGTGTGTGTGTGTGTGTGTGTGTGTGTGTGTGTGTCTGTAGGGGGGGGGCAATGTATGGAATCAAATAAATAACAAAAAGCAGCAATGGGTTGACCACAGCAATCACAGTATAACCAGATATTTGGGGCAGATGTTAAAAGCCCCCCTAGATGCCACCTTGGTAGGAAAGAACTTCAAAGAGCTCCCACCCCATCATCCCTCGTGGTTCCTTTCCCAGGACTGGTCACCCAGCTCTGTCTTCTTGGATGAGAACTAGACGTGAGACAAGTGCTACCGCAAGAAGCCCCCTTCTGAGAGATGCAGGTCCATTCTGAGAAAGTTCACACCGTTCCCATGGACCAGGAAACCACTTCCTTTGTCTGTGAGCACAACTACCTCATTTGGAAAGTGACTGAGACGCAGCAGAGGGAGAGCTGGCTGGTGTTTCCATCGGGTTGAGAGAGAGAACGGGTGGGGAAAGAGAGATGAGAGGGAAAGATAGACACGGAGGAGGTATTCAAAAAAAGGAAACAAAGCTTTGGGGACAATTCTGGTTAGTCATCTTGAAAGTCAGGGGACATGGGAGACATGAGGGCATAGCAGAGAGTTGATAGATCCAACACCATTGTTCTCTATTTACAATCTGTGTGGTTTTGAGTCAGCTTTTGATCTATCGTTTCCTTCAGTTGCTCCGATCCTGTTCTCCCTTCTTGAGTTAGTCTCCCCATGAAGCAATTTGCAAGCAGTCCTTGACTTATAACCATTCATTTAGTGACCGTACAAAGTTACAATGGCACTGAAAAAGGTGACTTGCGACCAGTCCTCGCGCATATGACTGCCATAGCATCCCCACACTCATGTAATCAACAGTCAGGTGCTTGCCAACTAGCATGTATTTACAACAGTAAGTGGGTCATGTGATCACCATGACCCACTTATTGATATAGCCATCCCAGATGGCTTATGACAAACAAAATCAATGGGGAATGCTGTTTCGCTTAGTAACCATGTGATTCACTTAACAGCAGAGGTGGGTTCCTGCCAGTTCGGACTGGTTCTCTAGAACCAGTAGCAGGAATTTTCCCCCGCTCACCGAACTGGCAGCGATGGCCAGCTGGACACGTCCTTGAACCGGTCCTCCAGCTTGAAATCCGTCCACCGGAGCCAAATGTATGTGAAAATAACCCCCTGCGCATGCACAAAGCCTCCTGCGCATGCGCAGACGAGTTTAACCTGAGAGTGATGGGGGTGCGCGCAAGCGTAGCGAGCGCAAAACGCGCACTTCCAACGCGACCCCGAACCAGTAGCAAAGGTAAGTAGAACCTTAACAGCTGCAGTGATTTGCTTAACAAATAGCCATGGCTATCATTTATATAGTAGCCTACCTCGTAGGAATAGAATGGTGGCTACGTATGTTCTTTGGAGTCTTTGGAGAGAATCCGCTTCTTGGATTTTAAAAGAAAATAGCAATAGCTAACTTAGACTTATATGCCACTTCAGAGTGCTTTACAGCCCTTTCTAAGCGGTTTACAGAGTCAAAATATTGCCCCCAACAACCTGGGTCTTCATTTGACTGACCTGGGAAGGATGGAAGGCTGAGTCAACCTTGAGCCAGTTAGGATCGAACTGCTGGCAGTCGGCAGAATTAGCCTGCAATCCTGCATTCTAGCTACTGCGCCACAAATGTAATGAAACATATATTCTCCCACACTACATATATTGACCTATTTATGGTTTTTTTTTTGTTTTCTAATAATGTATACAGGTACTCTTTAACATGATCACAATGGAACCCGACATTTCTGTTGCAAAGCAAGACAATTGTTAAGTGTGTTTTGCCCCATTTTAGTGTGGTGGCACAGTGGTTAGAATGCAGCACTGCAGGCTACTTCTGCTTACTGCTGATTGCCGGCTGCCAGCAGTTCGGCAGTTCGATTCTGACCGGCTCAAGGTTGACTCAGCCCTCCATCCTTCCGAGGTCAGTAAAATGAGGACCCAGATTGTTGGGGGGTAAGATGCTGATTCTGTAAACTGCTTAGAGAGGGCTGTAAAGCATTATGAAGCGGTATTTAAGTCTAGGTGCTATTTCTATTTACAACCTTTCTTGCCACAGTTATTAAGTGATTCACTGCCATTGTGAAGTTAGTGACCTGGCTGTTAAGTGAATTTGGCTTCCCCATAGACTTTGCTTGTCAGAAAGTCGCAAAAGGGGATTACATGACCCTGGGACAGTGCAACCGTCATAAATTCATGCCAGTTGCCAAGCATCTGAATTTTAATCACATGATCATGAGGATGCTGCAATGGTCATAAGTATGAAAAAAGGTCACAAGTCACTTTTGTCAGTGCTATTGTAATTTAAAACGGTCACTAAACACACGGTAATAAGCTGAGGACAACGTGTACCTTGTTCTAATTCTGGCAGATTCTGGATGGCCGTAGCAATATAAAAAAATAAGCCAATGGAATAAAATAAGGAGTTTAAATATCAATAAATTAAGTAAGACCTAACTAAGTACCAAGCAAGAACCAAGGGCTGAAATCTTGCTTGAACAAGATGGTTTTCACTTGTTTGTGTGCTGTCCATACTCAAAAGAATGGCAACCAACGGGGACCACCAACAATAAAAACAGGGGTGGGTTCCACTTACCATCGCCACCGGTTCGCATTGCGATGTTTCGGGCGCGCCCCCTCGCTCCGCTCATGCGTGTGCACGCATCCTCCCGTGCGATTTGGCTTCCGCGCATGCTCAGAAGCCGGAATTAGCCCGAAACACAGCTGATCAGCTGTGATCAGAGCTCATCAGCTGTGATCAGAGCTGATCAGCTGTGATCCAGAGCTCATCAGCTGTGCTTCGGGCGAAGAAATAAAGGTCAGAATTCACCCGCGGGTGGGCAGGAGGGCCCTTTTTCAAGGCACGGTAGGGGAAAAATTTGCAAAAAATAAAAAAAGATGGCAGCGCGCACAGAACAGCACCAACAGTGACGTCACCAGCGGATCGCTACCAGTTCGGGCGATCCAGTCCGAACCAGGAGGAACCCACCCCTGCAAGAAAGGCTGTTCCTGGTCTTCTTTTCACTATGCATAAAAAACATGTGAACATTCAATTGAAACAATGCAAGGGATCCAAACAATGAAAATCAAGATCTGGCCTGCAAACCTATGGGTAACCACTGGATGGCAGCAAAGTGTAACATTTTTGGTGCTTCTTTGCTGCCCTCTAATGATTTTCCAGAGCATTGCAACCCAGATCTGGTAACCTTAAGCTTGACAATTAGACAAAACTGAAAAGAGAGAGCTGTACAACGCGGCAAAAAGAAACAACGAGGCTCACACTTGCAAGTATCAAACAGGATACTAGCAGGAATAGCGTCAAAAACCTTGATTCTTTTTGATGCTTTTATTGCTGGCAGGTTTTTTTGTTTTGTTTTCTTGTTGTTTTTTTAAAGAAAGGGGGAGGCATCTGCAGCCTGGGGGGGAGGGGGGAAATGTGCAGGCGAGAATAATGCAAACCAATTCACCAACCACATCCTGAAAATTTCAAAGCAGCTGAGTCATTTGCAGAAGGGTGTTTGGTCTCTCACAGACATTTTGATGGCTGCAAAAGTTTTGTAAGGCTCCAGAGGCCCTGAAGCTTGTGAATCGTGGCTTGTCAGAAACAATGAAGGTTTCAGGTTGTCCCAACTGTTTTGGTGAACCAGAGATAAAATGAGGCATCGGTGGAAAAAGAATCTGGTAGAGGTCTTGTGTGTGTGTGTGTGTGTGTGTGTGTGTGTGTGTGTGTGTGTGTGTGTGTGTGTGTGTGTGTGTGTGTGTGTGTGTGTGTGTGTGTGTTTTCATGGCCCTTATGCAGCACAGCCCTCTGTGTATTTACTCAAAAGCTTTTATTGGAGATTAATCCTTAGTTAAGCCTATTTAGGGCCGTAGTTTAAAAAAATGGGCAGTTTTTTTCAAAAAGATATTTATATGAGTGTGAAACACACACACACAAACCCCCAAAAAAACAATAACTGAGGCCACACTGAATCCAGCCAGGCTTCCATACGAGTGGACATACTCACAAGTAATTGCAAATAAAGAAAATCCAATGCTTGTGGGAAAAAAGATCCATCTTTAAGGGTTTCCATTTAAGCAGGTGTGTTCACTTTGTGCTAAGATATGTTGGCTGCGTTCATGCAACATGTTTAACCTGCATACTGAATTCACCCATCTTCTCAGTCTGCAAATGCATGCAGCTGAGATCTGTGATGGCGAATCTTTTGGGCTCAGCCTATCAAAAACTTGGAACTTGCCTGACTCAACCGTCATGCCAACCTCCTCTCTGAACACAAGACAACAGTTCTTTATATATATATTTGTTTTTTAAGGAAATGCAGTCCAATCATGGATGTGATTCTCCAGGATCTGCCATACACTGTGTGCTGCAGGAGGGGGGTGACCTCCTTCTGTTGACAGGCCCCTGCAGCCTAACCAAAGCTGCTCCAGGTTTCACAAGGACTTTGTGGTTGAAGTAGCTTCAGAGAATGCTGATCTATGGCCTTTACAGGTGCCAAAAACCCAATGAAAGCATGCCACGTTCTTGTGTGATGTTCAGAGGCTCTGGAGGCTGCGTGAGAGCACACCTCATTCTTGCGCACCCTCCACAGCCTTCAAAAATCTGCAAGAATACGTGCTTTCAAGAATACTTTAAAAAATTAGAGAAATTTCTGAATTTATAATTTGTTAGTATATTTTAAGTTTATGTTTATTGAAGATTATATCCTGTGCTTTTTCTGGGAAGTCGGGGGGGGGAGGAAGGGGAGGGGGTTGGGGGAAAGGGGGGAGAAAAATTGAAAAATGTTTGTACTTTGTACTAATAAAACTTTTTGTATAAAAAAAAGAAAAAAAAAGAATACTTCTTGTCAAGTGTTAGTGAATGCTGGCATGTCACCCAAAACATGACGTTCATAGCAGTGGTGGGTTGCTACCGGTACGGTACGGTACGGTATGGTTCTATGAACCGGTAGTGGTGGCGGTGGGAGGCTCCGCCCACCTGCCCCGGACGCTTCTGCGCATGCGCAGAAGCGTCGCACGCGCACAAACTGATAGCGATGGGATTTAGAACCCATCACTAGTTCATTGGTTTGTCATCAACTCAGCTAAGGCTGCAAACATACTTCTGAGGTTAAAACTCACCAAGTGAACAGTATGTATAAATGTAGTGGTTGGCATAGATGTCCACAGAATGTGGTCAAAAAAGTTGAGATGGCAGCTATTTATTGATGGAAGTTCAATTGAATATCATGGCCATCACCTTAACATTTTTGACCGCACCTTATGGACACCGGTGGCTGCTAGGCTTGTAACTGAACTGCTTCCGTGTAGCGTCTCGTCATAAACAATGTAATTGTTAGACTTTGATTCTGTGTCTTCTTCAAGATCATTTCCACAAATGGAAATGGAGCCAATTAAATGGCTAATCTAATTGTGTTGTTGGTGCCATGGGGGGGGGGGGTTAGGATAGGGTTTTCTTTAATGGTCTTATTGTATGATGGATTTTTTAAAAAGATTTTTAAATGTTGCAAGGCACCCAGAATAATCTATGTGTGAGTTGGGCAGCTATATAAATTTATTTAATAAACAATAATAAATAAGTAAGCCAAATGTGATTTAATCTATAAACTTCAGACAGTCAAAGCACTCTTAGAAGAATAGGTCACCCAGGCCTTTATCTTTTATAAGATTTGGATTAGGTTTTTAATCAGATTAAATCAGGCCAAAAAAAGTACCAATGGATAAGGAAGTATCAATTCCAACAAAAGAACATCACTACCATGTATTAAAATCTTTTGACCTGGCTTCCTTTTTTGGGGGGAGGGAAATGTTTCTGAATTTCATTAAAGTTTATTATGAGATAAAAATACAAAAAGAAGCAAAAGTTAGAAAGCAAAGGGAAAGAAGAAGAGTGCAAATCTAATCTTACGTAGCTTCTTCTCCGGTAATATCACACTATTAACCAGAGCATACAAAACATTCGCCGGACCAATCCTCGAATACAGCTCATCTGTCTGGAACCCACATATCGGACATAAATACATTAGAAAGTGTCCAGAGATACTTTACGAGAAGAGTCCTCCACTCCTCTACTCGCAACAGAATACCTTACGCAACCAGACTTGAAATCCTGAGCTTAGAAAGCTTAGAACTACGTCGCCTTCGGCACGACCTAAGCATAGCTCATAAAATTATCTGCTACAACGTCCTTCCTGTCAACGACTATTTCAGCTTCAACCACAACAATACACGAGCACACAACAGATACAAACTCAAAGTGAACCGCTCCAAACTTGACCGTAGAAAATACGACTTTAGCAACAGAGTGGTAAATGCCTGGAACTCACTACCTGACTCTGTGGTTTCGTCACCAAACCCCCAAAACTTTACCCTTAGACTGTCCACTGCTGACCTCACCCGATTCCTAAGAGGTCAGTAAGGGGCGTGCATAAGCGCACCAGCGTGCCTACCGTCCCTGTCCTAATGTTCCCTCCTATCAGTACTCATCTTATGTATATAAACAATGTTATATCTATGTATATTACCAACACGTACTTGACAAAAATAAATAAATAAAAGAAAAAATAAATAAAAGAAAAAGAAAGAGAGAAAGAAAGAGAGAAAGAAAGAAAGAGACAGAAAGAAAGAGAGAGAGAGAGAAAGGAGAGAGAGAGAAATAGAGAGAGAGAAAGAAAGAGAGAGAGAGGGAGAAAGAAAGAAAGAAAGAAAGAAAGAAAGAAAGAAGCTGTGACTTCCAATTTTTTTCAGAGCAGCAGAATGCAAAAAAAGAATGACAACCTCAACCATTTGCTTTACATTTTTGAATATTTCAAGCCATTTCTATACAACAAAATCCTCAGACATGTTGGGACTATAACTCCCATTATCCTCAGCCATTTTAGGATGATGATAGCTGGTACAAAGCAGGGGGAAGACTGAAAGTCCCTTTGTTGGCCAAATGATTCCACCAGTTCATCTTTCCGTCTTAGTGGTATATTTAGAACAAAGAAAAATTACTTTTATCTTCTTGTTTCCCCACAACAGCTGACCATGTTACTTTCAAAGTGTTTAGAACAAAATCAATAGTAAAGCATTAGAACGGCCTAAAACAATTTAAAACAACCCAGAGGAGGAGGAGAAAAAAAGACAGAACCATCCCCCACACCAATCTATATTAATTGTTGTTGGAAACAGACACAAAAACGGACAGGCTAAGCCTGGCACCCAAAGAACATCATTTTGACAGAACTTGGAAATTGTTTTGCAAGCTAGTTTGGTAGCTGGAGCTGTTTCCAATTGTCTTCTCTCCATGCAGCCTTGTTGGAGAGAAAACCTTCTCATGAAATTCTCAATGGAGAACAAATTCATTTGCCTCTGAGAAGTAAAAAAAACAACAACACCTCAACACAAGAGACAGGCATCCCAGTTTTGAAACACTGCCTGGAAAACAGCATCATTAGCATCACAAAATCACCAAGACTTGACTTGAGGAAAAAAATTTGAATTGGCAAATTAGAGATAGTATCGAACATATGTGAAACACCTGCAATCTGAGGATGACAAGTTGCTTGCAAAAAGAACTGGAATAAACTCTCTCTCTTTTTTGGGGGGGGGTCTTTTAATGACCCCGTAATCCCTTGCGTCGGGGTGGAGTCAGGGCAACTGAATGGAGCTGAGTGTTTACTGGCCGGATGCCTTTCCTGTCTCCAAACTGGGATATATGTCCTCAATTTTGGTTTCTGATAAGCATCAACCTCTTCACACACTGCTGTCCTATCTTCCTATCTGTCTCTGACCCAGCAAGGTGTGGCTCTGGTATTGTAAAGTCAGTTTAAGACTGCCTTTTCAACCTTCTGAAGATGCTTCTGAAATCATCAAAAGCAATCATTTCTAAATGATTTTCTAAACAAGATCACAAAGTCACCAAATGTAGCCTAAAACTCGCTTCTGTGTTATTTGTTCAGCATCCTCTGTAGAAGCTCATGTTCAGTGTTTTACCCAAAGCAAATCCTAAAATCACAAAGGCAAACTGTAGAGGGAGAAAACAGATGAAGAAAATGTCCAGAAATATTCAGACAGTCCCAAAGTTTTAGAATAGAATAGAATAACAGAGTGTGGAAGGGACCTTGTAGGTCTTCTAGTCCAACCTCCTGCTTAGGCAGGAAACCCTACACCACTTCAGACAAATGGTTATCCAACATCTTCTTAAAAATTTCCAGTGTTGGAGCTTTTACAACTTCTGGAGGCAGGCTGTTCCACGGATTAATTGTTCTAACTGTCAGGAAATTTCTCCTTAATTCTAAGTTGCTTCTCTCCTTGATTAGTTTCTACCCATTGCTTCTTGTCCTGCCCTCAGGTGCTTTGGAGAATAGCTTGATCTTTGTGGCAGCCCCTGAGATATTGGAGCACTGCTATCATGTCTCCCCTAGTCCTTCTTTTCATTAAACTGGACATACCCAATTCCTGCAACCGTTCTTCATATGTCTTAGCTTCCAGTCCCCTTATCATCTTTGTTGTTCTTCTCTGCACTTTTTCTACAGTCTCAGCATCTTTTCTATATCATGGTGACCAACTTCAACCCTGTTGCAACTTCGAATATTCACTGTGTGAGTCAAGGACTACCTATATTATAATTATGATGCCTTCAAGTCCACGTGCACTCCTGCCAATTGCTTTGCAATTTTCTTGATAACCTGTTCAAACGTGGTTTGCCCTTGCCTTTCCCTTCCTAGGGCTGAGAGTCACTGGCTCAAAGACACCCAGATAGCTTCACATCTAGGGCAGGACTACAACTCAATGTTTCCCCGTTTCTAGCCCACACCAAATGAGTTCTGTTGTTTAAGATCTTACCTAAATAAACAAACAAGCAGAAATGAAATAGATGAAGCGGAAATGTCTCTCTCTCTCTCTCTCTCTCTCTCTCTCTCTCTCTCTCTCTCTCTCTCTCTCTCTCTCTCTCTCTCTCTCTCTCTCTCTCCCTCCCTCCCTCCCTCCCTCTCACAGACACACACAGTCTCACACACTCTCTGTCTCCCCCCCCTCACACACACACCAGTAGTGGGTTCTAAAACCCTTTACTACTGGTTTTCACATGTGCTTGTGCGTGCGCACAATGCTTCTGTGCAGAAGCGTCCCGGGCAGGTGGGCGGAGCCTCCTGCCACAGGCACTACTGGTTCTAAGAACCTGTCTGAACCGGGAGCAACCCACCACTGACACACACACAATCTATGGTGCTCAGATACTATTCAGCTGAGACTAGATGACAGATCCCCTTTGAACCCTATCAGAAACAATCAGCAGATGTCCAAGATCTGAACTCCACCCACACAGGGAAAGCGAGAGATGCCTCTCTTTAAAGTAGGTTGTTTCAATTTCTCATTGAAATCTAGAATACCACCATGAGAGCATTTGTTGCATTTTTTGAGATTTGTGCATATTGACCAAGCACATCAGAGGAAAGGGGAGCACTCCGTCCTTAAGACACTTTACAGGTTTCTTGCATTCACTTAGGCTGGCTGGAGGGAGTCATAGCAATGTCCTACCAAGAGTTTGGAAGGATACTTTGATTGGGAGCCACACAGGGTTGGTTATAAGATGGGAGGCCGTGTAAACGTTTTAAATAAATAAAATAAATTCTAGGTTAGATTTAAAGCAGGGGTGTCAAACTTAAGGCCCGGGGGCCAGATCCGGCTCGCGGGGTGCTTAGATCTGGCCCGCGGGGCCGCCCTGGAAATAGAGAAGGACCGGTTCACGGTGCTTCTGCCAGTGAAAACGGAGCTTGGGAGCCCGTTTTCGCTGGTTGGGCCACCACACGCCCCCTCCAGACATGAGTGACATCATGCTGGCCATGCCCACCCTGGCCCCCCAACGTAAAACACAACCCTGATGCAGCCCTCCATGAAATCAAGTTACTTACTTACTTATAAGTAAAATAAAATAAAATAAAATAAAATAATGAAGTAATAAAATAAAATAATAAAATAAAATAATAAAATAAAATAATAAAATAAAATAAAAAGTTTGACACCTCTGATTTAAAGCGTCCTGACTGTTGCTTGTGAAGCCTTGTTGCCTGCATGACGGGTAGCCATGTTTGCTGACATCATCGCAAGCCAAATCAGGACCAGCTGCTTTATCTGTTTCAAATTGTCCCGTCCACCCCCCCCCCTCCCTAAATGTGTGCTGAACCACCACGGTGGAGGCCGCAGAGGCGTTGCTTGTCATCTGTTTCTGAATGGCTTCTAGACAGGCCTTAAATCTTCTTCCTTTTCCTTCCGCAAAATCATGCCATCCAAGCAATTGCTTACAGCTCCACTGGAAGATGTTTTGTTGTGACATTCTTATTTTGGCAAGTGGGGAGGGGGGAGAAGGGGAAGGAAGAGAGGCAGTGGCAGAACAACTTTGAGATGTTCTGAGTTCTTACATGTCTATGTGTGTGTGTTTCTCTCTCCCCCTCCCTCCCTCCCTCCCTCCCTCCCTCCCTTCCTCTCTCTCTCTCTCTCTCTCTGTATGCATGTGTGCCTGCACACAACATAAAGCTCATTTCCGTCCTTTTCTCCAAGGCCTGCTTGGCCAAAGCGGTTACACCACAAACTTTGACAATGTAATTGGTGAATGCTGGGGAATCAAGGCCAGAAATTGTCAGGAATTAACCTATCATCCCTTCATTAGAATTGTAATGAGGCGATGAGAGGCTGGTCAATTTGCACCCAGGTTTCGCACAAGTATCAGCCTTTGATCAAGCTGTAGGGGACACTTAAGAAAACATGCACCCTGCTAGCCAACGAGACATGGGCAGGTTGGAGCAGAATGTCTGTGTGTGTCTGTGTGTATTTTTATAAAGTGGGAATTGTGGAGTCGTATAGAGTAAGGTGACCAGACGTCCCGCTTTTGGCGGGACAGTCCCGCTTTTTAATAATTTGTCCCACGTCCCGCGGCATTTCAAAAAAGTCCCGCTTTTTGAATTTGAATTTTCCTTGCACACCCCTCTGCCTCCTGCCTTGCCTGCCTCCTCCTGCCAGGCGGGGAGGGAGGGCAGTGAGAGGGGCAGCGGCAGTCTTGCCTGTTCGTCGCCACAGAGCCGAAGAAGCTGGTGGCGTTCGCGGCACGGGGCTTCCCCCGCCCGCTTTCCCCGGCTGCCGGGACGCCGCCATTTGCGTTCTTTTGCCCTCTGTGCAAGCAGAACGCTTTGCGCATGCATAGAGGGCAAAAGAACGCAAATGGCGGCGTCCCGGCGGCCGGGGAAAGCGGGCGGGGGAAGCCCCGCGCCGCGAACGGCACCAGCTTCTTTGGCTCTGCGGCGACGAACAGGCAAGACCGCACCGGTAGGAAACCACCCCTAGCTGTGATGAAGGGGGGGGTGTTTGGGGGGGGGTGCACAAAGCTGCAGGATAAGAGAGACAGACCCCTCCCGTCTTGCTCCCCTAGAACCCCCCCCCCCGTCAATGGTGTCCCGCTTTACAAAAAATAAAATCTGGTCACCTTAGTATAGAGGGAGTCCTCGACTTACGACCACGACTGAGCCCACACTTTTAGTTGCTCAGCAAGGTAGTTGTTAAGTGAGCTTTGCCCCATTTTGCCACTTTTCTTGCCCTGGTTGTTAAGTGAATCACTTCCATTGTTAAATGAATCTGGCTTCCCCATTGACTGCTTGTCTGAAGGTCGCAAAAAGGGATCACATGACCCCCCAGGACCCTGCCACTGCCATAAATGCATGCCAGTTGCCAAGCATCCAAATTTTGTTCATATGACCACGGGAATGTTGCAATGGTGGTACCTATGGAAAGTGGTCGTAAGTCACTTTCTTCAGTGCGGCAGTAACTTCAAACGGTCACTAAGCGAATGGTTGTAAGCCAAGGACTGCCTCTAGTACGCTCCCATCACCTCTGCATGCCATCCTCCTCTTCCTCTCATCCTCCTCTTCCTCTGGCCTCTGTCACAGGGATGGACAAAGCCGGGGCATCTCTGACATGAAGACTATCAGTTCTTTATGAAGCTATTTTCAGAAGTTTCTACCGATGAAGCGTTGCCGGGCTGTGCACTATTTATAATTGTTGTTTCTATTTTTGATGTTTAGATGTGTGAGACTCATTGCTTATGAAATCCAGAGAGCGACAGACAGACAGACAGACAGACAGACACACACACACACACACACACACACACACACGGACCGACGGACGGATGGACAGATTGGTGGGCATGGGAGAGGTTTCAGAGGAAACAGGGAAATAAACCTTTTAGATCAGGGGTGTCTAATCTTGGCCGCTTTAAGAGTTGTGGGCTTCAGCTCCCAGAATTCCCCAACCAGTTGTAACTTCGAACGGTCACTAAATAAACTGTTGTAAATCAAGGATTACTTGTAGTGACATACAGCCTCGCCCACCACCCTTCTCTAGTTTACGGTGTTCACCAGTTTCAACTTCACAGTTTCCTCAACTCAGAGAGGGAGGGAGGGAGGGAGGCCTGCGTTTTTAACACAATTTGCGCATTTGTTTGACTGTATCCTCCAACCTGTTGGGAAGGCCTGCATTTTGGAAAGAGCTGCCCCTCTATAATTTTACATTTTAAAAACCTTTTTTAAAAACCTTGTGGCTTCAAGCAGGTATGAAGAAGATTAAAAGAAAGTTTGCAAATTGTCCAACAACGGCAAAGGCATGGAGTGTGTGCTATCAGAAAGGCAGCCAAAACTGAGGCCAGGACAAAACCCCATGTGCTGGGGGAGGTGCATCCCTTGAAACTGGGAGACTGTGAATTCTAGTCCATCTTTAGGGACAGAAACTGGCTGGGTGTCTTTGGGCCAATCATATTGTCATCACCCAACCCCACCTCATAAGGGTTATTATTATGGGGAAAATACGAGGTGGGGCAGGGGTGGGTTCCTACTTACCTCACTGCCGGTTCGCTTCCTCCCATGCCGCGTGGGCGTGCCTCGTGGGCGCGCGTACACTTTGTGCGTGGACGCATGCACAGTGACAAAAAATCCAAAAAAATCCAAAACAAAAAAAAAGGTGAAAACAAGATGGCGACCGCATGCACAGTGCCGGAAACTCGGCTTCTGCGCATGCTTAGAAGAAAATAAAATAATAATTAAAAAATCAGGGGAAAAAAAAATTCAAAAAAAAGATGGCGACACCCATGGACAGGCACCGAGCGAACCGGGTCGGTGACATCATCGTGACATCACCAGAGGGTCACTACCGGTTCTCCCAAACCAGTCCAAACCAGGAGGAACCCACCCCTGAGGTGGGGTCATGGGTGGGTTGTCTTGAATTGCATAAAATAAAGATTGCAGGTAAATATAATACATATAATTTTTATGAATTTTATTAGATCCTGCCTATGATACCTGAAATGTTCTTTGTTGCTTTTCTGGCTTAAAGTTGTAATTAACTTGATAAACTGCATACAGTAGTGAAATCTACTTACCTTCCCTACTGGTTCAGAAGCGCACGCACGCTCCCCCGTCAAGCATGCTTTTTCACCCTCTGCGCATGTGCAGAGTGTAAAAAACAAGGAAATTGTGATGTTTGGGAGAGTAGGAGGAGCCTCGCATTACTGCCGCCACCGATTCTCTGAACCATGGGCTGCCGCCGCTACCGATAGCGGTAGCATTTCACCACTGGTAGAGAGCTCCTATTATTGGGCAGAATTCTGATGACAATGGAGGTAATATCCAGGTTTATAAGATTTAAGGTAAACACCCAAACACTAAGACTCACAAAGAGGAACTTTCTAAAGCAGTGTTTGGTTTTCAAATCTGGCAATATTAAGATGGGTGGACTTCAACTCCCAGAATTCCCCAGCCAGCATGCTGGAAAAGTACTGTAACTCCAAAATGCTGAAAGGTTTCCAACGTATCTTTCTGAAAATTACTATTAGTGGATAAAAATCTAGTGGTACATTTTGTTGTAGGGTAGACCCAACGTTGCCTGCTTCATCGGTTTCTTGGCTTCACTTTTCCATGAGGGGAAAACAGCTGTAGAATCATCTGGGTTGGAAGGTTTAGAAAGGGAGAAAACTCAGTTCTGATGAATGAAAACCCCAGAAGTTTCATGAAGCAATTAGAACGTCAAAAATACAGATTTATATATAGGATGTTCAGGGGACCAGGAAATCCTATATGCATCTGAGCGAGGCGGGAGGGGAGGGGGGGAGGGAAGAAGACGCACGTACAACCGCAATGTCTCGAAAACAGTCAGTGTGAAACCAATGACTAAAATTACCTGAGTGTAATTTCAGTTCACCTCGATGATATTTGCTTCTGAAACTTTGCTGAAGAAAGGGTGACAGGTCTGCACGAATGGCTCATAACTGCTCCCAAAGGAAAGGTTGGGAAGTCAGCTTACTAAAAGTGGGAGGGCACAGAGATATCTCGGCCTACAAAATGGACATTCACCCCTTACATTGTTAGTGCAGGACTTTTAGGGGCCCCCCGAGGACTACAGGTAGCCCTCAACTTATAACAGTTTGTTTAGTGAGCATTCGAAGTTACAACGGCACTGAAAAATGTGGCTTATGACCGTTTTTCACAGTTACGACCTTTGCAGCGTCCCCATGATCATGTGATCAAAATTCAGTTGCTTGGTAACTGTCTCATATTTATGACGATTGCAATGTCCCGGGGTCACGTGATCCCCTTTTGCGACCTTCTGACAAGCAAAGGCAACGGGGAAGCCAGATTCACTTAACAACCAGGTTACTAACTTATCAGCTGCAGTGATTCACTTAACAACTGTGGCAAGACAAGTCATAAAATGGGGCAAAAACTCACTTCACAAATGTCTCACTGAACAACGTAAATTTTGGGCTCAATTGTGGTCGTACATTGAGGACTACCTATAATCAAAAGTCAGGGCGCTTAGGAACTGGCTCATATTTATGACCGTTGCTGTTCCCTGGGATCATGTGATCACTTTTTGTGACTTCCTGACAAGCAAAGTCAATGGGGAAGCCAGATTTGCTTAACAACCATGTTACTAACTTAATAACTGCAGTGATTCACTTAACAAATGCGGCAAGAAAGGTCGTAAAATGAGGCAAAACTCACTTAACAACTGTCTCGCTTAGCAACATAAATTTTGGGCTTAATTGTGGCCGTAAGTTGAGAATGACCTGTACTGAGCATAACAGTGACATCAGCAAGGAGGCTGAGCTGAAACCTTTAGTTCTTACAGATAGTTTTCAACTTACAGTGATAATGGAGCCTGTCCATCAGGGTCGTAAATTCTGACAGTCATAAATCGGGTCATTCGCATGACTGACCCAATTTTATGACCTTTATTTTGCAGGGATTAAGTGACCACTGTGGACATTAAGCAAACAGCGCAGAAGTTAAACGAAGCAAAGGTATGTCATATACCAGTTTGAGGGTGAAGGTTCATTCTCCAAGCTTGTGGGTTGGTTTCCAAACGTTTCGGTACCAAGCTAGGTAACATCTTCAGCGGAGTTTAGCGGATGTCAATGTCCGTGTTATTCTGTTTATAAGGGCTTCAGGGGTGGTCAGTAGGTCTTGTGATGGGTCAAGTGTGGGTGTGTTCAGTGAGAGTCTTGTGATGGGTCACCCTCATCTGTTGTGGCCCGCCAGAGTGGCGGCAGACTCAGACAGTGAGGAGGTTGGGGAGGAACATGGGCCAGTCCTGGAGTCTGGGGAAGGCTCTGATGAGTGCTTTGTGTTGGAGGCAGAGATTGGGCCAGGGCTGTCTGACAGTTATCAGCTGCCTTCGGAATCGGATATCAGTGGGGAAGAAGAACAGCTGGAGCCTGTTCCCGATGTGCACATGCGCAGAGCTGCCAGGAGAAGGGAACAGCTAAGGAACAAGGGCCGACTCGGGAGTAAAGGCACAGGTGGACGGTGAATGGCCCCTCCCATAGGGAATAAAGAGGAGCAAAGGGGAGGGGAGTTTGCAGGAGACAATTAGTTCAATTCATTAGGGTGAAGATCTCTTCCTGACTTCTGGCCAAGTAATTGCTGCTACAGCCTGGCGTTTCGAAGATATTGCCTAGAGTCCCCTGGGAGTTGGGCGGCATATAAATCCATTTAAATAAAATAAATAAATAAATAAATCGGCCTGGCAACTCTCCAAGCCTGATAAAGGTCTGTAGTTGTGAAATCTCATGAAAGATTGTTTGCCGGGACTTTTTGCTGGAGAGGAATTCCCTTTAACCTAAATAAAAGAGGTTTTATCGGGGCGAGGAGTCTGCTTCATGATCTTGGGAGGTCTAGGTCAGAACATCATCCTACACCCAAGCTACAGATATTCGCCACAATTGCAAATATCAGTTTTCCCCAGAACTGAAAGTAAAGGCTGTTTTTTGGTGAAACCGTTGTAAAACAAATTCGTCTGACTGACCGCGGTATGCTACAAACGGCTGTAAATGCCAGAGGAGGAGAGGAAGCCATCGGAACTTCGGAACTGAGTCATAAATTTCCCCAGGGGTACTCAAGTCCATCGGAACTTTGAATGGTCACTAAGCAATCTGTCATAAGTTGAAAACGATCTGTATTAGTTTGAGGGAGATTTTACATTTAAAAAATAGTTGGTTTGTGTCTATTGGAAGTCAAACAAGGTAAAGGAGTCCCTATGGATTTTACTCCACTACTTGTTGCCGATTCCTCTTCAAAGCCATTGAGCCAGCACCGTCCGAAGACATTTCCATGGACGTCATGGGGTGCGGTTCAGTAGTGGGTTCTAAAACCCGTTGCTACTGGTTCACGCGCACGTGACACTTCTGCACATGCACAGAAGCGTCCTGGGTGGGTGGGTGGAGCCTCTCAGCACCGGTGCTACCGGTTCGCCGAACCGGGAGCAACACACTGCTTCCCACCGAACACACTTATTTATTTATTTATTTTGTGAGATTTATATACCGCCTCACAGTGCAAGCACTCTCTAAGCGGTTCACACCAGTAAGCAATGTATATTTACATTGCCCCCAACAATCTGGGTCCTCATTTTACCTACCTCGGAAGGATGGAAGGCTGAGTCAACCTTGAGCCGGTGAGATTTGAACCGCTGACCTGCGGATCAGTGTCAGCTAAAATGGCCTGCAGTACCTGCCTCTAACCGCTGCGCCACCTCGGCTCTTCCCACCGAGGTGGTATCTATTTATCTACTTGCATTTGTATGCTTTCAAACTGCTAGGTTGGCAGGAGCTGAGGTGAGGAGAGGAACTCACCCAGTCATGTGGAGCTCAGGTCTGACTTGAACCTGGGCTGCCGGCTTTACAGCTGGTAAGCCCGGTGTCTTATCTGCTGAGCCACCGTGCTGCCCCTTCTATTGGAGACCCTAGAAGCCAATAACTGTACCATCCAATGCCTGCATTTTGCTACTGAATGTTGACAGCACAATCTGCATGAGATTGTTGTAGGTTCAAACCGTGGTTTATGGCTTACAGACTTTTGCCTTCATGCGTCTGATTTTATAACATTTGCTCTGTCGTTTCTACAACTCAATGAATCTCATTAAGCTGCAGTTAACAACTGGGACTAATTCCCTTGGAGTGGGTAGAACTGATCATGGGCTCTTGACGTGCATTTGGTTATATTTGAGCATGCACTCTTTTAGAAGTTTAGTTTTTTAAAAAGAAAATAATGAGAACTTTTAAAAAGCAGAAGAACAAGGGAAATGTCTAGGCTGTTGCTTAAATAATACAAGAAATACAAGCAAACAAAAAGGATATTTTTGCTTTAAAAAGTCAAAGCCCTTGTAGCTTTGGAATAGGGCTGCAACGCTTCATAGATTAACTGGTTAGGTTCCTTGATGTAGAGTCCTAAAGACATGTTAGATCACATCTCCATTTGTCCCTATAAACAATGTGACAAACTGGCTGGAGGGAGTTGTAGTGTCCAATGCATCTCTAGGCACCAGGATGGGAAAGGCTGGGTTAAGTCAAGTAATTAGCAATAGCAATAGCAAAAGCACTTAGTCTTATATACCGCTTCACAGTGCTTTACAGCCCTCTTTAAGCAGTTTACAGAGTCACCATATTGCCCCCAACAATCTGGGTCCTCATTTTACCCACCTCGGAAGGATGGAAGGCTGAGTCAACCTTGAGCCTGGTGAGATTCGAACTGCCAAATTGCAGGCAGCCGGCAGGCAGCAGAAGTAGCCAGCAATGCTGCACTCAAACCACTGCGCCACTGTGGCTCAATATTAGGAATATTGCCGGGTGAGATTTACACTCAGAGCTGGCCCAGAATATTTTGGCACATGAGAGTCGAAGTTCAAACAGCAATGTTATCGTTCTGAACAAGTAATGTTTCTTGTGCCTTTTTGCTTGCAAAGACTTACATATTTTCTGAAGATTCACCCTCTGAGTCAGTTTATGGTCTCTGCTTAAATACTTGAAGACTGACCAGCCTGTCTGATGTCATTGTGGAACACAGATGCATTAACTTCACTTTGGAGAAACTGAATTGTCCCCTGGCAGCTGTTGCAGAAGTTAACGCAGGAAAAAAAAGCATTTGAAAACGGATGGTTGCATCCCATTTGTCATTCCAGAACAGCCTTTGGAGTTGATCCTGCTGAAATGTATGTTGAAAAGATGCTCAGTTCATCACCCAAATCAACTGTATCAGTATCTCATCATGTGTCAACAGCCTCTCTAGTGTACTGCATTGTTGTCAGGTTGTTGTTGTTTTTGCATAGTGAGGCATTAAGGAATAATCCACAATATTCCAAGTATAAAGTAAAGGTTCCCCTTGCACATATCTGCTAGTCATTCCCGACTCTAGGGGGCGGTGCTCATCTCCGTTTCAAAGCCAAAGAGCCGGCGCTGTCCGAAGACGTCTCCATGGTCACGTGGCCAGCATGACTAAACGCCGAAGGCGCACGGAGTGCTGTTACCTTCCCACCAAAGGTGGTTCCTATTTTTCTACTTGGATTTTGTACATGCTTTCGAACTGCTAGGTTGGCAGAAGCTGGGATAATTAACGGGAGCTCACCCCGTTACGCGGCACTAGGGATTCGAACCGCTGAACTGCCGACTTTTCGATCGACAAGCTCAGCGTCTTAGCCACTGAGCCACTGCGTCCCATTTCCAAGTATAGCGTGGTACTTTTTGAGCTGCACGGAGCCGAGTTCTTCAAGTAACTGCATTGCACAGTCTAGCATCAAATAATTCAACTTTGAATGATTGACTGAGGTCTCTTATGGGGTTACCTCATGCCTTGCAATCCACATGTCTTCTTTGGTGATTCTTGCATTCTTGAAAGGATGGGAAAGTCCTGTGCAATCTTCAGAATGCTTTCAAAGGCCTCAGTAACAGGGCAAGGATGTATTTTCTTCATATAGTTGCTCTTTGGCTCCAGATATTTCAAAGTCAGCACCTTGGACTTTCTTCTTTACAACATTATTTCAAATGGTATGTCATGCCACAACATTAAACCTCAGAGAAATCTAGAGCTATGTGTATTTCTAGTAATTCCATTTCCATCTGTCCTTGTTCTCCCGTGGAGAATTCCTCTCAAAGCATTGCCCTCCTAATCAAAACTACAACTTCATTTATCTTCTCAGTTTGGTGCTTGATAGACAGCAACATCTCCACTCAGCCTCTATAATTGTGATGACAAGAGAGGAGATTCCAAATCTGCTTTCGCTTAGTCACAGATATGCTTTGAAGTACATTAAAAAGTTCCCCTGGCTTGCAAGAAATTAATGGAGTGTCACTGGCCACCAAGTTAAGGAACGAGAACTGTGTAGGACAACTGAAGCTTCACACTACTCTCAAATCTGTACTGCCGTGTGCTCCACTGTTTTTTCCTTTCACACCACGATCATAGCCTCGACCTCACATGCCCTGTGTCCTTCACTTTTTCAAGAAGCACATTTGTCCTCCTGTGCCAATGAGCTGTTTGCCTTTCTTCTGAGAAGGTTCAGAAAGCAGCAAAACACAACATCTTGAGAAACTGGTCCAGATTCTTGGGGAGCTGGAGAGATGCAGAAGGAATCTCGTTTCTTCTCTTTCTTTCCAACTTCTGCTATTTTCTGTTATTTCCCCCCTTGCTTGCTTGTTCCGTCAAGCTATCTCTGTGCATCAAGAGCAGAGAGTTGGGCACCATCACCAGTTTCTCCACAGATCCATCCCATCATGACACCTTTCCACACCAGTAGTGGGTTCTAAAACCCGTTGCTACCGGTGCGCGCGCGAGAGAAACTTCTGCCCATGCGCAGAAGCATCCCGGGCAGGTGGGCGGAGCCTCCTGCTGTCGGCGCTCCCGGTTTGCAGAACTGGGCCGAACTGGGAGCAACCCACCACTGTTCCACACCCTCTGGCAGCCCCCACCCCACCTTGTTTCTCGTGGCAAGCTCAGCTCCATTGCCATTGTTTAAGATGAAGACCAGATAAGACAATTTCCCTTGCATTATAAATTCTTCCCACCAAGATCAGAACCGAGAGAATGCAAGGAATACCAGAAACAGGTATTTTCTTTTTGGCATGCAGGAGAAGGAAGAATGCCTCTTGTAAAACAGAGATGGCTGCAAACATGCCGATATCAGCTAAAAATATTATGATTTTCTGCTTAGCATAATTGCTTTTCCTTTTGTTAAATCATTTAATAGCTGAATTGATTAATTTATCCACTGATGTCTATTTAATCAGATTGATAATGTCTTTGCCCTTTCACCTAAAGACAGTCAGGCTAACCTTGAACACCTTAAGGCCATCCATGTGCGGTCATCTGCTCTGCCTTACTGAGCCTCTGAGTACCCAAGTTGACCAGTTCTCAGTTCTGAACTGAGAAATGAAGAAGCTTCTTAGATGAGAAGTGAAATGTTTTCAAGGAAATAAACCAAGAAAGTCCAGTTGCTTTTTGAACAGCACTTTTGGGACAACCATGACCTGCATGGTTGAGAATCTCCATAGACACCAAGTTAACCTGTCATCCCACCCCCCTTTTAAATAATATCTATTCTCAAAGATAGTTAGTCTAACTCAGGGATAGGCAAAGTTGGCTCTTCTATGACTCGTGGACTTCCACTCCCAGAATTCCTAAGCTAGCATGATTGGCTCAGAAATTCTGGGAGTTGAAGTCCACGAGTCATAAAAGAGCCAATTTTGCCTACCCCTGGTCTAACTAGTTCTCTGTGGTCAGGCTCCTGTATGAAGGGATGTCGCAACCATATCCAATTTGAAGATATATAACCCATAGAAAAGGAGAATAAAGAGGTTTATGTTGATCCCACAAATTAGAATGCTAAAAATGCAGTATTATTTCTCTATTGGGAGAGAAGGCACAGATTAATCCATATGTACATTTAAGGTGTAAATAACCCTTTCTAGTGTCCAGTCAGTTCTCAGAACACCACTTCTACTTTGGATAGGTAGTAAGAACAGCAGCAAGTTTTGGATCGAGATTAAGATCTGGAAGTCCTTCAACTTCTTTGTGGACACCATGCAAGGTTGGTGGTCTTCAGGGGTCTTCGCAACCCAGATTTTATGAGTCCAGCCTATGTTAATGCAACAGAATAGTCCTCACACACTTTCACATTGGCACCAATGTGTGTCGTATTCTGCAGTTCCTGGCTCCAAAATGAAGAGCTATCGTGTGTGTGTTTTCTTTTGGTGTGTGGCACATACTGAGATGGAGGAAATGGGGGGCAAACCAACTCAAGGAACAAATTCAGGGAATGTCAACTCTTTCCTTGCTGAAGTGGTTGTCATGGAAGCGGACTGAATCTGTGGTTAGTCATCTGATCTCTGCTCTGCTGTTTGCAAGAACGTTCTGGTGGGCCTGTTGCTTTCCTGCAGGGCTTGCTTCTGGATCCCCAGGGGCCTAACCTTAGCATTTCGATTAGGGCAACAAGCCTGTTAAAAGATCTGCCTTGCTCTACTCTTTTGGCAGCATAGAACTCCAGTTGTTTGCAAGATGTATCAAGACGGGGGCAGGCGGTGGGACGGGGGCAGAGAAGTGTTCCCACTGAGGCAAGGAAATTGGCTAGGTCTGTGAGGAACATTGAGTGATCACAGGAACTAGGCAGATTTCTGCACCTTTTCTGTCTGTGGCGGTGGTTTTGGACGTGTAGGGTGGTCCGGTAGCCTGGATGACTTAGAAGGAGTTTCCAGCTAGAATCAACAAGCAATTATTAGGTTCCAAGCCAATAAGTTTGAAAATGACTGAGGTTGGAATTTGGTCGGGGTGGGAGAAGGCCGGCTTCCCAGAACATCCTTCAGGAGCTGGTGAGCAGCTGCTGGGATCAGAATCTATTTTTGTCAGTTTCTTTCCAGATGGACTCCCTTCGCCACCATCACAAAAGGCTGGATGTGCTGCTTGAACTAGCAAGGCAAAAATCCAGGTGTTCAGTTGTCACTAACAGTTTTTTTTGAAGGTGAGGGAGCCCCAACATCTGGATTGCTGAACCATCTTTCTTTAAAGGAGAATATTTGTAGCTCAGGGTTGACATGAGGTGTTCTCTGAGCTTGGTTGTTTTCTTGCAGATGTTTCATTACCCAAACTAAGTAGCATCACCAAGCCAAACTAATGAAACATCTGCAAGAAAACAAACAAGCTCAGAGAACACCAAGGACTAGACCCAACACCTTTCCTTTATGTTATATAAAAACAAGGGATGTCGATCTCTCTTTTTTTTCCCTCCCCCCTCTCTCTCTCTCACACACACACAGAGATTTTGAGACTACAAAACTGCCTGTGGCTCTTGAAGCAAGAGGGATGCACTCTCCCCAAATTGACCAGGGCCAGGACACAAAATAAATAGCAATAGCACTTAGACTTATATACCGCTTCACAGTGCTTTTACAGCCCTCTCTAAGTGGTTTACAGAGTCAGCCTATTGCCCCCAACAATCTGGGTCCTCATTTTACCCACCTCGGAAGGATGGAAGGATGAGTCAACCTTGAGCTGGTGAGATTTGAACTGCCGAACTGCAGCTAGCAATCAGCTGATGTAGCCTGCAGTACTGCATTCCAACCACTGCACTACTTCGGCTCTTAAATATGATTAATTTAATTCTCAACGTGTTCCACGCAGTTCGCCATTTTGAGATGATGATGATGATGATGATGATGATGATGATGATGATGATGATGACAGCATATAAATAAATAAATTGCAGGAGAGAAACATGGCAAGAATGAAAGGAAGAATCCAGTGAGCCTCCAAGTCCTGCCTCTCCTCAAATCAAGTCAAGCAGCCATACAAAGTCAACTGTGACACCAAGTCCTTTCGGCAAAGCAGGAAGGAAGAGCCACATCTGCAAAGTTCTCAGTCACCCCAGCAAGGAGAAAATATTTAATTGAGCCCAAAACTTCTGTTGCTAAGCAAGGAAGTTGTTAAGTGACTTTGGCCCCATTTTATGAACATTCTTGTCGCCGTTAAGCAAATCACTGTAGTGATTAAGTTAGTAACACGATTGTTAAGTGAATCTGGCTTCCCTATTGACTTTGCTTGTCAAAATGTCAAAAAAGGTGATCACATGACCCTGGGACTGGCAACATACATACATACATACATACATACATACATACATACATACATACATACGCCAGTGGCCAATTGTCTGAATTTTGATCACATCACCATGAGGATAGTGCAACAGTCTTAAGTGTGAAAACTGGTCATAAGTCACTTTTTTCAATGCCATTGGAACTTCAAACGGTCACTAAACGAATGGTTGTAAAACAAGGACTACCTGTACAGTCCGATTTGTAATGGTCTCCTGTCTCAATAGTTGGTATTGCGACTGGCCGGAGCTGGAAGTTAACTAAAACGGTACAAGGAAAAACTTAACCTACTCATTCAGTGACCTAAGAAGGGCAAAAAAGTATTTTTTTAAAAAAATATTCACAGCTCACATGGAACATGATGGATTTGTAAAGCAAAATGAGATTCTAGAAATAGTTTCTGCAAAGGTTCGTACAATCTTTGTAATGCTATTTAGTGCTATTCATTCAAAGGATCCTTTAAAGTAACCTTTAAAATGAACAAGGATCATTGACCTTAATATTTAGCAAATGTCTTGCAGTTTGGCAATCGTCCAGCATTTTCCATCATCCATTTCCCTTCCTTCCATTAAAACAATTATGTTCAAAACAAAGATGTTTATTGCTTCACAAGCAATGGAAACAGAATTCAAGATGTGAATTTTATTTTATTTTAATTCATTTGACTTTATTTCATTTTTATTTTATGAACGATCCCAGTTAGAGGCCAGCATTTATTCATCTTGCTTGCGGAGGGCAAAAAATATAGATTAAACAGAAACAGTACAAATGTTTTTTATTTTCCTCTGCTTATTGGCTTGCCATACGTCTGCCTTTAATTAGCAGCATGGAGTACAAAGGCTATATTTATAGTGCCAGCATCTTGCAGAAGACGGTATGGTTGTTTCACCACATGTATAACTCAGTAGACACCACTGCATTCAGATTCCTAGCAGCATTGGGAGTGGGATCCATTTCCAGTTATATTTTGCAAATCCTATGTCATCCTTCACAAATGATTTTTTTTTACTCTAAATTGCCTTGAGGCCTCGTACCACAGCGAAAGCAGCATTTACAAAACAGCAAGGTAAGCAAACACATCATCTGTCTCAGTCCTGAGGTAAATACTCACGCTCCAGTGTTTCACAATTGGAGCAGTGCAGCTAAGTAATTTTGGACTTTGGATTGAATGAACTGTTAAGAAGCAGTTCTTTCTTTAGCAGAGGTGGGATTGAAAAATTTTAGCAACCGGTTCTCTGCCCGGTTGCTAGGTGGGCGTGGCCATGAGGGCGTGGCCTACTCGGCCTCCTGCACCACGGCGGGGGTGGCGTTTTCGCCTTCCCCAGGCTCCAGAGGCTTTCCTCGAGCCTCCAGGAGGGCGAAAACAACCTTCCCCAGGCTCCGGAGGCCGGAAACGGGCCCGTTTCCGTACTTCCAGTACTTCCAGTAGGCCCATTTTTCGCCCTCCCAGAGCCTCCGCGCGGGCCCTGCACTTACCTCGCATCCAAAATGGGCTGCGTGGAGACTCCTGGGAAGGGCGGGGTGGTGTGGGCGGGGTCAGCCAGTCCTTGCAACTACCAGTTCAGCGAACCAGATGTAAAATTAACATCCAGTTTGCCCGAACCGGTCCGAACCTGCTGAATCCCACCCCTGGTTATATGGTCAACATGTGTTGCTTTACTTACTTTGGAATGACGTGGTAAGCAAACGTGGCTGAGTTTGGGAATTATCCGGCACTGAGTCTCGGATGGTTACAGATTCGTTTAGCATTTGTTGAAAGTTACAATGGCACTGGAAAAAGTGACTTAGGGCCATTTTTCACACTTACAACCATTGCAGCATCCCCATGGCCACGCGATCAAAATTCGGATGCTCGGCAGCTAGCATGTATTTATGACGGCCGCAATGTCCCAGAGTCATAAAATTTGTGACCTTCTGAGAAGCCAAGTCAATGGGGAAGCCAGATTGAAGAGCTGAAGTGGTGCAGTGGTTAAATGCAGCCATTGCAGGCTGACTGCTAGTTCAACAGTTCAGCTGTTCAAATCTCACTAGGCTCAAGGTTGACTCAGCCTTCCATCCTTCCGAGGTCGGTAAAATGAGGACCCAGATTGTTGGGGGCAATATGCTGAACTCTGTAAACCGCTTAGAGAGGGCTGTAAAGCACTATGAAGCGGTATATAAGAAAAGTGCTATTGCTATTCACTCAACAACCATGTTACTAACTGCAAATGATTCGCTTAATTGTGGCAAGAAAGGTCGTAAGATGGCACAAAACTCCCTTAACGATTGTCTTGCTTTGCAATGGAAATGTTGGGCTCAATTGTGGTCACAAGTTGAGGATTACCTTGTACACTAAAGAGGGTGCTGATGCCAATGGAATCCCAGAGGCCTAACTTTCGAACAGGGCCAAGTATGGATGTACCTTATCTACCCTGGAAAACAATAGGGCAAATGCATTTTCTCTGTTTTCCCTAAGAGACTTCCCAAGGTACCGTACTTTGGGTCATCATAGGGTTGTGTGTGTTGCAGGGACATGGTGGCTCAGTGGCTTGTTGATCGAAAGGTCGGCAGTTCAGCAGTTCGAATCCCTAGTGCTGCATAACGGAGTAAACTCCCGTTATTTGTCCCAGCTTCTGCCAACCTAGCAGTTCGAAAGCACGTAAAAAATACAAGTAGAAAAATGGGGACCACTTTAGTGGGAAGGTAACAGCGTTCTGTGCGCCTTCGGCGTTTAGTCATGCCAGCCACATGACCACGGAGATGTCTTCGGACAGCGCTGGCTCTTCGGCTTTGAAACGGAGATGAGCACCGCCCCCTAGAGTCGGGAACGACTAGCGCATATGTGCGACGGGAACCTTTACCTTTTACCTTTAGGGTTGTGTTGGTCTTACTAATAGGTGATGACTCCCCTGGATGCTTCCACAGATACTTCTCCAGATGTCAGCTCCGATGAAGATGAACCAGTTCCAGGCATGTCTGGAGGGGAATTGGTCAATGGCTCCAAGCAGCTGTCTAAGAGGGATTTGGCTGAAGCACAGCTGCAGCAGGGCAGCCCTGAGGCTTCAGGTGGAGAAAGCCTGTAGGTACAGCCAGTCACTGATGAGGAAGAGGAACTGCCTTCTGCACCTGATCCAAGAACATGTAGGGCAGAGAAAAGGCAGGAGCAGAGGTCAGCCAGATTACTCACGAGGAGTAATCTTGATGGGCTGCACCGGCAGCTGGCTATTTAGCACAGCAGACAGATGGAAGCAATGCTGGGAACAATGTGTTCGTTTCCTAGCTGTTTGTTTTCTGGTCATTGTGATTTTTGCCTCACTTTGGATTGACAAGGTGCCTTGATTTGGATTATGCCTTGTGAACCCTCTTGTGTTGTGGGTTTAATTTTGCCTGGTGGGTTTATTTCGATTGGGAAACTTTCAAGTGCCTTGTGGGCTCATTGGCCATTGCTCTGAGGACTAGCATTGGTCTGCTTGTGGCTGGACTTAATTGGGACAGTTCTGGGTTTTTGGTGAAGGGAGTTGTGGGTAAATATTAATAAACCCATTAAACTACAGTTATGTGTGTGTGTGTGTGTGAGAGAGAGAGAGAGAGGGACAGCCCACAATACTCATGAAGGATTTCTACATAAAGGAATGTACAAAGTTGCCTTATGCCAGTGCTTCTCAATTATTTTCTGTTACGGCCCCCCCTAGGAAGAAGTAAACATTTCACGCGGCCCAACTCTCCGCGGGGACGATTGCAATATCCGGCACATTTTCGCTGAAAAAACTCAAGCTGTTTATCAGCGTGATTGGGGTGTAATGTGTTTAAGTGACGCCTTAATTTATTTGGCTTCATGCTGTCCGCTGCCAAAATTTTTAGACACAGTAAACATACCGGTCTTTCCTCGTCTCCCACCGTAGTCACAGTGAAGGCAAGCGCTACATACGCTTCGTCATATTTCCTTGTCTTAGCTTTCAGGAGACTTATGTTTGTCTCATTATCTCCGTCTCTCTCCTCCTTTCTTTTCATCCATGTTAAATATTTTTCCATGGTGTCTCTTAAGGGTTTGTTATTTGCACTTCATATCTCCTGCTCTGTGCTGTGTGCTATTGTTCGGTGCAAAAAACCCCTACTCCCTGTGGCAAAAAAAAGCACGTTCCCGGGGTCATGCGCCCCCCTGGCATCGCTCCACGCCCCCCCAGGGGGGCCCGCCCCACTATTTGAGAAGCACTGCCTTATGCTGACTTGCACCAGCAACCATGGCATCTCTTTGATCTGCTTCCCTAACCCTTTAATTCAGAGAAGGGCAGCCTGCCAACCAAGGACCCCCAAAACTCCTTTTTGTGGATCTTGGAACTATGGCTGACCAGTTGACCAGCACCAATGTAGTTTCCCCATTCTTTTGAGCCAGAAAACACATAAGGCTTAACCCAGTTTAAACATCACTAAGAAATACCTCCCTGAATTTACAATGTTCTGGAAACCTTCAGTCCATCCATCTTTGTCTTGTATCTCAGCAACATCATTTCCACCTACAGAAGTCCTTGTAAATTAAGGGAAGCCCTTGCCCCCTCCTGCCCCAAGTTGTCCAAGCCTGCTATACTCTAGAGGCCACAGGCTGCACCCTGGGCTTTTCACCTGTGAACCTGCATGGAACACCTGACCTGTAGCCTCTCCCCTAATGGAAAACCACAGCTCATGAGCTTCACCGAGGTTGGTAATTTCTTACCTTTGCATCCTGCAAAAATAAACTCTGTTCCACTTTTATAGATGGGTTTTTCTCTCCAGTATCAAGGAAGGTGTGGAAAGATTTGGTCTTCAGAGTTACAACTCTATATGTAATACTTGCAGATAAATTGTCTGAAGTAGTGTAGGGTTTCCTGCCTAGGCAGGGGGTTGGACTAGAAGACCTCCAAGGTCCCTTCCAACTCTGTTGTTGTTATTGTTAAATGCCATCTATTTCTAGGTTCTTGGTTCTTGGTCAAACTTTTAGAATGTCACCTTCAAACAAGCATCAATTTAAACATGCCATAAAATTGGATCGTAATGTCCATACCTGTATATGGAGGCAACTGAGAACTCAAATTGGGCCAATTCTGAATCTGTTAAATTAAGTTAACCTCCATGATCTCTTAATTAAACATATTATTTTTTGATAGAATGCTATTATGGGCCATCATTTACGGTATTATTTATAATAAACGCTTTAATGTTTTATTTATTTTTACTTTTTAAATGCTTTTTACTGTTTTTATTGTTTTAGCAAGTTTTTTTTAAAGTTTGTTTAATTGTGATACGTTTTTTAAAGTTTAATTGTGAATTGTGAGCCACCCAGAATCATTTGCTGAGATGGGCAGTAATAGAAATCAAATAAATAAATAACTTTATAAAAGTGCTTAATAAGTGCCAGGGCATAATCCAAGGTCATCATTACGGTTAAGGAACTGGTGTCCCTGTTGTCTGTCTGTCTGTCTGTCTGTCTAATAGCTCTACAGACATAGGGTATCTCTATCTGTAACACAAGGCTTGACTGAACATTCTGACTAAAACTGTGCCAAAATTTGCCTTGTAAATACTCAGAAATGTTCTTCCCTTGTGAAAGAGGTTTCTTTTTATTTCTGCCTTAGTCTCAGGGTGCTTGAGAATTTCTTTCAAATTTCTCTATCTGGAGTTTTTGAGCCACCTTATTGTTGGAGATTGCGGAATATGCAAATTTGGTGTTGATAGTTCCCGTTTTCTATCTTTCCTATCAGGCCTTTCGGGCTACCCACCAGTGGTGGGTTCCTACCAGTGCGGTCCACTCTATAGCACCGGTAGCGGCCCACTGGTGACTTCACAGTACCGGTGCGGTCGGTTGCCGGTGCCTGGGCACAGCCATTTTTTTAAAAAAATTTTTTTACATTTAAAAAAAAAATTTCTTCTGCGCATGCCCAGAAGCCGAGCTTCCGGCACTGCGCAAGTGCTGCCTTCCTACCCTACAGTGAGTCCAAGCTGGGGAGGATGGCTGAGGGAGCGCATGAGACGCTGAAAGAACGGGCAGCAGGAGCTATCTCCATTCTCCTCCCTTCAGCAGTCCGAGAAGCCACGAACGCTTCTCCTAGGCATTTTTGCATGTTCGAGGCTTCTCGAGCTGCTGAGGGGAGGGGGAACGGGCGGCAGGAGCCTAGGATCATCGAATGGGGAGAAGCATTCAGGCCGGACGGAGCCTCCTAGAAGAACCGCTGCCACGGTCTTGCTGCTCCCGCTGCGGGGGGGCTGCATTGCGGGTGGGCAATGCTGCCCTGCTTCTCCGGCCGCTGCCAAGCTCCCGAGGCCCACGCCCACCCGGTCACATGACTGGCAAGCCACACCCACAAAATAAGCCACACCCACAGAGTGGTAGTAAAACAATTAGGAACCCGCCCCTGCTACCCACATATTCCCACCTGGAAAAAAAATGCTCAAGGCTCATTCCTTGGAATTTTCGGATTCATGCTTTGGGAAGTCAGGAAAAGATTATACAAAGAAAGGTGAGAAATTGGCCCTGACCACCACCTTATAACAAATTCAGTGAAGGAAATCACATTGCACTACTGGGAATGTCTACAGAATGCTCTCCCTCTTTTAAAGAACATTTGAAAACAAGCTAGTGAATGAGAACTAGCAGAGGTTAAGAAATGCAGAAGGAATGGTCTACTTAGGACTACTGGAAGCTGAAGAGGAATTTCACAAATTAATGCAAAGAATGACTCTCATTCAGTTTACAGGGGTCCCCAAATTTGGCAACTTTAAGACTTGTGGACTTCAACTCCCAGAATTCTCCAGCCAGCTTGAAGTCCACAAGTCTTAAAGTTGCCAAGTTTGAAGACCTCTGAGTTAACACATTAACACGAGGTTAGTCAAATAAGGACCTGGGAATTTTGGTGATCGAAATTTCTGGAATGTATCAGAGTGAGGAAGCCTGTCGTATTTAGGGAAATGATTAAATAATTTTGGAGCAACCAACAGAACTGGCTGTTCTATTGTTTCATGTAAATGCTTCAAATACTTTCCTGTTAGCATTCATATGGCATTTGGTGGGGAGAACAACAATACCTCATTTAAATGGCATTAAATAAGAGCAAAATTAGTTAAAACACCATTAATACGTGGGGTTCCTGTTTCTTTCATATTTTTCACTTTTGCAACTTTAAAAACAAAATATTATTAATCAGCGGTGGCTTTGCAGTTGGGTTGGGAGGAGAACATGAAAAAAAAACCCTGTTCCTATGATATGAGTAGTCTCGACTTATGACAACTGGGACCAGAATTTCCATTGTTAAGCAAGGCAGTTGTTAAGTGAATCATGCCTGATTTTACACAAAAAAAACACCTTTTTTTACCACTGATGTTAAGCGTAGTTAGTAATCATGAATCGTGAAGTCGTTAAGTGAAACTGGTTCCCCCCATGGACTTTGTCAAAAGCCAGCTGGGGAAGATCGCAAATGGGGAGCACATGACCCTGGGATGCTGCAAACATCATAAATACATGTCAGTTTAAATTCAGTGCTGGCTTTTTGAGTGACGTCACCAATTTGAATCAGGTCCAGCCAGCCTCAATTTGTACATCCTTATATCTTCATCACTACAAGATGGGTTTCAACCAGATACTTAATCCTGCAACTGGGTGAATAAAACACAATCGCTGCAGCCTCAGAGCTTGCAAACCTTATTTAACCTAGGACAGTGTTTCCCAAACTTTTGACATATGTGTACCCCTTCTATAATTTTCGTAACGCTGAGTACCCCTCATAAAAGACATTTGCTTTAATAAAAATCAAAATATATTTATTTTTTCTAATGATTGCTACTACAATCATTACTTTCTTTTGGTTTAGTAGTTCCCGATTTCAACCAGCGATCCATAATCTCTGTTAGGGATAAAAATTGTATTTTATAAAAATAATCAAAATCAGTGGAACTTACTAAAGCATGATAACAGGCGCCCGGAACTAACTATTAAAGAAGTAAGTTCTCTCTGTAACGAAGTGCAGTATATTCACGCCGTGTCACGCCTCACAAGACTGTCTAACTGTTAGATAGCACTGCAATTCTCCGGCGTTTAAACAGCTCCGCGGCTCAACGTCAACTGTTAATGTTCCCGCAGTTTAAAAATGGCCGAACCCGAGCTGCGCGAAGGATGTGCAGAAGTTCCCGCCATAATGAGTTGCGATACGATGTACGATGGCCCCAGTTCCCATGTAAAAACTGCAATATGCACCTATTTCTTTCCTTGTTCTGTGGGCGCAGCTAAGCACGGTGCAGTGGATATTCCCACGTGATCCCCACCAAACTCCGGTGCAACGCGTACCCCCACCAAACTCTTCCCGTACCCCTGGGGGTATGCGTACCACACTTTGGGAAACACTGATCTAGGATAACAGGTTGTGTGAACCTGGATACCTGGGAGGAAACAGCCTCGACCCTGCCCTGTGTAAGGCACTTATCTGTTCCACTGGGAAGTGAGATTCAGAAATGGACTTTCCTCACTCAGTTCATGTTCACTTCGTAATATCCCCCTTTTCGTTTTCACTCAGAACTGCTTTCCTTCTACAATTTGGCTAGACAGCAGACGGAAAACTCAGTATATTCATCCATCATCCTTCCAGTTTGGTGCCTGCTTGAGATCTGAGGACCAACTAATTATACAAGCTGTGAATTATAGAAGTTAAGAGTCCAAGCTGCCTGAATGGTACCACTTTAAGCACGGCGTCCAAAATGTGTGTAATTTATTTTTGCAGAGATAGAACATAAGAGTATTTAAAAAAGAATCGAGTTTTAAAACGGTCAGTTCTCAAGTTTCAAGTTTATACTAAATCTTACACAGTGGAGCTCTTTCATTACTTTTCTGGACCTTTACAGCAAAACCCCACCACCAAACCCAGAAATTACACCAGGAATATTCAACACTTCAAAAATAAAATAAAATAAAATAAATGGATTTCCTGCAATTGGGAGTTTGAATCTCAGATTGCCTATCCTGACTTTTTGACATGGTATATATTAGAAACATTTGGAACAAATTCAACATTCTCTAACGTTTGAGTTAAAAACTGAAACTACTGTCATTTGACTGCAGTTGAAATGCTTCCTGAGCAGAGTTTTCTTTTTTTCCATTAAGCCGTATAAAATGCGTCCAAAGCATCACTGTGTTATCATTTAAATGATTCAGCAGAAATCTGAGCTTATGTGATGATGTGGAAAATATTCTTTAGGCACAAAAATAGCCTTTTGCAAACACGAGAAAGGCTTTAAAAAAGGGACAGAAAACTAAAATGCCCTCTAGATGCCTGATCTCACAATCTTTAAATAGTCTATCAAGATCTAGACCAGTAAGTCTCAACCTTGGTCAACACGTTAAGACGTGTGGACTTCAAGTCCCAGAATTCCCCAATCAGCCATGCTGGCTGGGGAATTCTGGAAGTTGAAATCTGCACATCTTAAAGTTGCCAAGGTTGAGAAATATTGATCTAGAGCGGTGTTTCTCAACCTTGGCAGTTTGAAGATGTGTGTACTTCAACTCCCAGAATTCCCCAGCCAGCGTTGCTGGCTGTAGAATTCTGGGAGTTAAAGTCCACACATCTTCAAACTGCCAAGGTTGAGAAACACTGATCTAGAGACTTTTCATCTTTCATTGAATTCAGATTATACTCACTACAGTTCCTAAACTGTAGTTTTAATCATTTCTAATGTCTTTTTTTTCCCACTGAAATGAGTCATGGGTGAATTTTAGTTTTGAACATATTTTTTTCCTTAGGCGTTCTACTTTGTACTTGAGTAAAATGGGAGGAGAAAGAGAAGCTACTGGAGACACAAAATTTTTTCCCCAGTCTTGAATTGCCTTTAGATTGCGAGGTTTACAGATAATGATGATTACAAGAAAGCTTGGGTATAGCAGACCCTCATTTCTGGAGTCTTGATACAGTAGAGCGGATAACAGACAAGTCTATTGATCTAAAGTAGTCTGAATGAGACAATTAAATTCAGATTAATTTTCCTTTAATGTTATCAACAGCAGTGGCAACTGATGTCCCTTGTATAATCACATCATTATACACAAATGATGTTGGGTATTTGGTGCTTCTTAGGGAATAAGTCACCTTGTCACCCCGATCAGACCATTGCTTCTTACCTGGGACACCTGCCGCTCCCCGCTTAATGACCCCATCTCTTGGGGTTATGACGGCAACCAAAAACTGCCTGGATTGTCATTGCTAAGTGATGTGATCAGGTGAACCACCTCGCTTAGCAAGGAGCAACGGCAATCCTGCTCCTAATTGCCATTGTAACCTGAGGGCTACCTGTAGTGGTTAAGGCGCCAGGCTAGAAACTGGGTGACTATGAGTTCCAGTTCTGCCTTGGGCAGAAAGCCAACTGAGTGACCTTGGGCCAGTGACTTTCTCTCAGCCCCTAGGAAGGAGGCAATGGCAAACCACTTCTGGAAAAGTTTGCCAAGAAAACTGCGGGGTCTTGATCAGGCAATTGCCAGGAGTCAGAACAAACCAACAACCCTGACTTGAAGGCACACAAATAAAAATTGTAATTAATATTGAAAGAATACTTGTTTTTCCGCTTTGTTTTCAATGCTCTCTGAGCCTTCTGAATAATAGCATGTCAATCATCTTCAATTAATATTGTATAAACCTTACTGGGTTGAAAAAAGAATACGGATTGTCTTCCTCCTAAGAGAACATCTCAGTGAGTGAAAGCTTTTAACACAGCAGATCTCTAGCCCGTGGAATATTTTTGGCAGTCATTTTTGTTCGAGTAAATTCTGAGATCTTGCAACAAGGGCAACGCAATTTCTTGACCCAGAAGTGGCTTTCGAGTTATGGTAATCATCACATAGAACAGGGTGTTGCAGGATATGGTCAAAATAGCCAAGATGACACACGCACATAAAAAACCAGGTAGTTCTTATTATCGTATGTGGTGGTTGTGTAAAAGAGCAAGGAAATTTTGGCATCAGGTTAAAACATGGTTAGAAGAGATATTAAATAAAGACATAGATATGAAACCAGAACTGTTTCTACTAGGAATCACCAATGAGAAATATGATAAAGGACAGATAAACCTAATACTGCATATAATAACTGCAGCGAGACTGATCTATGCACAATACTGGAAAAACGAAAGAAGAAATAATTAAAAAAAATATTGACATGTGCAGAAATGGACAGACTAACATTAGCGATTAAAGATAAGGGTGAGACAGAGTACTTTGAAGTATGGGATAAATTGTATCAATGGATAGAAAGGAGTTAAAAAAGTCAGAGAAGTAGAGACTAAGGATTTGAAGAAGGGAAAATGGACAAGGTTTAGATATGTAAATAAGTAACAATGAGGGATATATATGTAAGATTAAAATAGCAATGTATGCTGAGCAATAACTGTATTTGTTGTTATGTAAATATTATGTAAAGAAATGACCAAAACAGGATGGTCACACTGTGTCCAATGTTTTTAATGTTTGTTTAAATAAAAGAAAAATTTAAAAAACCAAACAGGTAGAGCTTCAGTTGTACCATTATGGCCACAATCTTGACTCTTGGGACCACATTTTGCAGACACCCTGACATGCAATAAACCATTGCAACATTCAATGCTTTTTCCAGGGACGGTGTGGTCTTTCAATCCAGAGATTTTCTGACAAGTAATTATGCATGACAAAAACCACCCGGACTCTTTACTTTGTCTAATAATTAATTCCCAGTCGCCACAGAATGAAGCCATTATGCCCCATATTGCTCCATTTTCGGAATGAAGGCTACTTTGGAATGTTATTTAATTATCTGTATTCATGCGCTATTTAAATTTATATGGCAGTCCATTCAATAAACCATTCTGGCCAGCTAACAGACAACAGAAAAAAAAACCAATATGGAAAAAAAATTAAAACAATGTAAAAAAATACCCTCAACCAACATATAATCAGAACCACTTGCCAAGCTCACCCCACAACCTGGCCCCATGACCAGGGAGGAGAACCAGCTTTTTCTGCCTTACTAAAAGCCACCATGGTTGGGTTGGGACCATCGAAATATTTGGCAGGAGGGGAAGTGCTTGGTAGGGTAGGTATGCTGTGGTGGAATGTAGACTGGATTCCCAGCAGGGCGGGGCTGCAATCCAGAGGGCAAAGAGGCAGCAAAGCTTAGATACAAGTAGCCCTTGATTTACGACAATTGAGCCCAAAATTTCTGTTGCTAAGCAAGACAGTTGTTAAGTGAGTTTTGCCCCAATTTAAGAACTTTCTTTCTTCAGTAATTAAGTGAATCGCTGCAGTTACATTTAGTAACATGGTTGTTAAGTGAATCTGGTTTCCCCATTGACTTTGCTTGTCAGAAGGTCACAAAAGGTGATCACGTGACCCCCGAGACACTGCAAGTGTCATAAATATGAGCCAGTTGCCAAGTGTCTGAATTTTGATCATGTGACCATGGGGATGCTGCCACAGTCATAAGTGCGAAAAATGGTAATGAGTCACTTTTTCCAGTGCCGCTGTCATTTCGAGCAGTGCCTAAACGAATGGTTGGAAGTCAAGGATGACTTGCACTAAGGCAGTGCTTCTCAAATAGTGGGGTGGGCCCCCCTGGGGGGGCAGGGCAATGCCAGGGGGGGCGCATGACCCCGGGGAATGTGCTTTTTTTTGCCACAGGGAGTAGGGGTTTCTTGCACCGAACAATAGCAGACAGCACAGAGCAGGAAATATGAAGTGCAGATAACAAACCCTTAAAAGACACCATGGAAAAATATTTAACAGGGATGAAAAGAAAGGAGGAGAGAGACGGAGATAATGAGACAAACGTAAGTCTCCTGAAAGCTAAGACGAGGAAATATGATGAAGCGTATGTAGCACTTGGCTTCATTGTGACTATGGTGGGAGACGAGGAAAGACCGGTATGTTTACTGTATCTAAAAATGTTGGCAGCGGACAGCATGAAGCCAAATAAATTAAGGTGTCACTTAAACACATTACACCCCAATCACGCTGATAAGCCGCTTGAGTTTTTTCAGCGAAAACGTGCCGAATATTGCAAACAATCATCCCGGCGGAGAGTTGGGGGCGTGCGAAATGTTTACTTCTTCCTAGGGGGGGCGTAACAGAAAATAATTGAGAAGCACTGCACTAAGAGAACAATCTTGTTTATACTGTATCTTCTGTGGTGACTTGGCCGTGTTAGCTAGTTTGCTGCTGGTGGGTTGAGAATGAAGAAGCAGACTCAGTGATAGGACTGACAAGGACGTAACAAAACAAAAAAATAACAATCTATTTTCAGAGGCAGGAGTAGGGAAATCTGTGACTTGCATATTTATTTAGTGAGATTTATTTACCGTCTCACAGTGCAAGCACTCTTTAAGCGGTTTACACCAGTAAGCAATGTATATTTAGATTGCCCCCAACAATCTGGGTCCTCATTTTACCTACCACGGAAGGATGGAAGGCTGAGTCAACCTTGAGCTGGTGAGATTTGAACCGCTGACCTGGGGATCACAGTCAGCTAAAGTGGCCTGCAGTACCTGCTTCTAACCGCTGCGCCACCTCGGCTCTTTCTCCTTCATTGATGCGATCCAAGGAAAAGATAGATTCAGCCAACAGCCAACAGCTAAGAAGCAATATTGGGTTTGGGGGTGGGGGAGTGAAACTTCCAAAATCCTCCCCGTATTTTTCCTCCAAAAATCAACTCCAAACTCCTGAGTCAGAAAAGCCTCAGTCTATCTCCCTTTGAGAGAGGTTCTTATTGGAGTTAAGACAAATAGTTTTGCCTCTTCCTTCCCTGGCACAATTCGTCATTTTGCAAAGGATTGTTGGTTTTCTTAGCAAAATTCACCACTTCTACCAGACACAAAACTGTTTCCCTGTTGAATTTCTACCTGGGAATAGAAGGCCTCCATAAACAGGGCATGAAAAACAAAAGGCAACCCCACCCCTACTGAGATTTAAGCAACAAAGTCCTGGCATTTTAAATTAAATCTTTTAGTTTAAAGGACATATGTGGACCATATGTAATATCTGGGGATGATGGTGGCCCACATCTCCTCTTTAACCCAGTCACTTAAAAGATAAAATAATAACAAGAGCAGTAATAATAGAAGCAGCACAACTGTGTGAAAAGAAAGCAGAGATGGGACCAATAGTAATAGGCACCTTGTTGTGCAATCCCTGAACAACTGAAGCACCACTTGGACATCATCGACGCTGACAAAATCCCCACCAGTCAATTGCAAAAGGCAGCTTTACTTGCAACAACTGACAATGTCCAACAATATCTTTAATATATCACCCAACAACATCTGCCTATCCCAGATGGTTCCTGGGAAGGACTCAATAGATTGATAAAAATGCCAAATCCAGTCTAAACATCTGACTGCGCAACCAACCGTAACAAGTAGAATGCTATACAAAGAATCACTTTCTCCTACATTTCATGTGCACCTTTCCCAGTACCTGGGATCTATAGCGAATATTATTTAGATTTAATACAACCGTCCACTCCGGTGTTCGTGCCAATACGACACGCTTCACCAAACAGGAAAGCCAGCAGAACCTCATTTCCACAACATGTCAGGTCTACTTGGTTTTGTTTAGGCTGCGTTTTGGGGAGGTGCAGAACATTGCGTGTCAACCTGCGCTAATGTGTGGGTTTTCAGTTCACTGCGTTGTGTGAACCAGGAGATCTCCCGGGGGAGGCACCAAAGTCAAGTCGTGGCTTCCAGGTGATCGTTTTGATTTTTTTTAATCTTCCCTCAGTCATTGCTGCCCTTTTGACTTTTTTGAAACCTCCCTCCTTCCCAGTGAACTTGGTAAAATCTCAGAAAGCAGGTTTAACTCAATAGCTAGTATAAGCTGTTTCACGAGCATAATGCCCTGTCCAGTTTCCAGTGATGACTAACCAAGAATCTCTATATTGTCCTCATCTTTCTTTTTTTCTTGTCCTGCCACCTCCACTCTATGCATTTGTGTGACATAAGTATGCTGGAGAGAGCTGGTTTTCAGGATATTTATATGCTCACATTGTGTTTAACTTTTTTTAAACCTGTAAATGAACTGCCCTGCAAATGGGGCTCTTTATAAGCATGCATTGAAGAGTTAAATCTCTTTTTGTCTGCGGCCATTTGGCAATTAAATAGATAGTTAATTCTCTTGAATTACCGGAGTAGGTGGCTTACAAAGACTTACATTCTTAAATCAATTAGAAGGAGTAATATTAACATTCATTTAATTTTCACCACATTCTCCCCATGCATTTCAAAAATCTTTTTATGTGGCTCTGTGCTCAAGCCCCAATAATGCTGGTGGGCCCCTTGGCCTCATAAAAATTGTGCTTCGTTGCTTCCAGTCATGATTTCACATTTATGTGGTTATTAAATTACCTTTAAAAATCCTAAGCATTATTTCAGTACTTTGTATTTTTTTTTCACTGTAAAACACAAAAATAAATAAAACATGGTTTCTGATTTATGCCAGAGTCTTTGGCTGTATTTCTTACAGAGTTGTGGGTCTGTTTGGAGACTGTGCCATTTTGCCGATGCAGAAGAATATCATTAAAACTCAGCAGCGGATTCTGAAACAGTAAACTTTCTCCAACTTGGATCGTCCAGACAGGTCAGACATACTTCAACTCCCACAATCGAAAATGTGGGCCTTGAAATTCAAGACATCTGGAGAACACCAGGTTAGGAAAACTCTCAGAGCAAATTTTTTAAAAGGAACCACAATATCGCAGAATAAATCATTACAGGATTGACTGTTGAAAGACACCGTAATGACTGGTACGGATCGCATTTAAGAAACCGGGAACAAAATCTATAGCGGAAGAGAGGTAAATCCAAGGCTGGAATCTCCAAACATGGCAAATGCTAACCACTAAGAAGCCACGTGTTACTAAGTTTAAGACTCTCCAGAGAGATCTGTACAGTTCCAGAAACCTTCTGGGTTTACTTGCATCTTGGAGATGACCCAACAGAGTTTGCTAAGAATTAGCATAGCAGACTTCATCAAAGAAATTTTCAGAAGGCGGAATCTAGTTCTACTAAAGGGATAATTTGGGATGGAGACCTTTGATAGATTCTGTTCAAGTGTTTTTAATGTGACTTTCACAGGGGGAGATTGTACATGTTGTGTTTGTAGTCTTTCACAAGCAAATTCTCTAAGGAACAAAACGACAACACTGGAATCACTCTAATAACCCAGGTTTAGGCTATGCGTAAAATAGTTAAGCTAATCTTCCTATCTGTAGAAATGCAGAGATTGGATTCAGACAAAACTGAATGACTTTCAATATACTGCATAGCCAAGAACAAGAAGGAGAACTGATGAAGCGCACGCTATCCACAACAATTATTTTGTGTATCTTATTTGGTTCGGAAAAACCTCCCTGATTTTGATATCAGGTAAAGTAGCTGATGCAGGGGTGAAATCCAGCAGGTTCTGACAGGTTCTGGAGAACCGGTAGTGGAAATTTTGAGTAGTTCGGAGAACCTGCAAATACCACCTCTGGCTGGCCCCAGGAGTGGGGAGGGGATGGAGATTTTGGGCTATCCTTTCCCCTGCCACGCCCACAGAACCGGTAGGGAATTTTTTTTTATTTTACCCCTTAGCTGATGGGTTAGTTGATTTGGCTGATCAGTTTTTTTTAATCATAACATGCTTTTTTTTAACCTAGACAATTGATTTCTCCAGACGAATAGAAATCCAGACTTCTACAGCTCTTCTCCAATTGACACAGTTTAACTAAATCAGTCCTGATGCCCTAGTTCTCCTTCAACTAAGTCATTTGACTTCCATCAAAGCATGACCGCAAAGTGCTAGACGTGAAGACACGGACCAAACCAAACGAAGCATTGCTTTAATATCAAACTCACAAAGCTTAAGCCAACGTGACCATTTTCTAGGCAACTCCACAAGAATCTGCAAGGAAACTCTACAATGGCAGAGTTACTAGATTTGCACTACGAATATCTGGATGACCATCAACTGGCTATCTCTTTGCTTCCCTCTAGGGTCCGCCTGGGTCATCGCAGTACAGGTACTGTATCTTATTGCATGGGTATACACTCAAATGATCCCTCCACCACCAACACCTTGGAATAGAGTGAATCTCCAAAGTAGAACTTTTGTCGTGTCCCTTTCTGCTACAGATTCCCCTTAAGACAGGGCTCCCCAAACTTGGCAACTTTAAGACTTGTGGACTTCAACTTCCAGAATTCTCCAGCCAGCATAGCATAGCTGGCTGGAGAATTCTGGGAGTTGAAGTCCACAAGTCTTAAAGTTGCCAAGTTTGAAGACCTCTGCCTTAAGACATCCTCTGTGCACAGGAGGAAGCACTCCTTCCTCCACCGCTTGTTTTGCAAAAGGGTTAGCATCCAACTGAAGACGTGCCAACGGAATTATTAAAAGAGGCTGTAAGGCGAAGCTCCCTTGAGTGACAAACAAAACGGCAGCGCTTCCTGCCTTGAAAGAGAGGAAAGAAAGATCTGTACTCACCACGGAAGAAGGCTGAAGAATAGGTTGCAAAGGACTCGAACATGCTGTTGGATGCCATGGTCCAGATCTATGACTCAGGCTGTCTTCCAGCCAAACTTTGTGGTTCGCTTTATGCTTTTTAGGGGGGAGAAAACATAAAGAAGATTCAAATGAACTGCAGAGTGAAAAAACAAAAGAAAAGAAAAGGGGAGGGTGGGGTGAGAATGAAAAAAAAAGTGGAAGAAGAAGAAGAAGAAGAAGAAGAAGAAGAAGAAGAAGAAGAAGAAGAAGAAGAAGAAGAAGAAGAAGAAGAAGAAGAAGAAGAAGAAGAAGAACATCCCCAAAGAAGTTTTGTGTCCACTTGTAACTAAGAAGCTGATTCCTCAACACCACAGGAATGTTTTAGCCCAAGATTTCCAATAGAAGCATATGCATGCTGGATCCACACTAGGATGAAAGGGGAGGGGGAAAGTTCAAAAAGAGAGAGGAGCCTCCCCCACACCCACCATGAGCATCTCTTGGAAGATCAGAATGAATGAATGAATGAGTGAGTGAACGAGTGAATGGAACTCACCAACAAGCACAGCTGGTGTGGGGGGGAAACCCGGGCAGGAGATAGACCTCCCCTGTCCCAGTTGAGATCCTGGTCTAAAATGTGGAGGACTGAATTTGCTTGTGGTTCTGCTGCTGTCAAACTCAATCCGACAGGACCTTCTGAGACTGAAACAACCTCAGCTCAATCTTCATCGACTGGGAGAGACCTGTCACCTGATTCATGATGTCACCAGGGCCTGCAAAAACTTTGTGGCTTCCACACGTCTCTCTCACTCTCTTTTTTTTCCTCCTTCTTTTTAAACCCCACACACAGATGAAGGGTTTGGAACGTTGGTGGGATTTTGGTGGGGGGTTCATAGGAGGCCTCCTTTGCAATTTATATCAAATGATATTGAGAAGCAGACCAATCCAGCTATTAGAAAAGGCTTCCTTTTTTTCAAGAGTTGATGCTGCTGCTCTTGCGGAGGGAAGCATGAAGAGAACTGTGTGTTTCCGACTGAAGTAGGAACCCATTTAGTATTCAGTGGTTTTGGCTTTTTTAGCCATTTCTTCTTTTTTTTTCCTCCCACATTTACCACTTGTCTGCATCTTTCTTCTCCTCCTCCTCCTTCTTTTTCATAAAAGACACCCAAAGCAAAACCCTTTCCATCACTTCCTAGCTCCTCTGGCTGACTATCAATGACTAGTTCCATATGTGTTGATGGGTGGTTCCCTATAGATTTTCTGTGAATTACTATTAAGCCCCAAAATATGAAGCACATGCTGCAGAATAAACACTGTCGTCTGAAAAGCAGGAATGTCATAGGTTTTAAAGGCACAAGGCACTGAATTCCACGTGGAAGAGTTAGAGCAGGGGTCCCCAAACTTGGCGACTTTATGACTTGTGGACTTCAACTCCCAGAATTCTCCAGCCTGCTGGGAGTTTTTATTTTTTATTTATTTATTTTTGTCAAGTACGTGTTAGTAATATACATAGATATAACATTGTTTATATACATAAGATGGGTACTGATAAGAGGGAACATTAGGACAGGGACGGTAGGCACGCTGGTGCGCTTATGCACGCCCCTTACTGACCTTTTAGGAATCGGGTGAGGTCAACAGTGGACAGTCTAAGGGTAAAGTTTTGGGGGTTTGGTGACGAAACCACAGAGTCAGGTAGTGAGTTCCAGGCATTTACCACTCTGTTGCTAAAGTCGTATTTTCTACAGTCAAGTTTGGAGCGGTTCACTTTGAGTTTGTATCTGTTGTGTGCTTGTGTATTGTTGTGGTTGAAGCTGAAGTACTCATTGACAGGAAGGACGTTGTAGCAGATAATTTTATGAGCTATGCTTAGGTCGTGCCGAAGGCGACGTAGTTCTAAGCTTTCTAAGCCCGGGATTTCAAGTCTGGTTGTGTAAGGTATTCTGTTTCTAGTAGAGGAGTGGAGGGCTCTTCTTGTAAAGTATCTCTGGACACTTTCTAATGTATTTATGTCCGATATGCGGTGTGGGTTCCAGACAGATGAGCTGTATTCAAGGATTGGTCTGGTGAATGTTTTGTATGCTCTGGTTAGTAGTGTGATATTACCGGAGAAGAAGCTACATAAGATTAGGTTAACAGTTCTTGAAGCCTTTTTGGCGATGTGTTGCAGTGGGCTTTGGCACTTAGGTCATTCGATATGAGTATTCCAAGGTCTTTGACAGGGTGAGGGTCGTCTGCAAGGTCTTGTCTGTTCAGCTTGTATTTGGTGTTCTGATTTTTTTTGCCAATGTGTAGGACAGAGCATTTGTTGGTTGAGATTTGGAGTTGCCAGATGTTTGACCATTCTGACACAAAGTCTAGGTCTTTTTGGAGGATAGCAGTGTTGTCGGTGGTGTTGAAGAGTTTTACATCATCGGCGAAGAGAAGGCAGTCGCTTGTAATGTGATCGCAAAGGTCATTTATATAAAGGATAAAGAGTGTTGGTCCTAGTATGCTGCCTTGGGGAACACCGCTGTTAACAGGTACGGGATTTGATAGGGCACTCCCTATTTTGACCACTTGTTGTCTGTTTGACAGGAACGCAGTTATCCAGTCATGAAGGGGTCCAGAGATGCCGTAGGATTTCAGTTTCAGAAGTAGTTTATCGTGAACCACTGAGTCGAAGGCTTTACAGAAGTCTATGTAAATTGTTTTGCCCTGGTCAAGTTTTGAGGTCCATATGTTTTTGCAGTGTAGTAGTTGTAGATTGCAGGATATTTTTTTTCTGAAACCGAATTGCTTGTTTGAGAGTAGGTTGTTAGTTTCTAGGTGGTGGGTGATGGATTGGTTTATGATTCCATGACTTTGCATATGACGCAGCATAGAGAGATTGGTCTGTAGTTTTCTACTAGACTGGGATCTCCCTTTTTGAAGATGGGGATGACCGTGGCTAGTGACCATAGTTTTGGTAGGGAACTGGTCCTGAAGGATTTTTCAAAGATTATGCTTAGTGGTTCAGCTATGGCTGTGGAGAGCTTTTTTAGGAAGTATGCACATAGTCCATCAGGTCCGATTGACAGGGAAGGCTTTTGGCTGTGCAGTGCTTTTTCAACGTTGTCTTCAGTGAAGTCTATTTGTATTAAATCGTTGTGATTATTTGCGGTACGGCTGGGGAATTTTGGGCATGAGCCGTTGCTGTTTACAGTTGAAGTCCACAAGTCTTAAAGTTGCCAAGTTTGAAGACCTCTGAGTTAGAGCTTGATGGAGAAAGACTATTTGGAGTCAGGAGGTCTGGCCTTCTGTGAAGAAGGGCTGCAGCAGCTTCCCACGTAGTGATGAAAAGACACACCCTGCAAAAGAAAAAATATGGGGTAGAGTGAGACTCGTTTTTAATTTAATTTAATTTAATTTAATAGATTTGTATGCCGCCCAACTCCCGAGGGACTCTGGGCAGCTAACAACATATAAAATCATTGTTACATAAAAACATATAATTAAAAAATTATAAAAATTAAAAAACATCTAACATTCATAAACCAAGGGGGGGAGACCCAAATGTAATCTAATTGGTCTCACTTTCACCCCGCCTGCCGGAAGAGCCAAGTTTTTATTGCTTTACGGAAGGCCAGCAGGGTGGGGCTAATTTAATTTATTTCTGACCCAGCTTCCTGTATTTATAGCAGTGTTTTTCAAACTTGGCCATTTAAAGATGTGTGGACTTTAGCTCCCAGAATTCTCGAAGCAGAATGCTGGCTGGGGAATTCTGGGAGTTGAAGCCCACACGTCTTTAAGTTGCCAAAGTTGAGAAATACTGGTCTTGGTGCTTGAAAGAACTTCTATGCCGAAAGTTGCCTTCTGGTTTCCTGCGAATCTAATCTCTTCCATTTTTACGAAGCTTTGAAATGGGAGGGGAGGGTGATTTTAAAATTTATTGTATTGTTTGGCGTTGACAAAGAATCTTAGGCTTTATTTGGCTTAGTTTTAATCACTTTTCAGCCGCCTTGGCTAACGTGATTTTCTGATCTGAAATAATCCTGGACCAAGAATTCTCTACAAGATCTTCCCACTGTTTTCATTCAAGCGTTAGAAATTCCAGGCCAGAGGTGATATTCAGTAGGTTCTGACCAGTTCTGGAGAACTGGTAGCGAAAATTTTGAGTAGTTTGGAGAACCGGTAAATACCACCTCTGACTGGCCCCGCCCCCATCTATTCTCTGCCTCCTGAGTCCCAGCTGATAGGGAGGGAATGGGGATTTTGCAGTAACCTTCCTCTGGAGTGGGGAGGGAATGGGGATTTTGCAGTATCCTTCCCCTGCCACGCCCACCAAGCCACGCCCACCAAGCCATGCCACACCCACCAAGCCACGCCCATAGAACCGGTAATAAAAAATTGAATCCCACCACTGTTCCAGGCCACAATGAAAGGAAGGTTACACAGTACCTTCTCCTCCTCCGGGCCCTTTTGAAACTAAATGCCAAAAAAGTATTCATGAAAATTTCACTAAAATTTACTGTTTTTCAAAAATAATCCAAAGCCATTCCGCTTCCATCCCATTAAGCACCACTGGGCACTTCAGACATGCAGAAGGAGGAGCAAACGAAGCTTTGCTGAAAATAATTTGTCACATTTTTTTAGGAGAAGGAATCTGTTACCTTGATTAAAAATTAAAATCTGTTGAATTCCTGATAGGGATGAGGGAATTTTTTCATGGTTCCAGCCAAAATGTTCACTTAAATCTGCATCAAATTGGATGCTTTTTCAAGAGGCAACTGGACTTTTTGGTTTTTCTTTGAAGACATTTCACTTCTCATCCAAGAAGCTTCTTCAGCTCTGACTGGATGGTGGGGAATGAAAGCAAGGGTAAAATGCTCCTGGTTCGCTTTTACCGATTGTCGGAGAGCTGATTGCGAAGGCAGCGCGACGCTCCACCCATCCGCCGGGACACCGCCATTTCAGTTCTTGTACTCTCTGCGCATGCACAGAATGCTTTGCGCATGTGCAGAGGGTAAAAGAACTCAAATGGCTGTGTCCCGGTGGGTGGGCGGAGCGTTGCGTTGCCTTCGCGATTGGCTCGCCGACGACCGACAGGTAAAAGCAAACCAGGAGCATTTCACCCCTGAATGGAAGGATCACAAGAAAGTCCACTTGCCTCTTGAAAAAGCACTTTTGGGACAACCATGACCTGGATGACTGAGAATCTCCAGAGATGCTTTAATCTGTACAATTAAAAAAAACACGATTCATGAAGATTTGCATAGGAACATATATAAAAATATGCATTTCTTCATATATTTTCCCTCACTTTAAAACTTGTTTTACTTCCCTAACAATGTACGTACTCAAATATTTTTTGAAGAGTTGGCAGACCAAGGCATACATTGGAATAGTCACACAAAATGGAGGATGAAGTTGTTTCAATTCACACAGGAATCATTTTGCAAATCTATTTAGCTCCTCTGAGAATTTGCAAAGTCATGGATATCTAGCATGGCTACAACAATTGCTACAATTTATTTTTTTGAAATCATTCATTTTACTATAAGTTTAAAAGAGAGTACACAAAAATACAATAAGTTCAAAAGTACAAAAATACTAGATAATAAACAAGAACAAAAAAGGAAGAAGAAACCTTATAAACAGTCTAAGCATCTCACATGTATATAAAATATTAAACATTGTATAAAATTTTCCAAGTGTAAAATAAATAAATAAAACCTTGTTTCTCTTCAGATTGTATAAATAGTTTCCTTTTCATATAGATATAGACATACCTTCAGGGATCCTTTGTGATTCTGAATCTTACTGGACATTTCCTTTTTAAAAATTCAGGTTTAATTGATATACAGTAATTATATAGTCTCATGGTGCCCTTTTAGATCAGCTGTTTTAGGTTTATTTGAACAAAATCAGTGTTTTGGTAATTTTAGTATTTCATTTAAGCTGCTCTGGTAAAAGCAGAATATAAATCTTTGTACAGGTAGTCCTTGCTTAACAACCAAGTTGAGACTGGTAACTCCAATCCTAAATGATGTGGTCATTAGAGACATCATGTGACTGCAATAGACCTATGATCTCAATTCCATGGTCGTTAAGTAAATCACCCACTGTCATTAAGACATCATGTAACTGAGACTTGTTATTTCACTACCAGCTTCTCCATTGATAAATTGAGAATCCATTGAGATGTTGAGACTCTGAAAAGAGTGCAGAGAAGAGCAACAAAGATGATTAGGGGACTGGAGGCTAAAACATATGAAGAACGGCTGCAGGAATTGGGTCTAGTCTAGTGAAAAGAAGGAGTAGGGGTGACGTGATAGCAGTGTTCCAATAGCTGAGGGGCTGCCACAAAGAAGAGGGGGTCTTTTTCAAAGGACCAAAAGGCAAGTCAAGAGACAATGGATGGAAACTAATCAAGGAGAGAAGCAACCTAGAACGAAGGAGAAATTTCCTGACAGTGAGAACAATTAACCAGTGGAAGGGCTTGCCTTCAGAAGTTATGGATGCTCCATCACTGGAGGTTTTAAAGAAGGGATTGGACAGCCATTTGTCTGGAATGGTATACGATCTCCTGCTTGAGCAGGGAGTTGGACTAGAAGACCTCCAAAGTCCTTTCCAACTCTGTTATTCTGCTATTCTGAAAGCATCTTTTTGACTATCTGACTATTTTTGACCATCTGCTTCTGTGATGCATAGAGGAAGTTCTGTGATACCCGAGGTTGTTTCCTTGTCTTCTGCTCTAACCACAGTACTAACAGTCTTCTCCCAGATCTCAGCTTTTCCACACTGTGTGTTCTTGTTTGGTGGTGCAGCATTACAAAAATGCAGAGCTGCAAGTCATATTCATAACTCTTGGCCAGTTCCCAATAAAAAGCTAAGAGGAGGAACGGCAGTTCAAGATTCAAGCTGTTCAGTTACTCAGCCGTGAGATGGTTGGCATATAAATTTAATAAATAAGATGAGTGGACAGAACGCTCAGATGGCTTTTTTCCCCTTAACCTACATGTCCAAAATGCCTTATTCCTCCTGCCCCCCCAAAGGGCAGAGAATGATGTAGGGGAGATACAGAGGAGGTCTTCTTTCTTTTAGAGATGGCATTGACAATCTGCAGCCTCAAAGGTTGTTTTTTTTAACCTTCCCAACCCTCCAATGTGGCTGCAAAAAGTCTAATGTCAAGTGCAGGAAATCAGGAGCCAAGATGGTTCAACTGAATACAGATTTATTGTATGGTAATGCTCTCTACAAGAACCTGATCTACTAACGGTCAAAGCGAATTGGTGGTAGATTAGGGTCAATGGAATTTAAAGTGGATTGGACCTAGATCTCTTGTGGGTGTAAAGGGACTCGAGCAGGGGCGGGTTCTAACTTACCTCGCTGCCGGTTTGCTTCCTCCCGTGCCTCGTGGGCGCACCTTGTGGGCACGTGCTTTGCGCGCATGCACATGCGCAGTGCCAAAAAATTCAATTTTTTAAAAAGCCAAAAACAAGATGGCGACTGCATGCCCAGTGCCAGAAACTCGGCTTCTGCGCATGCTGAGAAAAATAAATAAATAAATAAATAAATAAATAAATAAATAAATAAATAAATAAATAAATAAATAAATAAATAAATAAATAAATAAATAAATAAATAAATAAATAAAATTAAAAAAGATGGCAGCGCCCATGGACTGGAACCGACCGAACCGGTTCTGTGATGTCGTCGTGACGTCACCAGTGGGTCGCTACCAGTTCGGGTGAACCGGTCCAAACCGGGAGGAACCCACCCCTGGGCTAGAGACTGATGACGCACTTGAACCTCGAGCTCAGCCTGGTCATCTCCTACACCAACAGCAGAAATGTGCCTCAAGAAGGAGCAGAACCACAGCAAAAAGGTATTTCCCATTATAACTCTTGCAAGGAGGAGCAGGAACTGGACCCAGAAGGATGCCCTGCTTGATGATATCAAATGTTCTAATGGGCTCAGGAGGACTACACATGCCATTATCCCTGTCCTAAAAACAGTCATCCAGCACAGCCTCCCAATTTGTTATTACCCCGTATCCAAGTCTAACATCACTGGAAGAGAGCGAGATGATCTATTTCACCCAGGATTTTCTGCAAGCTTATCAGAAATCTTTCTTAAAGAGTGAAGGCTGGAGACAGAGTAGTAGATCTCAAAGACAGCATTTGGCCACAAGGGGCCTTTTCAGCAGACAATGTCTTCAAGGCAGCATGAGATCTCCGTGGCCTGAGATCCCTTTTTGAAGAAGGCTGGATTATGGAAGTGACTGCTGCAAGACCATCCACTCAGTGGTGAAATTCAATTTTTTTTACTACCGGTTCTGTGGGCGTGGCTTGGTGGGCATGTGTGGCTTGGTGGGCGTGGCAGGGGAAGGATATTGCAAAATCCCCAATCCCTCCCCACTCCTGGGGGAAAGATATTGCAAAATCTCCATTCCCACCCCACTCTGGGGCCAGCCAGAGGTGGTATTTGCCGGTTCTCCGAACACCTCAAAATTTCCGCTACCGGTTCTCCAGAACCTGTCAGAACCTGCTGGATTTCACCCCTGCACTGAACCTTTCAGTGGATCAGAGTTTTGAACTTCGTTCCGTGAGTGCATGGATCTTTTATTCAGTCTTCGATACAGAGCGGCCTTTAGAACAAAATACCTGCCTGAAATCCTGAATCTGCTTTCACTGGAGAAAACCTGTCATAGGTGACACCTTCTTTTCAATGTTTCTTCTAACTGATGCTCCAAAATCCTTTTCCTAAATCTGAGCCATACAGATCTGTAGAATATCAGACAAACCCAAACTTCCCTGGGAATCTGTTTTGGTCCAATTCTATTTTCCACAATATTTACAGGGTTAGTAGGGACTTTGGCACCCTGTATTCATGTGGGTTTTCACTCCCCTTTCTTGTCCTTGGGAGCTCCTCCTCCTTGGCTAAATGGCTGCATTTTTTTCCACGGGTGTGTCTCAACAAAACCTAAACACTCCAGTTCTGCTCACAAAGTCAACCCTAAGGGTTGATTATGTGGTGTAGAAATTGATGGGTGTCCTGTACGTAATGTATCAGGGCATGTAACATGGCATTTAACAGCTGCCCCAAGTTTCATGCGTATCGCTGCAAGATGTATAACAAATCTGCTTACGTATTTTATGGCCTGAGCCTCTACATAATTATTCAAAACAAAATAAATCTTACTGAGGTCAGTGAGGGTTTACCCCAAGTAAGGGAACAAGAGATTGAAGTTACGGTCAGTTGAACCAGGCAGGATCAGAATCAGAAAGCGGTTAGCAGAGACATGGACATTAGAGGATAACTAGAGATGGTGAGCTTTAGGGAAACAGGCAGCGGTGGGTTGCTCCTGGTTCGGCCCGGTTCTGCGAACTGTTAGAGGTGGTGGCAGGAGGCTCTGGCCACCTGCCTGGGACACTTCTGCGCATGCGCAGAAGTCGCGTGCGTGTGCAAACCAGTAGCAACGGGTTTTAGAACCCACTACTGGAAACAGGGTTGTATTGTCTAAACCAGGGGTCTCCAACTTTGGCAATTTTAAGACTTGTGGACTTCAATTCCCAGAACTCTGGGAATTGAAGTCCACAAGTCTTAAAAGTTGCCAAGGTTGGAGACCCCTGGTCTAAACTGTATGATTATCCAGGTGCTCCTATTCACACAATATCTTGTGATATCTCATAAGATAAGACCTAGTAGGTTCATACAATTTCCACCACTTCTAATTCTGTAATGTTTTCCTCCTAAACCAATTCCAGGGAATTGCAAGCATCATTCTGAGTTGCAATAGAGCTCCAAGATGTCATTCATGTGAAAACAGCTGTATCACATGTACAGTGTGTTAACACACAGGTTCCAAATGCACCTTGATTAGCTTTAAAATAATTACAAAGACGCAGTATTGCTGTTCAAAATATCACATTGTGAAACAGCCGTTTCTCATAAAATCCCAAGCAAACAGCCTGATAACAGATCAGTCTGTTACCAAACCTAGAAATAAGGAATAACAGAATAACAATGTTGGAAGGGACCTTGGTGGTCTTCTAGTCCAACCCTGTGCTCAAGCAAGAGACCCTATACCATTTCAGACAAATGGTGGTCCAATCTCTTTTTAAAACCTCCAGTGACTCCTATCCAAAGGTTTTTAGGCTGTCATGTTGCACTGACAGGAGAAAGATGTACAAGAACGGTTGCAGCAACTGGGTATGTCTAGTTTAATGAAAAGAAGGATCAGGGGAGACATGATAGCAGTGTTCCAATCTCTCAGGGGCTGCCACAAAGAAGAGGGAGTCAAACTATTCTCCAAAGCACCTGAGGGCAGGACAAGAAGCAATGGGTGGAAACTAATCAAGGAGAGAAGTAACTTAGAACTAAGGAGAAATTTCCTGACAGTTAGGACAATTAATCCGTGGAACAGCTTGCCTCCAGAAGTTTTGAATGCTCCAACACTGGAAGTTTTTAAGAAGATGTTGGATAACCATTTGTTTGAAGTGGTGTAGGGTTTCCTGCCTAAGCAGGGGGTTGGTGTAGACTCTAGAAGGCCTCCAAGGTCCCTTCCAACTCTGTTGTTGTTGTTGTTGTTGTCGTCGTCGTCGTCATCATCATCATCATCATCATCATCATCATCATCATCATTATTATTAGAACTGGAACCTTCATTTCAGTATAAATAGGTCTTGCTTTTAAAACATAGCAGTCACTAGAATTATTTCATAAGGGCTTCATTAGTTTTTTCTACAAAAATCAAGCCATTATACATTCTTATACAGTATTGTTAAATGTCTGCTTATCTGTTTCCTTCCTTCCTTCCTTCCTTCCTTCCTTCCTTCCTTCCTTCCTTCCTTCCTTCCTTCCTTCCCTTCCCTTCCCTTCCTTCCTTCCTTCCTTCCTTTCCTTCCCTTCCTTCCTTCCTTCCCTTCCCTTCCTTCCTTCCTTCCTTCCTTCCTTCCTTCCTTCCTTCCTTCCTTCCTTCCTTCCTTCCTTCCTTCCTTCCTTCCTTCCTTCCCTTCCTTCCTTCCTTATATTCTTTTCTTCTTTTTCTTTTCTTTCTTATATACCTGCTTCATTATTTTTATAAATATTTCAAGGTGGCAAATATACCTAATACTCCTTTCTCATCTTCTCTACAACAATCCTATGAGGTGGGTTGGGCTCAGAAAGAGGGACTGGGCCAAAGTTTCTCAGCCAATTTTCATGGATAAAACAGAACTAGAACCCACAGTCGCCTGCTTTCTAGCCTGGTGCCTTAACCACGATCTCAAGTCAGGAAATACATTCAAATTGGTTTACTAGTGTACTTTGGCATTCTTTGTTTGAGTTAAAAGGTAGCATCTTTTCCACTAAACTATAGAGGACTTTTTTCCAACACCAAAACAAAGTAGATTTTCTAAAATAAGAATGTTATATATCAGGGAAGGAGGGAATGGAGAAAAATACTCTGTGCTTGCCATCTTAACCAATATGCTACAGGAAACCACTAAGCCTAAACAAGAACTTGATACCAGACTGAGAGCTCACTGCTGCTTTCCAAAATTGGCAGCGCCCCAAACTCTGGATGTTTAAAATTGTGTGGGTGTCAGAACCAGAAGGAAGGCAATTATTTTTCTCTCTCTCCTTGTTTCTTTAGTTATAATTTTAAAAAACTCAATTTTTTGTTGTGCTCTCAAATCTGTTTGCACTTCTTCTAAAAGCCCACGTCCTTTATTTTTCTTAGCTTAGACAAGGACTGGTAAAACTACAGCTTGATTTTGTATATTTTCATATTGTCTATCCTAGATCAGATTAGGAAGGAAGGAAGGAAGGAAAATTAGCCCCCACAGCTATATACATCTTCGTAAAGAAATCCACTTTTTCAGAAGACGTCCATGTGTGCAAACAATTTATCTTACCATAACCTGAATATATTTAAGTGCAAGTTCAAAGAAGATGCATATTTAGAAGAACATCCATGCATTTGTGTGATCTTTTCTTTATGCACATTCCCCTATAAATCTAATGCTCCTGCCCCTTTAGATTCTTGTGTTGTACATATACTTTCTATTTTTAATTCATATATCTTTTATATCTTTTAGCTTTGCGTATTTTTTTAGATATTTATATTTTTACTTTGATGTATCCTCTATGCTTTTAATAATGGCTCCCTGCCTTCCTTATGTTGCTCAATGACAGTAATAAAGATTTGAATAGCTACCAGATGATTGAAATAGCACGATGCTTGGTCAACTGTTGGTCAAGGAGACATGAGTTTATATTCCTGCATAGACCTGATGACCTCAATGCCTCTTTCAGTTCTAGAATTTTATGCTTTTACAATCTTTATGTTCTGTATATCTGTATATTTTTAATATACAGGGTTATTCAAAAAGAATGAACCGATTTCATGACACATTGCTTCAGTTCTCAAGCATCGCCATGTAATGTAACCAGAGCATACAAAACATTCACTAGACTAATCCTTGAATACAGCTCATCTGTCTGGAACCCACACCGCATAAATACATTAGAAAGTGTCCAGAGATACTTTACGAGAAGAATCATCCACTCCTCTACTCGCAACAGAATACCTTACGCAACCAGACTTGAAATCCTGGGCTTAGAAAGCTTAGAACTACGTCGCCTTCGGCACGACCTAAGCATAGCTCATAAAATTATCTGCTACAATGTCCTTCCTGTCAACGACTACTTCAGCTTCAACCACAACAATACACGAGCACACAACAGATACAAACTCAAAGTGAACCGCTCCAAACTTGACTGTAGAAAATATGACTTTAGCAACAGAGTGGTAAATGCCTGGAACTCACTACCTGACTCTGTGGTTTCGTCACCAAACCCCCAAAACTTTACCCTTAGACTGTCCACTGTTGACCTCACCCGATTCCTAAGAGGTCAGTAAAGGGCGTGCATAAGTGCACCAGCGTGCCTACCATCCCTGTCCTAATGTTCCCTCTTATCAGTACTCATTTTATGTATATAAACAATGTTATATCTATGTATATTACCAACAAAAATAAATAAATAAATAAATAAAAATAAATGAGTCAGTGACCATTTGAAAGAGGAGTTATCTAGGTTGTGAAGGCCACATTGAACACTTGTACGACAGGAAATAAAAGTTGATTGTGAATAGAATACTTCTGACTTGGCTGGAGTTTTGTATTACTTTTCCTTAATAAAATATTGTGTCAAGGGCTTCCGGTTCCGGTCTCGTCGGCGTCGCTGGCGCTCTTCGCAGGGCGTCCTTTCAACTTTCCGTAAAAGCCGCCAGATCAGCTGTCTGGCGGCTTGAAAATCTCTCCCCGGGCGAAGGGGAGAGATGAGAGCGTGACAGGTGGGGTAGAGCCCCCCTAGTCAACTTAGGGCGCATAGGGTGAGGGCTCCCCACGTAGCCTGTCTGCAGCTCCGGGAAGCTGGAAGCCTCCGCTAGCAGAAGCGGAGCAAGATGCCGCGGCCACCGCTGCTGATTTAAAGGGATATAACTATTTTGAAAATACAGAGAGCAGCCAGAAAAAGACAGGAGTCCTGGAGGTATTAGCTTATTCTTTAACTCCATTCTTGGGTTTTTATGAAGAAACAAAGTAACTTAATAAGGAGTGGCAACAAGATGGTGATTTGAAACGTTGGGCAGAAGAGAAAGTTATTTTTACTTTGCTATCAGCTCTTTCCTGTGGAAATTTTTGATCTTAAGAATGAATTTTTTTTTCCTTTTTTCTTTTTTTTCTGGATTAATCTATAGCTTCATGAAAGATAAAATAGTTTTGGATCTGGAAAGGAATTATTTTTTAAAGTAAAGATCTGGATTTCTCTTTCCTCTTTTCTTTTTGAAAACATTGAAATGGCTTCTAAATTGGAAAAGACTGTAATGAAAAAAGGAATTGAGTACTCTTTTGATCATATTGTAAAGAAGCAATCTATGTCTGACTTAACATCATCAAAGTCTTTAACACCTGAGACTATTTTTAATACATTGAAAGTATTGAAAAATGAATTAATTTTGGAATTTAACTCAAAACTTGCGGAAATAGAAAAAAAGATGCAGGCTGCTATGGAGAAGATGAATTTACAATTGAGAGCAGATGTGGTGAAAGTTTGCAAAGGATTAGCAGTAAATATGGAAATTTTGGAGAAGGACTTGGAAAAAAATAAGAAAAATTTAACAATTTCAGAGGAATATATAACCAAGGTTCAGAATGATATATTAAAATTGGAAAAAGAAGCAATGATGTCTCAATTTCAAGAGATGAAATTTGCTATAAGAGTCAGGGGCTTGAAAGAGAAAAAATTTGAAAATTTGAAAGAAAGAATGACAGAGGCACTGGAGCAGGTGTCTGGATTGTCTAAAGATGAATTGGTTACAAAAATCGATAAAATATACAGAATTAATTCTTGGTATGCAAAACAAAACCACCTGCCAAGGGACATTGTAATATACTTCACTACCAGAGCTTTGTGAAACAGAATCATACAGGCGACTTATAATAAAAATCTTTTGGCAAATGGTCAAGAAATAAAGATATGGAAAGAAATCCCTGCCAAGATGCTTAAAGATAGAAGAGAATATTCTTTTCTGGTTCAGGAATTAAAAATACAAAATTTACAATATAAATGGAATGTACCAACAGGAGTAATCGTAAAATTCTTGGGAAAAAGATATGGACTAAATACAATAAAGAAAGCTACAGAATTCTACATCAATGTTTTAAAAGCTGATATTTCTAAAATTCCAGTGGAAAAAGGCATGGAAATAAGGGAGGAGGAGAAGGGAAATCCGGATATACGTGATCAAGAGGAAATAATTCCGAAGATTCCAAAAGAGTGGCAGAATCAAACAGATGTTTATGATGGGGATAAGGAGGCGGAGGAATGGGATCAGATGACAGCTGAAGCGACAGATTGGAAATGGCCAAAGGACAGATGGTGTTGAAACTTACAGGATGGTTGTAAAGATGAACAAGACTGTAATCATTTTTTTCTCTTTTTTTCTTTTCATATGTTGTATTAATATTGTCTATTAATGGTATTATATTTTATCTCTAGATTGTTTTTTAGATATATATTATATATTTGGGAGTTATAAATTTGATATAGTGTATTATTTTGCTATCATTAATTCGGGGATCTGAAATATTAATATTGTTTATTGATGGTATTTTCATATCAAATATTTTGAAGTTATAAATTGGATATAGTGTAATATTTTGGTATTATTATTTTGAGGATATAGGGATTAAGGTTAAAAATTTAGAGGTATAAAGAGTTGGTTTTTATTTTTTTTATTATTATTATTATATATTTTGTTTAGTATTTTTAGTATAGTAGATAATATATATTCTGAGGTGATATTTTAAGGTATAGGAATATTGTTATTAAGGTATATTTTACGGTTTGAGGTTTAGAGGAAATGTTATACATATAATATGTTATTAACAAGTGGGTGGATTTTAAGTTTAAAGGTGTTGAAATATAAGGGGTTAGCTAATTATTATCAATATATATATTAAATATTGGGAAGTTAATACTTTGGTATATTGTAAAATTATGCAATCAATAATGCTTGAGATTATGATTAAGTTTAGTGCATGAGGTTCATCTACATTTCTTTTTTATTTTGCTTATTTTTGTTCTTTACTTGTTTATTTTCTCTTTAATTTTTAACATTTTGAATAGTTTTAATCTGGAGTTAAAGATGCCGAAAAAATGAGGGATCTAAGAAGTTATTTTAATCTAATTTAAATTTATGTTATTGAATACTATGCCCTGTACTTTTTCTGGGAAGTCCGGGGGGGGAGGGAAGGGAGTGGGTTGTGGGTAGGGGGGATGGGGGATGGGGGGGGGAGAAAATTGATAAAAATGCTTGTACTTTGTACTAATAAAACTTTTTGAATAAAAAAAAATATTGTGTCATGAAATCGGTTCATTCTATTTGAATAACCCTGTATTTTACTAAGCTAAGAGAGGTAGTCCTTGATTTGCGACTGTCATGGAGCCTGCCCATTATAGGCTGAAAGTCATGATAGTCGTAAAGCAGATCGCCCATGTGACTGACCTGATTTTATGAACTTTTTTGGGTTCTGAGCTTCCAGACTTCCCAAAACAGTGATAATATTAAAACGAAAAGGCAATAGCATAAATATAATACAATAAACATAAAAGCCACAACACTATCTACCCAGGAGAGACCGAAATGACTTTCCCTTCTCCAAAGATCGGCTAAAAATAGCCAGGGCTTAATGGCTTTGTAAAAAGCTAATTGGGTCAGGGCCAACCTAACACCAGGAAAAAGGCTATTTCAGAAAAAGAGAAAAAAAATGGCCCCAGGATAATTGCTGGTGATATTCTATATGGGAGAAGACTTAGAGGAGCCTTCTAGAAGACATGGATGGGCAGACACCACTGAGAAGGATGCTCTAGCACAGGGGTGGGCCAGTGGTGGGATTCATTTTTTTTTACTACCAGATCTGTGGGGGTAGCTTGGTGGGTGTGGCATAGCTTGGTGGGTGTGGCATGGCTTGGTGGGCATGGCATGGCTTGGTGGGCGTGCTTGGTGGGCGTGGCAGGGGAAGCATACTGTAAAATCTCCATTCCCACCCCACTCCAGGGGAAGCATACTGCAAAATCCCCATTTCCTCCCGATCAGCTGGGACTCGGGAGGCAGAGAATAGATGGGGGTGGGGCCAGTCAGAGGTGGTATTTACCGGTTCTCCAAACTACTCAAAATTTCCGCTTCCGGTTCTCCAGAACTGGTCAGAACCAGCTGAATCCCACCTCTGGGGTGGGCAATTAATTTTCTCAAGGTGGCACATGAGAAACTGGGACTGTTGTGGAGAGCTGCTACAACCTCTGTCCCACCCTCAAAGCCGATACCCTGCGTCCAATGTTATTGCCACCCTGCCACCAACACTAATGCTGCACTGATGCCTTGCTCCACTGTTGAGGACACTCCACCACCACCCCGCCACTCATACCATAGGCTGGGCTGGGATCACCTGTGAACTGGATGTGGCCTGTGGGCCATAAAATGCCCAGGTTTGGTCTAACAGATATCCAGCCAGAATGACTTCCACAGGAAGACCAGAACTATACTGGCAGGAATAGCCAACACTCCGGAAGATAGGCTTAAGATATAGAAGGATCTTGACAAACTTGAACATTGGGCGCTATCTAACAAAATGAAAATCAATGGTGAAAAAAGTAAGGTTCTACATTTAGGCAAGAAAAATAAAATGCACAGGTACAGTATATGTGGTATCTTGCTCAATGGTGGTGACTGTGAGAGGGATTTTGGAGTCCTAGTGGACAACTACTTAAATATGAGCCAGCAGTGTGCAGCAACTATCAAAAAAGCCAACACAGTTCTAGGCTGCATAAACAGAGGGATAGAATCAAGATCACGCGAAGTGTTAATACCACTTTATAATGCCTTGGTAAGGCCACACTTGGAATACTGCATTCAGTTTTGGTCGCCACGATGTAAAAAAGATGTTGAGACTCTAGAAAGAGTGCAGAGAAGAGCAACAAAGATGATTAGGGGACTGGAGGCTAAAACATATGAAGAACTGTTGCTGGAATTGGGTAGGTCTAGTTTAATGAAAAGAAGGACCAGGGGTGACATGATAGTAGTGTTCCAATATCTCAGGGGTTGCCACGAAGAAGAGGGAGTCAAACTATTCTCCAAAGCACCTGAGGGCAGAACAAGAAGCAATGGGTGGAAACTAATCAAGGAGAGAAGCAACCTAGAATTAAGGAGAAATTTCCCAACAGAACAATTAATCAATGGAACAACTTACCTCCAGAAATTGTGGGTACTCCAAAACCAGAAGTTTTTAAGAAGAGATTGGATAATCACTTGTCTGAAATGGAATAGGGTTTCCTGCCTAAGCAGGGGGTTGGACTAGAAGACCTCCAAGGTCCCTTTCAATTCTGTTATTCTGTTCTGTTCTGTTCTAACCTTATCGAGATAACTATGACCATAGATTCTTGCAAAACTGTTTGTGCTGCACCTCCTCTTCTTAAATGCCAGTGAATCAGAGAAGTGTCTCCTTGATCCCCTTCCAAATATTAACTTGTTTCCCAGGACTTAAAGAATGGTTCAGCCCTCTTTCAATCAAGGTTGACTACTTCAGCTTCAACTGCAACAATACACGAGCACGTAATAGATTCAAACTAAATGTAAAGCGCTCCAAACTCGACTGCAGAAAATACGACTTCAGCAACAGAGTGATCAATGCCTGGAATGCACTACCTGACTCTGTGGTTTCTTCCCCAAACCCCAAAAACTTTAACCTTAGACTGTCTACAGTCGACCTCTCCTTGTTTCTAAGAGTTTGTAAGGTGGGTGCATAAGCGCACCATCGTGCCTACCGTCCCTGTCCTACTGTCTTATTGTCCTCTTTTATCGTTACTTTTTACTTATGTTTATACAAATTACTACTATACATGTTTGATAAATAAATAAATAAATAAATAAATAAATAAACAAATAAACAAACAAACAAATAAATAAATAAAGGTTCCTCTCTTACTTTCTACACATGGGCTGAGTCTGCAGCTGTCTTTTGTCAGTTTCATCATCCTGTTTCATGGGGATGAGTAATATTCCTGTCATTTTGGGTCAGAAAAGATTAAGGGGGGGGTTGTTTAAGGGCAGAAATAATTTATTCGGATCTGACGGGATTATGTAACGTGGGGCGGGGACTGAACCTGGACCCTGATATTTTTGCAAGGTCAGGGAGAAATGTCTTAGAAATAAACTGTCAAAGCTGGCTGAGGAATTCTGGGAGTTGAAATCCACAAGTCTTAAAGTTGCCAAGTTTGGAGACACCACCACCCCCCGCCCCGCTCTATATGACAGTAGGAGATCTAAGGGCATCCAGATGTTGCCACACTACTGGACTAGAAGGGGAAGAGAGGTTCCCCATTCTACTTTCACTCTACAATATTTCCTATTCACAAATGTTGGTATTTGTGAATGCCTTCTTTCATAAGTTTGTACAATATGCGTTTCCACATAAGGTAGAGGAAGAGAGAAGGTACTCGTGCCAAAGGCTTACACTTTCCTGTGCAAAACTGGAACCGGATGCTATGCCTCACACTTGCAACTTCTGCCTTTGGGCAACAGGACAAGTAGACTGGGCAAGGAAGGGAGAGTGTGATCATCTACGTATTACCAAAGAACCTTCAACCCAAACAAGGAAAAAGAAACCACTGGTTTCTCTGTAATTTGTACAGGAAATTTATCTGGCTATGCACATTTGTAAATAATTATTTGCCATCTAACTCATCCTAGTAGGAAAGGATGGCTAGAACTGGAGGAGTTAGTCTAAGTACCATATGGTGATGGGGGACTTCAAGCTTTCACTTCTTCCTTCTTGTGGTCCTTCATCTTCAGAATGGACATCAACAGACATGTGTGCAAATACAAGATGCATACGATGTACACAATGTATGGCTCTCTTTTTCTAAAGCAGAATATATATTCAACTTCATGGTTCTTGATGATTAGTCCCAATGGAGCAGAGTCATTCCAGGTCTATCATACTGGCCATGATAGTGGAAAAGAAGGGTGTACATAGTTGCTTAAATGTCTCTCGTTGTTAAAGGAACCAAGGAACAGAGGTGGAGCTCTTGCCTCACAATCAGGAGGTTGTGAGTTCGATCCTAGGTAGAGGCAGATGTAGGGTCTCCTGCTTGGGCAGGGGGTTGGACTAGATGACCTGCAAGGTCCCTTCCAACTCTGTTTATCTGAACAGAATACTCCTTCCAGATTTTTTTGCCAGGTAACAAGACCTGTGCCCCAAAGGTGCTGAAAACCCACCTGTTTTCTTTCTTGTTCAGGGGAAGGTGAGGAGGAAGTTTCCATCTAGCTTTAGATGTAACTGAGGGTCACATCAGCTTTGGAAGCACCATGTTAGGTCTTACTTAGCAATTTAGAAGAATTCATTTGGTTAGTTATGGCTTAATGCAGTGTTGGCGAACCTTTTTGGCACCGAGTGCTGAAACAGGAGTGCGCGTGCATGGGGGAGCACCGTAAACCAGAAAAGCAGCTCCATGACATGCATGTGCAGGAGTGCCGGAAACCGAAGCGCAACAGGCAATGGCTGGTGTGCCCGGAGAGATGGCTCTGCATGCCACTTCCGGCACACATGCCATAGGTTCGCCATCACAAGCTTAATGTATTATGCAGACCCAGAAAATAGGCTCATTCAGTCACCAAGTTAAGCATGTCATGTGAACACAACCATGAATGTACTGGTCTCCAGTTCCTAACATTGCAGTAGATTCCAAAGTTTAGATTAAAGAATACACAAAAAGTAGATGTATCAAAAATCACATAGAGGAGACAATAGAGAGAGTCATGGGTAGGGAATTGTTGATGGCCAACCACAGAATCTAGAAAGAAGTAAGGGACAGCCCTGGGGGGAGAGTTGGAGAAGTAAAGTCACATGCCATGACATCACACAAAATATAGGAAGGATGTAATTTGGCATTCATATCATTTGCATGATGATTTCATCAAGCAGGTGACATCATGTTATGTCATGCCATCATGTCAGACATCTGGGGGCAGCAAATGATTTGTTGGTGAGTTGCTGAATAATCCTGGTTCAGAAATTTTATAGAATAGAATAGAATTCTTTATTGGCCATGTGTGATTGGACACACAAGGAATTTGTCTTTGGTGCATAAGCTCTCAGTGTGCATAAAAAATACATTCATCAAGAATCATAAAATATAACACTTAGTGATAGTCATAGGATACTAAATAAGCAATCAAATCATACTAGGAAACTAAATAAAACAATATAAATCGTAAAGGGTCGTATCTATCTATCTATCTATCTCATCTATATCATTATCTCTACCTCTATCTCTATCTCATCTATATCTGTCATCTATCTATCTATCTATCTATCTATCTATCTATCTATCTATCTATCTATCTATCTATCTATCTATCTATCTATCCATCCATCCATCCATCCATCCATCCATCCATCCATCCATCCATCCATCCATCCATCCATCCATCCAACTATCTATCTATCTATCTATCTATCTATCTATCTATCTATCTATCTATCTATCTATCTATCTATCTATCTATCTATCCATCCATCCATCCATCCATCCATCCATCCATCCATCCATCCATCCATCCAACTATCTATCTATCTATCTATCTATCTATCTATCTATCTATCTATCTATCTATCTATCCATCCATCCATCCATCCATCCATCCATCCATCCATCCATCCATCCATCCATCCATCCATCCATCCATCCATCCATCCATCCATCCATCCATCCATCCATCCATCCATCCATCCATCTATCTATCTATCTATCTATCTATCTATCTATCTATCTATCTATATCCATCTAGGGTATATAGGGAACCACAAAAATGCACAGCTGTTTATTTATTTGGTGCTATGCCACTCAATTCCCACAGGTTCAAAGCAGCTCTCAACAAAATCCATTCTTACGTGAGGGCCTGAAACGAACGTCTATGGATCTCATTCTGAGCCCGAGTACCGTGACCTTGGATTCAGACAAGATGACTAAAGTGAATTCCTATTCATGGTGGTGTGACTTATTTCATGTGATCAATGCTGCACCCAGGAGAAAGAGAGGTCCCGGGGGTTAAGCCTGGCCTTGCCACTCTGGCCCCAGATGGCTTCACCCCTTCTGCCCTGTGCCTACTCCTTAGAGCCATATCTGCAATGGGGCAGATTTTATCACACATTTCTTCCTTCTTGTCTTCCTTCAGTGCAGTGAAATATAATTTGCTTTAGATATTTATGTCAAAGGAGAACAGAATTTGGGAACTGCATTGGGGGGAGAGGAATGGAGGGGAAATTATTACGTGTAATCTGTAAGCTGCATCTGTACAATTTAAATTCTGCATCAGTTTAGCCACTCTGATGAAGGGAGCTCCAGTCTTTTAATGATATTTGTTAGTCACAAAAGGTGCTTCCAGATTCCTGACATTTAGAGGGAGTTGAGCAGGGGTGGGTTCCTCCCGGTTTGGACCAGTTCGCCCGAACCGGTAGCGACCTGCTGGTGACATCACGATGATGTCACCAAACTGGATCGGTCGGTGCCGGTCTGTGGGCACCACCATCTTTTTTTAAAAAAAAAATTAAATAGAATTTTTTTTCCTTCTGAGCATATGCAGAAGCCGAGTTCCGGCACTGTGCACGCGGTCGCCATCTTTCTTTTGGCTTTGTTTTTTTTAATTTTTATTATTATTATTATTCTCCGCCAGCTGCATTGGCTACCCATTAGTCTCCGGATCCAATTCAAGGTGTTGGTCGTTACCTTTAAAGCCCTACATGGCTCAGGGCCAGGTTACCTTCGGGACCGCATCCTGCCGCATACCTCCCTATGACCGGTTAGGTCCCACAGAGCGGGTCTCCTCCAGGTCCCATCGACCAAGCAATGTTGGTTGGCGGGGCCGAGGGGGAGAGCCTTCTCTGTGGGAGCCCCCTCCCTTTGGAACCAACTCCCTCCAGAGATCAGGATTATCCCCACCCTGCTGGCCTTCCGTAAAGCAATAAAAACTTGGCTCTTCCGGCAGGCGGGGTATGAATGAAAGTTTTTAAATTATGCATAGTATTTTAATATGGTTTTTTATAAAATTGTTTTTATTTTTATATGTTTCTATACATGCTGTGAGCCGCCCAGAGTCCCTCGGGAGTTGGGCGGCATAGAAATTTTAATAAATAAATAAATAAATAAATAAATAAATAAATTATTATTATTATTATTATTATTAATAATAATAATAATAATAATAATAATAATAATAATAATAATAATAATAATAATAATAATAATAATAATAATAATAATAATAATAATAATAATAATAATAATAATTTTTCATTATTGCGCATGCGCATGCAATGCACGCGCACACCCACGAGGCACGCCCACGCGGCACGGGAGGGAGCGAACCAGCAGTGAGGTAAGTTGGAACCCAACCCTGGAGTTGAGCCTCCAGAGAAAGTATTGGGGAATTTGTCTTTCCTCTAAAGAAATTAAGAACGATTCTCCCTTCAGCATCTTTGCCCAGAAATTGGAAGAAAATTGTGTATAGATTATTTGTACCAAGATTTATTGGGGGATTGATTTGTATCTTAACGTTATCCTAATGCTGAAACAGAATATGGTACAATTTATCTTGGATTTTAGAGCACAGAAGAAGGATTGCCTGTTCAAATCCTTTCTTTTTCCTTTCTTTAAATAATACATGAAAAATATTAGGGGAAAAGAATCCACCGCATATATTTTTATAATATTACCATCTATGTACCACCATTCTTTGTGTTTGACTACAGCAGTGGTAGGCAAAGTTGGCTCTTCTATGACTCATGGACTTCAACTCCCAGAATTCCTGAGCTAGCATGATTGGCTCAGAAAGTCTGGGAGTTGAAGTCCATGAGTCATAGAAGAGCCAACTTTGCCTACCCCTGGACTACAGGATGAATGATTGGTATTAAAAAATAAATAAATCCTTTCCAATTGTTTCAACCAGCAAAAAGTGGTTCTAACTGGGATTTCCACTGAAGAAATCTGAAAGAAGGATGAACAGGGCAGCGGGTTTTAATGCACTGATGGCACCATCTTTGTTGGAAAGCAGGTGTTTTTTTTAATGAAAACTGGAGATCAATAATTCCAAGCAACTGAAGTGACCTGTTGTGCAGGAGGCCAAGAGCCAAGGAGGATTTCTCTTGAGCCCAAACAGATGTTCCTTTCTCCCTTGGGAGATCCAAGTGGCTTTATGATGAAGGCAGGGTCGTAAAATATTGTTCCCCATTGTGCCACTTGGTTCTGGAAGTTTCTCTTTAGCAAGCGAGGTCACCTTTGCTCGGGGATCAACATATGCTTCAGATTCTAGCATACACATGGAAATGTCCCAGTTCTATCAATTACTAACCAGAGCATACAAAACATTTGTTAGACCAATTCTGGAATACAGTTCACCTGTCTGGAACCCGCACTGCATATCAGACATAAATACAATCGAGAGAGTCCAGAAATATTTCACAAGAAGAGTCCTCCACTCCTCCGCTCACAACAAAATACCTTATTCCACCAGACTTGAAATACTGGGATTAGACAATTTACAACTACGTCGCCTCCGATCTGATCTAAATGTAGTTCATAAAATCATATACCAAAATGTCCTTCCTGTTAATGACTACTTCAGCTTCAACCGCAACAATACACGAGCACGTAATAGATTCAAACTAAATGTAAAGCACTCCAAACTCGACTGCAGAACATACGACTTCAGCAACAGAGTGATCAATGCCTGGAATGCACTGCCTGACTCTGTGGTTTCTTCCCCAAACCCCAAAAACTTTAACCTTAGACTGTCTACAGTCGACCTCTCCCCGTTTCTAAGAGGTCTGTATAAGCGCATCACTATGCCTACCGTCCCTGTCCTACTGTCCTATTGTCCTCTTTTATCGTTACTTTTTACTTATGTTTATACAAACTATTACTATCCTATACATGTTTGACAAATAAATAAATAAATAAAATAAACAACGAAAGCTCGTTTTCAAGAGCTTGACTCAACTAGACTGTGCCTGTTGTGGACTCCATTGCAAGTTTCGTCATAATAAAGTAATTATGCCAGTGAGATCATTTGCATCCATTCATGTGTTTGGCCTTATTGGTCTTACAGAAATGTCCTTCGCCTAATTTGCAACCCTAAGTGGATTGGGCCCGCCACCAATTTGTTTGTTGAACTGAAGTTCTATAAAACAGTAAGAACCTCACAGAGGCTTCAGTGAACCTTCAGAAGCTAGGGCTGGCTTCAAATGCACTTTCAAATTTCTCTCACGCGATTCTGAGCTTCTTTCCTACAAAATATTGAATGGACAATACTTCCTAATTTCTTCCAGGGAAATTGCTTCTCCCACATTCTTTCCATATAAAATTCCTTCTTTTAAATGACCAAAGTGTCACAGTTGTAAAACTTCAACAGGAGGAGTTCCCACCTCTGCATTTCATGCACTCTAGTTCTTTTGCTACTGAGGACAAAGCTAAAAAGTTCTCCTTGTTTACTATTTGTTGCTGGCATATAATCCAACTGAAAAAGCTACTGGATCTTACATCAACCCTGATCTAAAATCCATCTCACAGTATCAGTAAATGTAAGAGGGATCTTGGAGTCCTAGTGGATAATCACTTAAATATGGCCCCGCAGTGTGCAGCAGCCGCCAAAAAAGCCAATGCAATCCTAGGTCGCATTAACAGGGATAGAATCAAGATCATGTGAAGCAGGGGCGGGTTCCTAATTTTTTTACTACCACTCTGTGGGTGTGGCTTATTTTGTGGGTGTGGCTTGCCAGCCATGTGACCAGTTAGGCGTGGCTTCTCGGACTACTGAAGGGAGGGGAACTGAGATAGGTCCTGCCACCCATTCCCCCTCCCCTCAGCAGCTCGAGAAGCCTCGAACGTGCAAAAATGCCTAGGATCATCACCGCGCATTCGTGGCTTCTCAGACTGCTAAAGGAAGGGGAATGGAGATAGCTCCTGCCGCCCATTCTTTCAGCGTCTCACGCGCTCCCTCAGCCATCCTCCCCTGCTTGGACTCACTGTGGAGTAGGAAGGAAGCGCATGAGCAGTGCTGGAAACTCGGGTTCTGGGTATGCGCAGAAGAAATTTTTTTAAAAAAATTATTATTTTTTTTTAAATGGCGGCGCCCAGGCACTGGCAACCGACCGCACCGGTACTGTGACATCACCAACGGGCCGCTACCGGTGCTATAGAGTGGACCGCACTGGTAGGAACCCACCACTGATGTGAAGTATTATTACCACTTTATAAAGTGGCATTAGGCCACAGTTAGAATAATGCATCCAGTTTTGCTCATCATATTATGAAAAAGATGTTGAGATTCTGGAAAGAGTGCAGAAAAGAGCAACAAAGATGATTACGGGCAGAGGTGGGTTTCAGCAAGTTCTGACCAGTTCTGGAGAACCGGTAGTGGAAATTTTGAGTAGTTCAGAGAACTGGTAAATACCACCTCTGACTGGTCCCACCCCCATCTATTCTCTGCCTCCTGAGTCCTAGCTGATTGGGAGGAAATGGGGATTTTGCAGTATCCTTCCCCTGCCACGTCCACCAAGCCATGCCCACCAAGTCAAGCCATGCCAACCAAGCCACGCCCACAGAACCGGTAGTAAAAAAATTGAATCCCATCACTGACATCACATGACCTTCAAGCCACGCCCACCAAACAAGACACACCCACAGAACCTGTAGTAAAAATTTTGAAACCCACCACTGATTACGGGACTGGAAGCTAAAACACATGAAGAATTGAGTATATCTAGTCTAGTTAAAATGATTAGGGATGACATGATAGCATTCTAATATTTGAGGGGCTGTCACATAGAAGAAGAGGGTCAACCTATTTTCCAAAGCATCAGAAGCAGTGGCAGGCTGCCATCTTACCGGTGCCGGTGTGCTGCGCACGCATCTCCAAGTTTTTTGGGGGGGGCGCACTATGCATGCACGCCCCCTCATGCAATTTTGCTTCTGCGCATGCGCAGAAACAAAATCACACCAAAATCTCACGAGGGGATGCGCGCGCATGAGATTTCGGCGAGATTTTGCTTCTGCGCATGCGCAGAAGCAAAATCGACCCAAAATCACCGGAAAAAAATGACGACATGCGCCGTGAACCGGCAGAGAGGGCTCCGGAGCGGTTGTGCAATCGGCCGCCCCCTACTGGAGCTGCGCACCAGGCAGCTCCGGCAGGAACCCACCTCTGATCAGAAGGCAGGACAAGACACAATGGATGGAAACTGACCAAGGAGAGAAGCAACCCAGAACAAAGGAGAAATTTCCTGTCAGTGAGAAAAATTAACCAGTGGAAGGGCTTGCCTTCAGAAGTTGTTGGTGCTCCATCACTGGAGGCTTTGAAGAAGAGATTAGACAGCCACTTCTCTGGAATGGTATAGGGTCTTCTACTTGAGCAGGGGGTTGGACTAGATGGCCTCCAAAGTCCCTTCCAACTCTGTTATTCTGATGATGTTCAATCATCAATTTATTCTACAAACCCTGGCAGTTGTAGATTAAAAGAAACCACCCATCTTCTCTAGTGCCTGATTAAAATAGCAGCTGTCCAGTGGTGGGTTTCAAAAAATTTTTACTGCCGGTTCTGTGGGTGTGGCTTGGTGGGTGTGCCGTGGCTTGGTGGGCGTGGCAGGGGAAGCATACTGTAAAATCTCCATTCCCACCCCACTCCAGGGGAAGGTTACTGCAAAATCCCCATTTCCTCCCGATCAGCTGGGACTCGGGAGGTGGACAACAGATGGGGGCGTGGCCAGTCAGAGGTGGTATTTACTGGTTCTCCAAACTACTCAAAATTTCCACTACCGGTTCTCCAAAACTGATCAGAACCTGCTGAAACCCACCTCTGGTGTGGAAGGAGAATGTCTAATTTGCACACTGCAACAAATTCTCTTTAAAAATGCAAAGCAGTTAAATATGGTAGATAGTGATACAGTAATTTTGCTAAACTATTGCTATCATTTTATCCAGCAAGATGTGTATGAATGTATGTATGTATGTATGTATGTATGTATGTATGTATGTATGTATGTATGTATGTGCCTTTATTGTTTGATTTCCTCTTTAAGTAAAATAGGCATTCTTGATTCAATTTACTGAGGACTAATCGTGCTTATTTCGCTCATTTCCACAAAACAATGCCAAAAATGAAACCACCAAATGTTGTCATTTTTTGCAACAAATGTTAGCCGAACGATTGCATCAACGCAAGAACTGCAGAGAAAGGAGGAACCAAATATAGCCTGTGGATTGGACAGTGGGTTGCCTACCCTGTTCTAAAGACTGACTCTGACTCTCTCTACATAAGATTTTGAAATAAAGCCTCTTCTTTCTGTTTGATCACATCCCTGTCCAGTTGGATCAGGGGTCCCCAAACTTGGCAACTTTAAGACTTGTGGACTTTAACTCCCAGAATTCTTCAGCCAGCTATACTAGCTGGAGAATTCTGGCAGTTGAACTCCACAAATCTTAAAGTTGCCAAGTTTGAAGACCTACAGGCTGGGTTTGTTCATGCCACTTTTGGTTCATTGAAAATTAGTTTGGTGCTTTTTTGTGTAACTTAGTGCATTGTGTGAATCTTACCCAGGGTCTCCAAACTTGACAATTTTAAGACTTCCCCAACCAGCTGAAGTCCACAAGTCTTAAAGTTGCCAAGTTTGGAGACCCCTGGTCTAACCCAATCTAGAAGATTGGGCATGCTGCAGATGACTTCAGCCAAAAAGTGAAAACTAGAAGACGGGCCTTTTCTGCTATAGTCTTTGTGGAATATTCTTCCCCTCAGAAATTAGAACAGGGCCAATCCAATGGCTTTTTGTACGTCTTGAAAAATTTGGCTGTGTACCCAGGCCTAGGGCTCAGAATGTGTTAAAGGCCCCTTTTGTTGGCTTTCTGTTAGTTGGATAACTATCTTGGCTGCTGTAGGTATTTACTGTTGGGTGTTTTTATTGTTTTTAAATTGTCTTAACCGTTTTAGAATTGTAAGCTGCCCAAGAATCACTTGGCTGGGATAGGTGGCTACAGAAATTCAACAAATAAACAAATAACGTTTTTGGTTAGAGTATGATTTAATATGTTGTGCAAACCTACAAAGGAGATGAATTAGGTAAACCATGTATTATCTGAACATGGCTTACGTGCTATAATCTAATCAAATGACTGGCATGAATACTGTATTTTTCGGAATATAAGATGCACCAGAGTATAAGATGCACCTTAGTTTTGGGGGAGGAAAATAGAGAAAAAAATCTACCTACCAGGTATTCATCTGGCTAGCGTCCTTAGTCTGGTCAGCTTCAGCACATTATTTTATCCCCTGGTTAGGACTTAAAAAAATCTTCTTCGGAGGGAGTAGCAATGAAAACAAGCCTGCAAAGACTTAGGGATGGAAAAAAACTTCTTCGGAGTAGCAATGAAAAAATCCTGCAAGCTGGGAAGATTGTTAGCACCTCGTTAGGGCTGGGGAAAAAAAGCTTCAAAAAAGCTATATTCTGAGTATAAGACGCACCCAAATTTTCAGCCTCTTTTAGGGGGGGGAGGTGCGTCTTATACTCCGAAAAATACAGTACATATCTCATCCACATCCTACAGTGTGAAATATTCCTGTTTTATTCTGACTGACCCTTTCCAAATTCCCAGCTTGGAATGGTATCCCAATACATCTTAAAGGTTCACAAACCATGCTAAGGCATGGTTTATTTTACCATTCTTTGTTGGATACATTATATTATGTGATACTCAACTTGAAGTTCCCCAGATATTTTGAAATAGCTCTGTTGAGAGGATTTATTTATTATTTATTTATTTTGGAATTCTTATATGCCGCCCAACTCCCTAAGGACTCAGGGCGGCGTACAACAGTGAGAAAATACAAGAATAACCAAAATCTAACAAGTTAATTAAAAGCAAATATAAAAATTAAAACATAATATAGAAAATCATCACCAACCATTCAACATCATACATACTTGGGGGGTGAGCTCGAGTGAGTTAAGCTCTGCCCCCCGCCTGCAGGAAAAGCCATGTCTTAACAGCTTTCCGGAAGGCCAGCAGAGTGGGGATAGTTCGGGTCTCTGGTGGAAGTTGGTTCCAGAGCATGGGGCCAGCCACAGAGAAGGCTCTCCCCCTTGGGCCCGCCAGCCGGCATTGCTTGGCCGACGGGACCTGGAGGAGGCCAACTCTGTGGGCCCTAACCGGTCGAAGGGAAGTATGAGGCAGAATGCGGTCCCGTAGATAACCTGGTCCCAAGCCATGAAGGGCTTTAAAGATGGTGATCAACACCTTGAATTGGACCCGGAGACCGATGGGCAACCAATGCAGCTGGCGGAGTATCGATGTCACGTGGGTGTACCTTGGCACACCCACCACAGCACGCGCAGCTGCATTTTTCACCAGCTGAAGTCTCCGGATACTCTTCAAGGGTAGCCCCATGTAGAGCGCATTGCAGTAGTCCAAGCGAGAGGTGACAAGGGCATGAGTGACCGTGAGTAGAGCCTCCTTCTCCAAATATGGCCGCAACTGGTGCACCAGGCGAACCTGTGCAAAGGCCCCTCTAGCCACAGCAGAAAGATGATGGTCCAATTTTAGCTGTGGATCTAGAAGGACCCCCAAGTTGCGGACCTGGTCCGAGGGAGTCAGGATGGGGGTCATAGACCAATGCACCTGAAGGGCACTACAAAAACCTTTCTTTAAAGAATTGAACAATCTAGGGGTGGGTTCTACTTATCTTCCCCACGGGTTTGCATCGTGACAGAAGTGCACGTTTCGGGCTTCGGAAGAAGGAATAAAGGTCAGTATAAACCCGGGGGCAGGAGGGAGGGCCATCTTTCAAGCGGTAGAACAGAAAAAACCTTCCAAAAAGTTAAAAAAAATGCAAAAAAAATGGCAGCGCCCACGGACCGGCACCAACCAATCCAGTTCAGTGACATCACCAGTGGGTCGCTACCGGTTTGGGCGAACTGGTCCGATCCAGGAGGAACCCACCACTGGAACAATCCCTTTCAGAGTTGGTGCCTTCTTGTACATATTCTCCTACTTCAATTTTTTGGCCAATATTTATTTATTTATTTATTAGTTGCATTTGTAAGCCGCCCACTCCACAGAGACTCTGGGCGGCTCACAACAGTAAAAATTCACATGCAACAACAAATATAAAAAGCATTAAAAACAATAGATATTAAAACATTTAAAAACATTAAAAACCACAATTTAAAAACCCATACAATAAATCATTCATGGGGCCAAGAGTTATCGGTGTTGTATTAAAATCATTGGCCCCAGGCCTGTCAACAAAGCCATGTTTTTACTGCTTTTCTGAAGGTTGGCAGGGTGGGAATAATGCGGATCTCGGGGGGTAGTGTATTCCAGAGAGCCGGTGCTGCCACAGAGAAGGCCCTAGTTCGTGGGCCCGCCAGCCGACATTGTTTGGCTGACGGGACCACCAGCAGACCAACTCTGTGGGCTCTAATCGGTCTTAGGGAGGTATGTTGGAGAAGGCGGTCTCGGAGGTAAACTGGTCCTAAGCCATGTAGGGCTTTAAAGGTAATCACCAACACCTTGAATTGAACATCCCAAAGGTGCTGTTCAAAAGGCAACTGACTTTCTTGCTTTTTTCCTTGAAAACATTTTGCTTCTGAAGATGATTCTTCAGTTCAATCCAGAGTTAAAGAACTTTTTTTAATAAAGTTTTTATTGTTTTTCTCCACTATACATCCATACATATACCTTAATTCATGACACAATATACATAGTTATACATTTATGTTCAATAAAACATAAACCAACATCCTAATTTGCACCTTTTATACTTTTGTAGTAGTCTAGATTGGACTACTGTAATGCGCTCTACATGGGGCTACTCTTGAAGAGTACCCGGAGACTTCAACTGGTGCAAAATGCGGCTGCGCGTGCTGTGGTGGGTGTCTCAAGATACACCCACGTAACACCCATACTCCGCCAGCTGCATTGGTTGCCCATTGGTCTCCGGGTGCAATTCAAGGTGTTGATCATCATCTTTAAAGCCCTACATGGCTTAGGACCAGGTTACCTCCGGGACTGCATCCTACCTCATGCTTCCCTTCGACCGGTCAGGTCCCACAGAGTGGGTCTCCTCCAGGTCCCATCAGTAAAACAATGCCGGCTGGCGGGGCCTAGGGGGAGGGCCTTCTCTGTAAGGGCCCCTGTTCTCTGGAACCAACTTCCCCCAGAGATCCGAATTATCCCCACCTTGCTGGCCTTCCGAAAAGCCATTAAGACATGGCTCTTCCTGCAGGCGGGGTTTTGAGACAACTTTACATCTTAGGTCTCCCCCATGTATGCACGGTTTTGTATGTCTTTTTAACTTTTTAAAATTGTTTTTAATAATTTTATTGTTTAGTTGTTCTTTAAAATGCTGTACATCGCCCTGAGTCCCCAGGGAGTAGGGCGGCATAGAAGAATTCCTAAATAGATAGATAGATAGATAGATAGATAGATAGATAGATAGATAGATAGATAGATAGATAGATAGATAGATAGATAGATAGATAGATAGATAGATAGATAGATAGATAGATAGATAGATAAATAAATAAATAAACAAACAAACAAACAAACAAACAAACAAACAAACTTTGGTACCCGCTTGTTTTCCCTTTTATGCCATATCACTCCCCTCCCTCTATCTCCCTCTCTTCCCTCTACCTTCTTTCTTCTTCTCTCCCACTTTCCTACTTCCCTCTTCTCCCCTTCTTCCTTTCCTTCTCTACTTCCTTTTCTCCCTCTTAACCCTTTCCTGAGTGTACCTAATCCCAATCCATCTTTTAGTTAACAGACGGGTAACTTATGTCCCTAAATCCATTTAATTATCGGTGCAACTCTTAAACTTATTTTTTTTCCCGGTATCCATATCTATACATATATCTTATTTATTTATTTATTAGTTGCATTTTTATGCCATATTTGTATTTGTAAACTTATATTTTCCTAGGTATATTAACTACTATCTTAATGCTGCCCCTAGAGTTAAAGAACTTTGTTGGATGTGAAATAAAACGTTTTAAAGGGGAAAAAACCAAGAAAGTCCAGTTGAATTTTGGACAGCACCTTTGGAATAACCATGACCCGGATGATTGAAAATCTCCATAGACTTTTTTTTTGCCAATAGTTCATCCCTTGAATCATCTCCATTATGGTTAATGATCAAGCCAAACACTAGGAGAAATAAGCCAAATGCTCATCTCAGGCTCAGGCAAACTTGAAGTGGATGGGGAAATGTCTACAGGTAATCCTTGACTTACAACCTTTCATTTAGTAACCGTTCGAAGTTACAACGCCACTGGAAAAAGTGACATGATCATTTTCCACAGTTGTTATGATTGCAACATCCTTATGGTCACATGATTAAAATTCAGAGTTGGCAACTGGCCTATATTTATGATGGTTGCAGTTGCAACCTTCTGGCAAGCAAAATCAATGGGCAAGCCAGATTCACTTCACAGCTGTCCTACCAAGTTAACAACTGCAGTGATTCACTTAACAACTATGGTAAGAAAGGTCGTAAAATGGGGCAAAACTCACTTAGTAACTACCTCGCTGAGCAATGGAAATTTTGGGATCAATTGCGGTCGTAATTCAAGAACTACTGTATTTTTCGGAGTATAAGACACACCTTTTTCCCCCCTAAAAGAGGCTGAAAATTTGGGTGCGTCTTATACTCCGAATGTAGCTTTTTCTAAGCTTTTTTTTCAGCCCTAACGAGGTGCTAATGATCTTCCCCAACTTGCAGGCTTGTTTTCATTGCTACTCCCTCCAAAAAAGGTTTTTTCAGCCCTAATGAAGTGCTAACAATCTTCCCCGCTTGCAGGATTTTTTCATTGCTACTCCCTCCAAAGAAGTTTTTTTCCAGCCCTAAGTCTTTGCAGGCTTTTTTTCATTGCTACTCCCTCTGAAAAAGTTTTTTTCAGCCCTAACGAGGTGCTAGCGATCTTCCCGGCTAGCAGGCTTTTTTTCATTGCTACTCCCTCCGAAGAAGATTTTCTTCAGCCCTAACCAGGGGATAAAATAATGTGCTGAAGCTGACCAGACTAAGGACGCTAGCCAGATGAATACCTGCTAGGTAGATTTTTTCCCCTATTTTCCTCCCAAAAAACTAAGGTACGTCTTATACTCCGGTGCATCTTATACTCCAAAAAATACGGTAACTGTACTCTTCTTACAAATGGTGCCACTATCACAAACACCCTGGACATCACCTGGACAGCATGTGACTGGGGCAACTCCAGTTGTACATTTTTTTCAAACATCACCAAGAAGGCCTACAATATTGTTGTCATTTCTTATTTTTGCTATTTTTTAAATCACGCTTAAATATGAAGGAATCCACAATATTATGAAAGGCTTCTCCGATTCTATTTAAAATAAGAAACAGTTATGTGGCTCTGTTGCATGTTTATTATGGCATGAGTCAGCCCTCCTTAATCTGGAATTGCTCTCCAAATGTGCTGGATGACAATTCCTTTTTGCCGTAGCCAAATGGCAAACACATCTGAGGATTGAGGAAAACTGGTCTAGATGGGGCAGAATTCACGTGATCCTAATTATTCTTGGATATGGTTGTGTTTTTGCAACGATCCACCAACCGTCTATATCTGATTCTTTAATCTGCTGCTTGGTTTTATCAAGCCAATCGGAAAGACATGGGTTTACTTTACATTCTTAAAACAGCACCCAGATCCAAAAGTTACCATCTGACGCTTGCAGATCTCTGGATTTTGCAAAGCAGCCCACCAAGTAATAACACTAAGCATAATGATGATGCTGTGAAGGAAATTGTCTACAAAAAAATTAGTGCACGTATCTCTTTGGAAAAATATGCATTAAAATGTAGAAGCTGTGGTGTGGTTTTTAAAGTAATTTGTTCAAGAAATGGAATTTGGCAAGCTCATCACAATGGGGGGAAAAAAGGAAAAACAAAACTTGACAGAGTCACAAAAGCGAAAATGAAAAGCCTTGAAATTACAAGTAATCCTTGGCTTACAATGATTCGTTTAGCAACTGTTCAAAGTTACACCGGCAGTGAAAAAAAGGTGACTTACAACTGGTGGTCACATATCTGTCACAACATCCCCACGGTCACATGACCAAAATGTGGGCACTTGGCAACTGACATGTCCTTAGGATGCAATGTCCTGAGGTCACGTGATCACCATTTACACCAGGGGTGTCAAACTCGCATCATCACATTTTCGGCACGTGACGTATCAGAACTTTTCCCCCTTCACTAAAATGGGGGTGGGCGTGGCCAGCGCATGACGCATCAGGCCTGCGGGCTGCGAGTTTGACACCCCTGATTTACACCTTTCCCAGACAAGCCACTCAATGAGAGAAGCCAGATTTGCTGCATGATCCACTTAAGAACTGCAGTGATTTGGTTAACAATCAGTTGTAAAATCAGGTGTGACTCCCTTAACAACCAATGCTTAGCATTGGAAGTTCTGGCCCCATTTGTAGTTATAAATCAGGGGTGTCAAACTCAAGGCCCAGGGGCCGGATCTGGCCCACGGGGTGCTTAGATCTGGCCCGCGGGGCCGCCCTAGAAACAGCAAAGGACCAGCCTCCTGCCGCCCTCTGCCAGCAAAAACGGAGCTCAGGAGGGCCACGCGCGGCCCTCCCAGGCTCTGTTTTTGGCTGCGACGGCCTCCTGCCGCCCTCTGCCAATGAAAACAGAGCTCGGGAGGGCCTCACGTAGCCCTCCCACTGGCAGAGGGTGACAGGAGACCGTCACGGCTGAAAACTGAGCTAGGGAACCCACTTTCACTGGCAGAGCACTCGGGCTGCCACAGCTGTCCCCGACACGAGTGATGTCAAGCTGGCCACGCCCACCCTGGCCATGCCCACCCTGACCCCGAGGTCAAACACAACCCTGATGCAGCCCTCAATGAAATCAAGTTTGACACCCCTGTTATAAATCAACGACTGCCTGTAACAGATTAGCAAAAGAAAAAAAAAACCCTTAGAGAAATCAAAACTTTCCCATTTGCTTATCATTACTTCACGTACATTTGTATCATTTTACTGATGGTAAATGAGTAACAGACCGATTCCACCAGTGTTCCTCAGGAGTAAACCCCACTGTCTTTAGTGGGATTCGTTTCCAGGAAAGCCTGCACAGAATTGCAGCTCGGCTGAAATATTATATGTGGAAACTGGATTCGATTTGGCTGTTCAGCTCTTTGGTTTTAGCTTTGAAGGCAACACTCGGATCTGGAAACCAAATTTCCCCTTGCATTCCTAGGAAGTTCTGCCAGACGGGCTGAAGTATTATTTAATAAGCGAACAGTAGCTGAAAGTGCGAACTGGTAATGCTCGGCAAGGGACCGGGAAAAAGGGGGCGGCGCTTGGGAAATTCCACACTACTGCGTTTAATAAATGCTTTAAATTAGATTTGTATACTTCCTCAGACTAAGTGCCGAGTTTCCATGTGTGGTTTCATTCGGAGCTGCCATGCCAACAAGAGACAAGTGCTCCGCTTTGTCTGATGACTTGATTCAGTTATGAAAAAAGCCTCCAGATGCCATGCTTGACAACATCCCTCCCTCCATTTAAGGGTCTGTGCCTTATTTCAGAATATGCAGGACGATACATGTGTGCAATATATTCTGAAACATTACATAAAAAAAGAAATGGCTTCTCAGATTTGGGACAAATCCCTTTCCTTCCCTCTCCCCTCCCCTTTCCTTCCCTAGTTTCCCCTCTCCCCTCCCCTCCCCTTTCCTTTCCTTCCCGAGTTTCCCTTCCCTCTCCCCTCCCCTTTCCTTCTCTAGTTTCCCTTCCCTTCCCTTCCCCTCCCCTCCCCTCCCCTTCCCTAGTTTCCCCTCTCCCCTCCCCTTTCCTTTCCTTCCCGAGTTTCCCTTCCCTCTCCCCTCCCCTTTCCTTCTCTATTTTCCCTTCCCTTCCCCTCCCCTCCCCTTCCCTAGTTTCCCCTCTCCCCTCCCCTCCCCTTTCCTTTCCTTCCCGAGTTTCCCTTCCCTCTCCCCTCCCCTTTCCTTCTCTAGTTTCCCTTCCTTTCCCCTCTCCCCTCCCCTTTCCTTCCCTAGTTTCCTCTCTCCCCTCCCCTTTCCTTCCCTAATTTCCCTTCCCTCTCCCCTCCCCTTTCCTTCTCTAGTTTCCCTTCCCTAGTTTCCCCTCTCCCCTCCCCTCCCCTTTCCTTTCCTTCCCGAGTTTCCCTTCCCTCTCCCCTCCCCTTTCCTTCTCTAGTTTCCCTTCCTTTCCCCTCTCCCCTCCCCTTTCCTTCCCTAGTTTCCTCTCTCCCCTCCCCTTTCCTTCCCTAATTTCCCTTCCCTCTCCCTCCCCTTTCCTTCTCTAGTTTCCCTTCCCTTCCCCTCCCCTTTCCTTCCCTAGTTTCCCCTCTCCCCTCCCCTCCCCTCCCCTTTCCTTCCCGAGTTTCCCTTCCCTCTCCCCTCCCCTTTCCTTCTCTAGTTTCCCTTCCCTTCCCCTCTCCTCTCCCCTTTCCTTCCCTAGTTTCCCCTCTCCCCTCCCCTCCCCTTTCCTTTCCTTCCCGAGTTTCCCTTCCCTTCCCCTCTCCTCTCCCCTTTCCTTCCCTAGTTTCCCCTCTCCCCTCCCCTCCCCTTTCCTTTCCTTCCCGAGTTTCCCTTCCCTTCCCCTCTCCTCTCCCCTTTCCTTCCCTAGTTTCCCCTCTCCCCTCCCCTCCCTTCCCCTTCCCTAGTTTCCCTTCCCCTCTCCCCTCCCCTCCCCTGCTTTTTTCCTTGTGCCTTTCCTCTTCTTTTTCCTTCCCTTCCCTTCCCTGTTTTTTTTTCCTTGCTCCTTTCCTCTTCCCTTCCCTTTCCTTTCCTTGGCACCAGATAAGGGCCAATGGAATTCAGAGGGGTTGAACTTGGAGTGTGGCAACGTAACAACTCTAAGCTGATGACACGTTTAACTCAGACCCACCTCTGCCTGTTCTTCTACAATGTAGAAGTGTAACAGAGGCTCCAAGACTACACAAAACTGTTCTGACATACACTTAGGGCGTGTGTAGACAAATGAAGGTTTCCCTTGGTAGTATACAGCCAATAGTGCAAAACCTATATCTCCAGGCATTTTAAAAATGTTTTATTTATTTATTTTAAAATATGTAGTAGATTTGTATTAATTTTTTAATTTCATTAAAATAAACCACAGAATTTAAACACACTACCGAAAAAATCTTATCAAGAGTAATAAAAATATCATGACAAATTAAAAAGGATTATCTACATTTTTCTTGTAGCTTTTCACATCTAGCATCAATACAGACATGGCTAAGCTTTCCAAGAATAATTAAAATTACAGCCCAGAGATCAATGAATAAATGAATGGAGGATATTTCTTCATTAATTTCTAGGTTAGCAAGCTTATAGCTGTGTACATTTTATTTGAGCAAAGTGTATGAAGCAGGTGCCAATTTTCTTTCTCTTTATATCATACGCTTTTATGCCAAAATCCTTTAGAAGAGGTATTTCTGCTTATATAAGAGAGACTCACAAATATCCAATTACAAGTAGTTCTTCCTTTCAGCAGTTTTTATTACTATGCTTTTTATTTGTTCATTTTATATTCTGCCCTTCTAACTTTGGCTGAACCATTAGGCGCACTATTTTATATTAACCTGATTTGAACTTTCCGAAGAATTAAATAAACTAATAACAGTTCATTGTGGGTTAAGAATAATCAATCATTGTTAATAATCGATTGCAGCTCTATTGCAGAAAACAGATTTGATTTAGGATATCTGACCATTTGGAGCTCTCTCTCTATATATATTATTTTAATTGTAAATTACAAAGGTGTAAGGTACTTTCTACTTGTGATAGCAAATCAGAGGCTAGCTAGGTGCTTAGCAAAGGTCGAGGGAGCTGATTCTATTAGGATTTTCTTTCTTTGGAAAACGTTTTAAAGAAAGCTGTGGGTGCTCCAACAGTGGAAGCTTTTAAGAAGAGATTGGACAACCAATCTCTGAACAACCAATTGTCTGAAATGGTATAGGGCAGGGGTCGGCAACCCACGGCTCTGGAGCCACATGTGGCTCTTTCATCCCTCTGCTGTGGCTCCCTGTCACTGGTTGGCGCCACAATTTTGAAAGGAGCTTCCGGTTAAGTGGGGGGGGGGGAAGCAGGGCGTGCCAGGAGGAGACTCTATGGCAGTGATGGCGAACCGTTTTTCCCTCGGGTGCCGAAAGCACGCGTGTGTGCGCTGTTGCACACGTTCGAGTGCCTACACCCATAATTCAATGCTGCCCCGCTAACTGTGCATGTGTGCACGATCCCCTCTGCTCCCCCGCTCTCCTGTTTCTCGACTTCCGTAGGCCCCGTAGGCCCGTTTTTTGCCCTCCCCAGGCTCCAGAGGCTTCTTTAGAGCCTGGGGAGGTCGGAAACGCCCTCTCCTGCCCCCCTGGAGACCATCCGGAGGCCAAAAACACCCTCCCAGAGCCTCCACGCGAGCTGAAAATCAGCTGGCCGGCACACACATGCATGCTGGAGCTGAGCTAGGGCAACGGTTCATGTGCCGGCAGATATGGCTCCGCGTGCCACTTGTGGCACGCGTGCCATAGGTTTGCCATCACTGCTCTATGGTAAGGGGCGGGTTTTCCAGTCGGCTCCACAATTGATAGGGCTTTTGATTAGGACAGGTAGAGGAAAAAAGACACCGCACTAGAAGGAGACTCTATGGTGGGGGAACCGGACTTCCGGTCAGCTCCAGAATTGAACGGGGGTGGGTGGGGTGAAGGGGCTTCCAGTTAGGACCTTTGTGGCTCTTTGAGAGTTTAAGGTTGCCGACCCCTGGTATAGGGTTTCCTGCCTGAGCAATGGGTTGGACTAGAAGACCTCCAAGGTCCCCTCCAATTCTGTTATTCTAATTCTAATTCTAAAGCTTCTTTTACAGTTTAGCCAGATGTCTGGAGAAGTTAGGTCTGTCATCTGGTTTTCGGCTCAGTTTTTCCCTCCCTCCTTCCTTTCTTTCTCCTTTCCTTTTTCTTCTTGATGTCCCATTTTTGTTATGGTCCATAATGATTGAGAACAGATCCAGCTCTTGGCTGGTGATAAAACATAACGCTTCCATGCCCGCATTACACAGGCAATTTCCCATCTGTTCCTGATCCTTTAAGGGTTGTTCTGCACAAAACGTCCCATCCCACATTGCATACAGGTAGTCCTCGACTTACGACCACAATAATTGAGCCCAGATTTTTTGTTGTTAAGTGAGACATTTGTTTAAGTGAGTTTTGCCCCATTTTACAACATTTCTGGCCACAGTTGTTAAGTGAATCACTGCCGTTGATAAGCTAGTAACACGGTTGTTAAGTGAATCTGGCTTCCCCATTGATTTTGCTTGTCAAAAGGTGATCACATGACCTTGGGATGCAGCAACCGTCATAAATATGATTCAGTTGCCAAGTATCTGAGTTTTGATCACATGACCATGGGGATGCTGCAATGGTCATCAGTGTGAAAAATGATCATAAGTCACTTTTTTGAGCACTCTTGTAACTTTGAACAGTCACTAAATGAACTGTTGTAAGTCAAAGAGTACCTGTATTTGAAGTACAATGTACAAGCCATAGACACATAAAGCTGTATGCACATTCACACATATACTCAAGCCTCTTTGTTTATTTTGTCTAATAAATTCCAAAACATTAGTAACCCTCATTAGGGTCATGTTCCCTAAGAACGTATCCCTAGTAATTTAATCTACTTCCAAAGATTTATAAATTTTGAAATCAAGATAATAATGGAGAATATATCTTGGCCAAGGTGACAATAGCTAGGTTCAGACAATACACTAATAAAAAGTCATGGCTAACCAGATTTTGACTGACTTTATTTGTGTCCCCAACCACCATTTTCAGAAAAAAATCGAAAGTTGTCATATCCAGCTATTTCTAAACAAGAAGTTAACCAGACACACACAAAAACCAATCTGTTAGGCCCCAGGCATCAAGAAACACAGGTGGAGTTACTTCTGAGCAGTTTTATTTATTATTCCTCACCCACAGATATAAATCTTGCCAAACTAAAGCAACTATTTGCATCACTAAAGATATACTCTGAGCACTGCTAGGGGTTGAGTCTTCTTAGCTCTCTTTCTCCTGACCAAAGTATTTACGTTTCACTGTCTCTTGTTCCTCTGGAGTTCAGCCACTCCCTCCTGGGAATCCATTCCACAACATCACCTGATGAACCAATCCCCTCCACTCAGGCATACTAGAAGCCATAATCCCAAACTTCTCAAAAGGAATCGATGGGGGAAAGTGCTATAGATACCATCTTGGAAAAGGATGACTTAAGGATGACAGTAGTTTGGGACAAATGCCCCTCTCAAAGAGTCATTGGGGTGTATGTTTCAGTCACAGCTGTACTCAAATATGGATACAGGGTTTTGTTCACATATCCACCATCTTCATTTATTTATTTATTTATTTATTTAGTGTTCTTCTATGCCGCCCTACTCCCTGAGGACTCAGGCCGACGTACAACATTTTAAGGAACAACTAAACAATTAAATTATTAAAAACAATTTAAAAAGAGTTTTAAAAAAGACATACAAAACCATGCATACATGGGGGAAAGTTGTCTCAAAATCACCCCACCTGCAGGAAGAGCCATGTCTTAATGGCTTTTCGGAAGGCCTGCAAGGTGGGGATAATTTGGATCTCTGGGAGTAGTTGGTTCCAGAGAACAGGGACCCCTACAGAGAAGGCCCTCCCCCTAGGCCCCGCCAGCCGGCATTGTTTGGCTGCCGGGACCCGGAGGAGACCCACTCTGTGGGACCTGACCGGTCGAAGGGAAGTATGAGGTAGGATGCAGTCTCGGAGGTAACCTGGTCCTAAGCCATGTAGAGCTTTAAAGATAATGATCAACAGCTTGAATTGCACCTGGAGACCAATGGGCAACCAATGCAGCTGGCGGAGTATGGGTGTTACGTGGGTGTATCTTGAAACACCACAGCACGCGCAGCCGCATTCATGTGTTTTAAGCATCTCTGTGGATGTCTCTGGCTGTGCAATCCCATATGTGAATGTCCATAACATCATCATCATCATCATCATCATCATCATCATCATCATCATCATCATCATCATCATTATTATTATTATTATTATTTTGTCAAACATGTACAAGATAGCAGGTATAGGTATAAACATAAACATAAGCAAAGTAAGTACAGATAAATTTGGACAATAGGACAGTAGGACAGGGATGGTAGGCACGATGGTGCGCTTATGCACGCCCCTTACAGATCTCTTAGGAATGGGGAGAGGTCGACTGTAGACAGTCTAAGGTTAAAGTTTTTGGGTTTTGGGGAAGAAACCACAGAGTCGGGTAGTGAATTCCAGGCATTGACCACTCTGTTGCTGAAATCATATTTTCTGCAATCGAGTTTGCAGTGGTTTACATTGAGTTTGTATCTATTGTGTGCTCATGTATTGTTGTGGTTGAAGCTGAAGTAGTCATTAACAGGTAGGACATTGTGGCAGATAATTTTATGAACTACATTTAGATCAGTTCGAAGGCGACGTAGTTCTAGGTTGTCTAAGAAGCCCAATATTTCAAGTCTGGTGGCATAAGGTATTCTGTTGGGAGCGGAGGAGTGGAGGACTCTTCTCGTGAAATATTTTTGGACTCTCTCAATTGTATTAATGTCCGAAATGCAGGGCGGGTTCCAGACAGGTGAGCTGTATTCGAGAATTGATCTAGCGAATGTTTTGTATGCTCTAGTTAGCAGTGTAATATTGCCAGAGAAGAAGCTACGTAACTAATGTCATCTTGGCTGCAGATGACAGATTGAATGGGACTTTGAAGAACATCTAATCCCATCTGTCCCAAAAGTACTTTTTTTTTTCAAAAATCCAGTTGCCTTTTGCAAAAAGCACTTTTGGGGCATCCATAGCCTGGATGACTGAGAATCTAATTCTAAACCCATCTGCCCTCAAACTTTTGACAACTTTAAGATGGGTGGACTTCAACTCCCAGAATTCCCCACTCAGTATGTTGAATTTGCCTAGTTTGAAAACTCTGCTTTGAAGCATCCTTAACGCCCTCAACCTTCACTTTTGTGGATTTTCAGTATAACCCAAACCACAAACAGTGGCCGAGTTTGCTTAGCCCTGCAGACTAGTTTGCAAGCACATGTTACAATGCTTCGCTCATACTGCTTCCTAATTGGGGCAAGAGCAAGGAAGAGGACGGTTAACATATTGCTTGCAGGGTGGTATCTGTTTACTGGAAATGGGCATTTAGCACTGGGGAAGAGGGAGAGGGTTGTCATGCCATTTCCACACTACCTTTTCTCTTTTCTTTTCTAATTGCTCAGAAGTTGAAGGCTTGTGTCATCACCACAGGAAAGAGGTGCGAAGGCGTTTCCGCAAAAGCCAGTGAATGACTTGCAAAGACGCAAACCTAAAGAAGATAATTCCGAGGGGAGGAGGAGAAAGGATGAGGTCTTGTCTGCATTGACACACACACACACACACACACACACACACACACACACACACACACACACACATACACACAAAGCTGACTGATCTTCAAAAATCAACTGTGAAAGATACCACAGCAACAGATTATCACCACCACGTTGGGAAGTTAAGATTATATCTGGATTTTCCTCAAAGTGGCACATGGGGTTTAATTGAGGTCTGGACTCCTCAAGATTAAGGACAACCCCAGGGCTGAGTGCCAGGAATATGATGAGTCATGTTACAAATGTGTGCCTTTGAACTTGAGTAATATGTATTACTTCCACACTTGAAAAATTGTGGCCTACCCAAGCACACATAGCCAACCAAGGACTGTGTGGCGCAGTGAACTGCAATATATGGATCCCAAAGTATTTCAGATCTCATCACGTGTTTCGGATGCAGGAAAGGAGAGGTCCTCTTTTCTGTTGCTTCTCAGAGATGAGCGTCTGCTTTCTCTTCCTTCAAAATGCTCACGACTGTCCACCTTGGGGGGGGGGGAAGGCTTAAGAAACCAGAGCTGATGGTACTGTAGGAAGTTAGCACCCACCCCTCTCCTAGAAAAATGAAATATCCTAGGAAATATTAAAAAGGCAGAATATTATATAGACTATCCCTGGAAACATGCTTTTAGACAGAAAAAGAATCACTTTTAGTAGCCACCACCTTTGTCAATGGGCCATTAAGGACTGGGCCCAGCTCACTCATTCCTCCAACCTTTGTCAATGGGCAATCTATTCTACATAACAAGCATCTACAGGAAGAACCATAATAGGAATCCCAAAGCCACCTCACCTGAGAAGATTACATCAGCCAAGCCTGGTGGGACACAGACAAAAGCCTACAAAGTTAGCTAAGACCCCTGCCCCCTGGGAGTCTGACAGCCAATGGGATATAGTTCTGTACATGAACAGGAAACTCTTACAATGGGGCCCAAGAGAGGGCATAAAACAAGGAACTCTCAGCATCTCGGCCCTTCTCTCTTCACCCAACATCTGGAAGCATGTGATCCACCTTTTCTGTTCAGGAGCTCATGCCATGTGCTCCTGTTCTCCATTAAACCTTCTTTCCAAGCAACTTCCATGAATCCAGTGTCTTTTTCCCCACTTGGAACTGAACCCAGAAGAATATTACTTCCAACAATTTGGCACCCCAGATGGGACTCGAACCCACAATCCTTGGCTTTACAGTACCCCAATCGTAATCTCCTAATGTTGAATGCAAGGCAATGGGGGGAAGCTGCAGGCTATTTCATAAGGGGTTTGCAGCCTTCTCAGCTGTGTCTTCTTGCTTTTGTCTTAAACCCTCCAGAAAAAAGGGGGTCATTCTGCACAAAAAGTCCCATCTAACATTGCCTATTAGCAGGCTGCATTGAAAAGTGGAATTTGTTTTATGTAGAGGGGAGAGGGAATGGCCTTGAAGGACTGGAGTAAGAGCTGCTACCAAGGCAATGGTCAGCTAAGAGAGGCTTGAGCCCAGACCAAGAAAGTAATGTGAAGAAGCATCTCAGATAAGCTGCCCCCCCTCCTTAATTCACAAGAAGATAAACAGAATAACAGAGTTGGACGGGACCTTGGAGATCTTCTAGTCCAACCCCCTGCTTAGGCAGGAAACCCTACATCATTTCAGACAAATGGCTATCCAATCTCTTCTTAAAAACCTCCAGTGATGGAGCACACACAACTTCGGAAGGAATCCGTTCCACTGATTAATTGTTCTCACTGTCAGGAAATTTCTCCTTATGTCTAGATTGGTCTATACCTTGATGAGTGAAACAGGAGCTGGTGATACCCAATGGGGGAAGCTGCAGGTTACTTCATAAGGGCTCCTTCTCAGAGGTGAAATCTACTTACTTTCCCTACCGATTCGGAAGCATGAGCTTTTTCACCCTCTGCACATGCGCAGAAGGCTTTGCACATGCGCAGAGGGTTAAAAACAAGAAAATTGTGATGTCTGAGCAGGTGGGCGGAGCCTCGCGCTGCCGCCGCTACCAGTTCTCTGAACCACCGGTGGCCGCCACTACCGGTACACCCGAACCGGGCCAAACCGGTAGCATTTCACCCCTGCATCTTCTGTAAGAGTTTGCTGCCTCTCAGCTGCATTTTCTTGATTTTTTCTTAATCCGTCAAGAAAAAATTGCATGCTTCTCTTTGACTGACAGCCTCCCAGAGACTGACAGATATTGACTATTAGAATAGAATAGAATAGAATAGAATAGAATAGAATAGAATAGAATAGAATAGAATAGAATAGAATAGAATAGAATAGAATAGAATAGAATAGAATAGAATAGAATAGAATTTTTTATTGGCCAAGTGTGGTTGGACACACAAGGGATTTGTCTTGGTGCATATGCTCTCAGTGTACAGAAAAGATACATTTGTCAAGAATCATGAGGTACAACACTTAATGACTGTCATAGGGTACAAATAAGCAATCAGGAAACAATATTAATATAAATCGTAAGGATACAAGCAACAGGTTACAGTCATGCAGTCATAAGTGGGAGGAGATGGGTGATAGGAACGATGAGAAGACTAATAGTAATAGTAATGCAGCCTTAGTGAATAGTTTGACAGTGTTGAGGGAATTATTTGTTTAGCAGAGTGATGGCGTTTGGGAAAAAACTGTCCTTGTGTCTAGTTGTCTTGGTGTGCAGTGCTCTATAGCGTCGGTTTGAGGGTAGGAGTTGAAACAATTTATGTTCAGGATGCGAGGGGTTAGTAAATATTTTCACGGCCCTCTTTTTGACTCGTGCAGTATACAGGTCCTCAATGGAAGGCAGGTTGGTAGCAATTGTTTTTTCTGCAGTTCTGATTATCCTCTGAAGTCTGTGTCTGTCTTGTTGGGTTGCAGAACCAAACCAGTTATAGAGGTGCAGATGACAGACTCAATAATTCCTCTGTAGAACTGTATCAGCAGCTCCTTGGGCAGTTTGAGCTTTATTGTTCTGCAGGGCAATACCAGCAAGATTTTCCCTACAGCCACTGAAGAATGAGTATTGACCAAGGCACCAGAGGAGAAAAGATTTTCTAGGATAGCTGGTCAGCCAACTGAAACAGTAGTCAGTTATCTTTGGGCCAAAGAGGAAGTCTTCATAGACTGCAGTCACTGTCTCATCCTCTTCAGACGTTGTTCTGAGAAGCAGCCACGCTTTTCCTACTGAAAAACCCTCCACATTTCACACTTCTCCATCCAGTGTGATCACCAGATTTCATCACGTCATAGCTCAAGGGTAGGTGGGGAAGTAAGCAAAGAATGGAAGGAGTGGGGAAAGGAAGAGTGTGAGTAGCGAATTAATTAGCAAATGCACGGTCTCCATCTTTCAATTAGAAATAGAAATAGAAATAACAGAGTTGGAAGGGATCTTGGAGGTCTTCTAGTCCAACCCCCTGCTTAGGCAGGAAACCCTACACCACTTCAGACAAATAGTTATCCAACATCTTCTTTAAAACTTCCTGTGTTGGAGCATTCACAACTTCTGGAGGCAACTTGTTCAACTGATTAATTGTTCTAACTGTCAGGAAATTTCTCCTTAGTTCTAAGTTGCTTCTCTCCTTGATTAGTTTCCACCCATTGCTTCTTGTTCTACCTTCAGGTGCTTTGGAGAATAGCTGGACTGCCTCTTCTTTGTGGCAGCCCCTGAGATATTGGAAGACTGCTATCATGTCTCCCCTAGTCCTTCTTTTCATTAAACTAGACATACCCAGTTCCTGCAACATACTCAGTTTCCACAGTAGAAGCTATTTAAAGTGTTGACCGTGGGAAACCTCTGCAGACGTGCGGTTTCTCAAACTGACTGGGTGAGTCATCCTCCGAGTTAGGGAGAGAAGGGGAGGGGAGATTGAGAGAGAACCAGAAGAGAAGCCTCAGTGCTCACCTTGAAGGACACAGCAGGCCTAAGGGTCTCTCAGAAACCTTTGGAATCCACTTGTTAGAGAGGACACTGAGAAAGAAGCTTTGAGAGAAACTGACCCACAGTGTGGATCAGTTCACTTGACAAGAACTCTGTGGCTCTAGTCACCTCCTTACTCCAGGATCTCTTACAGTCACCTAGAGCAACCGTCACCAACTGGTGGTCTGTGGTGGTCCGCGAGGAAATTTTGGTGGTCCCCAGAAAAATTATGTGCATTTTTTATATTGCACTAAATCAGGGGTCCTCAAACTACGGCCCCTGGGTCGGATACGTGCAATGAACACTTGTGTTGCTGCAGAGAGTCTCCCTCTTCGGGGTCTTTTTGTGCGGGTCGGAGGGGGGAAGAAATTCCGACTTGGGGTCTGCTTCAGCCTCCTGGTGCGGGGCTTTGGGTGAAGGCTGGAGGGAAGCGCCACTGGTGGTGAAGAGCCGGAGAGCCTTGTTCCAGTGGGACTGCATCATGGCCTGGAACTGGCTGACCATCTCAGCCAGCTGAGCCTACAAGTGCCAGTACCTGGCCTTGCACTCCCGCAGGTCTTCCCTCTGCTTGGAAAGCCTATGCTCGTAGTCCTCAGTGAGGTGCTTCTGCTGAGCCTCCTTCTCGGCCAGATCCAATTTGAACTGAGCCAGCTGTTTTGCCAACTCTTTCTTGTGGTGGCTGCTTAGCTCCAACAATTGCTTCCTGTTGGGGCCCTAAGGAGCCCGGGTGGGCAGGTGAGGAGTGGCCAGGAGGGAAGGGGCGAGTAGCGGCTGGCGAAGCGCCCCTTGACGTGAGTGACATTGAGTTGGCCATGCCTACCCAGTCACATGACCACCTAGCCACGCCCACCCAGCCGGTCATTAGGCAGATCATATTAGTGGTCCACAGGATTTAAAATTATGAATTTAGTGGTCCCTGAGGTCCAAAAGGTTGGTGACCTCTGATCTAGAGAGTTCATTATCTTAATCATCAACTCATCTCAACCCGTGCCCAGGTCCACTCAAAAGGAAGCAGCATGGCTGCTTTTGATTGGACAGGTGGGCTACGCAGTATCTTGGGCAAGGGTCTTTCCTAACACCAAAAGTCCCAAAAGTTTAATTTTTCACAGTAAAGAAATAAAATGATGGCAGCTTGAGGGCAGTTTTACACGTGCAAGCTTTTGTTGAGAACAACTGGGCTCATTGAGCAAACTAAAGGACAAATCTAGGTTAACAAAAAGAAAATTGCTTTGTTCACATACCACATTCTGGTCAAACTAGTCAACCAGATTATGACCTAATAATATGGGTCAGAAAGGGTGCTAAGGCAAGGGCTGGGTTCCCACCACATATGGCATCACAAACGTCATTCTAGAATATTGTGTGAACTCTGCCATGTTGCTGAAATGAAACTGAAGAACAAATGAAGAAAAAAAATGGAACATCAGTGAAGAGCTGACTAAGAGGAAGTATTCTGAAGTTCTTTAAAAATGGGTAGGGGACAAATAATACAGATTTTACAAGAAATTTCCTACCACTGTAAAATCCCAGATTAATACACACACATGCCTAAATGTGATAAATGAATACTCCTGTCAACTTGCAAAGCTTTCAAGTTGCCATAAACAGGAGGAGGGGGAGAGCTGACGGAGTGGTTGATCGTACTAACTGAAACTACATTCCACAAATGTTTCTTTTACTGATTGTGTCCTAGTTACCAGAGTCAGCAGGAGGGGTGTGGGTTTCACAGCCCGCCAACCAGAGGTGGGTTCCTCCCGGTTCGCACTGGTTCTATAAAACTGGTAGCAAACCATTGGTGACATCATGGGGACGTCACGGAACCAGTTCTGTCGATGCCGGTCCTTGGACGCCGCCATCTTTTTTTTAAAAAAATTAATGTTTTAAAAAAAATTGGTTTTTTTCCTTCTGTGCATGCGCAGAAGCTGAGTTTCCAGCACTGTGCATGCATCGCCATCTTGGTTTTGCCTTTTTTGGGGGGGGTTGGATTTTTTGGTACTGCGCATGCACGGCCACACAGCGTGGAAGGAAGAGAACTGGCAGCGAGGTAAGTTAGAACCCACCCCTGCCGCCAACGTGGTTCAATGGAGAATGTGATTTATGACATGTCAAGTGAGGAGGGGGGAAACAGGGTCATGAGGGTATGTAACCTACATGAGCTTAGTTCTGACTGCATCAGAGTATTGCTGAAATGTCGCTCCTAATAAATTGCTATATTTCTTTTGAAGTTTGGCTCGTGGCTCATGAATTAATTAGGGCATCTTTCGGAAACTTTACAACTCCATCTTACTGTTCCATTTCGGATCTGTCAAGAAGGTTTATTATCAGCCCAAAGTAAATGACAATGTAGTTTAAAAAAAAGTCTTAATCTGTCTCAAGATGCCTTCATTTTTTTCCCTGGTAATCTGGCACTGAAATCCAGATCTGGGACTTATTGAAATGAAAGCCTTCCTCAATTAAACATAATCATCCCTGCCCAGTCGATCACATTATCCACCTGTTCCAAAAACTTAGCAGAATCTAAGGATATAGTGAAAATTTACACAGGGATACTGAGAGGCATGGAATCCTTCCAGCGCAATCAAGATGGTTTGCAAAATGTTGCTAGCCTCAATATTGGCTCCACCAAACATCCTAAAACCAGAGAAAGTGCCTGGGATTTCAGGGGCAGTTTGGGGAGGGGGGCTGCTAGCCAGAATGATATTCGCCCTCTCTAGTAAAATCTGTGCTGAATGCAGATGGGCTGCACTTGTTCTAAAACAGAGGTCTTCAAACTTGGCAACTTTAAAACTTGTGGACTTCAACTCCCAGAATTCTCCAGCCAGCATAGAGTTGAAGTCCACAAGTCTTAAAGTTGCCATCGTTTGGGGACCCCTGTTCTAAAAACTTGACCCAAGACCTTCTTATCCTGGGCAACCTCTCTACTCCAATATCTTTCCAGCAATATTCGGTGGAGAAGTAGCCATTTTCTTTTTCAAATAATAAAGATAGAAATGGAAGGTTATTCTTTCATATGTGGTGGTTGTGTCCCAAAGCGAAAATATACTGGAAAAAAATTCACCATTGGTTACAGGAAATAGTGGACACACCAGTAGAACACACGCCAGAACTTTTCTTACTGGGGATAATTAAAAGACAATATAACCAAAGCATCAAATATTTAATTCTACACATCACCACTGCAGCCAGGATTGCGTTCGCTCAAAATTGGAAGAACCCTAACACACCTATGGACAATATGATAATCAAAAAAATTTATGATTGTGCCGAAATGGACAAATTAACGATGGAACTCCGAGGGGAAAAAAATTCAGATTACTATGACGTTTGGGAGCATTGGTATAATTGGACAAATAATAGAGACTCAATGAGACAGTGTGGGATGATGAAGCAGGATAAGAAAACAAGTTAAAATAATGTATAAACAGTATAAATATAGTAGTATTGTATATTAAGGTCGCAGATCTGTCAATAAATATTGTGATATGTAAAATATGAAAATCAATAAAAACAATTAAAAAAAAGAAATGGAAGGTTAAGACCTCCAGCAGGTATGTGGTTCTATCTACGTATATTCCCCTTAACCATCCCTCCCAAATCTAGTTGGTGAAATTTGACATTTTGACTATTTGGTCATTAGTGGTGAATATTCGCAAGGCCACTGCTGCCCAGTTCTAAACTTCATCCCTGAGGATTCAATAATCAACTAATAGCGTACTTGTATGCAGTCACTCATGCCTCTGTTGAAATGGATCTGAGATGACAAGGCTAAATGAAACTTCTCCAGCTGAGGTCCTGCAGAGCTGCCACTTCGCAGGACAAAGGGCAAAATGCTAGGGTGTCTAATGGAGTCAGTGTATGAAAGCAGCCCACTAGAGTCATTTGCACCGCTGTTTCAGCTAAGTTTAAAATCAGGGGAAGATTGGCAGGAGGACTAAAGAGTTATTTGTATCTCTTTGCTGTCTTCTAATGGGCATCTGGACTTTTGCAGACTAGTTTTGGTTGCCTTAAGTCAGTCCTTCTGAAATAGTGGGGCACCCCCCTGAGGGGGGGCTCGGAGCAATGCCAGGGGGCGGGTGTTACCCCAGGGAACATGTGTGGTCCCTCTCGATAGATTCCCCCGGACGGGGAGTGTTTTCCCAGTTGCACTCTGCTCCGAGCCCGGAAGAGAAGGCGGCCAGGCGAGGCGGGGCGGCTGCGTGGGTTCTTGTTGTTCTTGGCGGGCATCGTGGTAGCCATGAACGGTGTGGCGAACCTGCTGCTGGACAAGGAGGAACATCCTCTGCAGCTGGGCGAAAGCTTCGAACGGCACCCTAAAGCCTCCTTCCACACCATTTGCTGTGAGTGCCCGGCAGAGGCGGCGCTTATGGGCCAGGCCGGCGACCCCAAAACATCGGCTTGATTAAGCTGACCTGGCCCCGTGTCAAAAGAGGGCCCTATGCCTGCCTAACCGAAAACAGGCTCCACTGAGTTCAGTGTGACTTACTCCCAGGTAAGTGGGTAGAGCAGCCTTCCCCAGCCAATAGTTTGCTTGCAGCTTATAATAAGTAAAATAATAAATATTAACACTAAAATTCCATTGGGGCCCAGATCTGAGAGTTGGGGGGGGGGGCGCAAAATGTTTACTTCTTCCTGGGGGGGGGGCGTAACAAAAAATAATTGAGAAGCACTGCCTTAAGTGAAGCTGTCTTGCAAACAGAAAACTAGTCATCAGGTAGGTTCCCAATCCATCTTCAAGAGCCAAGGTGGCGCAGTGGTTAAATGCAGCACTGCAGGCTACTTCAGCTGACTGCTAGTTCAGCAGTTCAGCTGTTCAAATCTCACCAGGCTCAAGGTTGACTCAGCCTTCCATCCTTTTGAGGTGGGTAAAATGAGGACCCAGATTGTTGGGGGGGCAATCTGCTGACTCTGTAAACCGCTTAGAGAGGGCTGTAAAGCCCTAAGTGCTATTGCTATTGCTATTTTCAGAATACAGAACAACAGAATTGGAAGGAACCTTGGAGGTCTTCTAGTCCAACCCAGGGGCGGGTTCCTAATTTTTTTACTACCACTCTGTGGGCGTGGCTTATTTTGTGGGTGTGGCTTGCCAGCCATGTGACCGTGCGTTCGTGGCTTCTCGGACTGCTGAAGGGAGGGGAACTGAGGTGGCGCAGCAGTTAGAGGCAGGTACTGCAGGCCACTTTAGCTGACTGTGATCCGCAGGTCAGCAGTTCAAATCTCACCGGCTCAGGGTTGACTCAGCCTTCCATCCTTCCGAGGTAGGTAAAATGAGGACCCAGATTGTTGGGGGGAAATGTAAATATATACATTGCTTACTGGTGTAAACCGCTTAGAGAGTGCTTGCACTGTGAGGCGGTATATAAATCTCACAAAATAAATAAATAAATAAATAAACTGAGATAGGTCCTGCCGCTCATTCTTTCAGCGTCTCACACGCTCCCTCAGCCATCCTCCCCTGCTTGGACTCACTGTGGGGTAGGAATGCAGCGCATGCGCAGTGCCAGAAGCTCGGCTTCTGGGCATGCGCAGAAGAAAATTTTTTTAATGGCGGTGCCCAGGCACCGGCAACCGACCGCACCGGTACTGTGACGTCACCAGCGGGCTGCTACCGGTGCTATAGAGTGGACCGCACCTGTAGGAACCCACCACCGGTCCAACCCCTTGCTCATAAGAAACTGCAAGCAAACAAGCAAAAACCAGCCTCCAGTGTTAAACTGAGTTCCAACAGGATGAGAGGGTCCTGTCTCACTCTCTTTAGAGCAGTGTTTCTCCAACTTGGCCATTTTAAGATGTCTGGACTTCAACTTTCAGAATTCCCCAGCCAGCATGTTGAAGTCCACACATTTTAAAGTAAATTGAAAAGCTGCGCTTTAGAATGTCATTAGTCAGAATTGAAAACAGGGCATTGTTGTAACTCAGGGTTTTGTTTGCAAAGGTCTTTGTTTACTCAAAGGAAACTCGCAGTCGCAGAGAGAGCATCTGTAGGAGTAGAAAGAAAAAGGCAGATTTGCAAGTGGTCTTCCGGTGAATAAGTGTTTGGTGAGCAGCGGGAGCAACTGTGAAAGGGAGTCACCCTGATATTGACAATTGTGGGTGGCAAACATGAGCAATCTAATACAAAACAAACAGTTCAAAAACCGACATTTCAAAAGTATCCTGTGGAAAAAGGTCACAAAAACAATAAAGCCAATCTCCAACCAGGCAATCCAAGGGGTCATTCCTTATTTTAAACAACTTCAGCTGCCATTTTGACTTCTTTGCCCCCTTTCCTCTGTGGATTTCGATTGCTTTTGAAAAGCGGTTCTATGGTTACAACCTCTTGCCTTGGGAAATTCTACCATCTCACCCCCAGAAGAAGAAAACAAAATGAATCGCATTAGTATTTACTCTGCAACCACAGACATGACAAAAGTCGTTTCCGGTAGTTTTCTTGACAAATAATTCAAAAAGAAAACACAGGCAAAAGAAGAGCCGCCACCAGACAGAGGAGGCGGCTCGTTCAGCCTCTGCACGCAAAACCAGTTTCTCAAAAAAAACCAAACCACCACATCTCCTTTTTTGCCTCGGAAAGGAGAAGTTTACGTGAGCGGAGAAGTCGTCGGCATTTGGGATGGTCCTCGGGCGGCTCCTGTGCACCTGTTTCTTCTACCCCATGTTTCAGCAGCCGGCTAGGGAGACCGGATGCTGAGGGGGAGATCGACAGCGGGGCTGGGGTGGGGGTGGGGAGAAGCTCTGAGGCCACCCAGATCCTCTCCACAGCACAGCACAGCAAAGACAGGGGCCAGCTGGCCTCCTTTCATTCACATGAAAATGCTGCAGCCTTGAGAGATCAAAGAAGGAAGTGACATGAGTATGAAGAGAAGAGTGTTGTGCAAATGCCACAGATTAGGCTCTGGTGCCATTTTGTGAAGCCAGCTTGTGGGATACTCTCCCTGCAGGGATTCAAGAGGCCCCTGTCCTTGCATTCAGGAAGAACAATTCACAAGAATTCTAACCCAGTGGGCTTTGGGTCTAGATCAGGGTTTCTCAACCTCAACTTTAAGATATGTGGACTTCAACTCCCAGAATTCCCCAGCCAACATGCTTTAAATCAACAGCCATGTTTCTCAACCTTGGCCACTTTAAGATATGTGGACTTCAACTCCCAGAATTCCCCAGCCAGCTTGCTTTGGGTCTAGAAGAGTGTTTCTCAACCTTGACCACTATGTGGGCTTCAACTCCCAGAATTCCCCCAGCTAGCAGAATTCTGAGAGTTAAAGTCCACACAGCTTAAAGTGGTCAGGGTTGAGAAACACTGGTCTAGAGTATTGTGTGGCACATGCGTCTTTATTGGTTTTTGTGACTTAAAAACAATTATTATAATTCCGAACTCTTGTTTTTTCAGGGATTTGTTTTGTGTAGGTTTGCTTGTGTTTAACCCCTACTGTTGCAAATATTGGGACGATGTTCAAAAACAAACACACAGCAGTATGCAGTTCTCAGCATTCGCATTTGGTGTCCTTTTGAGGTGGGGCATCCATGGCGGGTTCAAAAATGTCAAAAGGTCTGTTATAACCATGTGAACCGAGTCCCACCTCCTTTGCCTGACACAGGGGTTCAACTGCAGGCACCATCTTCGCTTTTCTCATCTCATATGAATAGAGTCAGCAGTGTGGACTAAAGAAATAATCTCCAAATGCCATTTGGGGTGATTATCTGCAGGATATGGTCAAAAATGAAAATACAAGATGGCAGTTGTGAGATGCACATAAGAAATAGCAAAGCTCCAACTACACTATTGTGGCTGCCATCTTGATTTTTTTGACCATATCCAGCAGACAACTCTGTGATGGTTTAAGTTTGAGATTACTGATCTGGAAGAGAAGGATTCCGTCCCTCCTTCTTTCTCCTTTGTCCCTCACAGCACTATTTTCAATACTTTCTAGGCATCCCTAACATTCCAAGGATGTGATGGATTGTACTGGTCCAGATAACCAGGAGGGAGTGCATTCCAGAGGATAAGAGACAGCTCAGTTCTAATAATAGGTTGTGTGAAAGAGAGTGAAGATGGCTCCTGTTAGATTTGCGCGGGAAAGAAGGAGCGAGACACAGGAACAGTTCAGCAACTTTTATTCTCCTGGCTGAATCAGTGGTGGGTTCCTACCAGTGCGGTCCACTCTATAGCACCGGTAGCGGCCCGCTGGTGACGTCACAGTACCGGTGCAATCGGTTGCCGGTGCCTGGGCGCCACCATTTTTTTTAAAAAAATTGTTTTTACATTTTTTAAAAAAATTTCTTCTGCGCATGCCCAGAAGCCGAGCTTCCAGCACTGCGCATGCGCTGCCTTCCTACCCCACAGTGAGTCCAAGCAGGGGAGGATGGTTGAGGGAGCGCGTGAGACACTGAAAGAACGGGCGGCAGGAGCTATCTCCATTCCCCTCCCTTCAGCAGTCCGAGAAGCCATGCCCACCCAGTCACATGGCCGGCAAGCCACACCCACCCAGTCACATGGCTGGCAAGCCACACCCACAAAATAAGCCACGCCCACAGAGTGGTAGTAAAAAAATTAGGAACCCGCCCCTGGGCTGAATGCAATACGAACTGCTGGCAGGCTGCAGGGAAGCCGCTTTTATGGGCTTCCCTGTAACCAAGCCGGCCACTGACAGCAGTTTATTTCTCCCGCCGCTAGATCAGCCAATCAGCGGTGGCTATGCAAATTGGGGCTACGTACGGCCATACATAACAGCTCCTCCCTAATACTTCCCAGAGAATATACTTTATGAGGGCAATAATCTGTTTAGTTTGGCAAGATTCTGTCTACCAGAATCTGATAGACCTACCTACATTCTGGTAGGTAGGTCTACCAGATTCTGGTAGACAGAATCTTGCCAAACTAATCTTGGATTCTGGTAGGTAGGACTACCAGAATCTTGGAACAATAAAGAAATCTAATGGGAAGAATCACCATGTATTCTTTCTTAGTTGGGGGGGGCTTGACAACAGCAGAATTTCATGGGTCAATTAAGACTGCAATTCTCAGTTACCCAGTTCAGAGTTATCACAACCACTTCCATACATGTCACCTACTGAGAAGGTAGTTGTTACCCTTCACAGTGGTCTGAAGCCTTCTCTGGCCTGGAACTGGCCCAAGAAACAATGCGCATAGTCTTTACCAGTGGTGGGTTCCTACCAGTGCGGTCCACTCTATAGCACCGGTAGCGGCCTGCTGGTGACGTCACAGTACCGGTGCAGTCGGTTGCCGGTGCCTGGGCACTGCCATTTAAAAAAAATTTTTTAATTTAAAAAAAAATTCTTCTGCGCATGCCCAGAAACCTGACAATTAAGTCTTTCCCCATCCCTTCGCTTGAAAATAATAAGAAGCTCGCATTTGACACTTTTCCTTCGCTTTTGCCTATAGCTTCCAAAGTGGGCATTTTCCGAAAGCTTAACCTTTTATACTATTAATTTTATACAGTTTTATACTGTTATTCTTTAGATGAAAACATTGAGGACTGTTAAAAGATACTGTTCTTTTAACAGTCCTCAATATTTTCATCTAAGGAATCCATGACTGAAACCAAAAATGCTGTATGAGACTTGCTTGTCTTTTAACTATAGCATTTTCTGCATATAAAGGTTGCTTTGTGGCCATGGTGTAACACGCACTTTGTATGCAAAGCTTTTCATGTAAGGTATAAAATAGCAAAAATAGTAGTAACATCTCTCTGAAATAACTAATATATGGCTGGCAAGCCACGCCCACCCAGTCACATGGCCGGCAAGCCACACCCACCCAGTCACATGGCTGGCAAGCCACACCCACAAAATAAGCCACGCCCACAGAGTGGTAGTAAAAAAATTAGGAACCCGCCCCTGGGCTGAATGCAATACGAACTGCTGGCAGGCTGCAGGGAAGCCCCTTTTATGGGCTTCCCTGTAACCAAGCCGGCCACTGACAGCAGTTTATTTCTCCCGCCGCTAGATCAGCCAATCAGCGGTGGCTATGCAAATTGGGGCTACGTACGGCCATACATAACAGCTCCTCCCTAATACTTCCCAGAGAATATACTTTATGAGGGCAATAATCTGTTTAGTTTGGCAAGATTCTGTCTACCAGAATCTGGTAGACCTACCTACATTCTGGTAGGTAGGTCTACCAGATTCTGGTAGACAGAATCTTGCCAAACTAATCTTGGATTCTGGTAGGTAGGACTACCAGAATCTTGGAACAATAAAGAAATCTAATGGGAAGAATCACCATATATTCTTTCTTAGTTGGGGGGGGGGCTTGACAACAGCAGAATTTCATGGGTCAATTAAGACTGCAATTCTCAGTTACCCAGTTCAGAGTTATCACAACCACTTCCATACATGTCACCTACTGAGAAGGTAGTTGTTACCCTTCACAGTGGTCTGAAGCCTTCTCTGGCCTGGAACTGGCCCAAGAAACAATGCGCATAGTCTTTACCAGTGGTGGGTTCCTACCAGTGCGGTCCACTCTATAGCACCGGTAGCGGCCTGCTGGTGACGTCACAGTACCGGTGCGGTCGGTTGCCGGTGCCTGGGCACCGCCATTTAAAAAAAAATTTTTAATTTAAAAAAAAATTCTTCTGCGCATGCCCAGAAACCTGACAATTAAGTCTTTCCCCATCCCTTCGCTTGAAAATAATAAGAAGCTCGCATTTGACACTTTTCCTTCGCTTTTGCCTATAGCTTCCAAAGTGGGCATTTTCCGAAAGCTTAACCTTTTATACTTGTTAATTTTATACAGTTTTATACTGTTATTCTTTAGACGAAAACATTGAGGACTGTTAAAAGATACTGTTCTTTTAACAGTCCTCAATATTTTCATCTAAGGAATCCATGACTGAAACCAAAAATGCTGTATGAGACTTGCTTGTCTTTTAACTACAGCATTTTCTGCATATAAAGGTTGCTTTGTGGCCATGGTGTAACACGCACTTTGTATGCAAAGCTTTTCATGTAAGGTATAAAATAGCAAAAATAGTAGTAACATCTCTCTGAAATAACTAATATATGGCTGGCAAGCCACGCCCACCCAGTCACATGGCCGGCAAGCCACACCCACCCAGTCACATGGCTGGCAAGCCACACCCACAAAATAAGCCACGCCCACAGAGTGGTAGTAAAAAAATTAGGAACCCGCCCCTGGGCTGAATGCAATACGAACTGCTGGCAGGCTGCAGGGAAGCCCCTTTTATGGGCTTCCCTGTAACCAAGCCGGCCACTGACAGCAGTTTATTTCTCCCGCCGCTAGATCAGCCAATCAGCGGTGGCTATGCAAATTGGGGCTACGTACGGCCATACATAACAGCTCCTCCCTAATACTTCCCAGAGAATATACTTTATGAGGGCAATAATCTGTTTAGTTTGGCAAGATTCTGTCTACCAGAATCTGGTAGACCTACCTACATTCTGGTAGGTAGGTCTACCAGATTCTGGTAGACAGAATCTTGCCAAACTAATCTTGGATTCTGGTAGGTAGGACTACCAGAATCTTGGAACAATAAAGAAATCTAATGGGAAGAATCACCATATATTCTTTCTTAGTTGGGGGGGGGCTTGACAACAGCAGAATTTCATGGGTCAATTAAGACTGCAATTCTCAGTTACCCAGTTCAGAGTTATCACAACCACTTCCATACATGTCACCTACTGAGAAGGTAGTTGTTACCCTTCACAGTGGTCTGAAGCCTTCTCTGGCCTGGAACTGGCCCAAGAAACAATGCGCATAGTCTTTACCAGTGGTGGGTTCCTACCAGTGCGGTCCACTCTATAGCACCGGTAGCGGCCTGCTGGTGACGTCACAGTACCGGTGCGGTCGGTTGCCGGTGCCTGGGCACCGCCATTTAAAAAAAAATTTTTAATTTAAAAAAAAATTCTTCTGCGCATGCCCAGAAACCTGACAATTAAGTCTTTCCCCATCCCTTCGCTTGAAAATAATAAGAAGCTCGCATTTGACACTTTTCCTTCGCTTTTGCCTAAAGCTTCCCAAAGTGGGCATTTTCCGAAAGCTTAACCTTTTATACTTGTTAATTTTATACAGTTTTATACTGTTATTCTTTAGACGAAAACATTGAGGACTGTTAAAAGATACTGTTCTTTTAACAGTCCTCAATATTTTCATCTAAGGAATCCATGACTGAAACCAAAAATGCTGTATGAGACTTGCTTGTCTTTTAACTACAGCATTTTCTGCATATAAAGGTTGCTTTGTGGCCATGGTGTAACACGCACTTTGTATGCAAAGCTTTTCATGTAAGGTATAAAATAGCAAAAATAGTAGTAACATCTCTCTGAAATAACTAATATATGGCTGGCAAGCCACGCCCACCCAGTCACATGGCCGGCAAGCCACACCCACCCAGTCACATGGCTGGCAAGCCACACCCACAAAATAAGCCACGCCCACAGAGTGGTAGTAAAAAAATTAGGAACCCGCCCCTGGGCTGAATGCAATACGAACTGCTGGCAGGCTGCAGGGAAGCCCCTTTTATGGGCTTCCCTGTAACCAAGCCGGCCACTGACAGCAGTTTATTTCTCCCGCCGCTAGATCAGCCAATCAGCGGTGGCTATGCAAATTGGGGCTACGTACGGCCATACATAACAGCTCCTCCCTAATACTTCCCAGAGAATATACTTTATGAGGGCAATAATCTGTTTAGTTTGGCAAGATTCTGTCTACCAGAATCTGGTAGACCTACCTACATTCTGGTAGGTAGGTCTACCAGATTCTGGTAGACAGAATCTTGCCAAACTAATCTTGGATTCTGGTAGGTAGGACTACCAGAATCTTGGAACAATAAAGAAATCTAATGGGAAGAATCACCATATATTCTTTCTTAGTTGGGGGGGGGGCTTGACAACAGCAGAATTTCATGGGTCAATTAAGACTGCAATTCTCAGTTACCCAGTTCAGAGTTATCACAACCACTTCCATACATGTCACCTACTGAGAAGGTAGTTGTTACCCTTCACAGTGGTCTGAAGCCTTCTCTGGCCTGGAACTGGCCCAAGAAACAATGCGCATAGTCTTTACCAGTGGTGGGTTCCTACCAGTGCGGTCCACTCTATAGCACCGGTAGCGGCCTGCTGGTGACGTCACAGTACCGGTGCGGTCGGTTGCCGGTGCCTGGGCACCGCCATTTAAAAAAAAATTTTTAATTTAAAAAAAAATTCTTCTGCGCATGCCCAGAAACCTGACAATTAAGTCTTTCCCCATCCCTTCGCTTGAAAATAATAAGAAGCTCGCATTTGACACTTTTCCTTCGCTTTTGCCTAAAGCTTCCCAAAGTGGGCATTTTCCGAAAGCTTAACCTTTTATACTTGTTAATTTTATACAGTTTTATACTGTTATTCTTTAGACGAAAACATTGAGGACTGTTAAAAGATACTGTTCTTTTAACAGTCCTCAATATTTTCATCTAAGGAATCCATGACTGAAACCAAAAATGCTGTATGAGACTTGCTTGTCTTTTAACTATAGCATTTTCTGCATATAAAGGTTGCTGTGTTGCCATGGTGTAACACGCACTTTGTATGCAAAGCTTTTCATGTAAGGTATAAAATAGCAAAAATAGTAGTAACATCTCTCTGAAATAACTAATATATGGCTGGCAAGCCACGCCCACCCGGTCACATGGCCGGCGAGCCACACCCACAAAATAAGCCACGCCTACAGAGTGGCAGTAAAAAATTAGGAACCCGCCCCTGGTCTTTACGCTCCGCTGTGTCCATCAAAGACAGTCATCCTATAAACTATAGGAAAGTGTCACCCCCGAGCAGCTGTTTTAGGGTCCCACTGCACCAAGAGTGTTTGGGGCTCAGAATTGTTTTCCACTGGAGCAAGAGACAAAACAAGCATCTTAAGATCTTCCTCAAATCCCCTTTGGAGTCTAGTTTTTTTAAAGCAAGGCTTCCTGGCCACAAAAATATGGTCCATTCCGGACATAATGAGCAGTTCGTTCCATACACGTCACATTGATCTTTGTTCATTTCAGGACAACAAGCCGCAGTTTAACCTGCTCCACCCTCTGGAACCCGCAAAGCTTTTCTCTGTGGAGAAACCCATCATATTTACACAGTGTAGCAGGCACCCTTTCTAGCCAGTGATACACAAGCTTCAAAGCACCAGGCTCCATCCAGGCCCTCTCAGTTGAGGCTTGGGGTTTGCAAGAATTCACCTCAAGACCACAGGATCAGGGGCTGTGATACCAATGACCTAGATTTGCAAAAAGAAAACCCCAGAATTTAAATCAGTATAAATTTGAGGAGCGCCACTGCATTAATCTGTTGCAGCAAAAACAACAAAGAGACTTGTGGTACCTTAAGGCAAACAACGTTGTCGTTTTGTGGGAAAGGTTTAGCCCAAATGCTTTCAAGAACGGCTTGCATAAATCAATACTAAGGCAATGTCTGCCCTCAGATTTCGTTTGAAAGGTACAATGCCAGATAAAGCAAACTTAGATGCTTGTTTCAAATTCTAAATTACTTCTACTGGGCAGCTTGCAGTGCATTGAACAAGAAGAGAAACAGAAAATCTATTTAGGATGAGCGGGCTTCTTAAACGTGGCTTAACTGAGCTGAAGTGGTGCAGTGGTTAAATGCTGCGACTGCAGGCTGACTGCTAGTTCAGCAGTTCAGCTGTTCAAATCTCACTAGGCTCAAGGTTGACTCAGCCTTCCATCCCTCCGAGGTCGGTAAAATGAGGACCCAGATTGTTGGGGGCAATATGCTGAACTCTGTAAACCGCTTAGAGAGGGCTGTAAAGCACTATGAAGCAGTATATAAGTAAAGTGCTATTGCTATTAAAATGCTCCAAAGTTGATTGGGACTGCTTTTATAATTTTTACCTATTTTAGATCTGGACACTGTGAGGGGGGGGGGATTTGTGAGTCTAAATTAGCTTTTCCACTGTTGCTCTTTCTGATCAACAGCTAAGCATTCCATCCTACCTTCTCAGTTCAGGCCCCTAAACATCTCCCTTTCAGTTCTGCTATCTGACATTTTCCTATGTGTGCCAAAATCCTAGTGCCAGCTTACTGGCACACCTTCATTATGATCCTTTATCTACGCAAACCAGCACAAAACTGCAGTTAGATTCCCTAAGAATTAAGGAACCTCCTTTAGTCGTGTAATGATTCAAAGGCTGCACTTTGAAACTAAGCAAACCTAGGAATGAAACTGAATTGAATTTCATGTAATTTACATAGAAGTGAAGTTCAGTATAGATAAATTCAATCAAGCCCTTTCATAGTTTTCTCTTTCTGTCTCATTAGCAATTAGCACTGGTTGGTATGTTTTAGAAAGGCATTGTGGCTTTCTGACCTCAGTAAATGGGCTCTAGAGATGTTCACTTACCCATCGAGATGAAAGCTGGAAGCTGCAACTCATAATTCATAAGTCTATGCCTCAAGCTACCTTCTACTTCTATAACTTTCAATCAAAAAGCTTGCATATCAGAGATACATTAAAAATGGTTGCAAAGCTCTCTGTTCCTTTTCCCTTTCCTTTCCTGTTATTTAAGCTGTTCCTTCCTCAACTGCATAGACTTGCAAATAAATCAATTAACCCACAACTCTTCATAAAACCAACTAACAAAGAGTCCAAAACTGAGTGACAAGCCCTAAAAATCTATAAATCTATGCCATGTGAATAACAAGCAACTGCACATTTCGTTGGGAGGACTGTTTAACGAATGGCCACAGAAAGTACTTTCCTCATTTCCAATGGCAAACTTCACAACCTCCACTGTCATCAACCAACAGCCAATCTATTAGGGCACAGTCAGGAAAGGTGTGTGTGTGTGTGTGTGTGTGTGTGTGTGTGTGTGTGTGTGTGTGTGTGTGTGCGTGTGTGTGTGTAGCTCCAGTAACTGAAGCCAGACAGTCTTGGTTGATTTCTATTTTAATATCAAGTTGGCAAAACCCTGCAGGCAAAAGAACATGCTGGAGCAAAGGTTTGTGGTCAGAGCAAAGAGATTTTACAGGAAATAATCTCTGGCTTGCTGCAGACTAATGCACAACGTGGTTACTGGAAAGCCTGATATAAAATTGGGTGGCTACTACATTTTCAGCAGAAGCTTTGACCTGAAAACCAGCAGTGCTCCGATGAGGAGAAATGGCCATGTCTTCAAGTGCTTTTACATGCAACACACACACACACACACACACACACACACACACAGAGAGAGAGAGAGAGAGAGAGAGAGAGAGAGAGAGAGAGAGAGAGAGAGAGAGAGAGAGAGAGAGAGAGAGAGAGAGAGAGAGAGCTCAGACCGAAATTTCTCTCTAAGGAACTTTCAGAAGCTCCAATCCATCTAAGTAGAATGGAATTTGGGCATTTCAAAGAGGGACCAGTTCTTAGAATCTTTATCCAACTACAGTTGCAAAGTGCTTTGTAGAAAATGTCATAGAGCAAACTTGTTCCAACCCAGAGGACAACCACCACAATGTCTTGACAACATGCCAACAACTATTATTGTGTCTGATTGTAAATGATTGTGTAGTCCAACTCTATAAAGGCCGTCTCCCATTTTGCTGGGAAAGCTAAGAGAGATAGAGACAGGAAGGAAGGAAGGAAGGAAGGAAGGAAGGAAGGAAGGAAGGAAGGAAGGAAGGAAGGAAGGAAGGAAGGAAGGAAGGAAGGAAGGAAGGAAGGAAAGAAAGAAAGAAAGAAAGAAAGAAAGAAATGTTTTCAAGCATCCTTTATTATATTCTGCTCCTTCCTTTCACCATGTACTACATTTTTAGATTTATTTTAGATTTATTATTAGAGTTGGAAGGGACCTTGTAGGTCATCTAGTCCAACCCCCTGCTCAAGCAGGAGTTCCTACACCATTTGAGACAGATGGCAGTCCAGTCTCCCCTTGAAGGTCTCAAGTGTTGGGGCTCTCACAACCTTTGCTGGCAAGCTGTTCCACTGGTTGATCGCCCTCACCCTCAGAAAGTTTCTCCTCACTTCCAGGTTGAATCTCTCCTTGGTCAGCTTCCATCCGTTATTCCTTGTTTGGCTTTCTGGTGCCATAGAGAACAGCCTGACCCCCTCCTCTCTGTGGCATCCCCTCAAGTATTGGAACACTGCTATCATGTCACCCCTGGTCCTTCTCTTCGCCAGGCTGGCCAAGCTCAGTTCCTGCAACCGCTCTTTGTATGTTTTATTTTCCAGACCCTTTATCATCCTGGTTGCTCTCTTCTGCACTTTCTCTAGAGTTTCAATGTCTTTTTTGTACATCTATAGATTTGCTGTAATACACACTTCCATCACTTGGAAAAGCAGGGTCGGGTTTTTTTTTTTGTTGTTAATGGGTTGCCACATTTAAAGAATTTTTCTAGCAGGTGAGAACTAACCTGTCCAGGCTCCAAAGCTAAGTAAGATCAACCTACTTAGAAACACCACCATTTGATCAACTATGTCCATGAATTGATCATGACCAATCTGACACACTCTCCAAATATGTGGACCATCTCCCAGAATTCTTAGCAAAGGTCATGGATGGCTGAGGAATCTGGGAATTGAAACAGATATATCTGGATGGCTATGGATATGCAGAACGTTCCTGGACAAATCTTAGACATATCTGTTTGTCCCTTCAATGTTCTTGAAGGCGGCCGTTGAAATGGTGAAGATACATTCAGTCTTTTACCACAATCTAATTAGGATTGATTGAGTTACTCTGTCTGGTCTTGAGCCATTTTCATCCACCATCATTATCAGTCTGAATCCATCCATTGTAGGATGAGGGCTCTTCATTCAAGGTTATGGATTGTAATCCATCACACAGGTCCAGTGAAGGTTGGCAAATAAATGTTCTTTCACTTCCCTGTTTAGGGGAAGAGGATGAGAGAGACCCAAAGTCTTCCAGGTAGTTTCTACGGCTGAAAGCTGACTTTAATCAAGATCTCTTCACTCCAGGATCTTCACCATGCTCTAAAGGTAAAGGTTCCCCTCGCACATACGTGCTAGTCATTCCTGACTCATCTCCGTTTCAAAGCCGAAGAGCCAGCGCTGTCCAAAGACGTCTCCGTGGTCATGTTGCCGGCATGACTAAACACCAAAGGCACACAGAAAGCTGATACCTTCCCACCAAAGGTGGTCCCTATTTTTCTACGTGCATTTTTTTACTTGCTTTCGAACTGCTAGGTTGGCAGAAGCTGGGACAAGTAACGGGAGCTTACTCCGTTACACGGCGCTAGGGATTCGAACCGCTGAACTGCCAACCTTTCTGATTGACAAGCTCAGCGTCTTAGCCTCTGAGCCACCGCGTCCCTTTACCATGCTGTACTAACTCTCATTTTCAACTATGTCCACTCTAAGTCTGCACCAACCCTCAATTTAAAAAAGAAAAAAGAGAATGAAAACATGCATTTAAATGTAGGTTCCTCAGTGCTTTCTTAGTTGTTTGCTTGCTTGCTTAGAAAGTCTGCATGAAAACTGATGATGTTACCTAGTTTGGTAATGAAATGTCTGCAAGGAACCCACCAAACTCAGAGAGCACCAAGGACCCCAACCATTCAACCCTGAGCTACAAATATTCTCTTCTATCAATGCATTCAAATATTATTTCTAAAGTCATTTCTTCTTAAAAAAATATCTTCCCAAGCATGCATTCTCTCAAGACTGCTCCAAATCTCTTTTCAGACATATTTTGAAGATGAGGACTCTAAAAATGTGCATTTGCTTTTAAAAAATATCTGAAGAACCAGGAGCTGTACTGGTGTGTGTGTGTGTGTATGTGTGTGTGTGTGTGTGTGTGTGTGTGTGTGTGTGTGTGTGTGTGTGTGTGTGTCACAAGCCTTTTAAAGATAGGGAATATCTGATCCACATATTAATTTGGGGCAGCACAGATCATTTCAGTTAATACTGGAATTTACAGGACTGTATTCAGGGGTGGCCTGATGGGGGTTCACAGGGGGTCAGGAGAACCTCTAGCAAAGATTCTGTGCAGTTCGGAGAACCCCCAAATCCCACTTCTGGCTGGCCCGGCCCACCCCAACCCCGCCCCTCCCAGGAGTCCCCACGCGGTCCGTTTTGGATGCAGATAAGTGCAGGGCACAGGTGGAGGCTCGGGGAGGGCGAAAAACGGGCCTACTGGAAGTTCGGGAAAGCCAGAAATGGGCCTGTTTCTAGTTTCTGGCTTCCAGAGGGCCTCCAGAGCCTGGGGGGGCGTTTTTGCCCTCCCGGAGGCTCGAAGAAAGCCTCCAGAGCCCAGGGAGGGCAAAAATGCCCCCCACCATGGTGCAAGAGGCTGACTAGGCCACGCCTACCATGACCACGCCCACCCAGCAACCAGGCAGAGAACCCCTTGCTAAAATTTTTGAAGCCCACCCCTGACTGTATTCTTCTGTCATCCTGGTTCTTCAAAAGGTTTCTAGAATTCGGCTGAAAGGAACCATGGAACCACCAGATCAGATTTTTGTTTGAATGTAGAAAACTGCCCTCTGGTGGTCCAAATGTGTAAGCCACGCTTGGTTTCTTCGATGCCACTTCACAGAAGAGGTTATGATAATGAAGAGAACAGCTACAGGGTCAGAGGAAAGAATGACCCACTGCAGTAATTTAACCCTGAGAAATGCAGGGATGGCATCATCAATTTGGTCAGGAGTCCTCCTCTTCCACCACCACCACCACCTTCTCTTCCACCTCCTCCTTCCCCCAGTTTCATCAGCCCACTCTTCTGCAATAAGTAATTTTCCCTCAATGCCTCAAATCACTCTCAATACCACTGTGGTGCACGTGTGGCCAGCGTGAAGTATGAGGAGGTCACAGCCTCTGTGTCTTCCTTTCGTGTGGGGTTTTCATTAGATGGGAATGACCACAGAATTAAACCAGCATTGGCCAGGATCACTGCCCGCTAATTGCTCTAGTGTGTGCTTTATAGTATCACCACAATTTCCCCTCGTCAATACTGGGACTTCTCCACTTAATCCAGCAGCCGTCAGGATTAAATGAAGATGCAAGTCTCCCTTGTTAGATAAAACTCTAGGCCTCTGCTTTATATATATACACCGTATTTTTCGGAGTATAAGACGCACCTTAGTTTTTGGGGAGGAAAATAGGGGAAAACAATCTGCCTATCAGGTATTCATCTGGCTAGCGTCCTTAGTCTGGTCAGCTTCAGCACATTATTTTATCCCCTGGTTAGGACTTAAAAAAACCTTCTTCTGAGAGAGTAACAATGAAAGAGCCTGCAAGCCAGTAAGAGCTGGGAAGATCATTAGCACCTAGTTAGGGCTAGAAAAAAACTTATTCAGAGCAGCTTCAGCACATTATTTTATCCCCTGGTTAGGACTTAAAAAAACCTTCTCTGAGAGAGTAACAATGAAAGAGCCTGCAAGCCAGTAAGAGCTGGGAAGATAGTTAGCATCTGGTTAGGGCTAGAAAAAAACTTCTTTGGAGCAAGTAGAGCAGTGAAAAAAAATTCTGCAAAGACTTAGGGCTGGAAAAACATTCTTTGGAGAGAGTAACAATGAAAGAACCTGCAAGCCAGTAAGAGCTGGGAAGATCATTAGCACCTAGTTAGGGCTAGAAAAAAACTTATTCAGAGCAGCTTCAGCACATTATTTTATCCCCTGGTTAGGACTTAAAAAAACCTTCTTCTGAGAGAGTAACAATGAAAGAGCCTGCAAGCCAGTAAGAGCTGGGAAGATAGTTAGCACCTGGTTAGGGCTAGAAAAAAACTTCTTTGGAGCAAGTAGAGCAGTGAAAAAAAATTCTGCAAAGACTTAGGGCTGGAAAAACATTCTTTGGAGAGAGTAACAATGAAAGAGCCTGCAAGCCAGTAAGAGCTGGGAAGATCGTTAGCACCTGGTTAGGGCTAGAAAAAAACTTCTTTGGAGCAAGTAGAGCAATGAAAAAAAATTCTGCAAAGACTTAGGGCTGGAAAAACATTCTTTGGAGAGAGTAACAATGAAAAAGCCTGCAAGATAAGAGCTGGGAAGATCTGTTAGCACCTAGTTAGGGCTGGCAAAAAAAAGCTACATTCGAAGTATAAGCCGCACCCAAATTTTCAGCCACTTTTAGGGAGGAAAAAGGTGCGTCTTATACTCCAAAAAATACGGTAATTGAATCATTGTGGCCTCTTCAGTCATTTAACCTCAGAAGCTTGTAAAGCTATGGTGGAGCCATGTCTTAACTAAGGCCACACCAAATGACTGAGAATCTCTATGGAGATTCTCAGTCATCCAGGCCATGGTTGTCCCAAAGGTGCTTTTTCAAGAGGCAACTGGACTTTCTGGTTTTTCTTTGAAGACGTTTCGCTTCTCATCCCAGAAGCTTCTTCAGCTCTGAGAGCTTCTTGGATGAGAAGCAAAATGTCTTCAAAAAAAACACCCCCAGAAAGTCCCAAAGGTGCTCTTAAAAAAGCACCTTTGGGACTAAGCAAAATCTTTGGGACTAAGCAAAATATGAGCCGAGGTGGCGCAGTGGTTAAATGCAGCTACTGCAGGCCACTCCAGCTGACTGCTAGTTCAGCAGTTCAGCTGTTCAAATCTCACCGGCTCAAGGTTGACTCAGCCTTCCATCCTTCTGAGGTGGGTAAAATGAGGACCCAGATTGTTGGGGGCAATATGCTGAACTCTGTAAACCGCTTAGAGAGGGCTGGAAAGCACTATGAAGCGGTATATAAGTCTAAGTGCTATCTCCAATTACGGGAGAGGCACTTACAAAAAGACACGTTCAGATTCCGTCATTAACCAGGAGCTCACCAGAAGGCCATTTGTATCAGGGTATCAAGTCCTCACCTGGGGATCTTTTGACAGTCACCTTAACTTGGAATCCATCTGCTGAAACTACCTGTCATTATACGATCATGGCACGATATAACTGGCCTTGGCTGAGTTCAAGAAACTATGTGGGAATCGAAGTGATTCTTGCTTGCATGAATTGTCGAAGAAGACAACAGTAAATCGCATCTCTGTTGTTGCCAGGAAATCTGCCAGGAGAGGTCCATGAGGGCATGAAGAGTAAAGTTTAACAAAGAAGAAGTAACTCAACAGGTGGCCTTTGTGGTTTTTCTTCTAGCCAAGAGCGATCAGAATCTTTGCTCCTTTCAAGGGTCCAAAAGGCAAGGAGATGGAGAACATGCAAAGATGAGAAAGGGTCTGGAGGCGAAATCATAACAATGAACGGTTGAGGGAACTAGGTGTGTCTTAGCCCAGGGGTAGGCAAAGTTGGCTCTTCTATGACTCGTGGACTTCAACTCCCAGAATTCCTGAGCTAGCATGATTGGCTCAGAAAGTCTGGGAGTTGAAGTCCACGAGTCATAGAAGAGCCAACTTTGCCTATCCCTGTCTTAGCCTATCAAAGAGAAGGATTGGGTAGTAGGACATGATAACTGTCTTCCAGCATTTGAGTGGCTGTCCCAGAGAAGAGGGGATTGACTTATTCTCCAAAGCACCAGAGGGCAAGACAGGAAATAATGGGTGGAAGCTTGTTAAAAGAGATCCAGCCTAGAAGTAAGGAGACATTTTCTGACAGTGAGAACAATTAGTCAATGGAACAACCTTGCGTCTCGGAGTTGTGACTGCTCCATCATTGAAAGTTTTCAAAAATAGATTGGACAACCATTTGACCAGGATAGTATAAAGTCTCTTGCCCTGAGCGGGGAATTAGAGTAGAAGACCTCCAAGGTCCCTTCCAGGCCATGATTCTACGGCAGAGGTCTTCAAACTTGGCAACTTTAAGACTTGTGGACTTCAACTCCCAGAATTCATAATCCATAATGATCTCCATAGCTGGCTGGAGAATTCTGGGAGTTGAAGTCCACAAGTCTTAAAGTTGCCAAGTTTGGGGACTCCTGTTCTATGGTATGTTTTCTGTTCTATTCTCCCTGTCTTAATGAGGAATCCTACCTGTTAATGACTACTTCAGCTTCAACCGCAACAATACACGAGCTCACAATAGATACAAACTTAATGTAAACCGCTCCAAACTTGATTGCAAAAAATTCGACTTCAACAACAGAGTGGTCAACGCCTGGAATACATTACCTGACTCAATTGTTTCTTCCCCAAACCCCAAAAACTTTAACCTTAGATTATCTACCATCGACCTCACCCCATTCCTAAGAGGTCTGTAAGGGGCGTGCATAAGCGCACAATCGTGCCTACCGTTCCTGTCCAAATGCACCCATATATTCATAATTCTTGTACTCATAATCATGCTTGTACTATTATATATATATACAATCATGTTTAAACTGTATATATACTTTGCTTGTTATCATATACGCTTGACAAATAAAATAATAATAATAAATAATAATAAAGATCTGTAATGCCTTGAACGTTTGAGAAAAAGCTCTCCCGGCTGCAGGGAGATCTTACATTTCATTCACATGGGTGTCATCTCCACATCTAACAGCAACTCTGGAAGTTGTGGATTTGCCCAGGACAAAATTTAAATTGGCTTGAGCTCATTGTTAAAAAATTAATTGAAATACATTTCATGGGATTACTCACCAGTCATGCATTTCACAAATAACTCCCTTGTATCTCATTAAAAGAAAATAACAATTTACCAGCATAGTTTCTAGGAATTAAACTTGAGAAGATAAGATGCACAAGGTGGGGGGGGGGGTTCAAGACAAAATGGTGGGTGTGACCAGGTCATCCAACCCTGGTTTGCCTTTTTTTACATGCATTCAAAGCAGTGGTGGGTTGCTGCTGGTTCGGACCGGTTCTTTAGAACCGGTAGCGGAAATTTGCCGCCGCTCGCCGAACCGGCAGCAATGACCAGCGGTCCACGCTCCCGAACCGGTCTTCCAGTTGCCGTGGCTTGCAAAAAAAACCTCTGTGGATGCGCAAAGGATCATTTCCGGGTGTTTTGCATGACGTGACGGGGGCGCACGCACAAGCGAGGCAAGTACTTCCGTCACGATGCAAACTGGTAGGGGAGGTATGTGGAACCTGCCCCTGATTCAAAGATACGACCGCTTCTGCCATCCTGAGATTTTGGAGGAAGTATTTTTGTTACAGCCCCCCCCCCCCCCAGATTTATGTGATCAAAATTTGGGCGCTCGGCAACTGGCATGGACAGATAATCCTCAATTTACGACCACAATTAAGCCCAACATTTCTGTTGTTAGGTGAAACATTTGTTAAGTGAGTTTTGCTCCATTTTACGACCTTTCTTGCCACAGTTGTTAAGTGAATCTCTGCAGTGGATAAGTTAGCAACACGGTTGTTCAGTGAATCCGGCTTCCCCATTGACTTTGCTTGTCAGAAGGTCGCAAAAGCGGATCACGTGACTCCGGGACACCGCAATGGTCATAAGTATGAACCAGTTGCCAAGTGTCTGAATTATGATCACATGATTATGGGGACACTGCAAAGGTCGTAACTGTGAAAAGCGGTTCATATGTCACTTTTTTCTGGGCCATTGTAACTTTGATTGGTCACTAAATAAACTGTTGTAAGTCGAGGACTACCTACATTTACAAGGGTTGCAGCAGCCTGGAGTCACGTGACCGCCATTTCCAACCTTCCCAGATGGCTTCCAACAAGCAAAGTCAATGGGAGAAACCGGTTCACTTAACAACGATGTGATTCACTTAACAACCATGGCGTAAAAGGTTTTTAAAATCAGGCCCAATTCACTTAATGACAGCCATCCTTAGCAATGAAAATCCTGGTCTCGGCTGTGGTTGTAAGTCGAGGACTACCTGTGCATTAACTTCATTTCTTGTTTTTTGCTTTAACTAAGTAAAACTCAGCGGTGAAATCTACTTCCATTTCCTACCGGCTCACACGCACACTTTTTCACCCCCGCTCCGCTTGTGCGCTTTTTCACCCTCTGTGTATGCGCAGAAGGCTTTGCGTATGCGCAGAGGGTTAAAAAAAGAAAATGGCGGCATCTGGGCAGGTGGGCGGAGCCTCATGCTGCCGCCGCTACCGGTTCTCCAAACCACCGGCAGCAGCTGCTACCGGTACGCTCAGACCAGGCCGAACCGGTAGCATTTCCCCCCTGGAAACTTCCCCATTATACTGACGCCCCTTTTCTGCTGTCAGGTTTGAAGGTCTTCTTAAACTGTCTGATGCAAAAAGAGAATCTGTGCGGTTTGCAGGGCATTTTCTGTTTAACTTGCCTCAAAGTGCTCCAAAGAGCTTCAAGTACATTAGTGGCCAGTCTAGTACATCTCGGCACTAACCCCTAGACCCCTGCCAATCAATCTCGCTGACACCCATTAAAATGAGCTCATGGTGCTGATTTTATGGCCGGATTAAGTGGCATATCTGTCGATCAGCCCATCCAAAAAAGAGCGTCACACTGCTAATGATTTTGTTATTGATCTTTAATGATTGCCCACATTACTATAAGCTGAATTAGTAGCTTTGCAAAGAGTACCCTAAGAAGGGAGAAGGCTAACGAAATAATTGACTCAGGACTGGCTGCCGAAGCTTCTTTACTCCTTTGTGATAGTAGGGAAAGAATCCTGAATAATTAGCTCGGTTAATTAAATATATTAAAATCTTTCCTCACCTTCTGTCCTATTTTTTTTCCTGCAGAGTACGCAAGCCAAAAGGAACACTTGTTTACATATCAAGAGAAAAACTAAACAATCTGATTTTTTTTAGAGTGCTCACTGTTGTGTTGAAAATCGTCTTTTGCAGGTTTTCTCTCCCTTGACCTCTGCCAAGTTAGTAAACATGGTTGTTAAGTGAATCTGGCTTGCCCCCCCCCCCCACCATTGACTTTGCTTCTCAGAAGTTTGCAAAAGCTGATCACATGACCCCCAAGACACTGCAACCGTCATAAGTATGAACCTGTTCTGACCTAGGCGTTCCCAAACCACGAAGCAGACTCCTTGTCCCGACAAAAACCCCTTTTTTATTAAGTTACTGTGAATTCTTCTCATTCACATCCAGCAAAGTCTTTCAAGAGAGCATTTACAGTCACAGACCTTATCTGGCTTGGAGAGCTGCCAGGCCCGATATCTTCAAAACTTGGCAAGGAGTCTCTGAGAGTCACCAACCAATGAAGCGAACTAATTGTCTCCTGCAAACTCCCCTCCCCTTTTGCTCCTCTTTATTCCCTATGGGAGGGGCCATTCACCGTCCACCTGTGGCTTTACTCCCAAGTCGACCCTTGTTCCTCAGCTGTTCCCTTTGTTTGGCAGCTCTGCACATGCGCACACTGGGAACAGGCTCCAGCTGTTTGTCTGCCTCACTGATGTCTGAGTCCAAAGGCAGCTGATAACTGTCGGACGGCCCTGGCCCCATCTCTGCCTCCGACGCAGAGCACTCGTCAGAGCTTTCCCCAGACTCCAGGACTGGCCCATGTTCCTCCCCAACCTCCTCACTGTCCGAATCTGCTGCCAGCTCCACTGGCCGCAGGCGGGCCACAACACTGCCACTTGCCAAGCATCTGAATTTTGATCATGCGATCATGGGGATGCCGCAACAGTTGTAAGTGTGAAAACAGTCATAAGTCACTTTTTCAGTGCAGTGGTAATTTTGAATGGTCACTAAATGAACTGTTGTAAGTCAAGGACTGTAGAATCCTTGGTTGTATAAGCAGAGGCACAGAATCAAACTCACATGAAGTATTAGTACCACTTTATAAAACCTGAGTAAGATCACACCTGGAATACTGCATCCAGTTTCGGTCACCACATTACAAAAAAGACATTGAGACTTTCGAAAATGTGCAGAGAAAAGCAACTAGGATTAAAGGCCTGGAGACTAAAACATATGAAGAACGGTTGCAGGAACTGGGTATGGCTAGTCTAGAGAAAAGAAGGACTAGGGCAGGCATGATAGCAGTCTTCCATATTTAAGGACTACCTGTGCATAAACTGACACAAAGAGGAGGGGTTCAACTTATTTTCCAAAGCATGGACAAGAAACAATGGATGGAAACTAATCAAAGAGAGAAGCAACCTAGAACTAAGGAGAAACTTCCTAACAGTGAGAACAATTAACCAGTGGAACAACTTGCTTTCAGAAGTTATGGGTGCTTCTGCTTCATCACTGGAGATTTTTAAGAAGAGACTGGACAGCCACTTGTTTGAAATGGTATAGGGCAGGGTTGCAAAATAAATGGGGGAAGCTAGATTCACTTAATGACTGTATGAGTCATTTAACAACTACTTAACAACTGTGGCAAAAAAAGGTTGCAGAATAGGGCAAAACTCACTTCACAACTGCCTTGGTTAGCAATGGAAATGTTGGGCTCAATTGTGGTCGTAAGTCGAGGACTACCTGTATACATGCATTGGGACATCATGCAGACATACAAAATGGTTGTCCCAAAGGTGCTTTTTTTCCAAGAGGCAACTGGACTTTCTGGTTTTTATTTGAAGACGTTTCGCTTCTCATCCAAGAAGCTTCTTCAGCTCTGACTTGGATGGTGGGGGGAAATGGGAGGATCATGTGAACATCTCAGACTACATCCCATTTTCTCACAGACATCCAGACCAAATGAACTTCTGCATCAACGCTGCATTCCGTTTTTTTAACTTTGAATTTAATCACTCACAGAAAAGTAGAGCCACAATTAGAAGCCATTCCGTGGTTAGCACTTAGCAATACCACTTACACTTATATACCGCTTCACAGTGCTTTACAGCCCTCTCTAAGCGGTTTACAGAGTTCAGCACATTGCCCCCAACAATCTGGGTCCTCATTTTACCCACCTCGGAAGGCTGGAAGGCTGAGTCAACCTTGAGCCGGTGAGATTTGAACAACTGAACTGCTGAACTGCAGTGCTGCACTTTAACCACTGCGCCACCTCGGCTCTTATTAACCACTGCGCCACCTCGGTTATTTTTTTGTCCCTCCCAATAAAAGCAAAAAAAAATCCCATGAACTCTGTTGAGAGTCAGGAGGCATACAAGTTTAATTTATGATTACTATGGTTGGTCGCACAATCAGCCAGCATTTTAGACTGGATTTGGAATTTTTATCCACCTGTCAAGTTTTTCCAAATTGTTGTTATTTCTTCTAAGAGCAATGTTAATTTTATTTGTTAGATGTATATGCTGCCCATCTCATTCTGCAAAGAGGCTTTAGGCAGCTTACAATTAAAATAATAAATATTAAAATATTAAAACAATAGGTTAAGAAGCAAAAGGCAAAACCGGTATGGTGTTGGCATCTTGTCTGTTAGTCTGCCAGCCATCTTGTTTTGCTGCCACCAACAAAAACTGCAATGGTACCTCTAACACCATCAAATAAGACCTGCCTGTCCTTGGGAAGAACTTGACAGGTGTCAGCCACAAGCGACCAATTCCACTTGCCAGTCAGCAACTTCATTGTGTCTTACCTATAGTACAAGAATCTCCCTAGACCAGGGGTCAGCAACCCGGGGCTCTGGAGCCACATGTGGCTCTTCTCATCCCTCTGCTGCGGCTCCCTGTCACCAGTTGGCTTCACAATTGATAGGGCTTTCGGTTAGGACAGGTAGAGGAAAAAGGACACCATGCAGGAGGAGACTCTATGGTGGGGAACCAGATTTCCGGTCGGACACCACAGTGGGAGGAGACTCTATGGTGAGGGAACAGGACTTCCGGTTGGCTCCAGAATTGAACGGGAGGCTTCCGATTCGGACCTTTGTGGCTCTTTGAGTGTTTAAGGTTGCCGACCCCTGCCCTAGAGTGTTTTAATATTAAAACAGTAGACTTATCTGACTGTTCCCTGGGAACAGCCAGATAAGGATTCAAGGACTTTGGGGGGGGGGGGGTGTCAGTCCTAAGCTTCTTGCAGCTGTGCAAAGATTCAAGGCTAGTTCCCCACTTGAGCCCTCCTTCCTGTCTGGCTAGAAATTTTGCAACAATGGGTGGATACAAATGCCAAATATATTCTAGACATCTGGCTGGATTGTGCAAACAACCATAATAACAACAATTAAAACAAACATACACCTTCCAAAGATCATACTTTTGAATTTCTGACTTGCGGGCTTTGGTTGCCAGAAAAAAGGGGGCTCTGGACTGCCTATCCATGCCTATCCATGCTGTATGAGAATGGTCCTAACTATGATGCTTCAAGTCACAAAGATATAATTTCAGGAGGCAGCTCCTGCCCTACCCCAGCATAATTAGGAAACAAAGTGTCTGGCATACAAGGAAGTCCTTAAAATTTCTTTTATATCTGCCTTGAACATTTTTAACCAAGATAGGAATTCACAGGAATTCAAGAGACCAAACAGAAAAGATTGGTTGATTTTTTAAAAAAATCATTCTGTTTCTGTTAAGGAGTTATTGTACTGTTAAGCACATACACAGTGAAATGTGTTGTAGTAATGGTGTTGCAGTTTGATATGAATGCTATTCAGTCAATAAACATAATATCTTTATTATGTACAAAGTAGTTTTTACTTGAATAGTAGCAAAGTTAAATAGGAAGTCCAAGTCATACACAGTTATTCAGTCAATGTGAAGTTTCTTCTTCTTGCCTATCTTTGTTTTAACTCACAAACAAAGATTACAGCTATCACTTAATTCTATACTATCAGAGATACTCTTCTCTTCACAGCAATTCCACACAGTCATAAAGTAATCTACTCATCAATAAAGCAGCAGAGAGTCTTCAATCCGGAACACACCATCAAACACCACTCACCACACTAAACCACACTAAACCACCAACCACCAACCACACTAAGCATGCTCTCTTGCTTGCTTATATAGTAATCATCCACAATGCATTTAAAGCAATATACACATAACAATGATTTGTGGCTTAATCATATATTAACACACCCAATCGTTTGAAAAGAGTTCTAACAGTTTCTAAACCAGCAAACAACTCAGCCATGACCAAATTTGCATTCCTCAAGAGCCAGCCCAACCACAGATAATATTCCACTCTAAAATTGCCACGATTCTGTCTAACCCCTGTAGGAAACACAAGCAAATGGAAGGTTCTTTTCAGTAAGTCAAATTCTCTATAAGGAGAGTGAGCTACTGTAGTGTGCAGGATATGCCTTCGGTGTATTTTGGGGTGGCAAGGCTTGAGAGACCAAAGGGCTCTTCAAAAGCATTGAAATTACCACTTCTGGGTTTTGCATTTGAGTATCTGCTCCTCACCCTCCTCTGTTAGTTCATCCCAGAGGTGGGTTCCTACCGGTTCTAATCAGTTCTTTAGAACCGTTAGTAAAGCGGCGATGATGTTACGGAGCCAGTTCTGTCAGTGCTGGTCCGTGGGCGCCGCCATCCTGGATTTTGCTTCTGCGTATGCGCAGAAGCTATTTTTTTATTGCTGCGGGGGCGCATGCGCGTGCAAAGCACATGCGCCCGGCGCAATCTTGAGCAAACCAGCAGCAAAACGATCCAGAATCCACCCCTGGTTCATCCCCCCAAAAAATTCTACATTTGGTGAGGTTACCTATGTCAGGACCGATAGATCTCAACTTATAATCATTCATTTAGTGATTTAGTGATCGAAGTTACAACAGCACTGACAAAAGTGACATTTTTCACACTTACAACCGTTACAGCATCCCTTGTGGTCATATGATCAAAATTTGGACGCTTGGCATTCATGGATTTATGACAGTAGTTGCAGTGTCCCAAGGTTATGCGATCCTCTTTTTGCGACCTGACAAATGAAGTCAATGGGGAAGCCAGATTCACATAACAATCAGGTCACTAACTGAATAAGTGCAGTGATTCACTTAACAACTTTGGCAAGAAAGGTTGTAAAATGGGGCAAACACAACTGCCTTGGTTAGCAACAGAAATTTTGGGCTCAATTGTGGTTGTACATTGAGGATGATCTGTAGTAGGTATATTCTCCAACTTGAGTTATTTATAAAAAATAATAAAGGCAGGATTTTTTTAAAAAAAAAAACCTTTTTTAAAAAAAAGAAAAGGGTTTTTTTTTTGGATATTTACAAGGATGCCTGAATCGTGATTCCACATCCCACTGAGGGTTTTTGGTCTGTGGGGAAATTCAATGATGTGGAATTGTCCTTGGCTACTCGGGTTTAGAGAGGGAAGCCACAAATGCCTTTTTTCTTTCAGGATTTAGATGCTCTTAATGCCTATTGATTACAAAACGGCAGAGCCGTCTTCACTCTGGTGCTTGTGGCAACTCAGGTCTGTAACATCAATTGAAGTGACACTGACTTGGGCCATCCAAGGATGAAGAGCAATTGCCCACACCTTGCAGGTCCCACAAAAAAGGCTAGGAGGGACTAAGTGCCTTTTCTTATTACACCACAACCACTAAGTGAGCTGCAATGACAGAACCACCAGGAAACAACCTTCAGCTTGAGAAATGCTAGAACTGCGTCCATCACAGGGAACTTAAAGGGGTAGGACCAGCGGTGGGTTCCTCCCGGTTCAGACTGGTTCGCCCGAACTGGTAGCAACCCGCTGATGACATCACGATGATGTCACGGAACCAGTCTGTGGGCGCCGCCATATTTTTTTTGCATTTTTTTTAAACATTTTTTTTATTTTTTTCTTCTGAGCATGTGCAGAAGCCAAGTTTCCGGCACTGTGCATGCAGTCGCCATCTTGTTTTTGGCTCCCCCCCCCCCCCGATTTTTCGGCACTGCGCATGCGCGGGAGGAAGCAAAACAGCAGCGAGGTAAGTTAGAACCCACCCCTGGGTAGGACAACTAGATGAAGTGCCGTATGAAAGGATTGGGCAACTTCAGGGCGGTCTCCAAGGCAATGATCTGCATCCTGACTTTCTGGAAGGTCACAGGGAAACCATCTGGGGGAGGGGGGGTCTGATGACATCAAGAAAAGAGCACAACTGATTTGTGGAGGGTAGGGTTTATTTGTAGAAATTTGGTTAAAAAATGGAGGGAAAGGCAAAACATTTACATGGACAAGAGGATTAATCACCCAACGTTGCTAACGCTAGCAGCTGTTGTTTCAGGGATTTCCTGCATCTGCATTTCCTGCATCGGATGAGGAGAGAACACCTTTCTCCTTCTGTCCTGGCCACTTTTTACAGAGGCACAGTTGAGAGCATTTTAACAAACTGCATCACTGTTTGGTTGGGTGGTAGCAGTGCCTCAGATAGAAAGTCCATACAGAGAGTGGTAAGGGCAGCCGAGATTATAGGAAGCTTGCTTCCTGTTATTCAGGATACTTAGGGATACTTAGGGGCGTGCATAAGTGCACCAGTGTGCCTACCGTCCCTGTCCTAATGTTCCCTCTTATCAGCACTCATCGTATGTATATAAACGATGTTATATCTATGTATATTACCAACACGTACTTGACAAAAATAAATAAATAAAAATAAATAAAATAAATACTGCTTATAAGTGCTATGTGCTTAGAACTCAAAGCATTGTTAAAGACCCCATACACTCACTTTACGGTCTGTTTCTGTTGCTCCGCTCTGGGAGGAGGTTTTGAAGTATTTAAAAGGTAGCAGGACTACCACATTCTGTAACAGCTTTGTTCCCTAGGCCATCCGTCTGGTAAACTCGCAATATTTGTTTTTTTCGCTATGTACATGTAAACATCTGAACATCTGTGTTGTTTCTCTGCGTCATATATGTGGGTATATGTATAATTTTGTATTTATTTATTTGGTCATGTTTACGTAGTGTATATTGGAGGTGGTGACCCTTTGAGAGCTGTATGCAATAAAATTTCATTTTAATGTATGCCAATTAGTGTACATTCAAAGTGACAATAAAGTTACTCTAAGTTCTATTCTAGTTCTAAGATGCTGCCTGAGAATCAGTAAGTAGCAAACATCTCGCGAATCCATTATCCATTATTCGCTTAATCCTCCATGCATTTGTTCAGTTCTCCTTTGAAAACTGTTATCTCAGCATGATCCCAGCAAATACTACCAATGGATCGTGATGGTGATAATGATGGCGAACAATGGATGACTATGCTCCAACCCAATACTTCATGCTGTTAGCTGGGGAATTCTGGGAGGTGGAATCTCTACATCTTCAAGTTTCCAAGGTTGAAAAACACTAGCCTAAAAGAGACAACTGGGATTCTAATTTTGCCCATACTTTCCCCCCTCCCCCTCCCTATCCCTATCCCTATCCCGTAGCTGCCGGGCTACATTCCAGGCACCAGGGGGAGAGCACCCAATCACCTCAACGAGGGAGGCAAGAGCGACGATCCTTGAGTGGAGGTCGACTGGGCCTCTGGATCTCAGTGAATCCAGGGATACCAGACCGCGGCCCACCGCCAAACCCTGGAACCACTGCCTGTTAAGATAAGAATTACTCTCATCAGAGGCGAATGAATCTTTTCCTGAAACTCTGACATTATCAAAATAAACCGCAGTTCAAATGCTAAGGTATAAGATATTTATTTCGTTACAAAAATAATAAATCACACCCTGGCTATAAACATAGGTGTTGCTTCGTGCAGAAGCAGAAGACAAAAGGAAAGATCAAAGGAAAGGAATGTACACATGCATACTAGGAACATATTAATCACGTGCTCAGGAATAAACCATTATATTTGATAGGGATGCATCCCCCTGCATATACATGTAACAGGCAACATAAAATCACAGCCTGACACTGCCAGAGAGACTCAGCCAGCCGAGCCTCATCGTCGACAGCCAATCGCATCAACCCAAGCAAGTGAGAATGGTTTTGAACCCACCAACTTTGATGTTTCCCCCGCTCGGGGGACCGATCTACTGGGCTGTGATTCCCCTCCCTATCCCTCAGCTCCAGTGTGGCAACACTGATTCTCTAAGATGGCTTTGGTCAGGTCAACTTCAGGGTTGACACTTCACTCCTTTCAAAGCAGATTTCTACAAGGAGACGATAAAGGGTGCCATCATTATTATGCATCTACTGTGGAATAATGCAGCTTTCCCCAAATGTGGGTCTTCAAGAAGAATCAGACTATGGCCCCAGTACCATCAACTCCAACCAGATAGGAGAGTTGTTGACTTCCATGATAGCTGGAGACCAACAGTCTTGGACTTAAACTTCAAAGATACACTTTTGCTGTGGAACACTGCATACTATAATTAAATAACCAAGTATCTCTTTTAAATACTGTGTTCACCAAGGGGTAACTTTTCTTCTAGAGGACATCTTTCTAAAAGATTTTCTATTATTGTCATTTCTTTTAAACTTTATTCATCGACTTTTTTCCAGTTGGCCCTGTTAACCAAGTGTTCTGGCTCCTGCACAGGGTGGCCTATTAGCATTGAATTATAATGCCAAATCCATTCCTCTATCTATTATTCATTGGGAATTTAAAAGCAATCAAAAGGCACTCTGCATCATTTTGCTATTAAAGCAATCTGCTTCAGCGTTTGCCTCCTGCCAAAGCAAAGTTTTTCTCTCGCTTAAAATACATTAATGCCCCATTACAGGGATGGGATTTGAAGCCATGCTTATATATAGGAACGTCTTTGGAGATTTTGAAATAGATATAAACAAGCCGTCTCGTTTTAATGTGTTCATTAATACGGGAGATGATAGGGACAAGGGACAAAATATTTCTGTGCTCTTCACTCCCAAAGGGTATCTGGGCCACAGGAGGGAGGAATGTCTGCCCAGAGATGGCATTTTCAATTAACAATTTGAAGTTTTCTTTACCTTAAATATAAAAAAAAGATAAAGACTAATGTGTGTCTAAAACAACCAGTTTCTGCCTTTGTTTGTTTCCCTTCTCTGCAAATTGCCATTTGTCTCCAGCCAATCGGGGCGGGTTCCTAATTTTTTTACTACCACTCTGTGGGTGTGGCTTATTTTGTGGGTGTGGCTTGCCAGCCATGTGACCGGGTGGCCGTGGCTTCTTGGACTGCTGAAGGGAGGGGAACTGAGATAGGTCCTGCCGCCCATTCCCCCTCCCCTCAGCAGCTCGAGAAGACTCAAACGTGCAAAAATGCCTGGGATCATCACCGTGCATTCATGGCTTCTCGGACTGCTGAAGGGAGGGGAATGGAGATAGCTCCTGCCGCCCGTTCTTTCAGCGTCTCACACGCTCCCTCAGCCATCCTCCCCTGCTTGGACTCACTGTGGGGTAGGAAGGCAGCGCATGAGCAGTGCTGGAAGCTCGGCTTCTGGGCATGCGCAGAAGAAATTTAAAAAAAAAATTAATTAAAAAAAATGGCAGCGCTCAGGCACCGGCAATTGACCGCACCGGTACTGTGACGTCACCAGCGGGCCGCTACCAGTGCTATAGAGTGGACCGCACCGGTAGGAACCCACCACTGCAGCCAATGTTTCGATTTAACCAAGTTAAACTCTCAAGTCTGTCCACAGCTTACCTTTTTTCCTCTTCATTTATTGATAAAAGAATTGTTTTATGCTACGGCTTGCCTATTAATTTGCTCTGTACTCTGATTTGCACCAGATTTCTCTGTATTTGTTGCATATTTGTCAAATTGGACACACAGAATGAAAGATGAATTCATACAACAAACTCTAGAAAGAGTGCAGAGAAGAGCAACAAAGATGATTAGAGGACTGGAGGCTAAAACACATGAAGAACAGTTGCAGGAATTGGGTATGTTGAGTTTGATTAAAAGAAGGACCAAGGGTGACATGATAGCAGTGTTCCAATATCTCAGGGGTCGCCACAAAGAAGAGGGAGTCAAGCTATTCTCCAAAGTACTTGAGGGCAGGACAAGAAGCAATGGGTGGAACTAATCAAGGAGAGAAGCAACTTAGAACTAAGGAGAAATTTCCTGACAGTTAGAACAATTGATCAGTGGAACAACTTGCCTTCAGAAGTTGTGAATGCTCCAACACTGGAGGTTTTTAAGAAGAGATTGGACAATAATTTGTCTGAAATGTTATAGGGTTTCCTACTTGAGCAGGGGGCTGGACTAGAAGACCTCCAAAGTCCCTTCCAACTCTGTTATTGTTATTTTGTCTTTGCCTCTTGTATGCTGTGTGAACACAAATTGATTAATTTATATTTCAAGGTGCTACTGTGGAAGTTAATTAACTAACCAGATTAAGCAAGCTATGTGAATATAGCCCATGACTATTAACCAGAGATAAAGTCCAAGCAAATTTCGTCTGCTTATACAGTTTGATCCTGTACATGCAATGTGCAAAAAAACAGAAAATACCATCTTAATTTTGCCTTCAGCATTTTTGGATTCATGAAATCCCAATGGAAGACTTCATGATTCCCACTGTTGGCTTTTTTCAACTGTTGAGGAATGGCCTGTCATTTATTCATTATCTTGCCCATCAATTACAGGGAGAATTTTGAAAGGCCTTTCCGGCATAGTTCTGTGTCAAAGTGTCTGTCTGCTGTCCAAACATATCCAAACAAGAATGTTAACAATGTCAAGGTTGGTGGGTAGGCGGCTTAAACTTACCGAATAATCATTCAGACCCCAGAAAAAGACAGTTATACCTGAATAAACAAATTGCTTTTTGCCTGAAATAAAGCAGAAACAAACTGGAGGAGAACCCAAGAACACCAGCCATGGAATAGACTTCAAAAGGAACAGAGAAGCTGATGCCACATGGCCATGAAAAGAGATGTGCTGGCAAGTCAACACAAGTTGGAAGAAACTACACAAGCACTGGGAAAAAGAAAAGAAAATCAAGGCAATTAGCCACGGATCCCAACAAGCATTGCAAATGGTTTACAAGGTGGTGTGTCCCACCAATCCAGCAATCGTACAGAACTGATGTTGTTGTGTTGCCCAGGGGCGGGTTCCTAATTTTTTTACTACCACTCTGTGGGCGTGGCTTATTTTGTGGGTGTGGCTTGCCAGCCATGTGACCGGGTGGCCGTGGGCCTCGGGAGCTTGGCAGCAGCTGGAGAAGCGGGGGGACATTGCCCACCCGCAACGCAGCCCCCCCACAGCAGGAGCAGCAAGACCGTGGCAGCGGTTCTTCTAGGAGGCTCCGTCCTGCCTGAATGCTTCTCCCCATTCGATGATCCTAGGCTCCTGCCGCCCATTCCCCCTCCCCTCAGCAGCTCGAGAGCTTCGAACATGCAAAAATGCCTGGGATCATCACCGCGCGTTCGTGGCTTCTTAGACTGCTGAAGGGAGGGGAACTGAGATAGGTCCTGCCGCCCGCTCCCTCAGCCATCCTCCCCTGCTTGGACTCACTGTGGGGTATGAAGGCAGCGCATGCACAGTGCCGGAAGCTCGGCTTCTGGGTATGCGCAGAAGACATTTTTTAAAAAAAAAGTTAATTTTTTTTTAAATGGTAGCGCCCAGGCACCAGCAACCGACCGCACCGGTACTGTGACATCACCAGCGGGCCGCTACCAGTGCTATAGAGTGAGCCGCACCGGTAGGAACCCACCACTGGTGTTGCCATATTTGTAGGCGCATGGCAAGGGCAGCACTCTTATTTTTGCACCATCATAGTTGTCAAGACTGTAAAAGAAAGATTAGAGCTGAGGCCTTTGTCTTTTTTATTACAACAGACTGATATGCTTTAAAATTCCCAAGTTCAATGAAGAACATAAAGTTGGCTTGTTAAAAATGAGAAACTGAAATTGAACTTGCAACGTTTCCTCATCTTTGGGGTTCTCGTTTTTGCTTTCTTCCACAGCATCAAGGAATCTGCAGAGAAAATGACCTTGCCTATGGAAAAGACTTTCTCCCACATTAACCCTTAAGATGCTTTCGCAACTGGCAAGTAGATCAGGCCCTCATTAAGTGTTAACAGAAACTTTCCCTACCATAATCTTTGTTCAGGCATGTGGGGTGCTTACAACCACAGCCAAACCAAATCTGTTAATTATTACAATAAAGAGATTTCAAAAAGGAAGAAAGGGAGGAAAAACATTTTTGTCCAAATGGCACCAGTAGCAGAAATGAGGGGAATGGTCAATTTATTACTAACTTTGTGCATTGAAGTCTCTGGGCATGTTTTCTGTAGGTAATAACTGTTATGATTAACGTCTTTAGGACTAATGGGACTCTGGTCCATTGGATAAAAGGTGTATTGTTAATAGCAACCATTCCTGGGTTTTTTACTACCCAAAATGAGGTTAGAATGACCAAAGCAGCTTTAACTTTCATCTGCCATTAGCGTCAAAGTAGCAGTTCTACACAGGAAATTAAACTACTCACTGGAGTATAGTTTTAATGTTTGTGGCTACACTTGACATCTCATGACTTATGGGACCTGTTATTTCCCTTTTTTCCAAGACTTCAAGCACTTATTTGGTCTGCTTCCTCTGATGTGATCCTCTTACGTTTCTTGGTTATAAGCTGTGCTCTGTTAATTGAATATTTAAGTGGGAAGATAGGCACAAAAGAAAAAGTATGGTAAATATGGGGAGAGGAGTAATAGTTGGATAGGTTTAGGGGACAGAAAGTGACAGCAGCAGCAGGAGGAGGAGGAGGAGGAGGAGGAGGAGGAGGAGGAGGAGGAGGAGGAGGAGGAGGAAGAAGAAGAAGAAGAAGAAGAAGAAGAAGAAGAAGAAGAAGAAGAAGAAGAAGAAGAAGAAGAAGAAGAAGAAGAAGAAGAAGAGGCAGTTACTCTGACAAGATATCTACAAATGTCGTACAACTTCTAGAGTCATCCAACCATCATTTCGTCAAAATAACAATAATGACAGGCTTTATATCATTTTAATGATGGCTGAGTGATGTTGTAAAAATGATAGAAGTCAAAAAGGAAAAGAAGGAAAAACCATATTATAATATATATAAGGGCTCGGCATTTAAATGTAGCATTAAACTTTCCACACCTGGAGTAATATTGATCAATTTATTTCTTACATCAAAAGAAAGCCAGTTCCTCAGGGGAAAAAAACTAAACACATTGAAAATTTGTGGGACACTAAATTTTGAGAGAGAAAGAGAGGGGGAGGGGGAAGGGAGAGATTTAACTCTCAATTGGGTGAATTCTCATGATAAATTATATTTTTGGAATATATTTCTAAACCACTTTCACTTCTTTAAGCCATAATGAAAATCTAAGGATTTCTCTTCCTATAAACACTTTCTTAATCACTTATCAGTCTGCTTAAAATGTTTTAAAGGTGTTAAACTGGGAATTGCTCTAATTGCAAATATTATTCTTTTTTCATAAAGCCACTAGGATTTTTAACCATCTATTTTTATCAATGTTGAACTGATTTATAGTTATTATGTTTCAACTCGGTATTATACAGTTAAATCAAAATCAAGTAAAAAAATGCTGATGAATTAGATCAGACTGTGGGCAGGGGTGGGTTCTAACTTGCCTCGCTACCAATTTGCTTCCTTCGCGCGCGCACAAACAAAATAAAAATAAAAATTTAAAAGCCGAAAACAAGATGGCGACACATGCACAGTGCCAGAAACTAGGCTTTTGCACATGTGCAGAATAAAAAAATAAAAAATTTTTAAAAAGATGGCGGCGCCCACGGATCAACACCGACCGAACCGGATCCGTGACGTCATCGTGACATCACCAGCGGGTCTCTACCGGTTCAGGTGAACTGGTCCGAACCGGGAGGAACCCATCTCTGACTGTGGGAATCTTTGACAACCAAAATGATACTACTGTATGCTATTGCTGCTGTTTCAGTAGTGAGGCAAATAATTTGCGAGGTCTTTCCCCTTGCTCTCAGTATCTTTGATTTATAACAGAATAACAGAGTTGGAAGGGACCTTGGAGGTCTTCTAGTCCAACCCCCTGCTTAGGCAGGAAACCCTACGCAGCTTCAGACAAATGGTTATCCAACATCTTCTTAATAACTTCCAGTGTTGGAGCATTCACAACTTCTGGAGGCAAGCTGTTCCACTGATTAATTGTTCTAACTGTCAGGAAATTTCTCCTTAGTTCTAGGTTGCTTCTCTCCTTGATTAGTTTCCACCCATTGCTTCTTGTCCTGCCCTCAGGTGCTCTGGAGAATAGCTTGACTCCCTCTTCTTTGTGGCAACCCCTGAGATATCGGAACACTGCTATCATGTCACCCCTGGTCCTTCTTTTCATTAAACTAGACATACAGACTTTGCATCCCTCCTTTCATTAGACCAGACATACTCAATTCCTGCAACCGTTCTTCATATGTTTTAGCCTCCAGTCCTCTAATGATGGGGGAAAGAAATGTTCCAGGAATGTCTTACCATTCAATGACCCATCTGCAGCCATGCCAGCCTAACCAGGTAGACCCCTGATAAAAACCTGATGAATTAAACTAATTCTACTTTATTGTAAAGCTACATTATAAAAAAAATGCAAATCTGAAAGTACAGTTCTTCCACCTTTGCCTTTACAACTGAAAAAACTCGGGAGGGTCCCTTGTGACCCTCTTGGTCTGCCCACTATGCAGCTGTAGGCTGTGCTGTTCCTTATCTGAACACCCTCTAGGCCAGGGGTCTCCAATCTTGGCAACTTTAAGCCAGGTGGACTTCAACTCCCAGAATACCCCAGCCAGCAAAGCTGGCTGGGGAATTCTAGAAGTTGAAGTCCACCTGGCTTAAAGTTTGTTTATTTATTTGTTTATTTGTTTATTTGTTTATTTGTTTATTTATTTATTTATTTATTTAGTCAAACATGTATGAGATAACAGGTATAAGTATAAACATGAATATCAATACAGGAAATACAGGGTATGAATAAATGGAGACAGTAAGACAGGGACGGTAGGCACGCTGGTGTGCTTATGCATGCCCCTTTCAGATCTCTTAGGATTGGGGCGAGGTCCACGGTAGACAGTTTAAGGTTAAAGTTTTGGGGGGTTTGATGAAGTAACAACGGAGTCAGGTAGAGCATTCCAGGCGCTGACCACTCTATTGCCGAAGTAGTATTTTCTGCAATCGAATCTGGAGCAATTTACCTTGAGTTTGTATCTATTTGTATCTGGAAGAGCCGAGGTGGCACAGCGGTTAGAGGCAGGTACTGCAGGCCACTTTAGCTGACACTGATCCGCAGGTCAGCGGTTCAATTTTCACCGGCTCAAGGTTGACTCAGCCTTCCATCTTTCTGAGGTAGGTAAAATGAGGACCCAGATTGTTGGGGGCAATATAAATATGCATTGCTTACTGGTGTAAACCGCTTAGAGAGTGCTTGCACTGTGAGGCGGTATATAAATCTCACAAATAAATAGAATAAATAAATAAATATTGTTTGCCCGTGTATTGTTGTGGCTGAAGCTGAAGCTGGCGTTGACAGGTAGGACGCTGTAGCAGATAATTTTGTGCACTAAATTCATTGACAGGTAGGTCATTGACAGGTAAGAATTTGTAGCAGATAATTTTGTGTACTAAAGTTGCCAAGATTGGAGACCCTTGCTCTAGGCCAGTGTTTCCCAGACTTGGCTGCTTGAAGATGTCTGGGCTTCAATTCCCAGAATTGTTTGGGGAATTCTGGGAGTTGAAGTCCGCACATCTTCAAGCGGCCAAGGTTGAGAAACACTGCTCTAGGCAGCATCTCTTCACCCCCATCTCTCAAGTTCCTCCCCACATACCCATTACAAACCTCCAGGGATTCCCACACTTCCATTCAACTCTCCTAGGGGTTTTTCTGGTTGAGATTGCGTGGGGAGCCAAGGCGGATTCAGAGAAAGGGCACCACATATAAAAGAAAGCAACCGTCTCAGCCATATCCGTCGCCACCACCACTTCCACCCCTCATCAGCCCACAAACACGACTGAGAGACACCCAAAAAGTCATTTTTAAACACCCCAAGAAAACAGAAAAGCCTCGTTTGCAGGGCAAGGAAATTTCTGAGAAACCACAAGGCAGATTCAGCACCGCTTTACCTAAAACACACTTTCTTGTAAAGGGTTGCCTCACCATCTACAGGGGAATTCTTGTCCAAGTAAGTGTGCTCACACTTGCATAGCAGCAACCTGTGTCTTGTATTTTCTCTGTTGTACGCCGCCCTGAGTCCTTCGGGAGTTGGGCGGCATATAAGAACACCATAATAAATAAATAAATAAATAAACCTCTCCTCTTGGAGATAATACAGCAAACCTGCTTTGTTAAGTTGAGATAAAGTTCTATCCGTCCGGCTGCTACCGTGTTAAGGAAAGAATATCTCATAGAGGTGATATTTGGATCTTTTCCTTGGAATTCAAACACTTAGAAATAAAACTGAGATTAAATGTCTAATAGAAAATATTTATTTCAGTACAAAAACAATAAATCCTGAATAATCTGCATCTTTGCTACAGAACACAACCTCCCTGTTCGGAAGGCACATCAGAAGAGATTAATGGTGGATTAGGAATGTAGACATGCGCAAACATCATATCACATGTTCTGCTTATATTGGGAAGTACCATAATATTAGAATAGGGATGCATCACCCTGCATAGTCTCACAACTGACAATATTCACATCGTGACATGCTTTTGCCAAAAACGAACATTTGCCTTGAATTTTCAGCACAACATGCCATAGTGAACGATTGGTTCACTTAGCAACTATGGTATTTGCTTAACGACCATGGGTTTATTTAACAAGTGTGTTGATGCTCTTTACTTCTGAAAAAAAAGGATGCAAAATTGGATCAGTCACATGAACGGCCTATTTTATGACTGTCATGAGTTACGACCATGATGGGCAGGCTCCAATATAGTCATAACTTGAAGATTATATGTATTGCCAGCATTTCAAGGTTGACCAAATCAGGAAACAGACTCTACAAGATAACTATTAACGATACTGAGATATGTAGGCTATTTTAACAGAATGTCACAACCCTTCCCTCCCTCTTAAACTCCTGGGAATCAGGGGGGACCCAATGTGAGTCTCTTTCTAATGCTTTTTCTGTTTTTTTAGTTCCAGGCATGTTTTGCAATGCTGTTGAAACCATCTGTAAGCAGCTTCTCAAGCATTAATATCTGGGGTTCATTCCATCTTTCTACACCCGTTCAAGATCTTGCTTGTCCAACATGCTAAGTAGGCTATGCTAACCTTGGCTAGTGTTAATTTTTGTGGCTTGGTCTCTGGTAGGAACCCAAGCCACTTGCTTAAGGCAGGGGTCCCCAAACTTGGCAACTTTAAGACTTGTGGACTTCAACTCCCAGAATTCTCCAGCCAGCTATGCTGGGAGTTGAAGTCCACAAGTCTTAAAGTGGCCAAGTTTGAAGACCTCTGGCTTAAGGTATGTTTCATGTCTTGTACAAACTCAGAAAACAGGAGGAAGGAGTAGTATCGGGTATGTTTGCTGTCTTGAGTTATTTATAAAAATAAGAAAGATGGGATATAAATAAAATAAAATGGGTTAAACACAGAAACCAGTCATATGTGCCAGCTTATACAAGATACACCTGCCCAGAGTCACACAAGCGTGATGGGCGGTATAGAAATTTGAGAGAGAAAGAGAGAGGCAGAGACAGACAGACGATAGATAGATAGATAGATAGATAGATAGATAGATAGATAGATAGATAGATAGATAGATAGATAGATAGATAGATAGATAGATAGATAGATAGATAGATAGATAGATAGATATGGATGGATGGATGGATGGATGGATGGATGGATGGATGGATGGATGGATGGATGGATGGATGGATGGATGGATGGATAGATAGATAGATAGATAGATAGATAGATAGATAGATAGATAGATAGATAGATAGATAGATAGATGATAAGAGATAGGTAGGTAAGTAGGCAGACAGGCAGGAAGACAGAAACAGACAGACAGACAGACAGACAGACAGACAGACAGACAGACAGACAGACAGACAGACAGACAGACAGACAGACAGACAAAATACGATCTTTTTCCTATTGTCCATTTGCAAAACCTTGTGCATTCCTCAAGGGAAGCCCCACTGGCCATTTGCCCACTCTCTGGGCTGTTGAGCGAGACCTTCCATGCAGTGGAGAAATCCATTTTTTTTTACTACCGGTTCTGTGGGCGTGGCTTGGTGGGCGTGGCTTGTTGGGCATGGCAGGGGAAGGATACTGCAAAATCTTCATTCCCATCCCACTCCAGGAGAAGGATACTCCATTCCCTCCCCACTCCTGGGGGAAGGATATTGCAAAATCTCCATTCCCACTCCACTCTGGGGCCAGCCAGAGGTGGTATTTGCCGGTTCTCTGAACTGCTCATACTTTCCGCTACCGGTTCTCCAAACTACTCAAAATTTCTGCTACCGGTTCTCCAGAACCTGTCAGAACCTGCTGGATTTCACCCCTGCTTCCATGAGCCCCTTCCATGGGTTATTCCCTCCACCTCCCAAAGCTATATTTGCTGTATTCTAAAAAAAATCCAGCAGTGGAGCCAAGCCTGGAAGCAGGACCACCGAAAGCGAATTCTTCCTGGGGTGGACCAACCAATTCCATCCGGTGACATTCGGCCACATCGTGTGATGGATTTCCCTTCCATTTCTCCAGCATCTTGAATACCAATGCAAGCCACAATGTGCCCTTCATCCCACAAGAAAATCAAGTCAACGAGCAATTAATATTCTGATACCAGCAAAGTGATGTAGAGCCGATGAACTCTTTTTCCATTTTACTCCAGTTGTGGTTACTTTCACCTCTGAGCGTTTTTCCCTCTTCTCCTCCCTCCAGCCCTGCTCTGGGCAGTGGTTTTAGGGCACCAAGGTTCACTTTTGTGGGTAACCCGCACTCATAGCTGTTGATTTAATTAACTCAGCCTCCTCAGTTACTTGACCAAAGCAATGCAGCACAGACAGGGCAGTAATGCAGAGTCTTATACAGATTCCAACCATAAATTGCATTCTTATTTCCAGGCATTTGGAAAAGAAAGTGGACTGGATGGGTGGGTGGGTGTGTAAAGGAACAATCTCTATGCCAGTGATGGCGAACCTTTTTTTCCTCGGGTGCCGAAAGTACGTGCGCACGTGCTATCGCGCATGCGCGAGTGCCCACACCCATAATTCAATCCCTGGGGAGGGCGAAAATGGCCTCCCCCACCACCCTGGAGGCCCTCTGGCGGCCAGAAACAGCCCATTTCCCAACTTCTGTTGGGCCTAGTAGGCCCATTTTTCATCCTCCCCAGGTTCCAGAGGCTTCCCTAGAGTTTGGGGAGGGTGAAAATGCCCTCTCCCGCCCACTGGAGGCCCTCCGGAAGGTGAAAACACCCTCCCAGAGCCTCTGTGCAAGCCGAAAATCAGATGGCTGGAGTGCACATGCACGTTGGAGCTGAGCTAGGGCAACAGCTCGTGTGCCGGCAGATATGGCTCCGCGTGCCACCTGTGGCACGCGTGCCATAGGTTCGCCATCACTGCTCTATGCATTCAAACAAGAGGGTTTGGGTTTTTTTTTTTTGACAAGTACAAAATAGTTTTTAATTTGTTTTAATCAGGGCAGGATACCTAAGTCCTGAAAAATATTTGTCACCCTTCCAAAGGATTTGAGGCATCCTTGGTGTTCTCTAAGCTTGGTTGTTGCCTTGCAGACATTCCATTACCCAAACTAGATAACCACATCAGTGCACTTGTATATATAGAGAGAGCAAACCCCACTCCCTTTTAGCACAGATGATGTTACCTGGTTTGGGTAGTGAAATGCCTGCAAGAAAACAAGCAAGCTCAGAAAGCACCAAGGACCCCTCATTTCAACCCTGAGCTACAAATATTCTCCTTTGTTGGTTTAAATGTGGGAAATGTATTGTTCTCCAGATGTAACTGGAATATAACTTCCATCATCCCAGAATTTGGGCTAAAGAGCCTCAAGCTCTTGCCAGACTATTCCTGGTTTGGGTCAAAGACATGGAGACTTAACGCCATTAGTGGCACACTTAAATAATTGGGGCTGTGGGGGTAAGGAGACCTTTGTTCAAAGGTGTAAGAAGTGAACTAGGATATATACCAGGGGTGGTTCCACTTACCTTCACCACCGGTTCACATCGCAACATTTCGCATGTTCCCCCCGTGCAATTTTACTTCCGCGCATGCTCAGAAGGTGGATTCAGCCCGAAACACAGCTGAGGAGCTGATCAGCTGTGCTTCGGGCGAAGAAATAAAGGTCAGTATTAACCCGGGGGTGGGTGGGCGGGAGGGCTCTTTTTCAAGCCACGGAAGAGGAGAAACCATCCAAACATGGAAAAATTCACCAAAAATTCCCCAAAAAAGATGGCGGCACCCACGGAATGGCACCGACCGAACCAGATCCGTGACGCCATCGTCGCATCACCAGCGGGTCGCTAACGGTTTGGGCGATCTGGTCCGAACCAGGAGGAACCCACCCCTGATATATACTGTAGGAAACTAAAAGAAATCCCTACAAATGTCCTAGTAACACTGAAATACCATCAACAGCATGGCTTGAGAAATGTATGTCATCTATATCTGATTTTCAGCAAAAGCTGAGAAAAATCATCATGAAATTTGTGTACATTTAACCTTTGCTTTGTATTGATGGCGGGATCACGGTTCAGTGATGGGAGGGCATGCTTCATTTGCAGAAGGCCCCTGGTTTAACCCCTGGCAGTCCCAATTGGCACGACCTCTCCTTCCCCTTCTGGAGACCAGATTCCAGGGTTTGTTAGGCTTCAAGAAAGAACTGTCATGGGATGGAACATGCACGGGAGGAGAGGTGAGGGAGAGTTTCAGCCATACAGACAGGGGTGGGTTCCATTTACCTTCGCCACCAATTCGCATCGCGATGTTTTGCATGCGCATGCACGCTCCACTCGCGCGTGTGCATCCCCTCGTGCGATTTGGCTTTCGCGCATGCTCAGAAGCAGGAATGAGCCCGAAACACAGCTGAGGAGCTCATCAGCTGTGCTTTGGGGGATGAAATAAAGGGGGAAATTTTGCACAAAATCAAAAAAAAAGATGGTGGCACGCACGGACCGGCACCGACAGTGACATCACCAGCGGGTCGCTACCAGTTCGGGCGATCCGGTCCGAACTGGGAAGAACCCATACCTGCATACAGAGTTTTTGCAGAAGGAGGTTTGGATTAAGAGGCTGCACAGTACTGAGGTATGTAGAAGAGAAGAGGTTGAGCATAGCTGCACCCTGACATATCCCTCACGTTATATCTAGAACAGGGGTGTCAAACTCGTGACAACATGTTGTCATCATGTGACATATCGGGACTTTTTCCTCCTTCGCTAAACCAGGGATGGGTGTCACCAGCGCGTGACGCATCTGTCCCGCGGGCCACGAGTTTGACACCCCCGATCTAGAAGGTTAGAAGATTATAGATTTAGCGTGGCAAGATTCTGTCATTAGGTGCAAGCAAATAAAGGATTGACTCAATTGGATTTCACTGTGGTGTCTTTGGGCTTAGGCCTGACACATCTGCTGACCATGGTATCAGGTGTGACTTCCTGTGCCTCCAGCTGTGATTTTGACTCTGCAATTGCTCCACCTTATTCACTGATTTTCCAGGTGTCCAGGAGATGGTGTCATCCCTTAGTAATAATCCTCCCATTTTGCTTTTTTTTTCTTTCCAAAAATATCTTTTTGTTAAGAAGGAAAAGATAAAATCTGCCTTTTTGACAGCTGGCAGGAGGGATCCCTATCTGGAAGTGCCCTTAGTATGAATCAGCCACATCTGCACTTTAATACTAAACAGATGTTTTGCTTGAGCTTCGTCCCAGCTCAGCCCAGTTGAAGCACACCTCAGTTAGCCTCTGACGGTTTTAAAGGGATGGTTTCTGTGGTTATCTCAATAATCTTTACCCTAGTTTTGTAGGTTTTCTGGACCTTATAATCACCCAGGTTCTAAGGCTTCTGTCTGCGACTGGGAAAAGAGGAAATAAACAGCCAAGGGCCGTTATGGATCAAAGTTCAGACTTTGTTAGGCTTCAAGAAAGAACTGTCATGGGATGGAACATGAGTGAGGTGAGGGAGAGTTTCAGCCATACAGAGTTTTTGCAGAAGGAGGTTTGGATTAAATGCTTCAATCTTTTAGTCAGACATTTTTTTTAAAATTCCGCCATTACTATTTTTATAAAAAAAAACTCAAGGTAGGGAACATAGATAATACTTTTTCCTCCTTGTGTTTTCACCGCAACAACAAACCTGTGAGGTGAGGTGGGCTGAGGGAGAGGGACTGGCCCAAAGTCACCCAGCCAGCTTTCATACCTACATGGGACTAGAACTCACAGTCCCCTGGTGTTTGGCTCAAAGTCACCCAGCCAGCTTTCATGCCTACAATGGGACTAGAACTCACAGTCCCCTGGTGTTTGGCTCAAAGTCACCCAGCCAGCTTTCATGCCTACAATGGGACTAGAACTCACAGTCCCCTGGTGTTTGGCTCAAAGTCACCCAGCCAGCTTTCATGCCTACAATGGGACTAGAACTCACAGTCCCCTGGTGATTGGCTCAAAGTCACCCAGCCAGCTTTCATGCCTACAATGGGACTAGAACTCACAGTCCCCTGGTGATTGGCTCAAAGTCACCCAGCCAGCTTTCATGCCTACAATGGGACTAGAACTCACAGTCCCCTGGTGATTGGCTCAAAGTCATCTAACCAGCTTTCATGCCTACAATGGGACTAGAACTCACAGTCCCCTGGTGATTGGCTCAAAGTCACCCAGCCAGCTTTCATGCCTACAATGGGACTAGAACTCACAGTCCCCTGGTGATTGGCTCAAAGTCATCTAACCAGCTTTCATGCCTACAATGGGACTAGAACTCACAGTCCCCTGGTGATTGGCTCAAAGTCATCTAACCAGCTTTTATGCCTAAAATAGGATTTGAACTCACAGTCTCCTGGTTTCTAAATCAGCATTTTAACCATTACATCAATTTCTTGGTTCTTATGTATCAGTAATGGGTTTCACTTACCTTTGCTACTGGTTCAGAGATGCGCGCATGCGCAGATCATCCGTGATGACGTCTGGGTGGGTGGGTGGAGCCTCCCGCCACCGCCGCTACTGGTTCGCCCGAACTGGGGCGAACCGGTAGCAACCCACCACTGTTATGTATGCTCAGGATGCTGGTGAATACATATGTTTCTGTGCACGCAACATTTCCGTGTAGCCTTTTGCAGATGTTGGGCTTAACAACAAACTGTACATACAAGGAGCCAGAAAAAAACATGCCAGCCTTTCCCATGAAAGCTGCCATGTCACCAAAAGTCACCAAAGTTGGCCTTTGAGTAGCATATCAGGGGAAGGCAGGCCAAAGAAATGAGTGTGCTGTGTCAAAAATTACCCCTGCATTTTAATTTCAATGAATAAATTGGTATGATACCTACCCATTAATAATTAAATAATCCCTCGTATTGAAGAATGATGTCCTGATGTCACCTTAAACCTTACAATCCTTGGAGCAGCGCTTGGAAGGGGCTATCGAGTCACTTTTGACCCCTGGGCAATCACAACTGTAATCCAAAATTCCCTTAATTTCTCTAAACCAGGGGTCCTCAAACTTGGCAACTTTAAGACGTGTGGACTTCAGCTCCTAGAATTCTCCAGCCAGCTATGCTGGCTGGAGAATTCTGGGAGTTGATGTCCACACGTCTTAAAGTTGCCAAGTTTGAAGACCTCTGCTCTAAATGCTAAATGTCATGCTCACTTCCTCGGAAGAAAAGCTTGTTGAAATTTAAATTGATTTGTTATTTATCTGACTGACAACAAAGGCAGAAAAAAAAAGGTTGCAATTCTAGGCACCGGGGAGATTGAATTCCTGTATCACTGTTAGCTACATTAACTTGCTTCCTGGATCTCAATTCAATTAGGACAGCATTCCCTAGCATTAATAAATCAATACCGATGCCATTTTGATACATATATTTGAATGTCTTTCATTATAGACTGCAGGGGCCAGGAGCAGAACTGAAGGAGAAGCTAATGGGACATGACAAGGCAGATCAAGTTGGGTAGGTAAGAGCTCTGGAGCCCCTGAGCTGTAATTGCTTTCAGTTGCAAAAGACTGCAGCCGTGATACACGGGGAGCTGTTTAACTTTAGTTAGGATACAGAGCTAATTGGATAAAAATAGCCAGGGTGGCTCTTTTCCTATGCATGGAGTGTGTGAGTGCGTATGGCCTGAAGAACAACCTAAATTGCTTGATTCTCTAACTGAAGAGTTGGGAGAATCAACCCTATCCAGGAAAAATGTAAAGTGGAGGCCCTCAGTTGAACCTTTTGCTGAAGAAATTAGAGACCAGAGCAGGAGGAGACCACCTGAAATTCCTCTAGGACAGGGGTAGGCAAAGTTGGCTCTTCTATGACTCGTGGACTTCAACTCCCAGAATTTCTGAGCCAATCATGCTAGCTTAGGAATTCTGGGAGTTGAAGTCCATGAGTCATAGAAGAGCCAACTTTGCCTACCCCTGCTCTAGGATACAGAGCTGAGCTCGCGCCACCCATGCCACCAGAAGGGACATGTTGCAGACTCTGTCAGTAAAAAATTCCAGCTGGCGGGGTCCAAGAGAAGAGCCTTTTCTGCCATGGCTCTCACCTTCTGCAACATGTCCCCTCCAGCCAGGTGAGATCTGCACCCACCCTTTTGGCCTTCTGAAAGGGCCTGAAGACCTGGCCCTGCCAACTGGCCTGGGCTCCCGATGTTATTCTGGAGGTAGTTAATGGACTAAGATCCCACCTCATCCGTGTATGCATCTTTGTTATTTAATTAATTTCTACGTCACGCTTCTTACTAATACAGTGACTATGGGCAGCTTACAATCTCATAAAAAGTTAGAAAGTGCTAAAATCAATTAAAATTAGAGTCAAAAAAATTAAAAGTTAAGAATCAAGATGATGATCAGCCTGGAGGAGAAAATCTTCTCTACCCTGTCAGCCACCACCAATGTAGGAAGCCCGTCAGCCATCCCAAGTAGCAGAGCTAGGTTTTAGATTCTTCCAGAAGGCCAGGAGTGTGCGGATGGATCTCACTTCTGATAGAATATTCCAGAAGCAGGGCCACAGCACAAAAAACCTTGAATCCCACCAGCTGAAATTCTTTGGCCAACAGTATCCGAAGTAGGCCCTTTCCCAGGGGTGAAATTCAAAAAAATTTCCCTGCCGGTTCTGTGGGCGTGGTTTGGTGGGCATGGCAGGGGAAGGATACTGCAAAATCCCCATTCCCTCCCCACTCCTGGGGGAAGGATACCGCAAAATCTCCATTCCCACCCCACTCTGGGGCCAGCCAGAGGAGGTATTTGCCGATTCTCCGAACTACTCAAAATTTCTGCTACCGGTTCTTCAGAACTGGTCAGAACCTGCTGAAACCCACCTCTGGTGTGGAAGGAGAGTGAGTTCTACTGTTTAGTTTTCAGCCATAGGCCAGGAAATGGGTTTTGGATGGAAATGTTTCTCTCATTCCCAGGGCTAAAACAGAAAGTTGGTGAGGGAAAGGGAGGGGTGGAGGTGGGGATAAAGACAGCAAAAGAGAAAGAAGGTGAGACATGAAGAAAGAAGAGAAAATCTCACATGCAGGTAGTCCTCGACTCACAACAGTATATTTAATGACCATTCCAAGTTGCAACGTCCCTGAAAAAAGCAATTTGTGACCATTTGTCTCACACTCAGCTAAAGTAGCCTGTAGTACTGCACTCTAACTGCTGCGCCACCTTAGCTCTTCATCATGTGATCGCCATGAAAACACAGTAATCTTTCCCACTGAAGGGATACCTATTTATCTATTTACTTTTACATGCTTTTGAACTGCTGGCTTGGCAGGAGCTTGGAAGAGTAATGGGTGCTCACCCCATCCCATGACACTTGGGTCTCAAACCCGGGCTTTCGGCTTTCCCGCTGACAAACTCAGCATCTTAACCACTGAGGCATCACACCACCTTTAGGGCTGACAATTTATCGGTGCCTAGCATAGAGTCCTTTGGGAGAGGGACAAGTTATAACTACCATTAAATCAATTAAAAATAGAATTTTGGCTGTATTTCATTTTAAAAGTTATACAATGTGATTGTTGATTAATTTAAGCTTAAGGTGTGGTTAAGAGCAGAAAATTATATTGTGTCATTGTGTTTAACCTGACAAGAAATGGAAAGCCCCAATCTTTTCTAAGGCTTAGTTTTGAACCTTCTGAAACTGTGGCTAGAAGACAAAGTTCCATGAAGTATTTTTTGGTGAAACCTATGAGCAAGAAGATGAAAATCTCTGATCAGTTTTTAGAGAATATTTTTTTTACATCTGTCTCATCCTTTTAATATGCCGATTGCTTGGTTAACTAGACATATTTACATTGGGGGTGAATGCTTAAAATGCTTTTGCTAACAGAGAAGTGCAATTTAAAAAATTGAGAATCACTAGACATGTTCCTAGGAGCTTACAAAAGTTCAGCAAAGGTAAACCTACCTTTATCCTAATATTTAGGACTGCAGCTGCACAGCCAACCTAGATGCTAATTCTATTCAGGAATTAGCTATGTTGAATGCAATAAGGCATATTTCCCAGGGACGATTAAAGATAACAGAAATTTCCCCTTCTTTATATTGCTTGGTCACTCATGTAGCATTGATAAGATGTCCTGCTTTCTTCTGGTTCTTTGACTCTTTGACTCCCAGGGAAATGTAGCCCAGATTGGAGCTATTACTCCAAAGTCATGAAAGAAAATGGTTGGGAAGCTTTCCTGAATGCAACAAGCATACTTCTGAATAAACCTGCTTTGGATTGTGGGTGATTTTTCTCATTACAAACATGGGAAGCAAAACCTAATGAAAAAGATCAGCTGGGTTTTTCTTTTTCTTTTTTTTTCAAAGTAAGTTATGGGAAATACCTATAAATATCTCAATAACACGGATGAAAGTTTTTCTTAAAGCAAAGCCACCTGGTTTCAAAGTGTCATCCAAGCCTGAATAGCTCTTAGTATCATGTTTTCACCCACCTGTCAAAATAGATGCAACTATTCCAGTGTCTTACTGGTTTGGAGCTGTTTATAGTCCAATCTTCTTTTTATTTCTGAACCAAATCTCTCACCATTTAATTTTTTTAATCAGAAGGTATTTCTGTGGATTATGAAACAGGATCTCAGGCAGGGTTGCAAATTGAAATAATACAATGAACATGTATCAGACTAATAAAGGAGAATATTTGTAGCTCAGGGTTGACACAAGGGGGTCCTTGGTGCTCTCTGAGCTTGCTTCGTTTCTTGCAGGCGTTACATTACTCAAACTAGGTAACAGCATCAGTGCTAGTAATGAAACATCTGCAAGAAAACAAGCAAGCTCAGAGAGCACCAAGGAAGGACCCCTCACAATCACATTTATCAGAGTCTCCACATCATTTAGTGCAGAGGTCTCCAACCTTGGCAACTTTATGAGGTGTGGACTTCAATTCCCAGAAGTCCTCAGCCAGCATAGCTGGCTGAGGAATTCTGGGAATTGAAGTCCACACCTCATAAAGTTGCCAAGGTTGGAGACCTCTGATTTAGTGCATGGGTGTCAAACTCGCAGCATCATGTTGTGGTCACGTGATGTTTTGTGATGTTTTTCCCATTTGCGGAGCTGGAGTGGGCGTGGGCTGCGCATGATGCATCCGGCCTGCGGGCCGCCAGTTTGACATTCCTGATAATGGGAGATGTGATCAAGGAGATCAGCAAAGCGCATCCAAATATATAGAATTGGTAATAAACTACAGCCGAGGTGGTGCAGTGGTTAAATGCAGCTACTGCAGGCTACTCCAGCTGACTGCTAGTTCAGCAGTTCAGCTGTTCAAATCTCACCAGGCTCAAGGTTGACTCAGCCTTCCATCCTTCCGAGGTGGGTAAAATGAGGACCCAGATTGTTGGGGGCAATATGCTGAACTCTGTAAACCGCTTAGAGAGGGCTGTAAAGCACTATGAAGCGGTATATAAGTCTAAGTGCTATTGCTATTGCTACAGAAAAAAGGTATTTTTTAAAAATCACGTGGCATGTTCTTAACAACAACCATAATATTATTTGAAAGCACTTAACAGTATTCTTTTGTTTTAACAAAGCAGAGAGAGAGAAACAATGTCCCAAGTGCAAAGGGAACCTAGTTGCCATCATATTGATATGCAATTATTTTCCATCTTTATTTATCCCTTGATGCACAAGGAATAACTCCCTCCAGGCCATTCATAATTGAAAAATGCTTTTAAGCCCTTTAAGAGATGAATACTGCATTTTGTAAGGTGCCTGTTTTATTGTCTCCAGGAGTCAGATTGATAAATGACTTGGCTCATACCTTCTTAAGGAACTGAGTAGCAAAGGTTATAGATGGACAACAAATGTTTAAGTCACTCAATGGTCAATCAAAAGTGTGTCCTAATCAATTTGACTTGAAGAGTCATGAGGAGCCATTACAAGAAGGTTGACCTAGGCCGACATCTGTAGAACTGGTTCTACCGGTATATGCAGTACCTCAACATAAGCAGTTATCCATGGGAATATTTTGAGCAAATAAAGAGAACCCACAGTAGATTTCACACACATTTATAAATGTGAGCCAATAAGATTTTCCTTTGCCTTCAGTAACAATGGAAATAGAAGCTTTGGACAGCTGGAAGAGAAGATGTTAAACTGTCCCAAAGGTGTTTTTTCAAAGGACAACTGGACTTCCGTTGTTTTTCCTTGAAGACGTTTCGCTTCTCATCCAAGAAGTTTCTTCAAGGAAAAACAAAGTCCAGTTGCCTTTTGAAGAAGCACCTTTGGGACAACCATGACCTGGATGACTGAGAATCTCCATAGACACAAAGATATGGTGTGTCTATGCCACACTTGGAATACAGCATTCACTTGGAATACAGTATTCTTCCAAGCCACACTTGGAATACTGCATTCAGTTTTGGTCGCCACGATGTAAAAAGGATGTTGAGACTCTAGAAAGGGTGCAGAGAAGAGCAACAAAGATGATTAGGGGACTGGAGGCTAAAACATATGAAGAATGGTTGCAGGAACTGGATATGTCTAGTTTGATGAAAAGAAGGACTAGGGGAGACATGATAGCAGTGTTCCAATATCTCAGGGGTTGCCACAAAGAAGAGGGAGTCAAACTATTCTCCAAAGCACCTGAAGGTAGAACAAGAAGTAATGGGTGGAAACTAAACAAGGAGAGAAGTAACTTAGAACTAAGGAGAAATTTCCTGACAGTTAGGACAATTAATCCGTGGAACAGCTTGCTTCCAGAAGTTGTGAATGCTCCAACACTGGAAGTTTTTAAGAAGATGTTGGATAACCATTTGTCTGAAGTGGTGTAGGGTTTCCTGCCTAGGCAGGGGGTTGGACTAGAAGACCTCCAAGGTCCCTTCCAACTCTGTTGTTATTATTATTATTATATTAAATCTTCAGTTCCATCTGCTTTGACTTAGAGTTCCTTCAAATCACAGGTCCCCAAACTTGACCACTTTAAGACTTGTGGACTTCAACTCCCAGAATTCTCCAGCCAGCATAGCTGGCTGGAGAATTCTAGGAGTTGAAGTCCACAAGTCTTAAAGTGGCCATGTTTGAAGACCTCTGCTTCAAATGGATCAATCCATAACCAAGCTCTGCTCATGTGGGTCCCAATGCAGTTGCATTTCTTCAATTCTGCTGACCTAGGGGATGTCTTCTGGTCAAATGGACCAGGCTGACTAATTCCATGATTGTCCTTGTCATTTCTATGCTGATCAGTCAAAAATTGTTTTTGCCATTCATCTAGTTCCCTTTTCCACTGCATAGGAGCACACTTGTCTCCAGAAACCAATGGAAATTTCTTCTTCACCATGAAGACCAGAAAAGAACTTCCTAGCAGGGTACTCTGACCACCTCCCCTGTTTATTTGCACAGAGCTTCCATTTGCATTACGCTCCTATTACTCATCCTTCCTTGCCCTGAATATTGAAGGCCCCTTTTTTTTGCACTATAAACACATTTTGGGGGAAGCTGCTTGGGTGTTTTAAAGACACGCTTTGAAAGCAGGGAGGTGCAGAGAAATATGATTGCATGATTGCATGAATGATAAACAAAAGCCTTGGAAAATGTCATCACGGTCTACATTCCAAGCAAATAACATTTTTTATTTACTGCCAATGCTTTTGTACTTTTGTGTCGATCACCCAACATGAAGCAGCTTGCAGCAAAAAAATTCCTCCCCTGGAGTGGGGAGAAAATGGGGATTTTGCAGTATCCTTCCCCCATGAGTGGAGAGGAAATGGGGATTTTGCAGTATCCTTCCCCTGCCATGCCCACCAAGCCACACCACGCCCACCAAGCCACGCCCACAGAACCGGTAGTAAAAAAATTTAAATCCCACCACTGTTGCACACATATCACAAGTCAAACGAAATAAAGAAAATACCTCTCTTTCTCCCCAGCCCAACCCCACAACCTTTTTCCTCAGTTAGTGGGATGCCAAAAGAGTTTTTTTTGCACTATAAACACATTTTGGAGGAAGCTGCTTGGGTGTTTTAAAGACACGCTTTGAAAGCAGGGAGGTGCAGAGAAATTCTGCGATGCCAGAAATACGTGCCTTAGATTCACAGGAAAATTTTATTACATTAATTTATTTGATTTTTTTTAATTAGTTTTACTGTTTTTAAATGTGGTTTTTATATTCTGTAAGCCGCCTTGAGTTGCCGTGGGCGAATAGGCAACAATATAAATTCAATAAATAAATAAATAAATAAACAGTCCCAGGACTCTGGGACACTGCAGGTTGCCAGTTGCCCAGCACCTGAAATTTGATCACGTGATTGTAGGGATGCTGCAACATCATAACTGTGAAAACTGGTCATAAGTAACTTTTTCAGTGCTGTTATAACGTTGGGTGGTCATTAAATGAATGGTTGTAAGTCAAAGATTACCTGTACATCTGTACATGACAATGCCTTGGGCCAGTCCATTTGGCCAGCAGTTGTCCATGTTACATCATTTCTTGGCAACTGCTACCCAGATGCTCCGATGTAAAATATTAGCTTCAGCTTCAACCTACACGAGCACACAATAGATTCAAACTTAATGTAAACCACTCCAAACTCGACTGCAGAAAATACGACTTCAGCAACAGAGTGGTCAATGCCTGGAATGCACTACCTGACTCTGTGGTTTCTTCCCCAAACCCCAAAAACTTTAACCTTAGATTGTCTACAGCAGACCTCTCCCCATTCCTAAGAGGTCTGTAAGGGGCGTGCATAAGCGCACCATTGTGCCTACTGTCCCTGTCCTACTGTCCTATTGCCTAATTTACCTGTACCTACTTTGCTAATGTTTATGTTTATACCAATACCTACTATCTTGTACATGTGTGACAAACAAACAAACAAATAAATAAATAAAATAGATTTCTGCAAGATGCAGAGAACGCACGATGCCCCATATTGAAATTTCTACACTGATTGCTCTATGCTTTTTGGGCCAATTTAATGTACTGGTGTGAACTTTTAGAATTCTAAACAACTTCAGGCTTGATTATCTGGCAGACTGCCTGTCTGCCTTGGGATCAAACTCCCTAGATCAGGGGTCTCCAACCTTGGCAACTTCAAGCCTGTAGGACTTCAACTCCCAGAATTCTGAGAGTTAAAGTCCTCCAGGCTTAAAGTTGCCAAGGCTTAAAATTGCCAAGGTTGGAGACCCCTGTTCTAGATGTTCATCTGCAGAAAAAGTCCTTCTGAAAACCCTCTAGGTATCAAACCTTCCCCCCGCCCCCCCGCCTGCTTGAGGCACATAGGAGAAGGTCTTCTCCTGCGCTGTTCCCAAGCTATGGAAGGACATTCCTCGAACGCTGGGCTTGGTTCCACTCTCAATCCTCTCTCTTTAGAAGAGAATCCAGGAGGCTTACGGTGGTATGTCTTCCGTGGTCTTCGATCATTGATTGCCAGAGTTTTAATATGAATTTTTGTAGGCTTTGCTCATTGTGATTTCATTGTTGTTGCTGTTAATTAGCTTGAGTAGTCAAGGAGAACAAAGCAGGCACCGTATAAATCACATAACAAAGATCTGACTTCATGCAAAGCCATTTCTTTAATATTCTAAATGGGCCTCCCCAGGGCTGTTTTGTCTGTGTGTGCATGTGTGTGTGTGTGTTTAACCAATTATGTCTCATTTCACCCTGAGTGAGCACCTAACCATCACACACATACACACCACTCATTTATATTAGACGTGACCTTTTGAATTCTCGGGAAGAGTGTAAATTGTATGTCGCCAGCATAAAATATTAAATCTAATTTATCTTTAATTATTGATGTTATTATGAATTTCATAGTAATGGAGCTAAAGAAGAGAAAGGAGGGAAAAAAATACCCTCCTTTCCCCTCCAGCCCACCCTCTTCACGACTCCGCCATTAAATTGCTGGGTGCATTAGCAGTTTCTTGAGGTTAGCTTATCTCCCTCCCGCTTTTCTTCTGAAAGAGCGGTGATGGATGATTATGGGGAAGTTTGTAAATAGTCTTCCAGATATTTTATATAATTATTGTGCCAATAAAAGAGGGCAGGAGGCTTTCTTTAAAACCGCTAATTATTTTTCAGAGAAAAGAAAGGATGGGAGAAAACCTGGGGGGGCGGGGTGAGGTTGAAATGGTATATCTGTTAACTCTTTTGACCCATTCCTATGCAGGGATTTCCTTTGATGTCCTTCTGGTCAAAGATACACTTTAGGAAAACCAGAGTCGGCTTTATATTAAGTCAGGGAAAGGAACCACACTGGTTTTTCTAGTTGAGAGTTTTCACCAAACTTTCGTCTTAGATTTGATGGTGTTTTGACCAAAAGATTAATTGTGTACCTTGATTACAGTTCTCTCTCTCTCTCTCTCTCTCTCTCTCTCTCTCTCTCTCTCTCTCTCTCTCTCTCTCTCTCCTCTCTCTCCCTCCCCCTCCCCCTCCCCCCTCCCTCCCTCTCCCTCTCCCTCTCCCTCTCTCTCTCCCTCCCTCTCCCTCTCCCTCTCCCTCTCCCTCCCTCCCTCCCTCTCTCTCTCTCTCTCTCTCTCTCTCTCTCTCTCCAGGACGCACACGTACATAGTCACAGACACACTGGTAGTGCAAGCAGTTACATTTTGGGGCGAAGCAATCTTCCAAGTGGGGTGCGATTTCAATATTGCTTTTAGCAGAGCACCCTTTTGATAGTGTTCCAATACTTGAGGGGCTGCCACAAAGAAGAGGAGGGAGTCAACCTATTTTCCAAAGGACCAGAAGGCAAGGCAAGAAGCAATGGATGGAAACTAAATAAGGAGAGAAGCAACCTAGAACTAAGGAGACATTTCCTGACAGTTAGAAGAATTAACCAGTGGAACAGCTTGCCTTCAGAAGTTGTGGGTGCTTCAGCCCCTGGAGGTTTTTAAAAAGAGACTGGACAGCCACTTGTTTGAAATGGTATAGGTCAGGGGTGTCAAACTCAAGGCCCACGGGCCAGATCTGTCCCACGGGGTGCTTAAATCCAGCCTGGGGGCCGGCCTGGAAATATCAATGGACCAGCCCACGGTGCCTCTGCTGGCTAAAATGGGCCGCGTGCAGCCCCCCCATGCCCTGTTTCAGCTGGTAAAGTGCTGCAGGAGGCCCTTCAGGTCAAAAATGAGGCAGAGGGGGACACACACGGGCGCCCTGCGCCACGTTTTGGCGGGCAGGGTGCTGCAGGAGACGTCCGTCCCATCTCCCCTCCCACCCCGCTCCACGCAGGCCTGCGCAGGAGAACTACAATGCTGATCCGGCCCTCGAAGAAATCCAGTTTGACACCCCTGGTATAGGTTCTCCTGTTTGAGCAGGGGGTTGGACTAGAAGACCTCCAAGTTCCCTTCCAACTCTGTAATTCTGCTGGTGGGCAACTCCCACCAGGAAAGTCCAAATCACAACAGCAGCCATGAAGATGCAAGTGTGAAATCCAGCAGGTTCTGACAGGTTCTGGAGAACCGGTAGCAGAAATTTTGAGTAGTTCGGAGAACCGGCAAATACCACCTCTGGCTGGCCCCAAAGTGGGGTGGGAATGGGGATTTTGCAGTATCCTTCCCCTGCCATGCCCACAAAGCCACGCCCACAAAGCCACGCCCACAGAACCAGTAGGGGAAAAATTTGAATTTCATCCCTGCCGTGATGGCTCCATTGAAGCTACCATGTTCCTGGCTTTGAGTCATTTCTGGTGCTTCTTCCATAATTTCAATTAACTAGAACAAATTTCTGGGTGTGCCCAGGTGCCTTGTGAGAGTTTAATTCAATTAAAATTAAATTACATTTAGGGTGCCCAAGCATCACTTGTGGGTGGAGCAAAACAATGAATTCACAGAAGAAGAAACCCATAAAACAAATCTAGTGTGTTTAATCACAATTCTACCACCTAGTCAAAACAGAAAAAGATTTAGGAGATTTACTTTCTGTGCCAAATTATATTATTTAAAAAACTGCACAATCCATTTTTCTTGTTTCATAGCCATTAAAAAACCAGCCTTACATTACATGAGAGTGGGAATAGCAGCTTCTGCTGGTGATAACTTCAAGGTTTCTTCCCTTTCCTTCAGATTTTTCAATTACCAAAAATGTCCACTGAGTAACTTTTCAAAGAGAGTAGGATCTTGTATAGTAGGGATCCCCAAACCCCAGTCCATGGGCCGGCAACTGGCTGTGGCATGCCAGAAACTGGGCCGCACAAATAAGTGAAGCCCTATCCATGGGATGCAGGCAGCACATAAAATTACGCCCTCTGCGGTCCGCTGAAAAACCTCTCTCCATGCAACCGGTCCCTGGTGCCCCAAAAGTTGGGGACCGCTGTTGTATAGAATAGCACTTGGTCTACTTTCAGGGGTGGGTTTCTCTTACCTTCCCTACCGATTCGGAAGTGCACGCGTCGCGTCGGAAGCACACGCTTCGCGCGTGTGCGTCACATCTGGGTACTGACCCTCTGCACATGCACAGAAGTTTTTGTGCATGCCCAGAGGGTTATTTGCCAGCCGCTTTCAAGCAGCGGCGACCGGGGAACCGGTTCGGGGGCGTGGCAAGCCAGCCTTCACTACCGGTTCAGTGACCGTGGCCAAATTTCTGCCATTGGTACACGTGAACCAGTCCAAACCGGTAGCAACCCACGACTGGTCTTATTCTGTGGCTTGTGTACATCTGTCTTAAATAACTTCTCCAAAACTATGAGATCAGTCACTTTGGGGTGGGAAAGGGAGTCTGAATAAGATGCTTCTTTCATCCAATCTAAGAGGTCTCACCCAGAAACTTTTTCATTATTATTATTATTTTTCAACTTTAAACATCACAATATCATAACACAGATCTACACCTATTCACATCTATTATTTTGCTTATATAAAGCTTATACACAGTTTCCACATATTTACAATCTTACATCTTCTTTTTCATGTAGTCTTGTTTCTTAATCCTTTATCTTTCCTGACCCATTCATACCATTTTGACCATACTTCGTAATAATCCGAATTATTTTGATTTTTGAGTTCGATAGTCAGTCTGTCCATCTCTGCACATTTGTAAATTTTGTCCAATAACATATTGTCCGGGGGTATTTGGTTGTTCTTCCGATTTTGCACATACACAATTCTTGCCACTGTAATAATATGTAACATCAGATATTGTATGTTCCTGGGGTGTTGCTTTTTTATGATTCCTAATAGAAAGAGTTCCGGGATGTGTTCCACTGTTCTTCCTGTAATGTACCCAGAAACTTTTTCATTTATCCTTACGGTTGCATTGGGCATAACACCAATCCCTATTACATGCATCTCTTAATCACTTTCTAGCACGATCTGAGAAACTATGCATTCACCTCTCATTTTTCAAATGTAAAGTATCAAGAGTTTGGTAGTTTTCTTGCAGACATTTCATTACCAAGCTAGGTAACCTCATCAGTGCTAGAAGGAAGCACGGTTTGCTCTTATTTTTATATATTATATATATATTGCCATGTCAGAGTTGTAGGAGTGTTCTTAGTAGTTCCATGATAAGGCTGTTGTTTAACTGGTAGCTAGTTTGTTTGCACCGGTAGTTGCTTGATTGGGGTATTCTGGGAATTGAAGTCCACAGATCTTACAGGTTGGACACCCCTATTCTAGATCTTCAGCCCTAAAACCCTACTTGGGGAACTCAAAAGCTCCTGTCAGATTTCATCAAGCTCAGAAGGAATTTTTTTTTTCGTTTGGAGATGTTTCCCTCGCTTTGTTTTGGATGCTTCCTCCTTACCTTCCCCGGAAGGAAACCAGAGTTGCAAGTTTCCCCTTGCTTCTATGAATGGCACCAACCGTTTTCTAAGAAATGTGCTTGAACATTTTTAACGGCGGCAGGGCGGAAGGGAGGGATGCAGGGCCTTCGGTCTTCCTCTTTTCTTTTTTAAAAACATTTGTGTTTTAGCCAGATTTTCATTTCTCCTGCTTGGCTGAGGGAGGTTGCTGATAAAGATAGTGACTTACAGCCCTTTCTGCCGTTGTGAGCCATCCCAAATTGCCTGCATTTGCACATTTTTAACTCACTCCAGGATCAGCAGAGCACTGGCTCATTAGCTAACGAAATGGGCTGGATTTGTAAAGCACGCTAGCTAGCTCACAATCACCACTTCCATCAAAAGAGAAAGCTTAACATGTTCCAGGCCTTCGACTAAGCTACTAAGCTACTTCAATGCGATGGAGGATTTCGGCCGCTATGAAAATGAACAGATAATTTAATGTAAGTGTTTCAAGGTGGTGGTTGTGACTAAATGACATAGGGCCTGGTTCCTTCCCCTAATTTACAGATATCTCAAAACTAACCCACTCTGGTATGAGAGCTTCCGCTTTTTAAAGATCCAGAAGTATTTCACGAGAAATTCCACTCCTCTGCTCACAACAGAATCCCTTATGCCACCAGGCTTGGAATTTTGGGCTTGGAAAACCTACAACTATGCCACCTACGATCTGACCTAAGCGTAGTACACAAAATTATCTGCTACAACGTCCTACCTGCCAATGACTACTTCAGCTTCAACCACAATAATACACGAGCACACAATAGATACAAAGTCAAGGTAAACCACTCCAGACTCGATTGCAGAAAATACGACTTCGGCAATAGAGTGGTCAATGCCTGGAATGCTCTACCTGACTCCGTTGTTACTACATCAAACCCCCCAAAACTTTAACCTTAGACTGTCTACAGTCAACCTCACACCATTCCTAAGAGGTCTGTAACGGGCATGCATAAGCGTACCAGCGTGCCTACCGTCCCTGCCTACTGTCCCCATTTATTCATACCTTGTATTTACTGTGTTCATATTCATGTTTATACTTATACCTGTTATCTCGTTATCTTGAATAAATAAATAAATAAATAAATAAATAAATAAATAAATAAATAAATAAATAAATAAATAAATAAATAAATAAATAAATAAATAAATAAATAAATAAATAAATAAATAAATAAATAAATATCTCCAAGCCTAACAGAGCTTCAGGAGGTGAGGGACTCTCCCTCATTGAGCATATTTAACCAGAGGCTGACTGAACATTGTGAGGACACTGTAGATGCCTCCTGCAGTGAAAATCCAGCACTGAAAGAAAACAATCGCATTAAATGATCTCCAAGAAATCTTCTAGTTCAATGGGTCGATTCACACAACATAATTAACTCAACATTAACATTTGCTTGGTCATCACCTTAAACTAACCAAACAAACAGTCTGTGTTTGTACAATGTAAGCCAGAGGTGGGTTCCTCCCGGTTCGGACCGGTTTGCCCGAACGGGTAGCAACCCGCTGGTGACGTCACAATAACGTCACGGAACCTGTTTGGTCGGTGGCGGTCCGTGGGCGCCACCATCTTTTTTTAATTTTTTTTTTCTTCTGAGCATGTACAGAAGCAGAGTTTCCAGCACTGTGCATGCGGTCACCATTTTGTTTTGGGCTTTTTTTAAAAAAAATTATATTTTTATTTTTATTTTATTTCTTATTTCTTCTGAGCATGTGCAGAAGCCGAGTTTCCGGCACTGTGCATGCGGTCGCTATCTTGTTTTCGGATCCCCCCCCCCCGGATTTTTCGGCACTGGCACATATTACAAATATGGGTACTAAGATTGTGACTGACCTGGTTGGGAAAGAACACAGCATGGATGTCTACACAGTAATCTTTCAGCCATCAATAATGATGCCGATGGATTTAATCTGGCATAAGATACTTATTCTTTCTGTCTTACTCCTATATAATCATCTCTGGAAGGATTACTCTACTAGAATAAGATTTATAAATGGGAATGTCCATTAGAGAAAGTGGAGAAACCTAGGTATACAGTCAAATGCGATTAAAGGAATCGATGTTAGCAAATGAACTCCTCGTTGAAAACTGGTTGTTTTAATGAACTGAGTCAAAAGAAGATAGGGTAGAAAACTTAATTTAATAAAATTAAGAGGCCATCACTCAATAGCACAACCCCTTGTCTCCTGACTTGCCTCAAATACCACTCTCAGACAAACCTGGTCCCTTTATAAAGAGCCATAATTTGTGAAATCAGGATGTCCTGGCCTATATTAGGGATATTCTCAAAATCTAAAAAGATTTTGTGGCTTTTAAAAAGATCGTACATCGTGTGTTTGTGTTTAGAGATAGATGCTTCACCCTTGCATGTTATTTAAGGATTTCAAGATAATAAGCTGTCCTGTTGTGTCACTCTCAACTCAGTATCTGAAACTATGATTGACATAAAATGGATAGAACACTAATAGACTGTTTCAGAACCTTATACAGGTAGTCCTCAACCATTCATTTAATGACCATTCCAAGCACTGAAAAAAGTGACTTATGACCAGTTTTCTCACTTACCAGCGTTGCCATTTCCTTCTCCAGTGGATCACGTTTTGTCAGAGCTCTCTGCTATGACATGTCCGTCTTGGGTGGCCCTGCACGGCATAGCTCATAGCTTCAAGAGCCGAGGTGGCACAGTGGTTAAAAGCAGCACTGCAACTACTTCAGTGACTGCTAGTTCAGCAGTTCAGCTGTTCAAATCTCACCGGCTCAAGGTTGACTCAGCCTTCCATCCTTCTGAGGTCGGTAAAATGAGGACCCAGATTGTTGGGGGCAATATGCTGAACTCTGTAAACCACTTAGAGAGGGCTGTAAAGCACTGTGAAGCGGTATATAAGTCTAAGTGCTAAGTGCTAATGCTATTGCTATTCATTGAGCTACGCAAGCCCCTTCGCCACAACAAGGCAGTAATCCATGAAAGGGTCCCCATGGTTAGGAGATAAAAATCCAGATGCTTGGCAACTGACTCATATTTATGACGGTTGGGTGTCCCAGGGTCCAGTAATCACTCTTTATCAACTGCCCAGCCACCTTCTGACAAGCAAAATCAATGCGGGAGGCCAGATTTGCTTAATGACCAAATGATTCACTTACCAACTGCAGTGATTCACTTAACTGTGCAATAAAGGTTGTAACATGGGGCAAAATATACTTAACTGTCTTGCTTAGGAACAGAAATTTTGGGCTCAATTGTGGACATATCTTGGGGACTACTGTGGGCCTTTCTGCAGTTGTGAGCCATTACAGATTGGATATTTTTCACTCATTCTGGGATCAACAGAGTACTGACTTATTAACTAACCAAGTGGGATGGATTTGTAAGGCACACTAGCTCCCAACCCCCTCCATATAAAGATAACAATTGGTGGGCTTCCCTCATAGTTTAAAAAGCACAATAACTAAGTTCACACAATACTCTCACCCAAACTTAATAAACCATATTATTATGACTTAGTACAATATCTGAACCCAAACACAAGCTCCCAAGCCACAATGGAATTCCATCAATCTGATGTTCCTAACTTGTCATGAATTTGCAGAGTTTCAGCAATCAAGCTAAACCAGCATTCCCAAATTCAGCAACTTCCCTCAGGCGGACCAGAACCAAACATTTCCCATAATAGCAAAGTTAGGAATTACACCCCAGCATCAACACAGGGTGCTAATTTGGAGAAAGCTGAGCCAGCTTTTGTTCTGTTGGCAAACCACCATCATTTATTTATTTATTTATTTTATTTGTGAGATTTATATACCGCCTCACAGTGCAAGCACTCTCTAAGCGGTTTACACCAGTAAGCAATGTATATTTACATTGCCCCCAACAATCTGGGTCCTCATTTTACCTACCTCGGAAGGATGGAAGGCTGAGTCAACCCTGAGCCGGTGAGATTTGAACCACTGACCTGCGGATCAGTGTCAGCTAAAGTGGCCTGCAGTACTGCACTCTAACCACTGCGCCACCTCGGCTCTTCATAAATCATCAATTCATGTTTTTCACAAAGCTGGCTGAAAGCGAACTACAGGCACCCAGCTGTCTTGGTAACATTTATTGACATTCGGAGTGTGTTTTGACATAATGTTGGGAGGGGAGAGACATGCAAATGGGGCAATCATTAGATTTAAAAAGTTCAGTTTTGTGGCAGCTAAAATGCAAGCTTTTGCTGCAGCCTGCCCACTCCCCATGTCCAGACTGTATCATCTGAGACAGCAAAATAAAATATGTGGTTTGCATTTTCAAGAAACAGAGCAGAGCATGAATGCACCTGGGTGGAGAAGGGAGAAACTCACAAGCTAACCTCATCCTGTTAGATCAGTCCACTGGGAAATTACTCAAAGGACGACAGACACTTCTTCTACTAACATCAGCCATAAAAGTACTTTCAGTTCAGCCCCCCCACAAATGAATGCAAGCAGTTTCTGGAACACAAGGCCCCAGAGGGTGCACTATAAAGAGGGAGGGTCCCCCAAAGTCTTACCTTTGCATAACCATCAATATTCGCTTTCTTTTCAAATCCCATAAAATGGTTGGCATTTTTCAGACATAGCAAAGTTAAATTTCACAGGCAACTCACCACTGCTGGGGTCGTAATTTTTTTAAAAAAGTTGTTCCAAGCTCTTGTTCACATGCATTTATCCTCACTTACACCCATTTATCCTCACTTTAAGGGTGGATTCACAATGCACACTACTCCACAAACCACAGTTTAAAAACGTTTGGGGCTGGCTTACCCACTATGCCAAGCCCAAACCAGGGGTGGGTTCCACTTACCTTTGCCACCGGTTCACATCGCGATGTTTCGCACACGCGCGTCCCCTCGTGCAATTCTGCTTCCGTGCATGCTCAGTAGCTATAATCAGCCCGAAACACAGCTGAGGAGCTGATCAGCTGTGCTTCGGACGAAGGAATAAAGGTGAGTATAAACCCAGGGGCGGGCGGGAGGGCCCTTTTTCAAGCAGCAGCAGAGGAAAAAACTTCCCAAAAGTAACAAATTTGGAAAAAATTCCCAAAAAAGATGGCGGTGCCCACGGACCGGCACCAACCGAACCGGATCCGTGATGCCATCGTGATGTCACTAGCGGGTCGCTACCGGTTCGGGTGATCCAGTCCGAACCGGAAGGAACCCACCCCTGGCCCAAACCCCCATGTCTACATTCATTCTTCTAAGCCATGGTTTAACTAAACTACAATGAGTCCAACAATGCTAAACAAAAAAAAAACCACAACCACATAGTTGGCATATTATATACCAAGCCAATGGCACACTACAGGTAAGTCCTCGACTTAAAACAGTTCACTTTGTGACTATTCAAAGTTACAACAGCATTGAATTTTTTTTTCACACTTACTATCGTGGTAGCATCCCCATGATCATGTGACCGTTGCTGTGTCCTAAGGTCATGTGATCACTTTTTGCAACCTTTTGACAAGCAAAATCAATGGGCAAGGCAGATTCATTTACTAGTGTAACTTATCAACTTATTTATTTATTTATTTATTTATTATTTAATTTATTTATTTAAATGGATTTATATGCCGCCCAACTCCCAACTTCACTTAACTGTGGCAAGAAAGATCATAAAATGGGACAAGACTAGCTTAACAAATGTCTCACTTAACAACAAAAGTTTTGGGCTCAATTTTGGTCATATGTCAAGGATTACCTGTACAATGTGAGAACAGCCAAACCTTCTTAGGTTTTAAACAGTACACCTGGACCCAAAAATCCAATGGGAACCAGTCCTGAACACAGTTTTGAAATAGTCTCACCATGGTATCATCAACCCCAACTATAATCTGCCTTAAAAAATGCCAGAGGGTAGCAGAGGCATAAACTAGAAGGTGGAGCAGCTTCCTCAAGGAAATAAGGAAAGTCCCAATCTAGCATTCTTCAACCTTAATCTGATGCCTTTCAGATATATTAAGACTTCAAATCAAAGATTTCCCAGCCAGCATGTCTCTCCTGGAGGGCACCTGGTTGGGAAAGGCAACAATAGCCTGAGCCTCATGAATAACTGCTCATGCTGTTTAAAGAATACTTTATCTATCTGATTCATAAATTCAGTCTAGATTCCATGTATTCATAAGCAGACTCACCAGGCAGAGCTTGTCTATGACGGTGGCAAGAGGGAGAATCCAAACACAACGAGGTCCATTTTCCAGGAAAAAGCCGTTGCAGCTTGAAGTTCTAAGACAAGAGCCAAGAAAGTTCAAAGGTGAAGAAAACTTACCCGTATTTTTCGGAGTATAAGACGCACTGGAGTATAAGACGTGCCTTAGTTTTTGGGGAGGAAAATAGGGGGAAAACAATCTGCCTACCAGGTATTCATCTGGCTAGCGTCCTTAGTCTGTTCAGCTTCAGCACATTATTTTATCCCCTGGTTAGGACTTAAAAAAACCTTCTTCTGAGAGAGTAACAATGAAAGAGCATGCAAGCCAGTAAGAGCTGGGAAGATTGTTAGCACCTGGTTAGGGCTAGAAAAAAACTTATTCAGAGCAAGTAGAGCAATGAAAAAAACCCTGCAAAGACTTAGGGCTGGAAAAACATTCTTCTGAGAAAGTAACAATGAAAGAGCCTGCAAGCCGGTAAGAGCTGGGAAGATCGTTAGCACCTGGTTAGGGCTAGAAAAAAACTTATTCGGAGCAAGTAGAGCAATGAAAAAAACCCTGCAAAGACTTAGGGCTGGAAAAACATTATTTGGAGAGAGTAACAATGAGAAAGCCTGCAAGGTAAGAGCTGGGAAGATCTGTTAGCACCTAGTTAGGGCTGGAAAAAAAAAGCTACATTCAAAGTATAAGATGCACCTAAATTTTCAGCCATTTTTAGGGAGGAAAAAGGTGCGTCTTATACTCCGAAAAATACGGTACTTTCATTATGTTGCTTCCTATATAACAGGAGGCTCTGGTTAGTCTGGCTTCCTTCAGTTATACCTGAGTAGCTGATGTCCACCTTTTTGTCTCTCTAATCAGAGACGGTTGCTTCTAAGGGTTGGCTGGAGGAAGCCCCTATCCTGGGTCAGAACCTGGGGGTCCAGGTCAGGAGCAGTAGCCCAGGTGTTCATTCAGGCTCAGTGGAGCACTTTTCCAGCAAGGGGTCTATCCAGAACCAAACCATAACACCAGTGGTGAAATCCAATTTTTTTTTTACTACCGGTTCTGTGGGCATGGCTTGGTGGGCGTGGCTTGGTGGGCGTGGTAGTGGAAGGATACTGCAAAATCTCCATTCCCTCCCCACTCCAGGGGAAGGATACTCCATTCCCTCCCCACTCCAGGGGAAGGATACTCCATTCCCTCCCCACTCCTGGGGGAAGGATATTGCAAAATCCCCATTCCCACCCCACTCTGGGGCCAGCCAGAGGTGGTATTTGCCAGTTCTCCGAACTACTCAAAATTTCCGCTACAGGTTCTCCAGAACCTGTTAGAACCTGCTGGATTTCACTCCTGCATAACACCTAGTTAGGTTCATACCTGTCAGGCACGAACAACCAGATTTCCACATCTAAGTGTTCAATTAGTTATTTTATTGCTCATGCCTGTAACATAGGAATCTTCTGAGACTGATGGTTTGCACCTCAGTGAGACTAAATAAGGTTCAAATTAATTCAAGGGGAGCTCAGATTTTGCCTTCTTGTGCCCAGATAGGGATTCCAGACTGATTGAGCCCACAAAATATGGTTGCAAATTGTGACAGTTGTTAAGCAGGTCACCCACATGATCACATCCAATTTTACCTTTTATGTGGCAGTCATTAAATGAATACCGTGGTTGTTAAGCCAATTGTCTGCTATGTAAATCCCAATCATATGACTGCAGAATGTTGCAAACACCCGTCAATGTGGGCTGGTTGCCAAGTGCCCAAAAATGCAGTCATGTGACCAGCTATTTGACATTACGACAGGCCCTGAAAAAGTTACTTAGGGCCCCCAGATTCAGAGTTATGATACCTTTTCCCGGTCATGTGACTGCATTTTGGGGACCGGTAACCAGCCCACATTGACGGTTGTTTGCAACATCCTGCAGTCACGTGACCACGGCACAGCTCACACAGTCAAGGACTACTGTATTAGAGACATGGCTTGTTTAATATTGTTTATGGAAGAAGCTGCAATAGCGTGGTTTTGTGCCATACACAAGGCAATAAACCAGAGGTCTTCAAACTTTGCAACTTTAAGACTTGTGGACTTCAACTCCCAGAATTCTCCAGCCAGCTATGCTGGGAGTTGAAGTCCACAAGTCTTAAAGTTGCCATAGTTTGGGGACCCCTGCAATAAACCATGGTTTATAAATCCATGTTGCTGCTTTTGACTGAAGTCCAGAGCAAGCAAACCATGTTGTGGCTTAGTGGATGTGTGAGCTGTGTCTGGCAGTGGAAACGAGAGACAGCTGATGGGTTGTGTCAATCAGATCCAAAAGATGAGTCAAGGCAAGACTCCAAGCCACAGAAGCAACCAGGAGGAAAGACAAAACCGGTCAGGAGCTCTTTGGCACAGCAACCAGCAGGAAATAGGACCAGGGAGAGCTCCATGGGAATCCTGCTGGCTGAATTTTCCTTCTTTAAGAGAGAGGATGGATGGATGTTATTTCTGAAACAGTTGAAAGCAGAGGGAACACATGTGCCCCCAGCTACACTGAGGGCGGGGGTCAGCAACTTCACGACCTGTGGACTTCAACTCCCAGAATTCCTGAGCCCGCCATGCTGGCTCAGGAATTCTGGGAGTTGAAGTCCACAGGTCGTAAAGTTGCCACAGTTGCCCACCTCTGACCTAAGGTCAACCAGCTTTCTATTGGCTCTCATTCATTTTGGAGACTTTAAAGTAAATGGAATTAAACTTGGAAACTATGGTGCTACAAAGATTTGCATCCAGCATCTTAGCAACAAGAATGCCTCACATAAACCCAGCGTAAACTTGTATCTTTATAAAGCCTATATATCAAATTTATCCCTTAATGAAGGTTTGATAGATTTGACCAGTTGCTAAATATCCAAGAGATCAACTTTGGAAAGTGGCAAAGTGTTGCCAAACTCTTAAACCCAGCTAAGGGTGCATCTTGTGTGACCCTGTGTATTCAATGAAGTTGATATCTGAGCTTTTTTAAGTTTGTGGACACCTTAATTCTGCAAATTTATTCTTCTTTTGAAAATGCCTTCTTAGATTGGAAGGTGCTGGAAAGCAAAATATTAAGCCTGATCTTATTTCTAAAAACTGTAAAGGAAGGAAGGAAGGAAGGAAGGAAGGAAGGAAGGAAGGAAGGAAGGAAGGAAGGAAGGAAGGAAGGAAGGAAGGAAGGAAGGAAGGACTTGTTCCAAGATTTTAATGGGAATTGTACTAAGATCCTGATCCAAATGGAGCAAGTATCTTCAGAGGCATTGCAATTCAACTCAGGATACAGTTTGGTCATTGTAAATTCTGGATGTAATAATTGTAAGGCCTCTCTTCCCAGGGATGGGTTCGGACCGGTTCGGACCGGTTCGAGCAAACCAGTAGCAACCTGCTGGTGACATCATGATGACATCACTGACCCAGTTTGGTTGGTGCCAGTCCGTGGCCGCAGCCATCTTTTTTTAAAAAAAATTCTGATATTTTTTCCTGAATTTTTTTTTCTTCTGAGCATGTGCAGAAGCCGAGTTTCCGGCACTGTGCATGCTGTCGCCATCTTGTTTTCAGCTTTTTTTTTTCAGATTTTTTGTCACTGCGCGCCCATGCGGCGTGGGAGGAAGCGAACCGGCAGCGAGGTAAGTAGGAACCCACCCCTGTCTCTTCCCCTTTAGATTTTAATATGTATTAGTTACCTGTTGTAACTCTAGACTGCTCAATTCACTCTTGAAAGAATAAACTCTGTGGAGTCACAATTCTCTTTTAATGAGACCCTATCTGGCTATTTAAAGATAGTCCTCGATTTACAACCCCCATTGGGACCAGAATTTCCATTGCTAAGCAAGGCGGTTGTTAGTCACACCCAATTCTATTATCTTTTTTGCCTAGTGATTGTTTAAATGAATCACTGCAGTTAAAAGAAGCACACGTTTGGTAAGCAAATTCAGCTTCCCCCATTGACTTTGCTTGTTGGAAGCCGGCTGAGGAGGTCTCAAATGGAGATCATGTGAGCCCAGGACACTGCAAGTGTCATAAATACATGGTGGTTGCCAAGTGCCTGGATTTTGATGGGGCTGCTGCAGCGGTCATAATCATGGGAACCTGTTGTAACAGTGGTGGGTTCCTACAGGTGCGGTCCACTCTATAGCACCGGTAGTGGCCCGCTGGTGACATCACAGTACCAGTGCGGTCGGTTGCCGGTGCCTTTTTTTTTAATTTTCTTCTGCGCATGCCCAGAAGCTGAGCTTCCGGCACTGCTCATGCTCTGCCTTCCTACCCCACAGTGAGTCCAAGCAGGGGAGGATGGCTGATGGAGCGTGTGAGATGCTGAAAGAACGGGCGGCAGGAGCTATCTCCATTCCCCTCCCTTCAGCAGTCTGAGAAGCCACGAACGCGCGGTGATAATCCTAGGCATTTTTGCACATTCGAGGCTTCTCGAGCTGCTGAGGGGAGGGGGAATGGGCAGCAGGACCTATCTCAGTTCCCCTCCCTTCAGCAGTCCGAGAAGCCACGCCCACCCGGTCACATGTCTGGCAAGCCACACCCACAAAATAAGCCACGCCCACAGAGTGGTAGTAAAAAAATTAGGAACCCGCTCCTGAGTTGTAAGTTACTTTTTTCAGTGCCTTGTAACTTTCACCAATTGCTAAATGAATGACTGTAAATCAAGGACAACCTATACAAGAATTAGCCCATAAACTACTTCAACCAATCTGGCAGGGCCTAGGGGGAGAGCCTTCTCTGTGGGGGGCCCTGTTCTCTGGAACCAACTACCCCCAGAGATCCGAATTATCCCCTCCTTGCTGGCCTTCCGAAAAGCCATTAAGACATGGCTCTTCCTGCAGACAGGATGATTTTGAGACCATTTCACATCTTAGGTCTCCCGCACGTATGTATGGTTTTGTATTTTTTTTTAAATTCTTTTTTAAACTGTTATTATTACATTGTTTAGTTGTTCTTTACATGTTGTATGCAGTCCTGAGTCCCCAGGAGTAGGGCGGCATATAAGAACACTAAAACAAACAAACAAACAAACAAATAAATAAATAAATAAATAAATAAACCAAAACAAGAAGCAATACCTATATCACACAATAAGCCTTGGTTTTGTTGAACTATGATTTATCAAGCAGGCAATAATGTCCTACGGGCTGCTGTGTAGGACACCAATTTGGGCAACATCTAAGTAGAAGACCTCTATCAATTTTATACATGAATGAAATATTTCTTTGGAATCATTCAGATGTCCCCTCCTGGCTTTCTTATCTACCTCCCAGTGCAACCATTTTTATCATCATCTAAACTATCTGATCAGGGACTTGGATATAATGCAATTAGAATTATCATTTTAAGGGTATTTAGATGAAATTTAAAGCCAGCCTTGCAGTAATTTGGCTGTCAAGGAATTGATTTTGATCCTTAGTACTCTTTCATTTTCAATAGAGTACTGCTCTAACCAGGTTAATTTCTGTTAAGCACATTAGTCAGGTACTTCTAGCTCCCCAATCAAATGATTATATGTCTCTGGGCTTTGAAAAATTATAACAATGGTTACCACTAGATGGGAGCAGAAACTTGGAGGTTTCTAAATCTCTCTGCTGTTCTCTGCTAGGCAATCAGATTTCTGCAATCTCAACCAGTTGCCCTAATCTTAGCAGTATTGCACGAACCCCACAACACAAAAAACAACTAATGTACAGGTAGCCCTCGATTTATAACCACAAATGAGAGCCATATTTCTGTTGCTAAGTAAGATAATTGTTTTGTCCCATTTTACGACCTTTCTTGCCACAGTTCTGCCACATGGTTCACATAGCTTGATGCATTTATACATCGCATCAAGCTGTAAACCATGTCTTATCAATTACCATGGTTGAATTCATACAATGTAGCTAAAATAAAATCCAAAAGACTATCCTAAAGTGGTATTTCTCAACTTTGAGGTGTGTGGATTTCAATTCTCAGAATTCCCCAACCAGCAATTGAAGTCCACACATTTTAATGCAAAGTGCCTTAAAGTATTTAAGCAATGCCTTTAAGTTGCCAAGGTTGAAAACCAATGGTCTAAGCTAGGACTGTCAAACTCCCGGCCCATGGGCCAGATGCGTCACACGCTGGCCATCCCCACGCCTGGTTTAGCAAAGGGGGGGAAAGTCCCGATATGTCACATGACGCTGCCGTGACTACGTGAGTTTGACACCCCTGGTCTAAGCCTTAGACTCTAAGGCTAGTCTTAAACCATTGTTTTTTAACCTTGGCAACTTAAAGATGTGTGGACTTCAGTTCCCAGAATTCCCCAGCCAATAGGGAATTCTGGGAGTTGAAGTTCACACATCTTGAAACTCCTAAGATTGAAAAATATTGCATTTAGACAACAACTAATGTTGTGTAAGGTATTTTATCTTGAAGCCAGTGTCTGATTCACAATACATAACAGGGATGTATTAAATAATTAAGTCAATTATCAGTGGCTGATAGCAACCAGTAGAGGGCAGTAGAAGACAATCTACAATATTTTATTCCTTCATACAAGGAAATTTAACTTGGGAGTCAATTTCTCCTTAATGAAAAAAACTGGAAATTAGACAGAAAATGCCCGCCTGGTTGGAAATGCAATTTCCAGATCATTTTTAGATCCTCAAGAATGAATGTGTGAATGTTAATATAGCAGGTTTAGCAGCTTATTTCTTAATAGCTTCAAAGCAGTGAACAAACTAGCCTGTGTTATGCTATTTCACCTATTTTTTAATATATATTTTCAGAGTAGAGACAATCTGAAGGCAGAATTGGCCTAAACAACCTAGGTGAGGAACACCCCACTATCAGCTAACAATTTCATTTTTATTACAGTATTTGGTAATGTGATTTTCGAAGTAATTTCTTAAGATAATTTTTATCCGGAAGAAATGACAGAATTGAAAATTGAAAGTGAAATTTTATGAACATCCATATTTCTACAGGAATGTAGTTTTTTTATCTTAATATATTTTTCTTAATGTAAGTGATTGCGATTGTTCGAAGTGACAGTGTAGCAACCCCAGGTATGATCAAAATTCGAGTGCTTGGCAACTGGCATGTATTTACAACGATGATAGTGTCCTGGGGTCATGTGATTGCCATTGGTGATGTTGCTTGCTGGCGTCTGCCAAGCAAAGTTAATGGGGGAAGCTGGGTTTTCTTAACAATCATGTGATTCACTTAACAACTGCAAACAACTGGTGCAAAAATCATCATAAAATCAAGTGCTATTCACTTATTTTTTATTTTATTTGTTTATTTGCCAAGCATATATGATTATAAGCAAAGTATAATCAGTAAAACATGATTGAATATATATGTAATATTACAAGCATGAATAAGAGTAAAAGAGGTAGGCACGATTGTGCGCTTATGCATGCCCCTTACCAACCTCTTAGGAATCGGGTGAATTAGCAACTACCTTATTTACCAATGAAAATTCTGATCCCAATTGTAATCATAAATTGAGGATTATCCGTACCCAAATAATCTGTAAGGGGGAGTGAAACATAATTATCCCCCCAACTCATTGCAACCTCTGCATTTAAGAAATGAACAGTTATTTAGTTCTGCATTTCCCTCAACCTAGCTTCTAATGCAGTGGTTCCCAACCTTTTTGTGATCGAGTACCACTTGGAGGTCCCGTACAGTCGCCGCGTACCACCTGGTTCCAGAGAAACTAAATTCGATCAGATATCACTTTATTTCCATAATTGTACCGTTCCTTTTTTGGCCCCGCGCATCCAGCAACTGGATTCTCGGGCAGCCGGGACCAGGTGGGTGGCGTGTGGCAACAGTTGCAAATCGTTGCCAGATTATCTTGTGTTAGGCAGTAAACATTTTTGTGAAGTAAAAAAAAACTAACTAAAAATCGTTCATGACCCCGAAAGTGTTCACGTACCACCTGGAAGGCCCTCGCGTACCACTAGTGGTACACGTACCACAGGTTGGGAACCACTGTTCTAATGAAAGTACACAGTTGCCCAAGCATTTTACTCCTAGATGTTTAGCTTGGATTTGTAAAGGTGAAGTGGAGGAAAAGAAAAATACAATTTCTTTGTGTATTTTCAGAGCGTGTCATGATGGTGTTTCCTTTCATTAGTTCTCCAGATGAATATTTAGAACTATACTGCCATCGTATGACCAATATAGCTTGGTGCAAAGACAGGATGGATTTCTATGAATATTTTTTTAAAAATTGTCAAGTTTTTGTCAAGTCTGAATACAGCAAGTTCATTCTGCAGGACTGAAAGGTGTTATTTTGATTTCCACTACTACAACAATGAACACACTTGTATTTGATTAAATATAAAAAAATCCTGCCTTGGAAAATAGGTATTTTAATAACTGCAGCTCAGGTAAAATGAAATTTTCTGGATTTTACTGTTTGGTTTTTAATCTACTGTAGTAGAACGTTTAACCAAAGAAATATTTTTGACCTCTCTCATGAATATTAAAGATATTGGTTAACCTTCTGAAAGAGAAATGGTAAGCGGTAGGAAATGGATATATGCATTCTACTAAGCCGCGCAGGGGTGGCCAAACTATGGTTCTTTGAGGACCTGTGGACTTCAATTCCCAGAATTCCTGAGCTAGCCATGCATGCATGGCTGGCTCAGGAATTCTGGGAGTTGAAGTCCACAGGTCCTCAAAGAACCATAGTTTGGCCACCCCTGTATTAAGGTCTTCAAACTTGGCAACTTTAAGACTTGTGGACTTCAACTCCCAGAATTCTCCAGCCAGCATAGTTGGCTGGAGAATTCTGGGAGTTGAAGTCCACAAGTCTTAAAGTTGCCAAGTTTGGGGACCCCTGATTATGGTTTGTTTCCCAACATAAACCACCTTGAGCTCCTGGAGGAAAATGAGAAATAAATCTCATATGCGGGCTGGGTAATTCTGGGAGTTGAAGTCCACCTATCTTAAACTTGCTGAGGTTGAGAAACAGCGCATTAAAGAAATTAGCAAATAAAGGAAGTGAGGTTTCTTTTTCTTTTTGTCAGCCCTGGCTTTAGCTCTCTTTATTGCGGAGCGGAAACCTCGAAAGTTTCTGCAGAACAGAAAAACAGAACTCGCTCCCAAGAAATAAATGTTACCTCACAACCTTGTTTGTTTTCTGACGAGCCCCCTTTACTTTTATTATCTTTGGTAGCTTGTAATTCCCCGCCTGGCCTCTTAAGCGCTGCAGCTCAATTCCCCCCCTCCCCACTATGGCAGCCGCTCGCGCACGCATCTCGATGGTTCCTCCTGCTGGAACTTCAGCGATATTTTTCCCCTCGAGGGACCGACTTCTGTTTTCATTCGCGTCATCAGTTGACATCACGAGGCGGAAGCCGGAAACAGGAAGTACTTGATGTTTACCGAGACGACGAGAAGATGGCGACTACTGTGGATACGGGGGCCTCTGCGGATGGGACGGTGAGAGATGAGTGTTGCTAGAAGAGTGATAACGACTCGTTTTAGGGCAATCTGGCCACTGGACTGCAACCGAAAGCTTTCAGTCCAGCACAGCCCGAGGCGCCGCGTTGGGGAAGGTTGTCTGTATCCTGGGAAGTAAGACATTTGGTTTGGCCGGAGTTGCTGCTCTGAATCGGTGGCAGGGATGGGAAACCTGGGCTGGACTACAACTCCCAACATCCCCAGCGACCTGTCTGTGCGGCCTTGCTGTGAGCTGCAATTCAGCAATGCCTAGAACAGGGGTCTCCAACCATGCAAACTTTAAGACTTGTGGACTTCAACTCCCAGAATTTTGGGAGTTGAAGTCCACAAGTCTTAAAGTTGCCAAGGTTGGAGACCCCTGGCCTAGAAAACCACTTGATCTTTTTAGAAAAGAGACCCATCAAAGCAGATGATGGGAAGAATTAATGGGGGGGAGAAGGATAAGAGAGAGAGAATCTCATTCTTTTTTGCATTGTTAATACTGTAGGGTGTATAGGTAGATCCTGGAAGTGTTTATTTATTTATTTATTTGTGAGATTTATATACTGCCTCACAGTGCAAGCACTCTCTAAGCGGTTTACACCAGTAAGCAATGTATATTTATATTGCCCCCAACAATCTGGGTCCTCATTTTACCTACCTCGGAAGGATGGAAGGCTGAGTCAACCTTGAGCCAGTGAGATTTGAACCGCTGATCTGGGGATCACAGTCAGCTAAAGTGGTCTGCAGTACCTGCCTCTAACCGCTGCGCCACCTCGGCTCTTTCCCTTGTTAAGTTTAGAATATTATACAAATTATCAGTTTAGTTCCCTTTCACCTGTATTTAGGAATACGTTGAGAAAAGCCTTTTACATGTAGCCTGATCCCTTCTCCTCTTGCATGTTGAGATACTTTGTCCATTGATTTGTTGATTGGGACCCATCAAATTGTTTTTGACTCCTAGCAACCGCATAGATTTTCTCCATCATTTGTCTGTAATCTGTCCTTTCAAGACTCCTAATGGTTCACTTCATCATCACTGTAATTGGATCTATCCATCTTGCTGCTGGTTGTCCTCTTCCTCTTTTCCCTTCTTATATTGTTAATATAGATATACTACACATATAATTATTAACATTGTATTGTTGAGAGTGATTTACAAGGATAATTGGTTTTTCTTGGGTTTTGATAAACCACTCCATCATCCTTGATCCCTTTCTGTATTTTAATTGTAATAGGTAGAGAGAGTTTACTATGGAAGTTTTTATTTTCTCCTGGTAGTATATTGTTAAAGCTCAAGACAATAATTATACTTCAAAAACCTCTTTCTTGAACTTTTTGATCTCTTAGAAAACACAGAATTAGATATCAGATCCTGAGTGACAAAATTAGACACATCTTGGTAATGGTTTTAGACCAGTACAAATAAGACAATAACAGCAGTGAAAATAATAATTGATCCCATATATCCACCAAGTCAAATCCCAAAAGTGTCAGGCCTGTATGCCAACCATGGGTTAAAATGCAAGAAGCAATAGAACCGATCCATAAGTGGGCTCTGTCAATTAAAAGGAAATGTGGCTAAAATCAGTTTGGTAACAAAAGAGAGCAACTATAACATGTGTTTAGTGCTTTATTTAGTATGCAATCCTGATTGTGAAACTGCTTTTTATACATAGTGTATAACTGTTTATCTCAACCCCAGATTATTATTATTTTAAATACATGTGCGGGATATTCCAGATGGTTTCCAACACTTCAGACAGTCTGATGACAGCTGAAGAAGCTGCTGCCCAAAAGAGGGAAGAACGGCTTAGAAAATTCCGAGAGCTTCATTTGAAAAGGGTAAAGTTACTTTGTGACTTTTGGATTCAAAAGAGCAGTAAATCATCTGGGTCATACCCTTCTGAGACCTAATTAAATTATATGGCACAGTGTACAAGATTTATGTTGCAACAATTTAGCATGCAAGATAGAAAATGGCTTGAAGAGGGTGAGAAGAAAAAAAGTTGGTAATTCAGGATATAAAATTTGTAATAGTTTTTATTTTAATTCTGTTTGCTGTCCAGAGTCATTTGTTGAGGTAGGCAACCATATAAATGGGATAAATAAGTAAATGTTACTATTTATATTATATTATATTATTATATTATTATATCATATATCATGTATATATAATATAATATTATATTTATTATATTATATTATTATATTATATTATATTATATTATATTATATTATATTATATTATATTATATTATATTATATTATATTATATTATATTATATTATATTATATTATATTATATTATAATATATTATAATATATTATATTATATTATTATCATATATTATATTATATTATTATCATATATCATGTATATATATTTATTATTATATTATTATATTAATTATATTATTATATTATATTATATTATATTATATTTATTATATTATATTATTATATTATTATATTATTATATTATATTATATTATATTATATTATATTATATTATATTATATTATATTATATTATATTATATTATATTATATTATATTATATTATTATTAGTATACCCTCCCATATTTGGGTATACCAGGTGATTTGACAGAAAAAGCATTTAATCCATCCCCTGGTCCAGCTGATACAGGGAGGAGAATTTGTGGCCTAGAGGTTAAAGCAACTGCCTGACAGGCAAGCAGCCCAAGTTTGAATCCCAGAAGGGTATGGAGCTGACCTTATATTCTTGGAAGTACATTGTCAATATCTTGAGAACTCCATAATTAGAGGCAATCTGAGGTCCTGGGAATCACTAGCCATAAATGAATGTTTTTATGTTACCAAGACTGAGGGGTGATGTTACAGAGTGAAGAAAGAGCTCCTAAATCCATCTTTAACTCAAATTCTTAAGTCAGAACTTGTACTTACAAACCAACTGCCTACTACTAAAAATGTTAGATGGTGTTATCCTTCCTGGAGCCAACGAATCACTGAAACTCCACTTTCAGGAACCACTGAAAACAGGCTGTATATAAAAAACACACAACTTTAGTAATTCATCAGCTCAAGAAAAAGAACATCACTCACCATTTTCAGTAGTAGGCAGCCTTAAGGGTTGTCCTTAAATCACCATGTTCTTCACCTGGGTGATGCTTGTTGTATTAGGTTAAAATAAATGACAGTAATAGCCAGAACAATTACTATTGTGCAGTAACAGCCCACCAATAAGCAGATTAATAAGCCTCTGCTGCAGGATCTGTTTGTCCACTTTTATTTGGATTGCCATGAGAATTTAGCATTCACTGGCAGAGTAGTTCTTATTATTGGTGAAGTTTGTAGCTTTCTTAATTTTTTTGCTGCTTATCCCTGATTTGTTTCTATTTTCTAATGTTATCAATCGCTGGTAAATGGGGAATGTTGTTAACTCTTGTTTATTTTTAAAAGAATGAAGCCCGTAAGTTAAATCATCAGGAAGTTGTGGAAGAAGATAAAAGGCTGAAGTTACCAACCAACTGGGAAGCAAAAAAGGCTCGCTTGGAATGGGAACTCAAAGTGGAAGAAAAGAAAAAGGTAAACAAGCAAATAATATGTGTGCCTTTAAGACAATTAGAAAGTTTTTTTAAAAGTCCCGATGGTTACTGTTTTTTCACTAGGTTATATTCAAAATGAGCAATGATAGATACAATACTAGCACCATTACTGGAAAATACTGGCATCCAAATATAGCCCCTTTGCATTAGTGTGCAAAACATGTGATGTACATTAATAACTCAAAATAATTCTATAAGATATTTTTATGTTTTAAATGGAAGGGCCCAATGTAGCTTCTGAAAGACCAAAATTCTGTTATTATTCCAAAAATGACATTTCATAACCCTTTACCAAACGAGTAAAACCACAATTCACATAATATTTTTAGAATTTCTATAACATTAGGATGCATTTGTGATTTCAAGGAATCTGTTATTCTTTCGTGCCATATGCTTGCATCAGCCCACCCAGTATTTGGATTAGGCAGGATTTAAACAAGGGATTTCATAATTCATTCCTTTTGTCAGGATGTTCTCCATTTAACAGGTCTGCAACCTTGGCAACTTTACGACTTGTGGACTTCAACTCCCAGAATTCCTCAGCCAGCATGCTGATTAATTCTGGGAGTTGAAGTCCACAAGTCGTAAAGTTGCCAAGGTTGCAGACACGTTCTAGAACACTGTCAAAAAAGGTTGGCGTTATTATGGATATAGAAAGAGAAATCAACAGCAGATTACGTATAATTCAGCTAAAGACTAATTTTATAAGGAAATATAAATTTTAGCTCACAGAGGAACATTTTTTGAAGATCTGTTTTAAATTATTAAAATGAATTTACTGTATACTAGGAATGCCAGCTGAAAGGGGAAGATTATGAGAGAGTAAAGCTGCTAGAAGTAAGTGCAGAAGATGCAGAACGCTTTGAGAGGAAAAGGAAGAAGAGAAATCCTGATCTTGGGTTTTCAGGTAGGGGGGAAATGATCCTTACTGTTTTCAAATACATGTTGAATAAAAATAAAGTTTTACGCAGTGGCCCATATCAGGGGTTCTTCTATAGTACTTTGCCCTGTGGGTCATAAGAAAATTGGAAGGGGATCATAAAACATTTTCAGAATTGATCGTGGTTACCCAGCCAAAGTGGGAACATTGTCAAAACTCCTGTTTGTCATGGTAAATTCAAATTGAGAGCAAAAGTCAGAGATACTTGTCAATCAAAGCCACTTTATTTATTATCTATTATTCTTCATCTTTATGTAAATGAAGACTCAATCATCCAGGCCAAAAGTATCTAAAGAGGTTAAACCATGGACCAGTTTATTGAACTGAGACATTTCGTTACTCATCCAAGTAACTTCTTCAATCAAAATGAAATTAATTTGATTAGGCATAGTATCAGAAAGTTGTTGGACTGTACTAACTCTGCCATACTGACTGCAAGGAGTTTCGTCCCAAAATGAAATCTGATATGTAAATGAAGAGCATTATTTACATATAGCATTTCATTTGGGGGAGAAATCCCACTGCAGTCAGTCTGGCAGAGTTAGTACATTCCAAGGACTCTCTATGCCTAATCTAACAAAAAAAATCATTTTGATTGAAGAACTTACTTAGATGAGTAACAAAACATCTCTGTTCAATAAACTTTGGTCCAGTTGCCATGATCTAATCTTTTAAATATTCTTCATCTTGTTCCTGAGAAAGGAGTTACACAAACTTATTTATCATTGCGGAGGGAATCACAATATTGCTGAGATAGGTTGCCGTATTCAGTAAAAGTTTATTGTTCACTAAGCTAATTTCTTTGCTCTATAGACTATGCAGCTGCTCAATTACGCCAGTATCAGCGGTTGACCAAGCAAATTAAACCTGACCTGGAAAAGTATGAAAAATTAAGAGAAGAAAGGCAAGTAATTTTTTTCACAGGGTTTTTTATTTATTATGTGGTAGAAGGATCTAGAACGAATATTTACAAATAAGATCATTCCCAAAGGCATATGAATTAGAATACAGGTAGTCCGTAAGTTTGGACAGTAATTGAGCCCACAATTTTGATCATAAATCATGATGGTTATAAACCAGGCTACCATGTGATTGTGTACATTGCATTGCGAATGCCGCAGTCGTTAAGCAAGCCCATTGTTTGCTATAGGGTGTTTTTTGCTGCAAATTAGAAATAGTGGTTTCTGGCAAAAATATAAATCATGACCACAGGACACTGCAAACATCCATAAATGTGGCTGGTTGCCCAAAATGTGGTGTGTGCGTGTATATGCGAGGTTGATGAATCTGGGTGTAAGTGTTGTGGTCCGCCAGCGGCCTGCAGAGCTGGCAGCAGAGTCGGACAGCGAGGAGGCTGGGGAGGAACATGGGCCAGGCTTGGAGTCTGGAGAAGGCTCTGTGTCGGAGGCAGAGATGGGGCCCGAGCCATCTGGGAGTTCTGTGCTGAATCCAGAGCCTCCAGAGGCTGACATGAGCGAGGCAGAGGAACAGGAGGAGCCTGTTCCCAATGCGCGATGTGCAGAGCTGCAGTAAGGCTTGGAAATGATTGGCCCCTCCCATAGGACATAAAAGTGGAGCTCATGGATGTGCTTGTTGCAGGAAGCAACTTGGTTCAATTCTGGTCAGTATAACTCAGCAGCTCCGTTCTGACTCCGTGCTCTGTTTGGCCTTGCAAAGCTCCTTGCCAATTAGGTCTTTGGCAGCGTGTCAAGAGAGATAAAGGTTGGTGTTTATCAACCTTCTTCCAAAAGACTCTGGCAGACTTCTGTCGGACTAATTAACATTGTTTGGGACTTATTACGGTTGTGAATGAACATTAATTCACAGCCGTTGAAATAAAAAGAGGTTTTTGGGACTACGTTTGTGTTTTATGCTGTATCAGGAAGCCTAGGTCAGAACAATAAGTAGCATTTTCAGCCTACATTATAATTTTGAACAGTCACTAAGTGACCAGTCCTAACTCAAGGATTACCTCTAAATTTTGCACAGCTGGTATTAAAATAGAGGAGTAATGTTCCATCTACCTGGTTCAATTTTGGTTAAGGAGAATGAGAAAAGTGGAAAAGATTATAGATATGGAATTAGAATACAGACTCTTAATCAGCGCTACCATAACGGGTTAGATATTGATATTTTTGTCCCAAATTCCTGAGCTAGAGAAATTTCACAAAAATGTTACTGTTAACATTTATTTTCTCCTTTTTCTCCTTCAGTGGTGAAGATTTTTTCCCAACTTCAAATAGTTTACTCCATGGAACTCATGTACCCTCCAAAGAAGGCGTTGACAAAATGGTTTCAGATCTTGAAAAACAGTTAAGTGCCATATTCATAATGAACGTTTAAATTTATTAAGCATCTTGTACAGGGGTCCCCAAACTTGGCAACTTTTAAGACTTGTGGAATTCAACTCCCAGAATTCTCCACCCAGCATAGAGAATACTGGGAGTTGAAGTCCACAAGTCTTAAAGCTGCCAATTTGAAGACCTCTGATCTTGTATATGTGCTTATCATAGACCTCCTGCCTCCTCCTGTTTTATTTTAGATTGCATTATTTAAGCACTTTGTACTTATAGAGTCCATCTCATTTTCTTTCCTATTTATTTTTCAAATAATATAATTATCAGGCAAGGCTTTGCCCCTTTTAAATGATTCTAAGTAATCATATTAACTATAGAACCCAGAGATTGATTTGCTTTGGAGTGGATTAATGAAATGCAAGTTTTTTTATTCCCGTTGACCCCATTAGCTGAATATACAAGGGGGGGGATTCTATTACTGTCTCAAGTGAAGAACATCCAGTACCTCATTAAAATATGAATTCAAGATGTAGCTATATACAAACATAGCTAAGTATTTCGGTTTCTCTTTCAGAATTCAAAAACGTGAAAAATACAGCCGGAGACGTTCTTACAATGATGATGCAGATATAGACTACATTAATGAGCGGAATGCCAAGTTCAACAAAAAGGCTGAGAGGTTCTACGGGAAATACACTGCAGAAATTAAACAGAATTTGGAAAGAGGGACAGCTGTGTAGACCGAAAAGTTCAAGAGGCTGGCGTTGCTTTCTCAGTTTGGCTTCTTTAAAACCATGTGTAAAATATGCTTTGCAAACATGTTCTAATGCTAGAATGAAATTTGTCCACGTATAGTACTCCTCCTTTCAAAGAAGGGTATGTTAGAAAAGTTTTAAAAATTATGTAATTGTAGAAAACCAAAGTATTTGAAGTTATGGTTGGTGAGCCAGTTATTTCATTTTTTTTAATGAAAATGTTGAATCACAAATTACTTTTAAATGTATGTGTGGTTTATTTGAAAACCATTACAACTGTGTTAGTTGATACGTTATTTTTGCTAGTTTGATTAAACTAAGAGCCATGGCATATAAAGCTATTTTTAAAACACTCTTGGTATGCTTTGTCTGCTTAATGAGCATCTCGTTTATAATGCAATTAGTGGGAAGCCCCAAAAAGTAATGAAACAATTCAGACGGATGTGAAAAACATATCCAAGTAGTACACACAAAAAAAGGCTGGGTTAGAAAGCTCCCTAAATATTATTTGTATTTAGAAACGTGTGTAATATTGTTCATACAGGTAGTCCTCAACATACAACTGCTTGTTCAGGGATCTCTTAATGCCACAATCCCCAGCACCACCTGCTACCCTTACTAGCTAACCTGTTTCCCAATGCCCACCCACAGCACTTTTCCATTCCTTCATGATCCTTACTTGGTACTCAACTCTTCCCACTTAATGACCCTTGCAGTCCTCGGATTACAGCAGCAATGCAGACTGCTGTCGCATTGTATTGGCAATTCTAGTCAACTTACCATTGTAACCTGAGGATACCTTTGTAACAAATTAAGTCTGTTTCATCAAAAGATGCCATGATTGGGCCAGTTTTATTATTGTTACATTAGATATTGGATGTGATCAAATGTTCAATTGTGATTGGGTTAGTGGTGGCACACACTTTCTCCAACAATTGACCTTTATGGTTACCTTCCTCCTCGCCTTGCAGTTCTTAAACAAAACTCCCAAGTCTGTAAAATGCCATAGAAGCTTTTCTTCCCTCCACAAGTTCTTGTGCTTGTTGGAATGAGGTTTTGCCTCAATGTGCTTGCTCCTTTTCTGCTTGTTGCCAGCTGAGCTCCCAAACTAGGCAGGAATCCCACCAGCATATGGTGCTTACTGTAGCTTCTTGTCCTGGCAATTGGGATAACCCTCTTGCCTGCCTGAAATTGCTGCCTGTAATAATTGGTACATTCCTGAAAAGGCTGGAGGTGTGGTTCGATTTACTAAGACAGTGTGGATGCTAGTAAGTAAACTGAGTGGGGGAATGAATGGCTCCATTACCTCTGAAGTTTCTAGGGCTGTATACTCAACTATCACTTATTCGCGGTAACATATATAATGACCTTACTGCCTTTGGAATTGGTTCCAAAACTGAGGGTGCTACAGAAAATTGGCAACATCACTTAAGCAGATGAAACTAAATTTGTAGATATGCCTTATTTTGGTACTTGCAAGGAAAAACAGGTACCTGGTGACTCAAAAAATTGTTAACATTCATTTTGCCCCTTTAAAATCCCTGAAAACATGTGGACTGATCTGGAAGTTTTAAGTGGTACTTCTGATACATTACACTTCTGCTCTAAAGTACCCATTTTATCCCTTAACACAAAAGCAGACAGAATAATTCCAATTCAGTCTGTTCCATAGGTGGCTAATATTCCAGCACGTGCACCAATAGCTTATGGGTAATCTGTCCCTGTACTCATATACTACTTGGGTCTTTTATATTTCAGACAACAGAATCTAATCAAATATGTGATTTGCTAAAATAGCTATTTTCACGTCTTTTTCCTTTGAATAAAAACAGTACACTTCCATAGAATATTCAAAGTTTATTTGAAATTCTTTACTATTAGATTTTTATGAAAATTGCAGAAAATATGCAACTTGTATAAATTCATCCTTCATCCTAATTTTGAATGCCATTTTTTTCTTGAATACCATTGTAATGTCACACAGTTCAAAACTGTCCTTTGGGAGTTGGGCGGCATACAAATGCAATTAAATAAATATTGTCCGTAAGGACCAGCACGATTGCACACCAGATTTTGCTGAAAATGGCGGAGAGCTAGCGAAACTGCTCTTAATTCCAGCCAGTTGATGGAACAATCCCTCTCCGTCTCTGACCATAAGCCCTGTGCCATCATATCCCTGAAGTGGGCTCCCCACCCCAACAGGCTGGCATCCATATAGTTACTGTGAGTCTGGTTGGTTCCTTGAAGAGGGAACCTTTGGAGATGGCTGATGAGATCCACCATGATAGGGAGCGACGAACAGACGGAGGAACTATCACCTTTTGATTGGAAGTGTCTCTGCCCAATTTCTGGAACGGCAAAAGGAACCATTGTAACTCCCTGGAGTGCAGGCGCGCCCACGGAGTTACTGAAATACACAATATCATTTTACCCAACAGAGGACAGTGTCAGCAGAGGAACTCTGCGGTCTCCGATTACTTGGGACGCCAACAGCTTGATGCTGCTCTGTCTCTCCGGGGAGAGATAAACCCTGCACTCTAGGGAATTAATGATGGTTCCTAAATGATTAATAGCTGTGACCGGATCTAGATGGCTTTTCTTTAAGTTAATAGAAAACCCATGTTTTGAAAATGTGGTGGCCGTGACCTGGAGCTGCTGTAGTGAAAGTTCCCTAGAGGGCGCATGCACTAGGATATCGTCCAGGTAGCACTGTACCCAAATCGGGATGGTATGTAAATGCACCACTAGTACTGCCATGACTTTTATAAACACTCTTGGCATTGAGGAAAGACCGAATGGCATGGCTTGGTATTGAAAGTGTCTACCTGCATAAGTAAATCTTAGATATTTCCAATGAGATTTTGAAATCGGAATATGTAGATAGGCCTCTGTTAAATCTAAAGACGCCATATAGTCACCCTTGCAGATAGAAGCCAGGATAGATTTGAGGGAGTGCATTTTGATATGCAAGTTCAACCGCTTAAGGTCTAGAATTGCCCTCCATCCCCCCGACGCTTTGGGGACTACGAAAAGAATTGAATAAAACCCGTCCCTGTTGGTTCATGGGAAACTGCTGGATTGCTCGAATCTCCAGAAAATGGTTAATTGCCTCATCCATGAGGGCCCTCTTGGATGGTATCTTGGAGACTGAGCAAGCCACAAAAAATCTCGGGGGAAGGGAAAGAAATTCCAGTTTAAGACCAGATTGCACTGTTTGTAAGACCCAGGAGTCCTGGGTAGTCCTGGCTCATGCTGTAGCAAATCTGGCCAGTCTCCCTCCAATAGGAATCTCGGAAAGCTCAATACTTGCCCCTTCTAAAGGGACGACCCCCTGAACCTCGCTGGAACTGTTTCCTGAAAGGTCTCCCTCGGTTGGATTTTGTCTGAAATTGACACCCCCTGGGATCATACTGACCTGGGCCCCGAGGGAAGAAAGAGCCCAGGTCATTTGAACGAAAGGGCCGTTTGTAAAATGATGGTGTTGAGCGGAACTAACCCTTCCGTGATAGAGAAGGCAGGACTTTCTTTCTCTCCTTAGTTTCCACCAAGATAGGTTCTAAACATTCGCCGAATAGTAAGCTTCTCTTCTTGGGGATACTACCGGAATTTTTAAAAAGCAGACTCGCTGATTTCAGGGCCAGTGGCCTTGGCATTATATTCTGAAAAATAGAAAATTAGAACAAGTCAGGATTGGTCAGTCATTATTGTCAGAATAAGTCAGTCATTATTTGTTCAAGCAAATAATGTTTATTCTTACAGGTAGCATACTAAAATGGTAGAATCCTACAGTATCCTAAAACTACAATTCTTCCTAAGGATGTACAAAAATATTGAGTTTCGCAGAAATTACATGAACAAAATCAATGCCATATGAACTTATTAGTTTGCTTTTCCTAATATTCATAATAGCCATGAAGAAATTTCTCCTATAGCCGTGATGGCAAACCTATGGCATGCATGCTGGAAGTGGCACGCAGAACCATTTCTCCAGGCACGGGGAGCTGTCGCCCCTTGCTCTTTCAGGTTCCAGTGCGCTGGCCAGCTGGTTTTCATGCACACGGGCATGCCAGAAACCGGAAGAATAGCACCCATTGCGCATGTGCGCTCCAGGAAGATGATCTTCCTGTTTCCAGAGTGCGCATGCGCACTAACCAGCTGGTCTGGTTTCTGGCACTCATGTGAGAGTGAAGACCAGCAACAGGCACACGTGCCAAAAGATGCGGGGAGGGGATCCCGGCAGTTGCTCCCTAAGGGAGCAGAGCAAGGTAAGCCGGGCTTCCCTTCCTCCCTGCCCACGTGGGCTTTCCACTTTTACTGGTTTTGGAATCGATTTTTAAACTGGCTGGCAGGACGATTTCTTTCCCAAAGGTTTTAGCTGCATTAGCTTTTGCTATTTCAAGTAGTTCTCTCTTTTCTATGGAAAGAATGTGTTTAAAATATACAAATTTCTCATTCAGAGATCAATTTTACATCTGCCCAGAGGAGGGTTGCTCCCAGTTTGGACCGGTTCTATAGAACCAGTAGCGGGAATTTCCCCCGCTCATCGAACCGGGAGCAATCGCCGGCTGGCCATGCCCCCAAACTGGCTCTCTCTGTGGCACCATAGGAGCCGCAATCTTGTTTTTTTGCTTCTGCGTATGTGCAGCTGTTTTTTGCTTCTGCGGATGCGCAAAAGTTAGGTGTTCGGCACTGCGCATGTGCGGCATGGCCACGTGGCGCGCAATGTGTGCTTGCCCATGCAGCGCAGAAGGAAGTGAACCGGTGGTGAGGTAAGTTAGAATCCACCCCTGCCTCTGCCCCCATACTTACTAAAAGGCCTTAACACTCCATCAGCTTTAATTTAGCACTCTGTTCTTTCTTTCATAAACACAATGCTTTCAAAACCAGCCAATAATTCAACAATTGCACTGTAATTTGAAGGCAGATCTGAGATATCTAACATCATTCACTCAATTACAAGGCATTGACATATTTTTTTCCCTAAGATTTGCCATTATTTATAAGAAACACTGTAAGATGCTTCAAACATTGCCATTTTTATATCTGGACAAAGAATTTTCCAAATAATTTTGGAATACTTCTGACAGCCCAATATTTTTTCCCTGAATACCTTTTTCTGTCAAGCGAAGAGGTGTTCTATTGCGAGATCTTGTTCAGGAGGAGTTTCTCCACTTCAGGACATAGTTCTTCCAAACCCATAGTATCCTTGGCTTCTTGATCTACTTCTGGAGTAAGACCTGTGATAGTATGATCTAATAAGAGATCTGCTCCATGAGTGATATATTGGACATGAGCGAGGATGTCTTCTGTAATATTTAAGATGGGATCTTTCCCGGTATCTGTAATTGTGTGATCTTAAGTGACTCCTGGAATAAGATCTTGAGTATCATCTGGATCTACGAGAACAAATCCTTTTAGCATGTCATCTTGATCTGCTCCTTGATCTACTCCAGCTTGTGGAGAAAGATAAAATAGATGAAGTAGAACTGTAAGTTGAATCACTAGAAGATACAGATCCCCTGCTACAGCTGCTCCTTGAACATGGTGGAGATCTCCCTTTAGGTGAGCTCAGTCAAGTCATCCATGAATCCTGTCATCTCATCTGTCTTCTTGCTCACTTTCTGCTTTTCAGTAATTTTAGAACATGTCCCTTCCGCTGTCTGCCGTCCAGTCCCAATTACTTTAGATTGAAAAAAATGTTTTAGAAAACCTCAACACCGTAAACTTACATTTCTTCTACTACTTATGTCTTTCTGAACTGCCTTATTTCATATTCCATTTTATAACCATCACTGGAACTATTTTCCAACTTTACTCAAATCCTAGCTGTGATTATCATAGCAATAATCAAGTATTTAGGAGACAAGCCTAAGCAATTTACTCAGACACTTGTTTCACTAGTACCAACACAAAACAACAGGATTAGAATTCTTGCAACAATGTGCCCATAAAGATTAAGTGTCTATCTGCACTTAGTCAAAATGCAGCTGTTACATAACAGTCATTTTAGCAACACACATCATTGCTATGGAGTCCATCCTGCTATAAACACAACTCTGTCTTTTCTTCTACACATCTGATTTTTTCCTTATTTTCACTTTCATCATTTTTAATAAATTTGCTGCACATTTAGATTGTACCCTGCTTTTTCCTCTATCTCAGAATTTCAGACAACTACAAATACCCTAGCTATAAAGCATTAAGTCAACATAAACCAATTCATTGTTGAAAAGAAATTACCATTAAGTGCCACAGAAATCTCTTTCTTCTTGCAACTTCCATTGATTTGGTGAGGACTCCTGTAAAAGAGTTTTAAGATTCTCAATCAAATTTAGAACTAGAACAGCCTCTTCCTAATGCAAAAACATGGGTATTTTTCCTAGTAACATCACACTGAGATTTATTTCATAGTATTGTAGTTTGCAATGAAATGCACTGTAAAATCGCAGTGACAGTGTAAGCATTCAAGCATACCTTGAGGTACTATAAACAGTACATGAGGGAAAATCAATTGTGTTCAGCCAATTCATCTATCATCCACCTGCAATATTCATTTTTAACTAAATCATCAAATTAAAAGGCTACCAAAATTTGCACAGTATACCAAACCATGTTAATCACTCTGGCTTTGCACAGCACTGAACCACAAAGCAACTACGAGCCACATGCAAACCCTATCAGCACAAAAATTAATATATTAAACTTTTGGCTAGATGGTTCTTAATTTCCCTGTGTTAAGGTGCAGCTTAGAGTGCTTGGTTATTAGAATTTAACCATTTCTTCTTCTTGCCCACAGATCAGCAATACTTTACCTAACTCTATATTTGGTTATTGTAAATATACTCAATGCCTTTGGTTACGATTTTAAACAAAGGCATTAGGAAAAAAAGACCAAGACCAGAAGGACCGATTTAAAAAAAAAAACGGGTAGATAAACGTAATCCAACGCTCCTTCAATTTTATAGCCAAATAATGGGAGAACAACAAAGGAAAGATAGGAAGAAATTAAGACATTTGCTTAACTACAAATTAAGAAAAAAAATCTGTAAATTGCCCATTAAAACCTGATAGTAGCAGAAATTAGGTACAATTTCTGTATAAACCAATGCAATTTGCACTTATATTTACGAAAACAGGCTTGATACAGGATTTCCAAATAAAAAATTTCAGAACCGAATTGAATTTTACGGCCAATGACGAGTACAAAAGGATTTTACAAAACAAATCAAGGGCAACGCAAAAAAGGTGGCCTTTTCGGGCAGATTTTAACGCAGGCAAACCCAATACGGATTTCTACACACCTCGAGCAACTTCGGCCGATTTTTTACAGACAAGGCTGGCAAAAAAAAAAGGAAGCTCAGGGCAAGCTTACCTCACCCCGACCCACCCCCGCCATAAACAATAGACAATAACTAAGGGGTGAGCAAAATCTTCTCTTCAATATTTCAACACGATCATCTTAATGCCCCGAAAGACGCGCCCTGCAGCTTCTTGGGAGTGAGGTGGAAACCCGATAGCTCCAACAGGCCTTTAGGGGCAGCATTAATCTCAGGGGGGGGAGGGGGGCGTGCGGTTAAATCAGGGTTAACGTTGTGTGAACGTAGCCTTCGTGGAGAGTTAATATTACGATGACGCCCGTCCAAAGCAGGGGGTTGGACTAGAAGACCTTCAAGGTCCCTTCCAACTCTGTTATTATTATTATTATTATTATTATTATTATTATATTTCTTTTCTCTTTTTTTTTAGGTCTAAGATTCAAAATAATTATACTTAAAAAGCCGAAAAAGGACTTACTGGCTCGGCGGAGGTCCCTGAGGGGAGAGCTCGGCTTCGTTAGTCACTGCCATTAGAGCAAAAAAGCCTGAAAGAAAAAAACACTCCGAATTCCTCACGCCAACCGTGAAATAGGTTAAGAAAAGCCCACTCGGCTGCCGCTCAAGACTCCTGAGGAGAAAAGGGAAAAAAAGCGCGTTCAATTGGCTCCCCGTTAGCAGTAATCGCCTCCTTCGAGCGCCCGACTCTGACTGAAGGAACCAGAAGCTTCCAGAATAGCCTAGCGAAGAGCGCGGGTAAAGCGCGGGGCCGTTGACTGTCAATGGCCTTGTTGCGCATGCGCACTGCAATGTGGGCAGGGCCTGGATCTTCACCATAGAAACAGGGTTCTGCTCCCTCAGCTATGGACAGGTGTTCCTCGACTTACAACAGTTCATTTAGTGACCATTCAAAGTTACGACAGCATTGAAACAAAATGACTTATGACCATTTTTCAGAGTTATGACCGTTGCAGCATCCCCATGGACACACGACCAAAACTCAGATGCTTGGCAACTGACCCGTACTTGTGACGGTTGCCGTTTCCTGGGGTCATGTGATTACCTTTTGCGACCGTCTGACAAGGAAAATCAGTGGGGAATCCAGATTCACTTAGCAACCATGTTACTAACTTAACAAATGCAATGATTCACTTAACAACCATGACGAGAAAAGTCATAGAATGGGGCAAGCTCACTTAACAAATGTTTCACTTAGCAGCATAAATTTTGGGCTCAGTTGTCGTAATTCGAGGACTATCTGTATTGTGCTGTACAGGTAGTCCTCGACTTACAACAGTTCATTTAGTGACCATTCAAAGTTACAACAGCACTGAAAAATTATGACCATTTTTCACACTTATGACCATTGCAGCATCCCCATGGTCATGTGATTCAGATGCTTGACAACTGATTCACATTTATGATAGTTGCCGTGTCCTGAGGTCACGTGATCACCCTTTGTGACCTTCTGACAAGCAAATTCAATGGCGAAGCCAGTTTCACTGAAAAATGGTGTTACTAATTTAACAACTGCAGTGATTCGCTTAACAAATGTGGGAGGAAAAGATGTAAAATTGGGCAAAATTCACTTAACAAATTTCTCACTTAGCAACATAAATTTTGGGCTCAGTTGTGGTCATAAGTTGAGGACTACTTGTATTTCGTCCTGAGGCTGTGGGGTGTGGCTTTCAAAGGCCCTGCCTCCAAGCCAAAGCGCATTTTCTCATGATAAGATATGCCTGCAAGCCTGCTGGCATTTCAAAAAGCTTTAAAACAGGGATGTTTACTCATGCGTAGGCGGTCAGGTGGCTAATTGAGCCTCTGTGATTTATGGGAATGTATTGATAACTTTTGTTCTCTGCTATTATGTGTTTTATATCATTGCTCAATTTGCACTGAGTGCTTAATCCTATGTTAGCCACACAGAATTACTATTGTGGCCATGTAAACAGATTACATTAATAAATAAAATAAGGTCAGATAGATGGCAGATGTTATAGTCTACAATTTAATATAGTCTACGGGCCATTTGGTTTCTCTTCGTGCACTGTGTATTATAAAGCCAATGTTTCCCTATTATGCTGCTTAAGAAAGGAAATTTGAGTTGTTGGCTGGCTAATACCAATAAAGGAAAATATTTGTAGCTCAGGGTTGAAATGAGCTTGGTGCTCTCTGAGCTTATTTTCTTGTAGACCTTTCATTACCCAAACTAGGGAACATCATCAGTGCAAGCAAGAAGTGGTGTTTGCTCTCAGTTTATATTCTAGAGACTTGCCCTGTCAGTATTGATGGAAGTTGGTCCTGAAGGTTCTTTAGTTGGCTGTTTATTGTTAGCGTATTTGGCCACAGAAAAATGGGTAGAAATCGGAATAAATTTTGCATGCCATGTCTCGGTGCAGGATTAAGGAGGGAAATGGCTACATAAGAAAAATTGATACAAGATTTAAAAAGGGGACTGGGAAGGAGATAAAACCAACGCTGTGTGAGCAAAGGTGATATGAGGGTGCTTTGGTGCCCAGGTGGAGAAAAGGCCAAACAGTATTAAGGTTTATTCAAGGAAATACATTTGATTACTTTACCTTTAATGGGGGGGGAGTAAACCTACACAAATCGACTTGCAATCCTGTATGTATTTCCTAGGGAATTAGAAATCGGGAATCTTTCAGAAACATTCTCATGTATTGCACTCTCCACCTTGCCCTTGTTACGGCGTCATTCTTAAGCGTATAAAGCATTCGTGGGGGCAATTGCCACTTCTTTTTAAAATGCCACAGTTTTGCCTCCCACGTTAGATTCGACCTTGACATAACAGAATAGCTGTTTCGATTTTTAAAAAGATCCAAAACACAGACATCACCAAACGACTCAGTTTTGGGCAGAGCAGCTGTGCATGCCTGCAGCCGGCTGCCAAATCGAGCCCCCCCCCCCCCCGCCGCCACTTGGGGGCGCATGCGCAGCCCCAAAGCTCTGGTGCCAGCGGGAGCTCGAGAACGCCTGCGCACGTAACGAGCGGGCGAGCCGAGTTAGCGCTTGCGCAAGACGAGACATCCTGGATGCGGCCTTTCAAGCATACGGGTTCTTGAGCCGGCCCCGCTTTTGTTTATCTCAGGGAGAAGGCGGGGTTAGCGCTGGCGACGCCCGCAGTCAGCTGAGCGCGCGCCGGCTACCTTTCCAAGGCGCTCGAGGGGCGGTAAGTGAGGAGATTGGGGGGAAAACCCCTCGGCTTCCAGCGAAGAGTCTGGATGTGTCCGAGAGGGTCGCAGCCCGGTGCTAGAGCTGACCGGCGTGGGTGTACCGCGGGCTGGAGAGGCTCGGGTCGCCCGAGCCATTCCCCCCCCCCCCCCCCGGAAGCAGGGCCTGAGGGTTTGGAGAGCCGCGCTCCTTCGCTCTGGCAACCCGCCTAACTCTGGGACTGAATGAATCCGCTTGGGAGGGGGGGGGGGGTTCGACTGCTGCGTAGATCCAAACGGCGGGGGGCCCAATGGCTGACTGGGGAATTCTGGGAATTGAAGTCCGCACACCTCTAAACCTGATTAGATTGCAAAACATTGGTGTATTCTGTTGTGCCATCCCAAAGAGTGTGGGAATTTTTAGGGTTCAGTAACTGGGATTTCCAGGTATATGTAATGGTGATTGATTTAGTAAGGGGATTTTGATTTTGATTTTAGTTAGCCTGGCATACAAAAACTACACTAAAATGTGGCTGGCGGGTTTATAATGATGTATGTTGTGTGGACCTAGAGAACAGTGGGTTAATGGAATTAAACAGTGTGCTTTTTGGGATAAATCCAACAGGATGTGTGTGTGATGCTCTTATGGTAAGAATGTGAGTATTTTTTTTTGTTGTTGCGAAGTTGTGTCCGACCCATCGCAACCTCATGGACAACATTCCTCCAGGCCTTCCTGTTCTCTACCATCCTCTGGAGTCCATTTAAGCTCATGCCTTCAGCTTCGGTGACTCCATCCAGCCACCTCATTCTCTGTCGTCCCCTTCTTTTGCCCTCAATCTTTCCCAGCATTAGGCTCTTCTCGAGTGAGCCCTTCCTTCTCATTAGGTGGCCAAAGTATTTGAGTTTCCTCTTCAGGATCTGGCCTTCTAAAGAGCAGTCAGGGTTGATCTCTAGGACTGACCGGTTTGATCGCCTTGCAGTCCAAGGGACTCGCAGCACCATAGTTCAAAGGCCTCAATTCTTTGGTGCTCAGCCTTCCTTATGGTCCAACTTTCACAGCCATACATTGCAACTGGGAAAACCATAGCCTTGACTAGACGCACTTTTGTTGGCAGGGTGATGTCTCTGCTTTTTAGTATGCTGTCTAGATTTGTCATAGCTTTCCTATGCAAGCGTCTTATTTTATTTATTTATTTAGTGAGATTTATATACCGCCTCACAGTGCAAGCACTCTCTAAGCGGTTTACACCAGTAAGTGTAAATTTTAATTTTTAATTTCTTGGCTGCAGTCCCCATCTGCGGTGATCTTGGAGCCCAGGAAAATCAATTTCTTCCCCATCTATTTGCCAGGAATTGAGAGGGCCAGATGCCATGTTCTTAGTTTTCTTAATGTTGATTTCAAGCCACAACTTTTGCACTCTCCTTCTTCACCTGCATCAAGAGGTTCTTTAGTTCCTCTTCACTTTCTGCCATTAGAGTGGTATCATCTGCATATTTTTGGGAGTATTTTAGCCACACAATAAAACCCGTATAGAAAAGTAAGAACTATTTCAGTACTGGTAGAACTCAAAGATGCTTTTTCAAAAGGCAACTGGACTTCGTTTTTCCTTGAAGTCGTTTCGCTTCTCATCCAAGAAGCTTCTTCAGTTGCCTTTTGGAAAAGCACCTTTGGGACAACCATAACTGGATGACTGAGAATCTCCATAGATATTTCAGTAGAACAGTCAGACTATTTCAGTAGACTTGATTGCTATGCATTTGGGGCAACTTATTTTTGATCTGTGAATAATGTTCACCGACAGGGGTACTGAAGTTTCCTTGTACAAGGATGTTTGAAAAGTGGGGCTCTAGTTGTTATTAGAGTTTTGTGTTTGTTGCAATGTAGCCATTTTGTTGATATGAAGGCCAAACTTTGTGTTCAATTGAGCAGAAATTCCATTGTATTAAGCAGAAATTATCTGAAGAGTATGTGAATAACTATTTGCACACTTTTTTGGGTGGAGGGGTTTTTATCATGAGTTTGCTGAAAATCTGTCCAGTAAAGGAAGTTTTAAGTGGGATATTTTCAATTGTGTGATCATCATCTTTTTTTTAAAAGCAGTTTGCTGATGGTAAACATTTGCTTGTTAACAGCATATTTTATAGTCAAATGCATCTGGAGACTAACAGAGCATAGCTGAGATATGTGTTTCAGCACCTCTGGATCTCTGTGTATGTGTACTTTCTAGATGCCTAAAGATATCTGTCACATTTTTATATGCATCTTGGATTCTAACACTTTGAAAGCAGTAAATACAGTTAGTACATTTAAAAAAAACCACGCATTTAAAACAAAACCAGAGAAAGAAAAATTATATTCATTTTCTCGTCTAGGTTTTTCAGAGGATTGAAATATGTCTGGGTTCCTTGAAAATGTTAGATGCTCCGAGTGTGTTGACTGGGGAGAAAAACGAAATACAATAGCTTCTATTGCAGCTGGTGTGCTGGTGTGTATGTTTAATTCTTATTTGTACATTATCATGCCTTACATTACATCTGGAACTCTGCACTTTGATATGGCCCAAGGGCTAATCAATAAAGTAAACTAAACTACTAGGTAATATAAAAATCTTTATTGTTATTATGAATATTTTACATGCATAATATGAAAGAATCTATAGGTCCACCTTGAAATGTATTGATCTAATTCAGTAAATTTAGAATGCAGCTTATCTTGTAATATTCTTCTATAAAAGTATTGTTTCTTGGGGCTAACAAAGTGTTCGTGTTTATTGTAATCTTTTCTCATTGTCTCTGGAATATTGTTATTTTAATGTCTGTGAGAGTAGTGATAAAAGATAAGCATTGTGTTGATGATGCTGATAATGGAAATGTGTTCAGTTTTTTACAGGGTGGTGGATTATAATAGATGCAGCTGTCAAATATCCAGGTTCAGCAGAGTTCAACCATTCATACCATGCTTGTGGAGTTATAGCTACAGTTGCATTCCTAATGTAGGTAACATTTCTGTCCCAATGTTAAAAATATCTCTTTAGAATTTGTGTTGAAATATATGTTCAAATCTAATGCCTGATATTCAACATCTAATTGAATGTTCTGTAATTTATTCATGCTGAATAAATACTCAGTTTAATAAAGCCCTATGTTTATTTTGTTATGAGATATAACTACCTTAGTGTAAATGACTTTTATGGGCAATGGGCTGAGATTGCTTGGAGTTTAGGTAGAACATGGGTCCTCAAACTACGGCCCATGGGCCGCATGCAGCCCGCCGAAGCCATTAATCCAGCCTGCGCAGGACCACGAGGCTGCCCTGCCCACATCGCCCTGCCCACCCTTCGGCTGAGCGCAGGACTTACCTTCACGAGCCCCACAGGCTGGAACTGAAAGGTAAGGCCAACAATTTTGGCCTGCAGAGACTTTCTGGAGACGGGGGAAGTGAAAAACGGGGCGCACAGACGCCCCAGGAGGCCAAAAAACAGGCAAAAACAGCCTGTTTTTCACCTCTTCCGCCTCCAGAACATAGATAGATAAAGAGAGAGAGAGAGAGAGACAGAAAAAGAAAGAGAGGGAGAGACAAAGAGAGAGAGAAAGAGAGAGAAAGAGAGGGTGAGACAGATTTCTCAAGCTCCTTGGGGCTGAGAAGAATTGCTGCAAAACTGAGTTTCCTGAACTGGACCACTAGGCTCTTAAACAACTGAAAAAATGATCTAGTAAAAAGAAAAGTCAACCAAAAGAGCAATATGCAAACAAAAGCAAATAAAACACCTGCAGGAGCAAAACAAATTAAAAGTTTAATTTGTGTGCATTGTTTAATGGACTGTTAAATTGGCCACGCTCACCTAGTCACATGACCTAGCCATGCCCACCCAGCCGGTCCGGCCCCCCAACAGTCTGAGGGACCGTGAATTGGCCCCGTTTAAAAAGTTTGAGGACTCCTGAGATAGAACATCTGCAAGGCTACATATATTGCCCACAGTTATCCCAGTTTCAGATTAAAATTCCTGATCTGGGACCGCATTGCCATAGCAGTGAAAAATTAGACTCAGAAGTGCCTGAAGGCTGACTTGTGTCATGAAAATGCTAGATGGCACTAGCAAGTTTTTGCCTTCACCCTTCTTCCTTTTGCAACATAGGGATAATAATTCTGGTCTGCCTCATGCTGTTACTGCAAGAAAGGCAACAATGTAATGCAAAGTTAATATTTCAGACCGTTCAATATCTCATCAGTTGCTGAATTCTCAATGCTTATGCCAAATTCCATTCGGTGTTGTTTGTGTAGGATCAATGCCGTCTCCAACGGTCAAGTGCGTGGGGACAGTTACAGTGAAGGGTGCCTTGGGCAAACAGGTAAACATTTTTTTCTCTTATTATTTATATCACAATGGAAAGAAAGCTATTTTTTTTTTTTAAAGTGCTGACGGCCTCTTTCCCATCTATCTACAAATTCTTTTTTTTTTTTGTCATGGATGAGAAATAATAATTCTCCTTTGTTCATTTAAAAAGCTGGATCATATTCCTAATTTTACGGGGAAAATTCAGTTACATTTTAAAGTAATGTATCTGCCATTTTATTTTGAGGCCCGATTTTCATATATTAGCAATTTATATGCCATGCTAATTGATTAAGACCGTGGTTTTGTTCCCAATGCTTCTACTGGTAGGAGAATGATTGTTTTTTAAATGACTTCCAATAATTAACTCTTAGGCCAGTGATGGCGAACCTTTTTGGGTTCGCGTGCCAAAAGGGTGTGTGTGCGCACGCTAGCGCGCGCACACATACCCACACCCATTCCCTCCCCCCACGTATGCGCACAATCCCCCATGCTGCCCCCTGCACATGCGCACCCCCACCCCACCCCCTCGCAAAGGCCTTACCGAAGCCTGGGACGGTGCAAAACGGGCAAACCGGAAGTTTGGAAAAACGCACTTCCGGTTTGCCCGTTGGGCTGTTTTTTGCACTCTGGGGCTTCAGGAAGCTTCCCTGAACCCTCCAGAGTGCTAAAAACAGCCCAACGGTAAACCGGAAGTGCGTTTTTCCGAACTTCCGGTTTGCCCGTTTCGCCGTTTTTCGCATTCCGGGGCTTCAGGAAGCTTCCCTGAACCCTACGGAGTGCGAAAAACAGCCCAACGGCAAACCGGAAGTGCATTTTCCCGAACTTCCGGTTTGCCCATGGAGCTGACAGGGCAACGCCTCGCGTGCCCTCCGATATGGCGTGCCACCTGTGGGACGCGTGCCATAGGTTCGCCATCACTGTCTTAGCCTATCTATATCTTTACATAGCTATTTTGGTTATGCAGAGGATTGGAGATAGAGCTTCCCAGCCCAATATTCAAAATTTTCAAAATATCTCAAAATTTGCTTTTAAGGAGATGCAGTGAAAAAAGCTTCTTTTCCTAAAGGGATGTGTTTGAAAACATAATGTGCTACATTTGTACATTGGGGGGAATACATTTTTATGGTTTTGATTGTAGAAAATTCCTAACAGTCCACAGGTGTTGCCATACAAGAAAGGAAATCTGTTTGTGTCATGAATGTTGAACTTAATTTATTTTGGAAAATAATGAGGTTATCTTTGGGTACATTAAGGTGCTCGCATCTGGCTGTTCATCGGTTTTATGTTGGCATTTGGATCCCTGATTGCATCAATGTGGGTTCTCTTTGGAGGCTATGTTATCAATGGTAAGGAATATTGTTGAAATTGTAGTCTTCTCTGGAAAAGTACTGTATCTTTTTTCTCTGTGTGAAGCTCTTCTAAAATTCCATTGGAAATGAAAAATCGTGGCATTTTATAAAGCTCTTCTCTTATATAAAGATAGTTCTTTCCTGGAGGCTCAATACAGTTATATTACCACTGTCTTTTTCTTTAAAATTTTTAGGCTGTGTTCACACAGACACGAAATCTAATACTGTATATTTATAGCATAAGTCACAATGGGCTGAGTTTTAAATATATACAAATCATATTGTGCTTTAATATGTTATATGAACATGGCTTCAAAGAATCCCGAGTTGTGAAAGCTCATCCTTAACATCTTTGTAGAAACTATTGTTTATAAGAAATATATTCTTTAGAATGTGATCGTAGGCATATTTACAGAGTTATCTTCCCTAGCAGAATGAGATTTCCTTTGAGGAAGTTTGTTTATATTCCATCTTTCTACCATTTCAACTCATATTTGCTGGTTTGTTTTTCGGTGTGTAATTACTTCCTGAAGTTTGAAATAGAATGCCTTGAACAATATTTTAATTGTGTCAATTAAAAAGCTAGCAAAAAGATTATCATGATAGAAAAACAGTATCAAATTTTGCAAGTAAATAAATTCCTAAATAAAACTATTAGATGCATTCCTAAAAACTGTTTGCCAGATTCTGATAAAAATGGCAGCATCAGAAGCCATCTATTAATGCTTTTAGCATTAAGAAAATAAAGTACACTGGTGTGGGAAGATGCTAATAATAAACTTTAGGAACCTGGTAAAATAATTCTTTTTTTCCACAGACAAACAAGGCAAACCACCAGTTTATCCAGGAATAGCAGTCTTCTTTCAAAATGCTTTTATTTTCTTTGGGTAAGAATGCTTTCCATTCTTTATTTGGATTTATTATGTACATTATTATGCTCATCTATTATTAGTGTGGTAATCTATTATACCGTATTTTTTGGAGTATAAGACGCACCTTAGTTTTTGGGGAGGAAAATAGGGGGGGGGGGAATCTGCCTACCAGGTATTCATCTGGCTAGCGTCCTTAGTCTGGTCAGCTTCAGCACATTATTTTATCCTCTGGTTAGGACTTAAAAAAACCTTCGGAGAGAGTAACAATGAAAGAGCATGCAAGGCAGTAAGAGCTGGGAAGATTGTTAGCACCTGGTTAGGGCTAGAAAAAAACTTATTCGGAGCAAGTAGAGCAATGAAAAAAAACCTGCAAAGACTTAGGACTTAAAAAAACCTTCGGAGAGAGTAACAATGAAAAAGCCTGCAAGCCAGTAAGAGCTGGGAAGATCTGTTAGCACCTAGTTAGGGCTGGAAAAAAAGCTACATTCGAAGTATAAGACGCACCCAAATTTTCAGCCACTTTTAGGGAGGAAAAAGGTGCGTCTTATACTCTGAAAAATACGGTATATATCAACCTGGATATTTTTGGAAGCCCTGTGTAAGTAGTTGTTAAAAAAGATTGGAGGCAGTGGTAAAAATGAACCAGTTTATGATACTGATATAAATTTTAGCACTGATGTGTGGGAGCATTACCATAAAACTTATAAAATTGGAATGCTTTAAAAAAGATTTATTTGGGATATTTATATCATCGTTCTCTTTTATGCTAATTAAAATAAAATGCTTACTGAGCCAACAAAACTAATCATAAAAATGTATTTATAGAGTGCCTTTTATTGAGATACACATCAACCACCTTAGTTAAAATCGTAACGTCAAAGATGGGCAGTAAATATAAATCTTTACCAAATAAAAGTACAAAAACAAAACTAAACAATATCAAATAACAATATCAAACAAGAACCAGCAGCAGAATCTGATGAAATAAAGTTTTTCTGAAGTTACACTAAGAACATATTTTCATTCAAAGATATATTAATAAAATGGAAGCTTAGGTTACCCCTTGTATCCTCCATCTGAAATAATATTCAATCTGATTCAGGACAAGGCTGTTCCTCTTTATCTTTTTCTAGAGAAAGGCATCTAAAGACGTTTTCAAGATAAGGATAGTTTATATGCCTAAGAAATCCTTATTTGTCCAAAAAAATGGGGGTGATGCTTGATTTTGAAAATTAGTAAATGAGAGACACATTTATGCCAACAATATAAGCTTTTTTACAAACACACACCAAACTTGCTATTTTACTAACTCTGCTGCATGTCCATATTTCAGGTATATTTTATATAATGAAACACCTGTAAGCCATAGCAAAAAGAAACAGCAAATTATTGACACTATAGATAGCATTTAGAAACACAGTTGGACTGAGCATGCCAGAAAGAGTACAAACTCCACACTTTCCTTATACTAAATTTTGATTGTGTCCCATTTGAGCAGCAAAGTTTTGATTTCAGAGCCTTTTTCTCTTTACATTTCTATTCCAACAAAACTAAGCTCGATTATCTGAGAAGGACCAAGCTCTCTGAAACTTGGCACTTATTTGCCTTACACATCATACTAAGCCATAGGTCGTTCATTTGTTCAGTGAACGATCTATGGCTTAGTTCAAATTTTTGCCTTATTCCCAGAAGGTATTAAGCCAAAAATGAAGACACTACTTTAGGAATTGGCAGTATGAAATTAGCCATTTACTAACATGGATTTTGAATATACTAAGGGTGCTTTTGGCTGTAGGGCCTATTCAGGCATTGTGATGTGGGTTCAATACACTTGAGGGTGGAAAAACAAGCTTTCGGATCACGTTTCCTTTGGGGGTGGGAAATGATGGGGGGGGGGAATCTCTGATAGTCAGTGTAGGCCATAAAATGGGGAAAAATTAATGTACTTTTACCATCATGGCTTCTTTTTTGGCCTGTCTTATTTCCTTCCCACACTGGATTGCCTTTTCAGCAATCAGAACATTCCTTTATGGAGTCTCTTTGCCTGCAAAGCAGTGTTTCTCCATCTCATCATCTTTAAGATGCTTCGACTTCAACTCCCAGAATTCTCCACCAAGCACACTGGTTGGGGAATTCTGGGAGTTGAAGTTCACACATCTTAAGTGCTGTAAAGTATGAATAGTATATTAGTAGTGGCACAGCAAAGCAGTCAAAGTAACCATTGAAATGACAGGAGCTATATTAATCTGTGATTGAAGGAAATCTTTCCTGTTCTGCTCTTTTTAATATACTATATGAGGGTTCTAACATCCATGTATCTAATAATTTGTCTTTCTTTCTAACAGCGGTCTGGTGTTTAAATTTGGTCGCACTGAGGATTTGTGGCAATAAGTGACGTGGAGCATCTCACCTGCTATTTTTAATTGCCATTTTGTAATATTACTGCTCTGCTATCAGCAAAAAAAAGAAAACTGTCCACGTTTTAAAATCATGATACACATTTCCATTTTTGTTCCTTTCAACTTGAGACTTTTCTACTCTTGGCTTTTTGACATTAAATATTGTAGCCTGTGATTAAGCTGAGATGGAAGAGGAACTCTTACTGCCCTCTTACTGAATGTTTTTGTTTTACCTAAATATTAATGTATCTTTTACCGTTCCTTTATTCGGGGGTATAAGTGCTGGGTTTTTTTAATGTGAAATACTTGACTGACAATGTATATGGAATGCTTGTATATGAAGGTTATTACGTATGTGCATAAAATGTAATAGAAATATACTCTTATTGTATTTCTAATGCAACTTTCTTCTTGCAATTTTTTGTGGAGTTTTTGAATTTTAGCAAAATCATATCCATAATGGAAAGACTGGCTTTTTCCTCAAATACACACCCTGCCTTCCCTGCATACTATAGTTTTCCAACATGTCTGGGAGGTGCTATTTGCAGAAGGCTGTATAAGAAATGCAACCTTCTGACTTTGCAGGGAAATCAATACTCAGTTGTGGAAAGGAATCAGTAGTCTGATTTGTCAGTTGGTTTAAAAAAAAATTTTAAAATCAAAGCACTGTTGACACAGGATACTAAACCAAACCATATGACAGCTTAGAGCCGTGATGGCGAACCTATGGCATGCGTGCCACAGCTGGCACACAGAGCCTTCTCTGCGGGCACGTGAGCCATCACCCAGCTCAGCTGCACCGCGCATGCGCGCCTCCCACCGGCCAGCTGATTTTTGGGATGTGTGGGAGGTAGGTCGCATGCGGGAGATCCGCGTGCATGCGGGGGAATCATGCATGCATGTAGGGGATAGGGTGCGGGGGGCGCCCCCCTGCTGCCCATTTTTTGTCCCAGGAGGCTGCAGGGAGGCCTACTAGGCCCTAAATAGGGGGTCGCATGCACACGCGTGGGGGGTTGTGTGCGCATGCGTGGGGGTCGTGCGCATACGTGGGGACGGGAGCGTGGGGGGTCATGCACGCATGTGCAGTAGGGCACATTGCATTATGGGTGCTGGCACGCGCGTGCAGTTGTACGCTCACTTTCGGCACACGACAAAAAGGTTAGCCATCACTGGCTTAGAGTAATACATGAACTCCATGACTGAAAAACGCTGTATATAAACACAGTGAGAATGGTATGGCTGGACTCAGTTTCACATATAATATTTAATCTTCACTTTGAACTTACATTATTTAAGCGTTTAAAAGCCCCTAGAATATAAAGAAACATTTTTTTTAAAAGAAACACTTGGCATATTCATTTTGAGCCTTACAAGCAATTATTTTATACTAAATGCTTACCAAATATTCTGGCAAATTTAATAAAACAAATAAGTCTCTTTTTCATGCATTTCTTGTGGCATCAGAGATAAAGTCTCTTAGCTGTGTAACTTGCTGCCCTCCTGAAGATGGTGTTCAGAATCCAACAGCTAAGTGGGGGAACTAGATATAAAAAAAAAGATTTTTTTTTTAAAAAATATTGTTTTCTATCTCAGAAATGCACTCTATGCAACTAATTAGGATGGGTTCATATATAGTGGAGAGTTCATTCTGTGGAAGTGTGAGATATATACAAATCTTGCTTGCTTAAGTAAAGTTCCTGAATCCCCCTACATGCCTAATTCACATGCTTAGCCATAAGCGTAGCTTACAAATGAAAATTACTAGGTTTCCACAACACATTAACACCAAATCAGGCAAATTACATTCATGTGGGATGCAGGGGTGAAATGCTACTGGTTCGGGCGTACTGGTAGCGGCGGCTGCCGGTGGTTCGGAGAACCGGTAGCAGCAGCCATGCAAGGCTCCGCCCACCTGCCCGGACGTCGCCATTTTCTTTTAACACTGTGCATGCGCAAGGCCGCCTGCACATGCACAGAGTGAAAAAGCATGTACGATGGGGAGCACGCAAAGTGCGTGCGCGCTTCCGAATCGGTAGGAAAGGTAAGTAGATTTCACCGCTGGTGGGATCTGATTCTAGATAGCCAAAAGAATGAGAAACAAGTAGGCTGGTTATAACATATTCATATTACATATTCATGTATTCATCAATGAGAAAGATTTGGTTCTGAATTTTTTAATATGGTAGCATTCCATATGATCTGTATGGTTTGTTTGACTATATATTATTGACTGAATTTGCATAACACACTAAGCCAAAACCAAACACCACTGTCCATTGGATGAATTGGATCTAGACATTCTGGGGCTTTATTTCTTTTTTTTTTTTTTCTGGCTTTAGTTGAAGAACAATGTATGAGTAAAATAGCTCGTATCCTAACCTAAAACATTCGAGCTCAGTGTAACCCTGCTGCCAAGAAGCAAAAAGGAATAAGGTCTATATGTAAAGCTGACCTGAATCCCAATCTGTACAAGACACAAAACTATAAAATATAATCCTACCTCCCAATAAACTTGATCATCGAAGTACTTTGTCACGGGAGGTGTTTTCCATAATTTGCAAGTTAAAATGAGACCTAGAAAAATAAGTTGAAACCAGACCTGCATTCAAAATCTGAACAACTGCAAAAAGTTTCTACAGTTTATCCCGCTTAATGATACCCAGCCAAATCACTGCATTTCTACATCTCCAATCTCCATAGGTGTTCCTTGCTTCATCTGGTTTCCCCTTTATCCAAATCTGAACTGCAGTTCTTTTTTCCCTACAGTGTTTTCTAATCCATAAGCATTGGAGACCCCCAGATCCTGCCAAAAGTTGCCATCAATATAAATGTGCTCATGTAACAGGATGGAAAATGGTTAAAATACACTGTAGATAATTATATGTAATTTACTTTTCATTGAATTTAAACAAAACTCGACTATAGTGCCACAACATTCCCCCTAGCCATTTTTTAACTCTACAATATCCTTTTAGAGACATGATTTTTGCCAAAATACAGATCTGTAAATATATGGCAGGATTTGAAACAAAATAACCATGCTTGCTGGGTTCCCTAAACAAATGTCCAGTTGTGCAAAACTTGGTTTATGAACTATCCCACTTTTAAAAATCTCAGGCTTTCTTGTCCCCATCATAAGGAATGATGAAAACGTTCAAGGAATCTGACATCAGCTGGATAGTCAGTAACCAGTATAGGATGGGAGTAGTTTTAATCTCCGCCACCACATCTGACAAACTTCCTTGGAAACTGAATTTCCAAGAAATCCAGGTCCTTTTATCAGAAGGAATCTGATCTATGTTAGCTTCACTAAATTCAGACTTTAATACAAGGAGTGATTTGCCCCCTAAAAATTGGACAATCTTGGAGGACAATTGCAGACCCAATAAAACACTTCTTGTTGATGTTCTACTGACAGTGAAGTGGTTTTGTGATACAGACCTGTAAGCAGACCACTGAATAGACTGAGGCATAGGCTCAAGCTGAGTGCACCAACTTCAATTAAAGCTGAATAACCAAATCTGTAGAGAAGAGAAATGTTCAAAATTGAGTAAAAGGAGTGGGGAAGGAGAGTCAGCTTCTTTATAAATATGATCTCTGGTCGTCCTTATGAACAGTTTCAGTATTTTTCAAACTTTCTTGAGGACACCATACTTCCTTGGGTATGGTACACCCAGGAGTTCTCCAGGTCTCAACTATTTCCCTATAGCTGTGTAAACTGAATATTTCCTGAAACATGCCTAACTACTGCAGGTGTGCAAAGATAATGGAGGACAGCTATCTTGTAGGGGAAATTGAAAATCAATAAAATTAAGTCAAAAAAATTGAGCTTCATATATGAACTTCCAAATCACTTTTCCAAAACCTGAAGGTAATTCTAGGCTTGTGAGAGTAGAGTGACTGAGTCAAAGTCACCTAAGTATTTCCACGTTTGAGAAGGAAGTTGTTTGTTTATTTATTTATTTATTTATTTATTTATTTATTTATTTATTTATTTATTCATTCATTCATTTATTTATTTATTTATTTATTTATTTATTTATTTATTTATTTATTTATTTATTTATTTTGGTTTTCTTATATGCCGCCTAACTCCCAAGGGACTCAGGGCGGCGTACAGCAGAGAGAAAATACAAGAATAACCAATAATAAACGTTACATTAAAAGCAAATATAAAAATTAAAAGTTTAATATTAAAAACCATCCAACAATCAGACATACCCAGGGGAGAGCTCAGATGGATTAGGCTCTACCCCCAGCCTGCAGGAAAAGCCATGTCTTAACGGCTTTCCGGAAGGCCAGCAGGGTGGGGATAGTTCGGGTCTCTGGAGGAAGTTGGTTCCAGAGCGCGGGGCCCGCCACAGAGAAGGCTCTCCCCCTTGGGTCTTCCAGACTGGGTCTTTCCAGACTGATCCAACATAACAAGAAGAATAAAACCTGACAGGCTCAAGGCAAGAACAATGTAGAATACGCCAGCCAAAGTTCAGTTCTTTATTTTTTTATATCCAATAGACAGAATCTTGCCAGACTAAACAAATACTTTTCTCACCTTAATGGATATACTCTGAGAGATCCTGACTCTGTTCCAATCCAGCTCCAGGCTGTGTTGCTACTGGTACTTGTCCTGCCCTTCTCCTTGGAATATGCTCCCCCTTTTTCTGGGAAAGTACCATTTCACTATAGTCCATCACACCAGATCCCTCTCTGTAGGGCCCCAGGGGTGAAATCCAGCAGGTTCTGACAGGTTCTGGAGAACCGGTAGCGGAAATTTTGAGTAGTTCGGAGAACCAGTAAATACCACCTCTGGCTGGGCCCAGAGTAGGGTGGGAATGGAGATTTTGCAATGTCCTTCCCCCAGGAGTGGGGAGGGAATGGGGATTTTGCAGTATCCTTCCCCTGGAGTGGGGAGGGAATGGAGATTTTGCAGTATCCTTCCCCCAGGAGCAGGGAGGGAATGGAGATTTTGCAATATCCTTCCCCCAGGAGGGGGAAGGGAATGGGGATTTTGCAGTATCCTTCCCCTGGAGTGGGGTGGGAATGGGGATTTTGCAGTATCCTTCCCCTGCCACACCCACCAAGCCACACCCACCAAGCCACGCCTACAGAACCGGTAGTAAAAAAAATTGGTTTTCACCACTGCTGTAGGCATCCTCCTTCACCTGATTATACAACACGCAATTGACTCTGATATCAACCAAGGATTCTTAAAATTAATCAAGGATATTAAAAACGGACAGATTCAGCTTACACTGAGAGGTTCTTGCTGTGGTTTGTTAGGATGAGAATAACGTGGATTATCCCTCCAAGCAAACTGGGCAAGCCGAAAGTGTAAAGAACTCCACAAGTATCATGGACTTTGAGTGCTGGATCCAAGTGTTTCTGAGTTTGATAGGAAGAGGAATGTAGAAAAGGCAACACACAATAAGGTTTTTGAATTGGAAGTTACAACAATCAATGTTTATTTATAAACATACAGCCTACCCTCGTATTAATTTTCTAGCAGTCCCAAAGCAGGGCTTTAAATAGAACAGCCTGCATGCCACTTTTCACAGAAATGTGGAATGCAGAGGCCTTGGGCCACGTGAACTGTGTGAGCATCTTCATAACTATGGAAAAGGCTAGCACATATCCGGGACATATTCAAGAAAATTTCCTCCAGAAAGCCAACATTCTAAAGCAGGGGTGGCCAAACTATGGTTCTTTGAGGACCTGTGGATTTCAACTCCCAGAATTCCTGAGCCAGCATGCATGGCTGGCTCAGGAATTCTGGGAGTTGAAGTCCACAGGTCCTCAAAGAACCATAGTTTGGCCACCCCTGTTCTAAAGCGTCCCAGTTGCTTGTTCCATAACCAGCAATGAAAAGGTTTAAAAATAGGGAGGGTTACCTGTAAACAGGCCATGCCAAGGACAGATATTGTGCCTGCGGCCAGACCCAAAACCATTGCGATCCAAGGCTGTTGGATGTTGGAAGCGGAGAAGCCAAGGGCAACCCCACCTGCCAGCGTAGCATTCTGGATGTGAGCCTAAAAAAAAGAAAAGAAATCGGAGCCTAGGTTTAAGCTGAGTGGCCGCTTTCTGTACATGAAAGACAAAATAGCCTTGGAGTATCTTGAACCAGGATTTTATTTATTTATTTTTATTTCAAAAAGTTTTATTAGTACAAAGTACAAACATTTTTCTCTTTTTCTCCCTCCCTTCCCCCCAACCCCCTCCCCTTCCCCCCCATCCCCCCCCCCCTCTCACCCACCCCCCCACCCTGATTTCCCAGAAAAAGCACAGGGTATAATATTCAATAAAGATAAAATTAAAATATACTAACAAATTATTAATTTCAAGATCTTTAACTCCTTGTTACTCAAAACCTTTTAAGCATAGTCTAAAAATCAGGCATATTATTAATAAACTAACATTTCAATATATCAAATTGTTAATTTAATCCACTATGTATCTTTCATTTATATAGTCTTTAAAATATAATAATAAAAAGAAGAGAAAGAAGAAATCTTTCTTTCACCATTTCAACCAGATACACAACCATGAACCAGGATTTTATTGATGTGCTTGTGATACCTTTTGCCTTTCAAGGAGGTCAGAGTGGTACATATGGTGTCTCCCTTTATCTTAGGGAAGGAATGTAGACCTATGGCAGAGGTCTTCAAACTTGGCAACTTTAAGACTTGTGGACTTCAACTCCCAGAATTCTCCAGCCAGCACAGCTGGCTAGAGAATTCTGGGAGTTGTAGTCCACAACTCTTAAAGTTGCCAAGTTGGGGGACCCCTGATTTATGGGAATGGAGAAAGAATGACCAAAGAGTTAAGGGGGGAGGGGGACTTTGAGAAAAGATAACACAGACCTGAGAAAGAGAAAAGGCTGAGAAAAACTCAAAATAATCCCAACCTAATCATTCAATCCTTCAGTCATTCTAAACCAGAGTTTCTCAATTTTAGCAACTTTAAGGTACATCACATGGACTTCAACTCCCAGAATTCCCCAGTCAGCATGGCTGCCTAGGGAATTCTGGGAGTTGAAGTCTACTTAGCTTAAAGTTGCTAAAGTTGAGAAACGCTGTTCTACACCAGTGTTGTGCAATGTGGTCCTCTCCAGACCCACTGGGTGGCAACTTCTTGCCCAGACATCTGGAGGGTGACAGGATTAAGACTACTGCTCTTCTAGCTGAGAAAATAGGTGCTTCTGTCTCACCATGCTGAGTTTTCCATTTTTGCTGGTTGCCATTGAGATAGAAAAAGCGGCAATGGTGCTTGTAGCCATGACAAAGTAGGTGTTGTAGATGGCAGTCCATTTTTTGTCTTCTTCCACGATCAGGGCAGAATTGAAGCTGGGCCAGAAGATCCAGAGAAAGAGGGTACCTGATAAACCACAAGAGAGGAAAATGGTTAAACTCTCAAACCCAACCGAGCTCCAGTTTTCATCATTATGGGAGGAGACGAGCCATTGCTAGTCTATAGCAGTAAAGTCTGCAAACACTTCCTTTGACAAATAATTTGTTATTTATTTTGTCAAGCATGTATTAGATAACAGATATAGGTATAAACATGGTTACTAATACATGAAATGGATACGAATAAAGGGGACATTAGGACAGGGATGGTAGGCACGTTGGTGCGCTTATGTACGCCCCCTTTATGGACCTCTTAGAAATGGGGTGAGGTCAACAGTAGATAGTCTAAGGTTAAAGTTTTGGGGGTTTGGGGAAGAAACCACAGAGTCAGGTAGTGTATTCCAGGCATTGACCACTCAGTTGCTGAAGTAATAATATAAAAATAATAGCTTTTGTGATCTTACAGCCTCTTAATCCAAGTTGTTAGTTGACAAAGGTGCTATGTTTGCTTCCAGTTTTCAGCAGACTCTTTCACCCAGATGACCTCACTAGCAGGGGGTTGGACTAGAAGACCTCCAAGGTCCCTTCCAACTCTGTTATTCTGATAAGGCCTTGCATTATGCACCACGCCTGCGGAGAATGCTAAAGCCAAGCAGATTATCTTCTCAAACAAATCAAACCAATGTTTACGATTTGCCATTCCTTGTAACTTCTCCAAAGACATAATCCTAAAGGGTGGGTCTGATTTGATAAGGAATGGAGACATGCAGTCCAGAAATATGTAACTTTATAAAGCCTGTGGCTTGCTTCTGCTTATCATAGCACTTCTCTCTAGCAATTTTCCCCTGTGTATCTGGCATACTGTGAGCAAATTACCAGGGTTAAGGCTGACAGCTTTGACTTGTAGAAGTCTACAGGTGTGGTGGGAATGTAGTCAGGATTCCCTAGAGCAGGGGTCCCCAAACTTGGCAACTTTAAGACTTGTGGACTTCAACTTCCAAAATTCTCCAGCCAGCATAGCTGGCTGGAGAATTCTGGGAGTTGAAGTCCACATGTCTTAAGGTTACCAAGTTTGAAGACCTATGCCCAAGAGGGACAGGCTGCATTCCAGAGGAACAAGAGACAGCAACGTTTAGATGGTTGGGAGGAAGAGGGTCAAGACAGCTCCTTCCTCAAGTTTCTCAGAGTATATCTTCAATGATGCAAATACTTTGCTTCAGTTTGGCAAGATTTCTGTCAATGGGCGAGGAGCAATAAAGCAACCTGCTTAGAAGAAACTCAGCGACTTTCTTGGTTTTTGGAGCCTGACATCAGGTCCACTAGATGGCAGCAAAGATTTCAGTTTTCCTGTGTGTCTTTGCTGCCATCTAATGGACATCTGGATGTTTTACAGCCCAGATCTGGAAGTGCTAGTATCATTGGCCCATCTTTGGGTACTTCTCTTTTTTTTTAAATCTATGCTGAACATTTGATCTATCAGTCAGAGTAAGTGGCAGAACCAGTACTCGCTCAAGGAGCTATGTAACCCAATCTCCATTTGCAATGTTATGTTTGAAGAGAAATAACAGGTGCAAGTGGCTTATAATTTATGATGGACATGGAGGATTGCCTGTGTTAAGTCTGGAATTTACTCTGGCAAAGAGTAGACTGTTCTATCATCTATCCTTCTTTCAACCAGGGATCAGAATATTTCAAAAGATGCCTCTGGAAAATGCTGATACCAGTATTTCATATTGCCGTTTATCCTCTTTTCACCTGTTCCTCTACCTTGATAATAAGTGGTTATTCCCCTAAATTTTGGACCTCCAGCTTCCATGGGACCTTATCTGTTTGTTCCCAAGGGAAGGGAAGCAGACTGGAGAGATTCTTGTAATATAGGTAGAACGCAATAAAGTAGCTGACCTGAACCTTTCACGTATGGATCTGGTTGCTTGCGCCCCCCCAAAAGGTGATATTATATACTACCCTATGCTACACCAATCCAAACCACCCATTGGCAGGCTTAATACAGTATATAAATCCACTCCTTGACTTGAAGTAACTTTTGACTTAAATTAACCCCTGTATGTTGACAGGTAATCCTCACTTACCAACCATTCATTCAGCAACCATTTTAAGTTGCAACAGCACTGAATGAGTGATACTTACAACCAGTCCTCAATAGCAATAGCAATAGCACTTAGACTTATATACCGCTTTACAGTGCTTTACAGCCCTAAGATATTTACAGAGTCAGCATATTGCCCCCAACAATCTGGGTCCTCATTTTACCCACCTCGGAAGGATGGAAGGCTGAGTCAACCTTGAGCCTGGTGGGATTTGAACTGCCAAACTGCAGGCAGCCGGCAGTCAGCAGAAGTAGCCTGCAGTACTGCACTCTAACCACTGCGCCACCGTGGCTCAAAGTTCCAGCTGTTGCAACACCCCTAGAAGATTGGACAAATATTAACCCAAATTTTAAATAAAGAGCATCTTCCTCAGAGGTGGGTTTCAGCAGGTTCTGACCAGTTCTGGAGAACTGTTAGCGGAAATTTTGAGTAGTTCGGCGAACCGTTAGCGGAAATTTTGAGTAGTTCGGAGAACCGGTAAATACCACCTCTAACTGGCCCCGCCGCCATCTATTCTCTGCCTCCTGAGTCCCAGCTGATCGGGAGGAAATGGGGATTTTGCAGTATCCTTCCCCTGGAGTGGGGTGAGAATTTTACAGTATCCTTCCCCTGCCACGCCCACCAAGCCACACCCACCAAGCCACACCATACCCACCAAGCCACGCCCACAGAACTGGTAGTAAAAAAAATTGAATCCCACCACTGATCTCCCTGGATTCTTAATTCTTATTATAAGTTTTCAAGGAGAGACATTTTCAGTCAACACTGGGAGGCTGATAAGTTGCAGGCAAGATCCAGAGGCCAGTTGGGTAGGTGTTCCCTGTCCTTGACCTTCTAGGAAGGAGGAAGTCAGTTTATCTCTCTCTGAGCAGAAAGCAATGCCACAGAGCTCTTTCTAAGATAGGTTGCTCAGAGCAGAGTCATAATCCTCCCCAGACAGGGCTCTCTGCCAAAACGTAAATAAATATCAACAGACTAGTGATCGGTTTTACAGCTCCACCAGCATTCTCTTTCATGATCTGTCCATTTATCTGTAACTGTACTTGCACGGTATGCTAATCCTTAATTAAAGGAACCACAGACAAGGGTATCTGGAGAGCATGCTCGGAAAGATGAAGATGACAATCACAACGGTCTGATCAAAGCTCCACCTGTTTTTTGTGTGTGTCATACACAGCGCGCATAAAAACAGGCAGAATTTGAATAGCACTGTTGTGGTTAGTTGTTTTAACTTTTCTGCCCATGCCCTGCAGACATCCTTGATGGATTTAGTAACGATCTGTAGAAATAACCGATGCTAGGCCAGTTCAGAAGTTCTTTTACACTTGCTAAATGATCTAATCCAGGAGTCGGCAACCTTAAACACTCAGAGAGCCATTTGGACCCGTTTCCCACAGAAAAGAAAACACCGGGAGCCACAAAACTCTTCCCGTGCCTGACTATTTCCTGAGCGGCCACAAAACTAGCATATATAGTTGAATTAAAGGTTCTGTTTTCTTCTGAAACTTTTCTTTTCTTGGATTTATCCATGGTTGGCCTGCCGGTGGTCAAAAAGCTCAATAAACTGCGTGCCGGCGTGTGTCGCACATTGGCAATTGTGACACATATTTTGAGCGACAGGGAGCCGCAGCAGAGGGATGAAAGAGCCACACGCGGCTCCAGAGCCGCAGGTTGCTCACCCCTGATCTAATCAATACTGTCTGGCTGCTTCACTGGGCAGCTTTTTCATCTGCCAGACCGAATGCTCTGCCTTCTGCGTTATTGGAAGGGAGAATCCGTAGCAGAGCAGTGGAAGAGGATTGACTGAAGGAACATGAGATGTTCAGTCTGGAGAAAAGACAATTGTTTGAAGGTGTGATAACCATGTTCAGGTACTGAAAGAGAAGCTGCAAAGAAGATGGCCAACTCTTTCCCATGGCGATAGAAACCAGGTTCAGAAATAACAAGCAGGTTGTAACAGATTCAACTACCAAAATCAGTGCTTCTCAACTCTGACAACTCTAAGATGTTTGGAGTCCAAAAGTTGAAGTCCACATATGAGCCAGCAGTGTGCTGCAGCTGCCAAAAAAGCCAACACAGTTCTAGGCTCCATAAACAGAGGGATAGAATCAAGATCACGTGAAGCGTTAATACCACTTTATAATGCCTTAGTAAGGCCACATTTGGAATACTGCATTCAGTTTTGGTCGCCACGGTGTAAAAAAGATGTTGAGACTCTAGAAAGAGTGCGGAGAAGAGCAACAAAGATGATTAGGGGACTGGAGGCTAAAACATATGAAGAACGGTTGCAGGAACTGGGTATGTCTAGTTTGATGAAAAGAAGGACTAGGGGTGACATGATAGCAGTGTTCCAATATCTCGGGTTGCCACAAAGAAGAGGGAGTCAAGCTATTCTCCAAAGCACCTGAGGGTAGAACAAGAAGTAATGGGTGGAAACTAATCAAGGAGAGAAGCAACTTAGAAATAAGGAGAAATGTCCTGACAGCTAGAACAATTAATCAGTGGAACAGCTTGCCTCCAGAAGTTGTGAATGCTCCAAAACTGGAAGTTTTTAAGAAGAGGTTGGATAACCATTTGTCTGAAGTGATGTAGGGTTTCCTGCCTAAGCAGGGGGTTGGACTAGAAGACCTCCAAGGTCCCTTCCAATTCTGTTATTCTATAATATTCATATCTTAAAGTTGTCAAGGTTACGAGACACTGACTCAGATTTTCTTGGATGATAAGATTTGAACAACAGTAGAAAATCTATTCACTGAAATTGTAAGTCCTCCATCTCCGGAGACTTTTTTTAGAAGTTGTTTAGACAACTACCTTTCAAAAACTTTGGTCTGCAGATCCTCTCCTCCAATTCTGCAGTTCTGTGATAACCAAATTTGTGCCCCTTTTCATTTTTTAAGCATGCCTATGTGAGACCCATCTGAAATAAACAAATACAGGTAGTCCTTGACTTACGACCACAACTGGCACCAGAATTTCCAGTGCTATGCAAGGCAATGATCAAGTGAGCCGTGCCCAGTTTTACGATGTTCTGCCATGTTGTTAAGCAAAACCACGGCAGTTGTTAAGTGAATCAGGCAACCATTAACTGAATCCGGATTCCCCTGTGGACTTACCGTATTTTTCGGAGTATAAGACACACCTTTTTCCCCCCTAAAAGAGGCTGAAAATTTGGGTGCGTCTTATACTCCGAATGTAGCTTTTTCTGAGCTTTTTTTTCAGCCCTAACGAGGTGCTAACGATCTTCCTGGCTTGCAGGATTTTTTCATTGCTACTCCCGCATAAGGTTTTTTACCAGCCCTAAGTCTTTGCAGGCTTTTTTTCATTGCTAAGAATGTTTTTTTCAGCCCTAACCAGGGGATAAAATAATGTGCTGAAGCTGACCAGACTAAGGACGCTAGCCAGATGAATACCTGGTAGGCAGATTGTTTTCCCCTATTTTCCTCCCCAAAAACTAAGGTGCGTTTATACTCCGTTTATACTTATACTCCGAAAAATACGATAGCTTGACGAAAGTCAGCTGGGCAACATCACAAATGGTGATCACATGACCCTAGGATGGCTGCAATCATTGTAAATCATGCTGGTTGCCAAGAACCCGAATTTTGATCACATGACTGTGGGGTTGCTGCAGTGGTTGTAAGTGCAAGGGTTGATCCTAAGTTGTTGTTTTTTCCAGTTGTAACTTTGAATGATTGTTAAATGAATGATTGATAAGCCGACAGCTTACTTGTACACTGTTTTGCAGCATACCCCTTCCCTTTTAATATTACTCTTATATTTTCTTTTTAAGTCAGGATAACGATCGGAGAGTGGTCCTTAGTCTATTGCAAACATCTGGGTTTCCACAAACAGCCCCTTGAGCAGGCGTGTCAAAATCAAGGCCTGAGGGCCAGATGTGGCGTGCGGTGTGGTCGGATCCGGCCCACATGGCCGTCCTGGTCTACCCAATGCGAAGAGGAAAGATCAGGCCAGCGTGGCTTCGGCCCAGTCTACCCAATGCGAAGAGGAAACATGCCAGCAGTTTGGGGAGTGGCATCAAGCTGGCCACGCCCACCCAGTTGGCCACACCCACCCAGTCAGTCACACCCGCCTGCCCCCCCTGAGGTCAACCACAGCCCTGTTGCGGCCCTCAATAAAATTGAGTTTGACACCCCTGCTCTCGAGGATCCAAACGCCAGGGCAATCTCAGTTCTGAAAAGTGGGCCTGAATCCAAATTGGATGAGATCTAATGTCCTCCATAAAAGCCAGGAACTGAGTCACCATTACTATCAATATACATCTCCATGTTAGCAGCTAAATTGCCAGAGTCATGCTGAAATAAGAGACAAAAGTCAAATGTCAACTGCTGAGCAATATGTCCTACGCTGGATGCCATACAGCTGGCCAACATGGGAACCTCCTAATTTGGTGGGCATGCATTCGTTTTGGCCCCAGGAAGGACGCCATTTGACCTTTTCTCTTGCCTAAAGCACACTGCTTACCCAGCACAGCAAACATATCCGAGATGGGCCTGGATCTTTCCTTCTCAGCTTTCCGACTCAGCGAGGAGTGGTAGAGCGTCCAGGAGACCATTAAGCCGAAGTAGGCCCCAAATAAGTGGGCGTGCATCACACTGACGTGGCTCTGGATCTGTGGACAGCAAAAGCAGTCGCCATTTTCCTATGTAGTCAAGATGGAGGGTGGTTTCTACGTGCCAGCCTGTAGTGACTGAACATAAGGGAGGAGAACCTCTGAAGGGGTGATTAATCTTTCTTTTTTTGGAATTGCTCCACTGGGTATTTTAAATTAATTCTCTGCTACAGTATTTGTGAATCTCAGCAGTTTTAAACTGTGTGAACTTCAACTCCCAGAATTCCCCAGCCAGCCATGCTGGCTGGGGAATTCTGGGAGTTGAAGTCCACAGGGCTTAAAACTGCTGGTTTAACAAACATAACACTAAGTCATCAATTACCGTTTCTAGTCCACCTTGGCTAGCTTCTTCAACATGCTAAATCACACCCAGAGCAATTTTTCTTATTAGTGCAAGATCCCTGTGCTTATGACTTTTATTTTTGGGGGGGGGGGCACAAGAAAAAAACTGAAAACATTCTAGGAGCCGAGGTGGCGCAGTGGTTAAATGCAGCACTGCAGGCTACTGCTAGTTCAGCAGTTCAGCTGTTCAAATCTCACCAGGCTCAAGGTTGACTCAGCCTTCCATCCTTCCGAGGTGGGTAAAATGAGGACCCAGATTGTTGGGGGCAATATGCTGAACTCTGTAAACCGCTTAGAGAGGGCTGTAAAGCACTATGAAGCGGTATATAAGTCTAAGTGCTATTGCTATTGCTATTGCTATTCCATATCTATAATAAAATGTGACAGCGTGAAAGCTCCAGCTAGCCAGCCAAGCAGTCCCTTCCACATCCATTATATGCCTTCCTTCTGCCCTTTCCAAAAATATGTAACAAATTACAATACAGGTAGCCTTCGACTTACAACAGTTCATTTAGTGACCGTTCGAAGTTACAATGGAACTGAAAAAAGTGACTTACAACCATTTTTCACACTTATGAACATTGCGGCATCTCCATGGTCATGAGATTTACATTCGGATGCTTGACAACCGACTCACATTAATGACGGTTGCACTGCCCCGGGGTCACGTGATCCCCTTTTGCGACCTTCTGACAAGCAAAGTCAATGGGGAAGCCAGATTCACTTAACAACCAGGTTACTAATTGAAGACCTGCAGTGATTCACTTAACAAATGTGGTGAGAGAAGTCGTAAAATGGGCCAAAACTCACTTAACAAATGTCTCACTCAGCAACATAAATTTTGGGCTCAATTGTGGTCGTAAGTTGAGGACTACCTGTATCCTGTTTACTCTGTGTGCAAAGTCAAAATCAAGTTGCCCACATGATAGATTAACCTGACCAGTCACTTATGTTATAAAGTAATGTGAAGTGTGAACTAGACCAGGGGTCTCCAACCTTGGCAACTGTAAGCCTGGCGGACTTCAACTCCCAGAAGCAAAGCTGGCTGAGGAATTCTGGGAGTTGAAGTCCACAAGTCTTAAAATTGCCAAGGTTGGAGACACCTGGTCTAGTTCATACTTCACATTACTTTTTAACATAAGTGACTGGTCAGGTTAATCTATCATGTGGGCAACTTGATGGAGACACCTGAACTAGGCCACTGATTTCAATACATTCTCAGTGGTGGGATTCAAAAATTTTTACTACCGTTTCTGTGGGCGTGGCTTGGTGGGCGTGGTGTGGCTTGGTGGGTGTGGCTTGGTGGGCGTGGCAGGGGAAGGACTACTGTAACACGCACTACATGGGTCTACCCTCGAAGAGCATCCGGAGACTACAATTGGTACAGAATGCAGCTGCGCGAGCTGTGGTGGGTGTACCGAGATACACCCACGTAACACCCATTCTCCGCCAGCTGCATTGATTGCCCATTAGTCTCCGGTTGCAATTTAAGGTGTTGGTTTTGACCTTTAAAGCCCTACATGGCTTATGGCCAGGTTACCTTCGGGACCGCATCCTGCCACATACCTCCCTACGACCGGTTAGGGCCCAGAGTTGGCCTTCTCCAGGTCCCATCGACCAAGCAATGCCGGTTGGTGGGGCCGAGGGGGAGAGCCTTCTCTGTGGGAGCCCCATCTCTCTGGAACCAACTCCCACCAGAGATCCGGACTATCCCCACCGTACTGGCCTTCCGCAAAGCAGTAAAAACATGGCTCTTCCGGCATGCGGGGTGAAGAGAGGATTCCCCCATGTACGAATGGTTTTTAAATTGCAATGTAATGTTTTTAAATGCTATTTTATTGTATCGTTCTTATCTCTGTTGTACGCCGCCCTGAGTCCTACGGGATTGGGCGGCCTATAAGAACTTTTAATTAAATTACATTTAATTAAATTAAATTGTAAAATCTCCATTCCCACCCCACTTTAGGGGAAGGATACTGCAAAATCCCCATTTCCTCCAGATCAGCTGGGACTCGGGAGGCAGAGAATAGATGGGGACAGGGCCAGTCAGAGGTGATATTTACCGGTTCTCCGAACTACTCAAAATTTCCGCTACCGGTTCTCCAGAACTGGTCAGAACCTGCTGAATCCCACCTCTGATTCTGCCAAAGGAACAGCTTTGTACCTGCAAAAAATTCACAGCCAGCCATCTGTTGACGGTGAAGACGGTCACTTCCATCACAGCCATCCAGATCAACTGCATGAGATTGGCTTTGCCAAGTATTGCTCCCGTTGAAATCAACACTGTGGTGATGCTCATAATGGCAGTTAAAATGCTGGTGGGAAAAAGAGAGAGAGACAAATCAGCAGGATGTTATGAGATGGTGAGATTCTTTTCCAATCAGATCTAGAGAATTTTCTGCTTTCCCTACGATGGTTTTCTCAATGAGTGTCCACGGTGAGTGCCTTGAGGCAATGTTTCTCAACCTGGGCACCTTTAAGCTGCGTGGACTTCAATTCCCAGAATTCCTCAAACCCAGGGAATTCTGGGAGTTGAAGTCCACACAGCTTAAAGGTGCCCAGGTTGAGAAACATTGCCTTAAGATGTCATGTTCCCTTGAAGTGTATTTACAGAATTAATAGCCCAAATAATACAACTGTTGCATACACTGCAAACCTGTGATAGTCCTGTAACCACAAGAAATCAATAAGTCCCTACATTGGTGTAACAAATGTCACGGTGCCCCTGATCAATCAGAACACTTATTCTCAAAAATGACTGCTCCATTGAAACAAAACAAAAAAAGTTTGCAAACACTGCTAAGTCAGATGTAAAAAAGAATTTTGGATTTGGAGGAACATTGTTCCCTCAAAGCTAGGGGGAAATGTTAAAAATGGCTTGGTGTAAGTATGTTAACACCCTCTGTCTAGGGGAGGGTTCCTAATTTTTTTACTACCACTGTGTGGGCGTGGCTTATTTTGTGGGTGTGGCTTGCCAGCCATGTGACCGGGTGGGTGTGGGCCTCGGGAGCTTGGCAGCGGCTGGAGAAGCAGGGAGGCATTGCCCACCCGCAACGCAGCCCCCCGCAGCAGGAGCAGCAAGACTGCGGCAGCGGTTCTTCTAGGAGGCTCTGTCCGGCCTGAATGCTTCTCCCCATTCGATGATCCTAGGCTCTTGCCGCCCGTTCCCACTCCCCTCAGCAGCTCGAGAAGTCTCAACTGTGTGAAAATGCCTGGGATCATCACCGCGCATTCATGGCTTCTCGGACTGCTGAAGGGAGGGGAATGGAGATAGCTCCTGCCGCCCGTTCTTTCAGCATCTCACGCGCTCCCTCAGCCATCCTCCCCTGCTTGGACTCACTGTGGGGCAGGAAGGCAGCGCATGCGCAGTGCCGGAAGCTTGGCTTCTGGGCATGCACAGAAGAAATTTTTTTTAAAAAAATTAAAAAAAAAAGTTTAAATGGCGGCGCCCAGGCAATGGCAACCGACCGCACCGGTACTGTGACATCACCAGCGGGCCGCTACCGGTGCTATAGAGTGGACCACACTGGTAGGAACCCACCACTGCCTCTGTCATCATTGCTACAATCCACAAGCAGCCCTCACCTCATTCCCACTTATGACTGTATGACTGTAACTTGTTGCTTGTATCCTTACAATTTATATTGATTGTTTCCCAGTATGATTTGATTGCTTATTTCTACCCTATGACTATCATTTTGTACCTTGTGATTCTTGACGAACGTATCTTTTCTTTTTATGTACACTGAGAGCATATGCACCAAAGACAAATTCCTTGTGTGTCCAATCACACTTGGCCAATAAAGAATTCTAATTCCAAATCTTACATTTGGTTCTTGACGGTGAAAGAGCTCATTTTGTCTTATGATGCCAAAGACGAGATCATTAAAAGAAAAAAGAAAAAAAACCAGAACAGTGTATATACATTGTGGGTATTGTTTTAAACAGAGAGGAATTTGACTCATCTTTTTTTTTACAAGCGTCAAAAGGTTTATGGTACTGATGAGATGCAAATAGCAGGAGATGCCTTCACGGTGATGTGCATATACATTAATCCGCTCACCCTCACATTCTGGGGCAAATGCATCCGTGTGCATGGGGACAGAAGCCTAATCTATCAGGGAAGAAGATGGAGTGCCTAATTAAAAGGGAGACAGGGTCATTCATTTTGAAATCATAAATAATAGGGGCACCTGGGCAAAGCTAATATTTAATCAGACCTATTGCCTCTTCGGTTCAACGGTTTGGAAGGAAGCCATCCTTTGGAGATAGCAATAGCAATAGCACTTAGACTTATATATGGTGGGTGTGGTGTGGCTTGGTGGGTGTGGCAGGGAAAGGATACTGCAAAATCCCCATTCCCACCCCACTCTGGGACCAGCCAGAGGTGGTATTTGCCGGTTCTCTGAACTACTCAAAATTTCCGCTACTGGTTTATTTATTTATTTATTTATTTATTTATTTATTTTGGTTTTCTTATATGCCGCCCAACTCCCGAAGGACTCAGGGCGGCGTACAACAGAAAGAAATACAAGAATAACCAACTATAAATATTAATTAAAATCAAATATAAAAATTAAAAAACACAATATTAAAACCATCCAAGAGCCATACAACAACAATACATACTCGGGGGTGAGTTCAGATGGATTAGGCTCTACCCCCAGCCTGCAGGAAGAGCCATGTCTTAACGGCTTTTCGGAAGGCCAGCAGGGTGGGGATAGTTCGGGTCTCTGGGGGGAGTTGGTTCCAGAGCACGGGGCCTGCCACAGAGAAGGCTCTCCCCCTAGGGCCCGCCAGCCGGCATTGCTTGGCTGACGGGACCTGGAGGAGACCCACTCTGTGGGCCCTAACCGGTTGAAGGGAAGTGTGAGGCAGAATGCGGTCCCGGAGATAACCTGGTCCTAAGCCATGAAGGGCTTTAAAGATGGTGAACCTGCTCCAGAACCTGTCAGAACCTGCTGGATTTCACCCCTGCGTGACACCCCTAACAGCTCAGTTCATCCCAAAAGTCCTGTCAGCCTCTCTGGGTCTCCTTGATCTATAAAGTAAAGGTTTTCCCTGTCCAGTTGTGTCCGATTCTAGAGGGCAGTGCTCATCTGTTTCTTAACTAAGGGAGCCAACCAGGGGTGAAATTCAGCAGGTTCTGACAGGTTCAGCAGGTTCAGCAGGTTCTGTCAGGTTCCGTTCTGGTAGCGGAAATTTTGAGTAGTTCGGAGAACCGGCAAATACCACCTCTGGCTGGCCCCAGAGTGGGGTGGGAATGGGGATTTTGCAATATCCTTCCCCTGCCACGCCCACCAAGCTATGCCCACAGAACTGATAGGGAAAAATTTTGAATTTCAACCCTGCCAACATTGTCCGAAAACATTTCCATGCTCATGTGGCCAGCATGACTGTATGCCAAGGCGCATGGAACGCTGTTACTTTCCCACCCAAGTGGTACCTATTTACCTACTTGCATTTATTTGTATGCTGTCGAACTGCTAGGTAGACAGGAGCTGGGGCAAGTAACTGGAGCTCACCTCATCGCGCAGCGTTCTCGGTTCTCGAACCCAGGATGTCAGCTTTCCAGCTGGTCTGTATATTCCTCCAGGTTTCCTTGATCTGTATTCATCCATAAATCCATTCTGTCTCTCTATCCCCCGTTTTGTTTTGTTTTTTAACCCCTCTTAAAATGGGCACTTCTGCAGGAAGTTTGAAATGTATTTATAGTCAACACAACACATCTTTAAACACATTGTGCTGAGTCTCTTCAGAGCGGATAACTGAAGACATTTGAGAAGGAATAGATAGAAGATAAGAGGTTGCTAAATACTGATCTTTACCTATCAGGATTCTGCAAGTTGAAATCTCCAGTTTGACAATGACTGAATGCGGAAGCCTTCGATCTCTTCCTGTTAATCCCACTGCAATTTTAAACTCAACAGAAGCCCCACTGATCTGAAGGGGGCTTATATTCAGAACAAGTAGGTTGTTTAGACCTTCCTAAAGAAATATTGTAACTGAAGGCCACGCTCATTCCTGCTGTTATGTAAGATCCCGCCTAGCCTTGCTGCCGCTGCTACATCTTCCCCCAAATTTGGAACTATTGTGTTTATTTTAGAAATGTGACTCAGTGAAACATATGGGGAGAATGCAGATTGGCTCAGTCTGTGATGTAATGTTTTCAAACAAAAACACAACAACGTATTTGCTCAATATAAAAGATTAACTCAAGCTAGCATTTCTCGATATGTGTACACGATAACTTTAATATCTACAACTAAATTCCATGTTTGCTGTGAACACATTGGTGTGTTAACTTGGATACTGGTCGTTACCAGGGGCGGTATTCACTTACCTTCCCTACCGGTTCGCAAATGTGAGCGCGCGTGTGCCTTCTGCGCATGCACACAGCCTCGAAAATGTGGATAAATGGGACGTGATTACATCAGGGCGGGTAGGCAGGCCCAGTGGTGAAATCCATTTTTTTAACTGCCGGTTCTGTGGGCGTGGCTTGGTGGGTGTGGTGTGACTTGGTGGGTGTGGCTTGGTGGCCGTGGCAGGGGAAGGATACTGCAAAATCCCCATTCCCTCCCCACTCCTGGGGGAAGGATATTGCAAAATCTCCATTCACTCCCCACTCTGGGGCCAGCCAGAGGTGGTATTTGCCCATTCTCCAAACTACTCAAAATTTCCGCTACCAGTTCTCCAGAACCTGTCAGAACCTGCTGGATTTCACCCCTGGGCAGGCCCACCCACTCGCAGACAGCGCTACCAGTTCACCCGAACCGGATAGAACCGGCTAAATACCACCTCTGGTTGTTACTCTTTAAAAGTATCCTTGCCAGATACTTTTATAGAAGATACTCAAGCTTAGCACTGTATTTGTCAAGATAAAATTTACTAAGAGTCAGAAGCAATTAATTTCCCAAGATTACTCTAGACCAGGGATGGCCAAACTATGGTTCTTTGAGGACCTGTGGACTTCAACTCCTAGAATTCCTGAGCTAGCCATGCAGGCATAGCTGGCTCAGGAATTCTGGGAGTTGAAGTCCACAGGTCCTCAAAGAACCATAGTTTGGCCACCCCTGCCTAGACTGACTGGCTCCTTTGTCTCCAGTAACTCAACCCTTGAAGGTATTCTTCAGGGATGGCCACAAGGGAGGAAGCCAGGAGGTTCAAAAAAAGTCAAGATAGTGACAGGCAGGCAGGGCTTGATTGCATGATTGTGGCCACCATCTGGATTTTTTTTTAAATCCCCCTGTTCGAAGAAATGTCCATCTGGGTTCAGTTCCAAGTGGGGAGAAAGACACTGGAAACATGGTGGCTGCTTGGAAAGATGGTTTCAACGGTGGATAGGATTACATGCCTTGAAGATGTTGGGTGAAGAAGAAAAAAAGAGGCCGAGATGTTGAGAGTGCCCTGGTTTTATGCCCTTTCTGGGCCCCACCTTAGAGCTTCCTGTTCCTGTGTAAGAAATGTATTCTGATTGGTGGTCAGACTCCCAGGGGGCGGGAGTCTTAGCTAACTTTGTAGGCTGTCTGTCTCCCAGGCTTGGTTGAGCCTTGCTGGCTGATGTAATCTTCCCAGGTGCCCAGGGGCGGGTTGCTTGTTCTTCGTGCTACCGGTGCGCTGCGCGCGCATCCCCATGTTTTGGTGTGTGCACGCTCGCTACGTGTGTGTGCCCCCTCATGAGATTTTGTTTCCTCGCATGCGCAGGAAGCAAAATCAGCCCAAAAATTCCCCAAAAAAGATGGTGCCGCGCGACAGACCGGTGAAAACGGCACCGGAGCTGTCGCGCGCAAATACCGCCATCTGCTGGCCGCTACCGGTGTGGTAGAGTCGACCGCACCGGTAGGAACCCACCACTGCAGGTGCCATGTGGTGAGATGGGTAGAGGGCTAATACTATCATGTCATACTATCAGGGCCATGTCTTAATCCCATCACCCTGGAGCTGAAGGGGGTAGGTCTTTGTTATGTAGAATAGACTGGTTCAGGCCTTAATGGCCCATTGACAAAGGGGGGGGATGAGTTTCTGCCTCCCTTTTAGGGGAAATAGTCTGCCCTTTTAATATTTCCTAAAATATTTAATTTTTCTAGGAGAGGGGTGGGTGCTAGCTTCCTACATCCCACAAACACCTTCGCTGGGAGATGAATCAGCAAATCTGTTTCCTTACTCGAGCTACTGAGGACAGCAAATGGCTTGCAAGAAACCCAAGACATCAAATCAAGTTCTCTTCAATACCATCCTCAGTTCTGTATCTGTGTTAAGCATTTCAGACTCAATCCTTGATCACAGTTACATTCATTATCTGCGATGGAATATAATCCAGAGTCCCGGGAGGGAGGGGCTCTTTCCAGAGAGCAAAGAGACAGTGGACCTTGGAATATCTGGCCGTCAAGAAGAGGGCAAAGACAGACCCTCCCTAGCAACTCGCGGAGTACATCTAATAGTTATGCAGAGAGTTGCTTCCACCTAGCAAGATTTATTTATTAATTTATTTATTTGTTTGTCCAAACATGTATAGTAGTAATTTGTATAAACGTAAGTAAAAAGTAACGATAAAAGAGGACAATAGGACAGTAGGACAGGGACGGTAGGCACAGTGGTGCGTTTATGCACGCCCCTTACAGACCTCTTAGAAACGGGGAGAGGTCGACTGTAGACAGTCTAAGGTTAAAGTTTTGGGGGTTTGGGGAAGAAACCACAGAGTCAGGTAGTGCATTCCAGGCATTGACCACTCTGTTGCTGAAGTCGTATTTTCTGCAGTCGAGTTTGGAGCGCTTTACATTTAGTTTGAATCTATTACGTGCTCGTGTATTGTTGCGGTTGAAGCTGAAGTAGTCATTAACAGGAAGGACATTTTGGTATATGATTTTATGAACTACATTTAGATCAGATCGGAGGCGACGTAGTTGTAAATTGTCTAATCCCAGTATTTCAAGTCTGGTGGAATAAGGTATTTTGTTGTGAGCGGAGGAGTGAAGGACTCTTCTTGTGAAATATTTCTGGACTCTCTCGATTGTATTTATGTCTGATATGCAGTGCGGGTTCCAGACAGGTGAGCTGTATTCCAGAATTGGTCTAACAAATGTTTTGTATGCTCTGGTTATTTCTGTTAAGCAAGCAACCAACAGGTGGAGTTATTTACTTCTCTGCAGTTTTTTCCTGTTCACCTATTGAAGGAAACCTTGCCGGCCTAAAGCAACTATCTGCATAGCTATCAGATGAACTCTGTGAGTTGTTAGGGCGGGTCTGCCTTCACCCTCTTCCTCCCTGCCAGACATTATAAGAGAAGGGCCCTTCCCTTCTGCGATTCTAGACTAACATTCGACCACACCATTCTTATAACACTGAGATTTCCTGCCACCCAAGCAGAGGTGAAATCCAGCAGGTTCTGAACAGCTTCTGGAGGACCGGTAGCAGAAATTTTGAGTAGTTCGGAGAACCTGCAAATAGCACCTCTGGCTGGCCCCAGAGTGGGGAGGGAATGGAGATTTTGCAGTATCCTTCCCCCAGGAGTGGGGAGGGAATGGGGATTTTCCCCTGCCATGCCCACCAAGCCACGCCCACCAAGCCACGCCCACAGAACCGGTAGTTTTTAAAAAAATTGGATTTCACCACTGCACCCAAGCCAGGAGTATCCACAAGATATAAGGAAGGAAAAATCAAGATAGTGGCTACAACGGTGAGATTGGAGCTCTGCCTGTTTTTTTATGTATGTTACACATAACAAACAGGTGGAGCTTTGATTGCACTATTATGGCACTTTTTAAACCTTTTTTTAAAAAACTTTTTTTTACCATTCCTTGCAGACAATGATCACGAGCAGGAAACCTGACGGAATTCTCATCTATTGGAAATTAACTGGCTCAGCTGCAGAACATAGAAAGCAATGCACAAGGTCTATTCTCCAGACCCGATTCTAGAATGGTGCAAAGAACACCCTGTGGAAGTTCCCACTGAAAGCACTGGAGTTTTTTAATTAGAGTTTTATCTTGCTTTTATAGGTAACTCAAGGCAGTGAACATACCCAATGCTCCAGGGGTGGGTTCTAACTTACCTCGCCACCGGTTCGCTTCCTCCCGCGCCAAGTGGCTGCACGCACATTGCGCACCGCGTGGCCACATGGCCACGCGTGCATGCGCAGTGCCAAAAACAAAACAAAACAAAAACAAAAACAAGCACCCACAGACAGGCACTGACAGAACCGGCTCCATGACATCACCACCGGTTTACTAACAGTTCTAAAGAACCGGTTAGAACCAGTAGGAACCCACCTCTGCAATGCTCCTTTCTCCCATTTTCTCTTAACCCTATGAAAGTGATGGCGAACCTTTTTTGGTTCGCGTGCCAAAAGGGTGTGTGCGCGCACTAGCACACGCGCACACGCCCACACCCATTCCCTCCACCTCACGCATGGGCACACACAAACACGGTGCCCCCTGCGCATGCGCACAACCCCTCCCGCCCCCGCACATGCGCACAGGCCTCACTGAAGCCTGGGACAGTGGAAAACGGCCAAACGGGCAAACCGGAAATTCGGAAAAACAGACTGCCAGTTTGCCCGTTGTGCTGTTTTCGCGCACCGGAGGCTTCAGGGAAGCTTCCTAAACCCTCCAAAATGCGAAAAACAGCACAATGGGCAAACCGGAAGTCCGTTTTTCTGAACTTCCGGTTTGCCCGTTGGGCCCTTTTTTGCACTCCAGAGGCTTTAGGAAGATTCCCTGAAGCCTCCGGAGGGCGAAACGGCCTTCCCCAAGGCCGAAATCAGCTGGCCAGCACGCACATGCACGCTGGAGCTGACATAGGGCAACGCCTCGCTTGCCCTCTGATATGGCTCCGCGTGCCACCTGTGGCACACGTGCCATAGGTTCGTCATCACTGCCCTATGAGATGAGGTGGACAGAATTCCTAGCAGAGAACCAAGCTCCGTGTCCTTTGACCTCTACCTTTGCAGATTTATCCTTATTTTCCCAGCTGAGAAGTGAAAGAGGAATCCATCGACAAGCACGGCCCACTGTACTCCGAGGGCAGCAAGGAGAAGGTTGAATCCGATGCTGCTGAAGCCGTATCTCTGCAGGAAGGCCAGAAAATAGGCGAACCCAAAAATCACCATGAGGTTGACATCTTGAAATACTGTAGGGAACACAGAACACTTATGTCAAGGAGACATAGGGAACTCCATCCAGGAGACTCAGCTGTAATCGCCACATCGTACTGAGCCTTAATGTGGTTTGTTTGGTTTCAACCAGGGATGGGATTCACATAATTTCCCTACCGGTTCGCCCAGCAGCACCAAAAAGGTGAGAGCGCGTGCGTCTGCGCATGTGCAGAACCTTCCGCGGCTTGCACATATGCTTGAAAACATGGCAGCACTCAAAGACCACCCTCAGTGTCAGTCAGTGGTAAGCTGAGCTGTTGTTTAGCTCAGCTGAGGCGCGGCAATCCGCTCTGCCGCACGAATCAGCTGAGCTTAAAAAAAAGGGAATATAGGACAGGGAACGGCGTGGGCGTGGCCAACCAGAGGTGGCATTTGCCTGTTCTCCAAACTACTCAAAATTGCCGCTACCAGTTCGCCTGAACTGGACAGAACATGCTGAATACCACCTCTGGTTTCAACTCAGCTTGCTAATCCTAGCCATAGCGGTTTATTCACAAATCATGACTTAGAGCAGGGGTAGGGAATGATGATGGCCGCTTTACAACCTGGCTGGCTCAGGAATTCTGGGAGTTGAAGTTCACAGAATTTGTAAATAGCAAGAAGTTTCACCCTTCATTTTTAAAAGTAGAATCTGATGGCAATTTGGCAGAAGGTCGGGGAGGGGACAAATCTAAAGTTTTGGGGGGCAGAAGCTATCCTCAAATTTGGACCATGCATCTCTAGATTGTGCCAAAGATTCTTCAGGGACCCAGCTATGCATCTCCTTCAATTTTACCTAAAGATGAAGGAGATTTGTACTATATCTGTTTAACTGTATCCTCTCCTCCCAACTGGGGCTGTACCCAATTAACAGTGTTGAATTCCTCACAGCTGAGGAATTGCAAGAGGCAGCACAACTGGCAGAGCCTTTCTGGAGAAGGAATTTTCCTGAAGTACCATCAGGGGTCTCCAACCTTGGCAACTTTGAGACTTGTGGACTTCAACTCCCAGAATTCTCCAGCCATGCTGGCTGGAGAATTCTGGGAGTTGAAGTCTACAAGTCTTAAAATTGCCAAGTTTGAAGACCCCTGGTTTACACAGAGGAGCAGAAAGTTATGTTTTTAACATATATTTGTTTTTAAAGCTTTTAAACAAGAAGATTAAAAAGTAACACAAACTAATATGAAGTAAGGAAAGAAAAAGAAAAAAGTGCAAGGAAATAAAAATGTTGAAAAAAACAAATAAAAAATAAAAAAGTGATATAAAGAAGTAGCTTGTGATATTCCTGAAGATATTTCCTGAAGTACCATCAGGGGTCTCCAACCTTGGCAACTTTGAGACTTGTGGACTTCAACTCCCAGAGTTCCTCAGCCAGCAAAGCTGGCTGAGGAACTCTGGAAGTTAAAGTCCACAAGTCTTAAAGTTGCCAAGGTTGGAGACCCCTGCAGTTTACATAACCTTCCAATGCCACCGAAGTCAGTCTTCAACCCCAACAGCAAGCAAGCAACCTTACCTGGGTAGTCTCTTGCAAGATTTTGACTGTGGTCGTAAGAAACGAAGAAGCCAAATATAAGGATTAAAGCAGTTTCCAAAAGAAGAATGAGCGCAGGGAGACGAATCCGGAGATTGGGAGGATACTGGGAAGGCATCGTGCCTTAAAAGAAAAGCAGCAAAACAAGGACCAGGCAAGCGTTAAATACAGTCCCTTTGCTTCAAACACTCCATGAGTCTCCACTGAAGAAAAAAAGAAAAGAAAGAAAAGAGAAAGCTGTGAAAGAGATAAGAGTTCTTAGAAGGAATTAGCAAAGCACATCACCCTTATCTAAGACAGGCCAGGGGACCGCCTGACCTGGGCTGACAAATGTTTGATTAGTATTGAGCAAGCTGATTGTCTGCAATCATGAGAGTCACACCAAAATGTGTACTATTGAAAACCTCCAATGAGTAGACACTTACATATTCTCATCAACTTTGGGAGCCTGACATAGGTGCACTTATTTGAACTCGGAGGAGAGAAACAGGACGATACTGTAATTGCATGTTCCTGGCTAATTTCTCCCATGAACAAAAGCAAAGTTCCAAATTGATGTGCAGGCCTCATTAAACCAAGAAGAACTCCGCACATAGCTATGGATAACTTTCTTTTTGCAACCTATATAGTCTTCGGCTTACACCAGTTCGTTTAGTGACCATTCAAAGCAGTAGTGGGTTCTAAAACCGGTTGCTACCGGTTCGCGGACGACGCTTCTGTGCAGAAGCGTCCCAGGTGGGTGGGCGGAGCCTCCTGCCGCCGCCGCTACCGGTTCACAGAAGCGGGCCGAACCGGGAGCAACCCACCGCTGGTTCAAAGTTATAAGAGCCCTGAAAAAAGTAACTTATGGCTGTTTTTCAGTTATGACTTTTGATCATGTGATCACAATTCAGATGTCTGGCAACTGGTTCATGTTTACAATGGTTGTACTGTCCCAAGGTTATGTGATCTCCTTTTGTGACTTTCTGACAAGCAAAGTCAATGGGGAAGCCAGATTAATTTAACAACCAGGCTACTAACTTATCAACTGCAGTGATTCACTTAACTATTGAGGCAAGCAAGGTGTAAAATGGGGCAAAAATCACTTGACAAATGTCTCACTTAACAACAGAAATTTTGGGCTCAATTGTGGTCATAAGTTGAGGACTACCTGTATATACAAGTGGTATGAGCCAATCATTACAAATAACTTACTGTGGACTTGCATAAATTCTGGGTACAGGTAGTAATTGTTTAGTGACCAATTAGGATTGGAAAATTGGTTGTTAAGCAAATAAGACATTATACAAAATCACAACTGTGCTTACAATGTTATTGTAGCTTTACTTTGCTCTACAGACTTGCAAAGGTGTAAATGTGAATATTGGTCCTAAGGTTACTTTTTATAACTGCAAATGATCATTAAATGATTACCTGTAGTGCATTTTTCAATTTCAGGGCCACTCTCCAGATTCTCCCCTTCTTTTCACTAGCCTCTAGAACAGTGATGGCTAACCTTTTCGGCACTGAGTGCCGAAAGCGTGCGCGCACAACCATAATGCAATGCACGCACAAACACCCCCCACCCCCCACACATGCATGTGCGACCCCTCTGTGTGCACCCCACCCCCTGCGCATGCAAGCACAACCCCTCCAGCATGCACCCTGCCCCCGTGCATGTGCGCACGTCTCCTGCACGCCCCCCGCCCCCTGCATATGCATAGCCGAGACTCAAAAATCAGCTGGCTGGCGGGAGGTGCACAAGCATGCGCGACGGAGCGGAGCTGGGGCGACGGCTCGCGTGCCTGCAGTGAGGGCTCTGCGTGCCACCTGTGGCACACGTGCCATAGGTTCGCCATCACGGCTCTAGAATATGACATGGAATAATTACTTGGCTCTTGAAGGAGCCTCCTTAACAGGCTTCAAGCAGTCTAAAATAAAGCCAGTGGCAATGGCAGCAGTAGCAAAGGACAAAAACTCACAAGATGAAAGACATCATTGCAAGAAATTATGTAGTTCATCTTCCTTGGAGCAGAAACATTTATATTATAGACTACAAGTCTTTTTCATACTCAGAGTTTCTGCAAGTACGTAAATTCTTTCCGTGATGATAATCAGCTTACTACCTCTGTTACGTCCACATATATTGTTTCCTCATAGATTACATTCACATTTTACTCTTTCATGATGGAGTAAGCTCAGAGTAACATTCTCTCCATGCTTACTTGTAGCTTTTCGTTGCAGCATCAGGGAAAAGCCGTTATGTCCTTTTCTGCATGGGCAACCAGTCTGTGGAACTCCATGTCACAGTAGTTTGGGTTTCTTCCTTTGAAATCTTTCAGTCTCCCACAAGCCCTTTATATGTTGGTTTATTGGATAGTTTCTGCAGCATCGTTCATAAGCCATTCTATTTATTTCGCTGTAAATGCAAAACAATGCATTGCTTTTTTCTTAGCTCCATCCCAATCCTATGAATGGTTGATTCAGAAGTAAACACAAGCAGATAAACTTTTTTTTCCAGGAGTAAACCTCTGAGAAACAAATACGTTTACACCAAGAGAAATCCTTCTCTCAAACCTGACCCAACTTAGTCCCTAATAAAACAGTTCAGGGTGGGGAAGATAAATATGTATTTTGAAAAAGAGGAACATACTTATGTGGGCACCAAAAGAATGGGAAAATTTGAGAGGTAAGTAAGGGGGGGGCGGGGGAAACCACCGCAAACCTCCTCCAGTTCATAATAGATACCCAGCCACCTTAACAAAAGGCTACAGAGGGGGAACTCCCACCCCGATTGGCCAAGACTCGATTTCCCAGGACACTTTGCACGGCTATTACGCCTAGTCCCACTTAGTCCAGAACTCTATTGGTCGTTTTCAGTGCCCTTTCTGTCGAGCGCCATCTTTATTGGCTCAATATAGCATCACTTTTGTAAAGTGGGCGGGTCCGTCCGCGAGCCTGTTTTAGAAAGTAGCGGGAGCATTATTCTTTGCCTCTTCTCATCTTCGGGCCACGGATGACGGGAGTAGTTTATTGGTCAGCATTTACGTCAATTAATCGTAGAGGGCCGTACCGTATTCCCAAACCAAAGGTTGAGATCAAAGAGGTGGGGGGAAAACCACCTTTCTTTCTCTCCCATTGGGAAATATTGAGACTGCCCCGCCCCTCTACTCTAACTCCGCCCCAGGATTGGACATGCTCCTCTTCAATCCTTTCTGTCACAGACTTCCAGGCCGGTGGTTCGCGCGACTGGGCGGTCCTTGTTGTCTTAGGAAGGGGCGGTCGGTCGCTGCCGCTCCCTTTCATTGGCCGGCTCGCCCGTCTCTCTTCGCCCTCTCCCCGCGCTGATTGATTCCTCCCCGCATCGCCCTCATGTTTGGCCCGCAGCGGATTGGCCTGGGCTTGAAAGGAGGCGGGGCGAGGCGTGGAGCCTGCGCGCGGGGCCGCGGCGGCGGGGTGGGACGGATCTGAAATTATTTTTTATTTCTTTGTTTCCGAGAGGGAAAAAAGAGGGGAGGGAGGAAGGGGCGGGGAGACAGAGAGCCGGAGCACCAAACGGGAGCGGGAGTCTTTCCGGGCCTCCGCGCGGAGCTTCGGCGGACCGGCGCGCTCGGATGTTGTCGCCGTGACCCGGGCGGGGCAGGAGGAGCAGCCGCCGCCGCCGCCGCCGCCAGCAGGCCAGGTTGGGACTCCCCGAGCCGGGCGGGAGGATGAAGCGCCGGAGCGCCGACTGCAGCAAACTCCGGCGGCCGCTGAAGCGGAACCGCATCACGGAGGGCATCTACGGCAGGTAGGGCCGCACCTGCCGCGCCCGCCCGCCCCGCCCCGCCCCGGCCTGTCAGCGGCGCCGAGGAGCCGCCCCGTCCCGGCCGACGTGTTCCCCTCAGGCGGGCTGGACCCCGCCGCCGCCCGCGGGCCTGCCGCCTCCCTCCTCGGCTCCCCTCAGGCCCGCGCTGGGCTCTCCTCACACCCTTTCCAAAAAGCCCCGGCGGCTCCCTGGATCCATGGCGCGCTCGGAGCCGCCTCTCCGACCCCGCCGGGCTTCCCTTCCCAGCCGGCGCCTCCTTCAGAAGCGCTGAGGCGCCTTTCCCATCGTCCCCAGCCGGCCCGGAGGATCGTTTCGGCGGCCTCAATTCTCCCCCCCACCCCGCGGTTCTTCATAAGAAGGGACGGGAAGCATGGGAGTTGTAGTGCAGCCTGCTTGGGGGGGGGAAGTGTGCCTTCCCCCCCCCTAACTCCCCCTCCAATGCGAAAGCTCTGCCCGGCTTCTGGAAGTGGCCTTGTGGTCCTTGGGTGGGGGGTGGGGGGTCCTTTCAGTTTTCCTTTCCTTTCCAAACTCCAGTCTGCTCCCAGCAAGGCGTCCTCCCTCCCGGCTTTTAGGGCTGCAGCTGGCCTGATCCGCAGGATTGTTGGCTTGGTGGTGGGATTGGTTTTGTAGTCCTGTGCCTCTGGAAAGCACCAGGTTTTTGGGGGTGGGGGGTGGGGAGAACAGTTGGTCTGGAGGGAATAAGATGTTTGTGCTAATTCACCTTGGATAAAGTGGTGAAGCAGCCTCTTAAGTCAGAAGTCCCTTTTGTACATAATTTTAAACCTTTGGGGGGGGGGGTTCTTCTACCTTACAAGCGACTTTTAGCCACAATTCTGAGAGCAGCTTTTTAAGAGTCTTCCATGAACAGTGTGGTCCGTGGACAGAATTTCCTTTCCTGGAGCCCCATTTCTGCCTCCCGTATCTGCACCCTTGGCCGGTCTCTGCCCTTCGAGCTTGGACACTTGCACCCAGTGGAAGTCATTTCTCCTGGGTCTAGTGCTCCCGTAGGTAGTTCTTGTATTCTTCAGTGTTTCTCAACCTCGGCAACTTTTTAAGGTGTGTGTGGACTTCCAACTCCCCAAATTTCCCCAGCCAACATAACAGGCTGGGGAATTCTGAGACTTGAAAGGAACCCTGCTTAAAGTTGGCCGGGTTGAGAAACACTGCTTTAACGGTAGAAGCTTGTGATCTTCTGCAAGACTCGGTGTGGAGTCATTCCTTTCCTGTGGTTGGCCCTCAGTCTAGTTACACCACACCTACACCAGGAATCTTGCCCCGAGAGCCTGTCTTTCTTCTAGAACAGCCTTCCCTAATAATGGTGTCCCACATGGTTATAGTCCAAATGTCAGGTTCCCAATAGCATCCAAAATTAAATCAGAGTCCGAGTCAAAGTATTCCTCAAAGTCCCAATTTATTATTAGAGCCATGTTGGTACATCTGGGTGAAACCCGAATCTGAATTCTCCCGGGTTTCACCACCCAGTTGAAAGTTCAAGTCCTTGCCCCCACACCCACAAATCCATCACGTTGTCCAATCTTCTATTGCCATGCTGGCACCCATCTCCTTCCGTGCAAATGCAGAGACAAAGGATGACCTTGGCTTTCTAGAAATAATTTGTTATGGCTACCTACTAACAACCTCATACAATCCCCCCTCCCATTTTCCCACAGTAGAAAATGCATAGTAGAATAGTATAAAGTGTGGCAGGCCAAAGATCCCAAATAAAATGGCTTTGGCCTGACAGGCGGCCTCCCCTCAGGAAAAGACCTTATCCTAAAGACAAAAAGAAAATAACGGGGTTAACACACCATCATTACTTAGGCCTCATCAGATTGTTCTGATGCTCTCAAATCTATGTTGTAAGCTGCCCAGAGTCGTTGGATATGAGATGGGCAGCAAATACATTTTATAAATAAACTGTACCAATCCAACAATTAGAAGCCATCCATAGTTTCCCTCTCATAGAGAACATCTTCTAGAATCCCCCATTACTTTTAGATTCTTCTCAACTCTTCCGTTTGGCAATGTTTTCAGGGATTATTTTGCATTCCTACTCATTTATTCATATCATCCAGTGAGACAGCCACTTCTTGAAAGGACGAACAAGAAAGAGAGATAACTTTGGCCAACACTCTTGGCTCCCACTGGCTAATTGTAGATTCTCTGGTCCTCAAATTCAGAGTACACCTGTTTTCTTGCTTCTGCTCTATGTTCCCTGAGTCCTACGGGATTGGGCAGCCTATAAGAACTTTAAATTAAATTAAATTAAATTGACGGAGTTTTCTGTAGGAAATTTCTGATTCTGTAATTTTTAATGCTATCTTTGAACTTGTGTCTTACAGTGATAACTCTTTTCTGTAGATGATGTTTAGGGACCTCTTCCTGTAGCCCTGCTCTACATTAATGAGCCTGGTCTCGCCTTTTCATCCCTCCCCACTGTACTTTGCCAAGCTACTCCAGTGCCCCCCCTCATGCCATTAGTGTTCCTTGTCAATGAGCTTTGGTAATGACTTGATTCATTTATTATGATCTTCTGCTTTTTACTATTTCTTCAGAAATTACATTTCCCGGTCCTTCTCTGTAACAGTTTTACACATCTTACTTATGTTTTTCTCTCTGCTTAGTTTTCTTGTGTTTACTTCCCTATCCCTTTATTATTTGCCACAATCCCTTACCCAAAGACCTTTTTTTTGGCTTTAATATAATTATTTAAATAATGGGTTTTTTCTTTTTGTAACTACTGTAACCTTTCTGGAGACTTCCTTCCCAAGTTGGAGAATCACTTGGATTTTTCAATTTTCCATGTCTGTATTTTTTCTGCATTATTTTCTTTTTTGGTGCTATACCAAAAATGGTTTGTATTCTTTGGTGAAAAAGATATTAAAGATATTAAATTAAGATATTAAAGAATTGGACTTTTCTGTGGCGATTTAGTTTTTGCACATTATATGCAGTAGTTGTTTTTAAGTAATCATTAGCTGAACATAATACTTCATTCACCTCTTCCAATCATGAATTTCAATAGTTTCTCAGTGAAGGTACTGCACAATTTGCAGAAAATGCTATATTGCTGTCAGTTTATATAACTACAAAGGGCCTAATAGATACAAAGTTTGGCAGACAAATTATACTTGTCATTGGCTAAGCCTGAGGAGTTATGTTTTCACAATGACTGGGAAAGGAAAAGAGATCACAATATCAATTAATACCCACTGCTCTATGAGTTTTGTTTTCAGAGAAGTCACAGATGAATAACCGTCATAAAGAATAACTTAGAATGAGACCCATCTGTGAAAATCTATATTCCCCTCAAAGGAAATTTGCCCACTTGAATGGAAGTTCTGTTATGTAATACTGCATAGCTAACTGCTTAAGAACAGCAGTTATTATTTTCCAGGCTCATTTATATATTTTTCACATATTTCTTGTGCGTGCTCTATATATAATAGTGAGTGGTACTCTTTAAATGTTTAGGCAAACAGTTGACAGGGCAGGCTGTATCAGTACCTGTATTCTCCCAATTATTACTTACACAAAACAAAATTTGATAAAAACAACCCGAGGCTTTTTAAAAGATTACTAGGAGAGAAACCAAGACTAACCAGATCTTTCATAGAAGCAAACATTTTTCGGCTATCAAAACGCACTGGACAGGGCCCGTTTCTTCATTGATGTGACAAAGTTAGCCCAGTCAAGATCAAATAAAATTATCAACTGCTTGCTTTGAAAAATGATGATTCCAAATAGAGCCCAGCTCTAGTTATTGATACCCCCTGGACTAGCTCTCTTCTCTGACTGCTCATTTATGTTTGTAATACTAAGATAATCCTTTCCTATAAAGAAGTAGGCATGGCCCTTCCAGCAACAGAATTAATACCAATCTGCATGTCTGTAAATCTAACCTATGATGGTTATTTTTGTCATGTACTGTTAAAAATGAGTATACCATTAAGTCCCCTAGTTTCTTAGATGGTATGTTTTGGAATGACAGACATAAAGTATAGCTTTTCTTGATCTTGAGTGGTAGAAGACTTGCTTGGGTATATACAGGACTCATGTTCCCTGCAGATGCTAGCAAAGACGGAGTCAGAATATAAATTTGCTACATACAGTACATGCTGCAGACAAAATTCGGTGTGGTCCCAGAGATCATGACCCAACCTTCAGCCCAGATTTGTTGTGCTTTTTTGCCAGGCCATAGAAGATAGTAATCCTGGTTGTTGTTTTTTCTTCTTCAAACATGGGGCTAAAAATTGCAAGATTTATGTTCTGCTTCCCTATTGAACATTGATTGGTAGATGTTTCAGACATATGATTAATTTATTAGGTTAATGCATGAGTTTAGCTTTGTACCAGATCCCTGTGCTTCTTTAATCTTAATATGGCAGAATATTACCTTGCACTTTGTGAAACCATGCCAAGAACAGTCTTTTGGCTTTATTTTGAAGGTTTTAGTTTGCAGAGCAGGGAATTGGTATGGAAGAATTTGGCATATAGGTGATTAAGGATTGGAAAGACAAGGATACTAGGATAGAAATGTATCTATACTAAAATGCTGTTGTTGTTGGGTGGATTGCTTGAAAAAACATGGGTCTGTATAGCATTATTAGGAGCCCTGCCTTTTCCTATTGATGTAATAGCAATAGCACTTTTCTTATATACCGCTTCATAGTGCTTTACAGCCCTCTCTAAGCGGTTTACAGAGTTCAGCATATTGCCCCCAACAATCTGGGTCCTCATTTTACCGACCTCAGAAGGATGGAAGGCTGAGTCAACCTTGAGCCTAGTGAGATTTGAACAGCTGAACTGTTGAACTAGCAGTCAGCCTGCAATGGATGCATTTAACCACTGCACCACTTCAGCTCCTACTGAAGTACTGTATGCAGTAATAACATTTGAATAAATATAGAATATAGAATAACAGAGTTGGAAGGGACCTTAGAAGTTTTCTAGTCCAGCCCCCTGCTTAGGCAGGAAACCCTACACCACTTCAGACAAATGGTTATCCAACATCTTTAAAACTTCCAGTGTTGGAGCATTCACAACTTCTGGAGGCAAGTTGTTCCACTGATTAATTGTTCTAACTGTCAGGAAATTTCTCCTTAGTTCTAAGTTGCTTCTCTCCTTGATTAGTTTCCACCCATTGCTTCTTGTTCTACCCTCAGGTGCTTTGGAGAATAGCTTGACTCCCTCTTCTTTGTGGCAGCCCCTGAGATATTGGAACACTGCTATCAAGTCTCCCCTAGTCCTTCTTTTCATTAAACTAGACATACCCAGTTCCTGCAACCGTTCTTCATACATTTTAGCCTCCAGTCCCCTAATCATCTTTGTTGCTCTTCTCTGCACTCTTTCTTAAACTATCAGCTTTCTCTACAATTTTATTTCTAGAACATAGGCATTAAGTTCTAGTTGAAGTGCTAAAACTGCATTGGGTATAAATCATATTTCAACAGCTTTGTGTAGAATTACACTACCAGACTTCCAACTATCATATGGAAGTTAACATTTCTGGAGGGTACTAATCACTTCTTATTGGCATGTTAGTTTAAATCTTAGTTCAGCTATAAAGTCAGGAAGTTACTCTAAAGCATTATCTCAGCATTCTATCACAGTGGAAGACTTGTAATAAATAATAAATGTGATAATAATCTATTTTAGAAAGCTGTTATAAGCTTACTGAAAATGGACGTGATCTTACATAAATGTTGAACACTGGTTGAAAATATTTCTACAATTTCATGTTTTGTCAGAGCTAGCGTAATTACAGAATTGTCATGTTGACATCAAAGAATTTGAAAAATTTGAGAAACTTTGTGCTAAATTAGTCTCTGTAAATATGATGATAGGCTCCAAGTAGCTACTCGGATTGGATGCACTGTGGAGTAACTTGTCTGATAGACATAAGCAACCCTGGATTTCCTACAAGCAATGTGATCATTTCATTTCTGCGGATGGAAGAATGAGGAGTTAGAAGGGGCATTTTTGTTAACGTTTTAAAGAGACAAACAGTTTATAAGCTAAGCCAAAAGAACGTGGCTTCTTTTCATGGCTAATACAACTTACTAGTTTTCTTAAATTAGTAAATGTATGTGTATGGATTAATATTTTCTAGGCATTTTTTAAAAATCAGATTACCATACCTATATATTTACAGTTTAAGGTCATAGTAAACCTCCATGCATTTTTGTGGCATTGTTACAGAAGAGGTTTGCCATTGCCTTACATGAGAACGATTTGAGGGTAGAAAAACAAAAAGCACATTCCTTCTGTAACATTAACAAATACCCCTTGTGTTGTCAAACAATGCCGTATTGTAATCTCCTACTTACTTTATGTTTATCCCAAAACTCACCTTTTCTGGAAAGGCTATGGATTCTATTTTGATTCTTACTACTAGAACTAAGCCGAAGCCTTACATGATTTCTATCTTTAGATTACTCCCTCTCACTTCCACTCCTCTGTTCAGTTTCCCTGCTCTTTGTAGTGGGATGTATTGATAGATTGTATTATATAGATGAATAAATCGTTAATAAAGACTAGATGGGGTAGTCATTGGAAGGAGACCGCTCTGGGAGGGAAAAATCCAGTTGATTTTTGATGGATGTACATAACAGTGGTATTAATTTTAAATTGCTGAAAACCTATTTCTAAGCCTTCCCCCCATTCCAAAACAATACTCAAAGTCCTTTGCTATGTGACTGGCAAGATCAGGATCTCTGGCTGCTGTTTTAGATAAATAAATGTAAGGCTCCATTGGCATATGGATCTGTTGCTCAGGGTTGCGTGCAAAATATTTCTCTTTTTTTCTCTGAGAAAAAGTATTGATGCATCAGACATATATACATACATACATACATACATACATACATACATACATACATATATATACATACATATACACACACAGTATATATGTGTGTGTGTGTGTAACATTTTTTGCTGTTAAATGAAAAAATATATATACACATATACATATACTATGAGGAGTAGGCATCACATAAAAGCAAGCATCTCTTCTATGGGGATTTTACACTCTGACGAAGTCAACAGGGGTTGACGAAAGCTTAGTAGTTTTAATAGTAGTTTTAAATAAAATTTTAAACGTTCCGGAGATCGTGATGGCTATCGCTTCTTTATCTATAACTGCGATGTAGGTTTCATTTTTAAAGGGTATTACCAAATCATAGTTTAGTCAGGGTTTTTTCCTCAGAATACTTTCCATTAAAAAAATGAAATAATTTTGGTACCAAGCAAGCCAATGCATTCTTGTACAATGATTAGGACCTGAAATAGCTATGGTTCAAATAAATGTTGTAGATATTTGGAGGGTATTTTTGCTGCAATGGGCTAGGCTAGGGGAACAATCATTACCAGATTTATAAATTGTGTTATTCCATCATTTCTGATACAGTATTCATTTTTTGGGGGGGGGGGAAACGACAGTCTTTTTATTTTTATATAGAGGTCAGTTATCAGATCAGTTAACTTATATCATTATTTCTCAAATTAAGGAGAATCAAACAAAAGTACAGTAGGTTGTGCTCATGGTTGCATCTTTGGACTCATAGACCTGCTTTCAAATATACTTTGCTATGAGATTTTTATCATTTGATTAGGGTTTTGTTTTGTTTTTTGGCATCAGGAAGTGTAAGTTGTGAGACTTAGCAGTATCTAAATTGGAAAAGCACCACACTTATATGTAGTAGGAGATTCTTTCAGCAAGGACTACTTAGTATAGGATGAGGTCTGCTTTGATTTTGCATGAAATGTTCATGTTGTATCTGTGCCCAAGCTATCATGATCATACACAATTACCGGTATGTATAACAAAGAGGCAGATCCATTAAGGAGAAATTTCCTGACAGTTAGAACAATTAATCCGCGGAACAGCTTGCCTCCAGAAGTTGTGAATGCTCCAACACTGGAAGTTTTTTAAAAGATGTTGGATAACCATTTGTCTGAAGTAGTGTAGGGTTTCCTGCCTAAGCAGGGGGTTGGACTAGAAGACCTCCAAGGTCCCTTCCAACTCCGTTGTTGTTGTTATGTTCAATCAAGAAAAATGAGAGAGATGGGTGGTTAAGAAATGCAAAATATAAATAAATACAATCAAAGCTATGAAATCAACGCTATATTGCAAAAAAAAAACAAACCACCATGAAATTATAAGGCATATTATACATATTGAAGTCTAAAGCTTATCCACAACCATTTCAAGGGCTGATTATGCTCATAATAATGATAGCTTTTTTTCGCACAAAAATAGTAAACGATGCACCTCAAATGGATAGTCCAGAAAGTTGTACATGTCAGGTTTTGAACCTGGTTTTCTGAGAACAGCAAACAATACCAGTGTTAGAGACAAGGACAGTTACAGATCTGATCTTACATCATGTCCATAGGCTTTTCTGTGTTAAAGTACTGGTAACCACAATTACCACTAGGCATGTTGCAACAGTTACTTGTTGCAACAATTGTATTTCCAATTGTTGTTTAATCGTTACTTTCTAAGTATCAAATACAAGATAACACTTTGAACCGTGGGTGTAATTAGGGCAACAGAATGCCATGCTGCAATGAAGAATAATTATAAAGGTATTTTATGTTAAGACTTAAGCTTGCTTAAGGATGATTGTTAATACTATCTTCAGCAAAGCCACTAAGTTCTGGATCTATTTTTTTAAGGTGGAGTTTTCTTGATGTTTGTTTGGCACAGGGTTATTTCTTCAACGTAAGAAAATGGGAGGGATATTGAGTTTAGCTATATGGCTAAAAGATTCTTGAAGAGAAATAGAAAATGTTCAGAAAGAACTGTGGAGCAGATTGTTGAAAATCATAGGCTGTGATAATGTACTGATCCTATTTATAGTACACTTGGCCTCTGTATGTAGTGGGTAGTAGGTAGAAGCAAATGAGTGTAGAATAGATATTACCACATTGTGAAAACCTTTTATGGGTAATATTAAAGCATTGGAATTCCTGCACTGATCTCCATGCAGAGTGCAGTTCTGAGCCTTTATAATTTAATTTGGATGAATATGTTTTCCAGTCTAGGAGCCTACCCAAGTTGGGTCAGAGAATCGAGAAATCAGCTTAGTGCTGCACATCTGGAAATCAGTTGCCACTTTGGAGAGATGCCACACTAAATTTCCCTCATTCTAAAGGGAGGAATGGCCCAGCCAGACTTTGTGATGATAACACAGAAGTTTTTGGAGGAGTGCCTTGGCAAGAAGATTGAAGAAAATCTAAGTGGTTGGCTTTGAAATGTCTTGCACAGCTGATGATACTTTCTTACTCCTAGTCTGGCCATTTTTGGTTATCTCTGATTCTGTGGGTAGAATAAAGCGGATGGCAATCACTTGCTAAATAATATGTTTTTTAAAAACCTCTTTTTTGTATCTTGATTGCTTGGGCTAGAGTCTTGGTTTATCTTAAGCACTGAAATATGCATCTACCCTACAGCAGTACTGTCAAATGTGCTGGCTGAGGAATTATGGGAGTTGAAGTCCACACATCTTAAAGATGCTGAGGCTGAGAAACCCTGCTCTAAAGTATTCATCTAGGTTAATGAATAAATGCAGTTCAGAAATGATAAAATGTTCCCATTTGAATAGAGCTAAAATGTTTGGGAACATTCTTCTGAATTTACAAGACAATTCTAGAGCACATTAGTTATGTGAGTTGCATTTCAACTGCTTTATTACAGAAGAAATAATAATGGGATGCCAGAGTTTTGATTCTTATCTTCAATTCTTTCAGTCCAACGTGTGTCTTCAAAAATAAAGAATCAGACTGCTTTATCTGAACTGTTACATTTTTTTAATGCTGTACTTCTGTCAAAAAAACATCAACGTGGTCATGTAGGCCTCAGAGATAAAGTACAGCAAGGGAGCCTTATTTTTTGTTTTTACCGATAGCTTTTGTAAGTATATCTTGCTGACATGTTGTAAATTGCTTTGTATAATAATAATAATAATAATAATAATAATAATAATAATAATAATAATAATAATAATAATAATAATAATAATAATAATAATAATAATAATAATAATAATAATTTATTGTCATTGTACGTATATACACAGTACACCCATACAACGAAATTCACATAATGCTTCAAGACCAGTCCCAACACACATAGCAATCCCCACCCACCACGAATTCCCCACCCTGAACCACTCAAACATCCATACAACAGACCAAGTAATATTGTCCAACAGCTCACTGATGGTGACCCTTTAGTTCATTATTAAGTGCAATTATAGCTCTAGGATAAAAACTATTCAGAAAGCGTGTGGTCCGAGTTTTAATTGTTCTGTATCTTCTGCCAGAAGGCAACAGTTCAAAAAGATTGTAAGCAGGATGAGAAGAGTCTCTGAGAATATTGTGCAACTTCCTAGAACAGCGAGATGCAGAGATATCGTCCAGGGCTGGTAGCTGGAGCCCAATGATATTCTGGACAGTTGTAATTATTCTCTCTAAAGCTTTTTTGTCTGCTGCGGAGCTGCTTCCATGCCATGCTAGAATACCATATGTCAGGACACTCTCAATGGTGCTGTGATAGTAGGACAACAGTAGATGCTGAGATAGATTTATCTTCCTGAGCATTCTCAGGAAGGACAGCCTCTTCTGAGCCTTCTTCACGAGCATGTTTACATTCATAGTCCATGAGAGGTCCTCCGAGATATAAATACCCAGAAATTTAAAACTACTAATCCTCTCCACCTCCTCGCCATCTATGTGCAATGGTAAATATGCATCTCTCTTTTTCCTAAAGTCAATTATCAGTTCTTTAGTTTTTTTGGTGTTAAGTATAAGATTATATAAAGCCTGAACGTGCAGAGCACTCACTAAAAAATACACAAACAATAAATTAACTAAAAGATACTGGTCTCTCGAGCGTTGAGCCGCTGCATATACATGCACCGCCATCTTGGATGACCCATAAATAATAAAAAAAATAAGGGTTTAGCAGTGGAAATACAGGTAGTCCTCGGCTTATGACCACAATTGAGCCCAAAATTTCTGTTGCTAAGTGAGACAGTTAAGTGAATTTTGCCCCATTTTGCAACCTTTCTTGCCAGAGTTAAGTGAATCACTGCAGTTATTAAGTTAGTAGCACAGTTAAGTGAATCTGGCTTTCCCATTGACTTTGCCTGTCAGAAGGTTGCAAAAGTTTATGCCATGGCCCTGGGGGATTCTGCAACGGTTGTAAGTGTGAAAAACAGTCACAAGTCACTGTTTTTCAGTGCTGTTGTACAACTGTGTTGTTGTACACGATCACTAAAGGAGGACATAAATCGAGGATCACCTGCATATTTTTTTTAATTTTTATATCACCTATCCTGGCTTTGTAAGTTACAGTTTTAGGAAAAAAGCTGCAAGTAATCTTATTCAGGGTTTGAATATTGTCAATTGAGATAGGGAATACTTCTGACTTGCCTTACAGCAGCAGCAGATTTGATGTACTCCTACTGTAGCTGCACTTTAAACGCAGGCCACATCGCAGGCGAAGTAGTGTGATGAACTTGTGATGAAAGCCATAAGAGAATCCTTCTTTCCTTGTCACAACTGGACACATACCCACAAGAATCTCCATAATGAATAGTTCATTCCTAAGGAATCCCTTTATATAGCAGAGCAAATAGGAACGATAAGCCCTTAGGTTTGGCAATGACAAAGCAACTGAGTTCCAAATTCCTCTAGTAGAATTTAAGAAACTGCATAGTTATGTTTTCTAATAACGTCCATGCAAAAATGAAACAACCGAGAAACAAGTAAAAACTGCCCGTTTAAAGAGAGTGTTATTCAAGATTGTACAGGATTTTGAAATAGATCGTTAATATGGTGTTTCTTTGCTAGCATATATAGGATTGGTAATCCTGGCTTAAATTGTACTGATAAATAACCTTTTTTACAGTGATGATTATAGTTAATGCCTCCATTTTCTTCAACTGCTAAACATTCCCTATTCTTGGGGGACAGAAATTTCTATGGTGAAAGAGTGGGGGCCTATTTTCCAATGCTTCATGGTTGCTTACTTTAAGATGTAGGTCAAGGATGAAAAACTTTTGGTCTGTGAGGAATTGAACAAGATCCTGCCTCGTTTATATCCCTGGTGCTACTTTTCCCCATAGAGAAAAGTGTGGAGTAAAGTAGAAATGTCCTTGTAAACACAACAGTTTAGAATCTGTGTAGATGCCATTACAGATGGGTTATTTGGGTCTCTCCTTGGGTAAAAATATTCTTCTGCCTAACACTCCTATAAACATAATTCAGCATCTATTTTATGCTAATCTTTGCCTTCAGAGTAAGCATTTGATATAGTTCTGCAGGTAGTGTGGTTTCAGAATGCAGGTAATCCATGAGGCAAATTGGGATACCCTAATATAGTAACATGCCATTGCCATAAGGCAGGGGTGTCAAACTCAAGGCCCGGAGGCTGGATCTGGTCCGTGGTGTGCTTAGATCTGGCCCACGGGGCTGCCCTGGAAACAGCGAAGGACCCACCCGTGGTGCCTCTGCCAGCAAAAACAGAGTTCGGGAGAGCCACGGGTGGCCCTCCCAAGGTCCGTTTTCGCTGGCAGAGGGTTGCAGGAGGCCGGCGCAGCCGAAAATGGAACTTGGGAGCCAGTTTTCTCTGGCAGAGCGCTCGGGCCACCACAGGCACCCCCATCACGATTGATGCCAAGTTGGCCGCACCCCCTGGCCACGCCTCCCAGGTCAAACACAACCCTGATGCGGCCCTCAATGAAATCGAGTTTGACACCCCTGCCATAAGGAAACTAGTAGCCTCACCTTCTTTCAGGAGTCCATGAGAATTCGCCACAGCCAGCTCGCTACAGCCCACTTGCCATGGCCAGCTTGCCGCAACCAACTCGCCACAGGACAACTCACCATGGCCAACTCGCCACAGGAAACTCGTGAATATCAAATAAATGGTCGAATAGACTGATTAAAAGAATGGATGCAAAAGGAGGGACAAAAAAATCTGAATGACAAAAATTTAAATATTTTTATTTATTTATTTTAAATAATTAAATCGAATTGTTAAATTGTCCTGTGGTGAGTTGTCCCACAGCAAGTTGACCATGATGATTTGACCACAGCTAGTTGGCCATGGAGAGTTGGCTGTGGCGAGTGGTCCCATTTCATCTTTCAGACAAGTTGGGATTTCCAACCTACTTATGCCCTGAAAGGATGCCATCTGGAGGCTAATACACCATGTGTCCTTTCTGAATGCATCATTGCTGGAGAATAATTCTCTACAGTGTCTAAATTTGCTTTCTTAATGCCACATCTGATATGCAGTTGTGCTCTGGAAGGAGCTTATAAACAACCACACCCTGATGGGAATTAAGAATTGCCTCCAGGAAGACCCGAGAGGAGCCTGACAAAAGCTTGCACAGTATCCAACTCCCCCTGTGGCCACAAATAACTACCATGTGTGAAAGGAAGTGGTGGATAAAAAAAATGCGAATAGATAGTAACATCTGGGCCTTACTGGCAAATCTGCTTTGATGTGAGATGACTGCTGCTTTTGTTCAGTAGCTTTATACTGCAGAAATTTTAGTGACTAATAATACATAATGCAGTGAATATTGGTAAATACTAAAAGATCCTTTCATGGATTATTTTTTATAATAGATTATTCCACTCCCACCACATCTTTGCATTCATTTAAAACCTGACATATAATTACATTCTTCTTGCTTGTTGTAGAACCTTTTGTATATAGCAAAGTGTGTTTGTGGCAAAACTGCAATTTATTTGAATTTTGTTGAGTAGAACATAATTATTTCCATTTCTTTGTCAGATAGACAAGTTTGTTTTAGAATGGCTTAATGCCATTTGATACGTATTTCTCCGTGGCTCTTTATTCTTCCTTGATCTGCGATTTTTAATGTTTATATTTGAAAAATGTCTTGGGATCCTTATCTTTTGATTTCAAATATGATTAATGGTTCTGTTGTATATCTTTCTGTTATTGTACAGGTAGTAGTGCTTAATAACTACCTCTGTAAGGTTTAATTTTGAAAGAAATTCAGATTTTATTTCCATTTCTTGGATTATTCCTCTGTCATATATTATGAAATATGCATTGCAGATCATTGGACAATTTGCTTCCTTCACAAATGAAGCATCCATCCCTCTAACTAGCATTTTCCACGAAGCCTAGAAAATCTAGGTAGAATGTCATCGCAGCAGTTCCAAACCGCTCTGGTTGCTTCTTGGCAGACGGAATTTGTCCATAAGCAAAGAATCTTGTTAAATAATTTTGCTTGAGCCTGTTAGAAAATTCCATGCTTTGGCTTACTCATTTTCATTGTTTCCTTTATGTAAACCTGTCTTGTCAGTTACTTATTCTGTTCCAGTGTTTCTCACACTCAACAGTTTTAAAATTTACGGATTTCAACTACCAGAATTCCCTGCCAAGCCTGTTGGATTGGGAATTCTGGGAGTTGAAGTCTATATATCTTAAAATTGCGGAGGTTGGTAAACACTGTTGTATAAAGAGAAAGTATGGATATTAAATTGTTAATTAGTATGTTACATATCTGGTGGAATACCTCACTTTTCTTCCCAGAACTCAATGTGACAAAAGTACATCTCCTTCCTTCAGATGTTTTATTCCACAACCCTTTGAGGTCAGTTGGGCTAATGACCAGGTGCAAATCATTTGGTGAGCTTCTTTGAGGAGGCACTTGAACCTCCTGGGCCTCTGCAAACCTACCGTAGTCCAACTGTACTAGCTCAACTACAGGTAATTCTCAACTTATGACCACAATCGAGCCCAAAATTTATGTTGCTAAGAGAGAAATTTGTCAAGTGAATTTTGCCCCATTATATGACTTTTCTTGCCACAGTTGTTAAGTGAATCACTGCAGTTGTGAAATTAGTAACATGGTTATTAAGTGAATCTGGTTTTCCTATTGACTTTGCTTGTTAGAAGGTGGAAAAAGGGGATCACTTGATCCTGGGTCACTGCAACCGTCATAAATGTGAGTCAGCTGTCAAGCATCTGAATGTAAAGCATGTGACTATGGGGATGCTGCAACAGTCGTAAGTGTGAAAAATGGTCATGTCACGTTTTTCAGTGCTGTTGTAACTTCGAACAGTCACTAAGTGAACTGTTGTAAATTGAGGACTACCTTTTTGGTAAAATAGGCCTGGCTTTCCCATAGAAGTTGTGGGAGGGAGTGGTTCTTTTATTGGTGTTTCCATCTTTCCATCAATCATTAACTAAAACAGACAGACATATTCATTCATATCACTGTGACCATGTTTGGATAATATGACATTTTATGGCTTATTGGCAAACAAACAGAATAGCTAATAGATTGTGTGGGACTGGGTGCGTGGTTTAATTTGTCATTCAGAAAAAGATGCTAATAACAAGGAACAGCCAGAAAGGAAGTTGAGAGGCCTGCACATTACTGAGATAGTTCAACACAATCATCTCTCTCTTTTGATGATAGAAAATGCCTGGAAATTCTTAGGAGAAATCTTAACTTCTTTCCAAAACCTATTAGCTAGTCCAGTCTTGTAACCAAGTCCACAAACATTTGCTAACTTGCAAAATCCTTCACCAGTTTTCCAGGGGCTGGCAGAGGAGATTCTTGATATATTTCTGTCTTGGATATAGGAAGAGCTCTTTCCTTTGGCAGCTCACTTATTTCTCTGCACATTAAAGAGAAAGGTAGCTCTTTCATTCATCCTCTGTCACCTGTTCACCCATGTATATAGAATTACCTGAACTTTTTTTTTTTGTACCTTCAGGTCATTCCTGACTTCTGTCAACTGCCTGGAGAAGTCTATGCAGTTTTCTTGGCAAGATTTTTAGAAGTAGTTTACCATTGTCTTTTTCTTAGGATTGAAAAACAGGGACTGGCCTAAAGTTACTGTACAAAGAGGGTTTCATGCTAGAAGGGCAGGACTAGAACTTGTCTCCCATTGTGTAGCCAGATGCCTTAAACCAAGGGTGTCAAACTCAAGGCCCAGGGGCCAGATCTGGCCCGTGGGGTGCTTAGATCTGGCCCACGGGGCCAACCTAGAACCAGCGAAGGACCGGCCTACGGTGCCTCTCCCAGGAAAAAGAGAGCTTGGGAGGGCCGCCTATGGCCCTCCTGAGTTCTGTTTTCACTGGCAGAGGCTTGCAGGAGGCCATCGCAGCCAAAAGCAGAGTTCGGGAGCCCGTTTTCGCTGGCAGAGCGCTCAGGCCACCACAGGCGCCCCGACATGAGTGATGTCGAGCTGGCCACTCCCAGCCCGCCCCCCCTGAAGTCAAACACAACTCTGATGCGGCCCTCAGTGAAATCGAGTTTGACACCTCTGCCTTAAACCATTTCACCAAACTGGTTCTCTACACAAGCTGGCTGTCTTCATACGTTTACCCATATGAACTTCTTCACTTTGATTATCAGGCTAATGTTTTTATGGCCTTTTTCTAAACCTGGATGTATAGCTAATCTTTGTATGAAATAACTTGATCGATTAACATGACATCAAACTAATGATGAAATCAAAATTAGAACTGAACAAGTTTTGGCCATGTTCAAATTTTCCCACAGGATTTATTCATCTCCTTTTCAATAAGGGATGAATGTGTCTAATAATAATGAGCAAATATTTTTTAAGAGAATAAATTGACCATATTGGAGATTCAGTAATGTTTTTATAATTAAATAAGTAGCTGCATTATTTATTTATTTAATTTGTCAAGCATGTACAGTATAGTAGTTGTTTGTATAAACATAACGTAAGTAAAAAGTACCGATAAAAAAGGACAATAGGACAGGGACGGTAGGCACAGTGGTGCGCTTATGCACGCCCCTTACAGACCTCTTAGAAATTAATAGAAGACAACTTCAAATTATGGTGGAATGTTTTCTACATTAAAAATAGAGAGTGGCTAGATTTTGTTAACTTAGAAGTGTACTTCCTCATGGTACTTCAATAATGTTAAATATGTTTTTATATTGTTTTCCATTCAGGCACATTTTAAAACAATTTGCAATGAAGTTAATAAATATTAAAATAGAACATTATACTATTTTGTCTTAAAGATTGGAAATGAACTTTATGACATTGTAAATAAAAAGTAAATGCAAAGTTCAGGAATACCGTAGTATTGTTTCTTTATGTACAACTTTTCTGCTTCCTGATGCAGTTGATTTTTAAAAATTAATTAGGCCTACTGTTGGGAATATTTATTTGCTGCTGAATGTAATACCCCTTATTGTAGTAGATAATATATTATAACATACTCTGAAATTTTTGTTCCTTGGAGACTATCCTAAGCCAGTGTTTCTCAACATCAACAACTTTGAGATGTGCAGACTTACCTTTACAGTACTGATTAGATGTTATGGGCAAGCTAAGTTAGAATAGGTGAAGTTTGTACAATAACACAAACTTCACGTCTATTCTTTCCGCGTGCATTTCTCTTATAATACATCTGGCCTAAGATCAGTCATTTTAATAAAAATGGAGAAAATTAACTGCAGTCTAATCTATCCATCAAAACCTTACATGAAAATTTACTGATAGATAATAGCCCTGCAGCTCTTCTTTCTGCAATGAGAGAATACAGCTTTTCAATTTCAGCTCTTCATGTGTTCTAAAGGAAGAAAGTTTAAATCCAGCTACTTCGACTGAGATGTTCTGAAAAGGCATTGCACTGAGTGCTGTTTCTAGGAACTCGGTCTCTGTAACATAGAGTTTACAACAGAGGTCTTCAAACTTGGCAACTTTAAGACTTGTAAACTTCAACTCCCAGTATTTTCCAGCCAGCATGGCATAGCTGGCTGGAGAATTCTGGGAGTTGAAGTCCACAAGTCTTAAAGTTGCCAAGTTTGGGGACCCCTAGTTTACAATAATTCCAATGTTTAATTTAGCAATAATTCCAGTGTAGGAGAAATTTATCTTGCCAAAGAAGCCCTAGAGCAGAATCTGCAGGTTTTTATATTATTTTATATTAGATAACAGTTTCCTAAGTTAGAATGGAAATTTCCTATGCTTTTATTTGCTATATACGTTTTTCCTTTTTGAAAATAGATGCTGTTGGGTGGCTTTCTAACTACCATATTTGATCCACACCTACACTATCCAGTATTTCTGCACTCTGTCTTTGTTTTCTCTTGCATTCCCAATGAAATAATGAATATTTAAAGCATTATTTGTTTAGATTTCACCACTGAAGGTAATTGACTCTGTAAACATGAGCATGACAGATTGGAAAGCTTTGCTGGATTAATTCTAATGCAACGCCCAGGCAGACAGACAGACGGGCAGAAACTTTGTTTCCATCATTGACCAATTAAAATACATTCAGTAAAATAAAGCAAAGTTAACCGCTAATTTTAAGGATTGTTGGCAACCATTTGTGGGCAAAGCATAAGAATTGTAATAATGTAGCAGAATGTAGCAGAATTTTGCTACTTCTAGAGAAATAGATTTGTCCTAGTTATCTAACAAATAATGCAAGTAAAAAATATTGGCTTGCCCAGGAAATTTAGTTTAAAAAAGGATAGTCAACAGGTGGTGAATGTCCCTGTAGAACTGACAATACAAAATAACATGTGCTGTGGTCTCTGTGGCACTTGTGTCACAGGGGCAGTATCAAATTTCAAAAGGGGTTTTCTCATATTTCCCTTCCAAAACAACTGGAGAAAATATACCCCAATCAAGGAATTATCAAGACAAACAAGCTGACGGTAAACAACAACCTATTCAAGGAACCACCAACATTCCCACCAGCATTGACAAGGCAAGCCACTAGTACCGTGATGGCGAACCTATGGCACGCGTGCCAGAGGTGGCACACAGTGCCCTCTCTGTGGGCACGCGAGCCGTCGCCCCTGTTCAGCTTCGTTGCGCAGCTTTGTTGCGCGTGCCTCCCGCCAGCCAGCTGGTCTTCGGGTCTCTGCAGTGCATGCGCAGGGTGTGTGTGTGCAGGGGGTGGGGCGTGCATGTGTGAGGGTGGGGCTCATGGGGTGGCACACATGCAGGGGGAAGGACATGTGCGGGGGCATGCACGATTGCATGGGGTGGTGGGGTGCATGCGGGGGGCACGCGCGCATTGCATTTTGGGGATTTGGATGCGCGCTTTGGGCACTCGGTCCAGAAAAGGTTAGCCATCACTGCACTAGTATATAAACAGAGAGCATTCCCTTCTAGTACTGATGATGTTACTTAGTTAGGTAATGAAATGTCTGCAAGAAAACAACAACAGCTCAGAGCACTAAGGACCCCACAGAAAATATTAAATTGGGCTAAAGATAAGGCTTACCTGAATTTGGGGACACTGGGTGTGATACAAATATGAAGGTGGTTTAGGTGCTTTGTTTATAATTATTACAAGTATACAATTAAATTACAACCCTATATCTAAAATCCTTTGCCTTAATATTGATCTAGCTTGATCTAGCTTTGAAGTTAACATGGCATCACTGGAAAAGCCATTTTATAATGTCAAGACATGGTTTGGGGGGGGTTACATGAATGGCCATGCTCTTGCTCATTCCTCTAGTTTGCGTTAATTCCTGATTTTCAGCTCTCCTGGTCCTTACAGATCTCAGACTGCAATCTCAACTACGGTTTGTTAAAGAAAGGAAATTGCATGAGGATAGAGAGCATTAATGCTTGACGTTTGATTGGATCTGCTAATGCTAAGTGCTACATCTGTGATTCGGTATTGCTATTACAGCATGTTTTTTGCTGGTTTTGTGTCTTGACCTGAGGTCATAAATTGAGTGAGATGATGCTTTTTGAGATGTAAATGGATAGGTTAAAAATCTTAACTTCATAATTCCCTTGACAGTGATTTAATAGGACAGCATTGTGGCATAGAAAAAGAACTGGGGGGGGGGGAGAAATCCCTGATTTCTTTCTGGGATTATAGATTATATTTCTTTTGTAATGCTTTTTTTATATTTCTTGAAAGAGTTAAACTACCACCCCTTTTTCCCAAAAAGCAGGAGATGTTCTTCTGTTTTCTCTTCATTTCTGACATTCTCACATTTCCTTCTCCTTGTTTTCGTTACTTTGTTTTGGTTAAATGTATACAGAGGCAAATAGCAATTCCTCTTCTTTTTGGACAAATACAGTATATTATTTTATTAATTTATTATATGATGCTCTCTTTTATTAGTTTTGTTGTTTTTTATATGGTGTTTTTATATTCTTGTAAGCTGCCTTGAGTCACCATGTGTGAATAGGCGGCAATATAACTCTCATTAATAAATAAGGAACATAAATGTTTACAATTTCATCACTCTCTTTCAAATGTGTTATATAGTCATCTTTGAAATAAATTACTTCATTGTATTTGTGAGGGTATTTATCTTCATTTTCAGGGTATGATTACTTTGGAAGTGAAGAAAATGCATGGACCCAATATTCTTTCAATTCTTTAATCATTTAAAAGATCCATAATATTAAGTTTGCAGTAACTCTTTCATTTCATTAACATTTAAGTTTGCCTTAATTCATTTAATCAGCTGCTTTACTAGATGGGGGCCTATCTCTGAAGATTGTAGTTGGGAACAGAAGTCTGAAGCATTTGCTGTTGTAGTAAATGTCTAGTGATATATACATGTAATATATAGTATACTATATAGTATACTACAGTGTTTATTATATAGTAAATATTTGTACAATCTTGAGCAATTGTGTCAGTAATTCTAATCATGTAGATAATTTATTATTCTGTTAAGGATTCCAGCATGTGCATTATCTTTTATGCTAGAAACAGAAAGTAAAAAATGATGGGAAAGAGTGTTTTCATCTATTATTCAAGGATAATCAGCATTTGAATGGTCAGGAAAACTTGTTTTATAACGGATAAATATTTTAAAATATTTTATTCAGCTTTTAAAATTGACAACATTGCTTTATGGGGATTGTCTGAGATGTTTTTTAGTCATATGAAGTAATCTTCTTAAGATACTCATATGAACTAAAGTGAACAATCTGTCTGCTAAGGAAGTCCCATCAGATGGAAGGGGTGTTTTCTGGTTTAGAGGATTTGGGGTCGGGGGGGGGGAGGGATTGTATGTGTGTATGTGTTTGTTTGCTTGTTATCTTTCGGTCAGTGTTGGTGACTCCCTAAACCAGTTCCTACAGTTTTTTTAGCAATATTTTCAGAAACAGATGGTCATTGCTTTTTCTCTAGGACTAAGAGGCAAGGGACTAGCCTAAAGTTATTTATCTGGCTTTATACTAAGGCAGGACAAGAACTCATGGTCACCCAGGTTCTAGCTCGTTGCTTTTAATCATATACCAAACTGGCTATCCTTTCTGTTAATGGTGATACTACAGTGACACTACAAGACTGCTGTGTTTCATAAAAGACTTTTTTTCATTTGAAGCTTATTTGCATAATCTCATGATCCATTAAAAAAAAAAGATGTCTAGCAATTTCTCAAAGCTGTCACAATCTTGAGGTTCGGACAACGGCAATGCATGCATCATTCCTTTCCTTCAGTGGCAGGAACAGTTCGACAAACAGTTCTTGCTTCGGTTCACAAATTCAATATTTCTGTGTTAACTTTCAACAAATTGCAAGTCCATGCAAAACCACCACTTACTTGAGCTAGTATACAAACAACGATTTGCTATGAGATGGTTTGCTGTGAGATCCACCTGGTTGTGCTTTGCTGTGTATTCAGACGCTGTCTTTTATAGGGTTAAGTCACCGGCAATAGCTTGCATTCTGTTGTATGTAAACTAGATCAGTAAGTACCCCTGAACTGTGAACTAACTGTAGAAGGTTGTAGAAGACAAGTGGAGTAGGATGAAGGCTACTGAGCTAAACAAATCATCTATCCTGCAATGTCTCCATCTTGACTAAATTGAGTCTCAGTTAAATGACTTTCAACCAATGCAGTACTACACCCAACCACTGATCAATAACATGCAGTACAGGACTTCTTTTGAATGTGGTGGAAATCAGAAGGAGAAAAAAAATACTGAGTGTCATTTTTATGACAAATGGCACTTTAGCCCAAATATCCAGGTAACAATGTCAAGCGATTTAATGTATGAGAATTAAAAGGGTACCTGTCAGATTCCAAAATTCTGTTGTCTTAAGGAGTCAAATAGAATTCCTCCATTCAGTTAGAAAATAAACCTATTTCTATAAGACTATTCTCATTCCCAACCTGTGCAGCTTAGCAGGAAACAGAACTGTCAGTGATATCAAAGGTTGCTGTCAGTTGTTGCAAAAATGCATATCCTGAGGCCAACACATGTTCAGTGAATATAGCATGGCCTCAAGGCCCTGCCCAAATTTGTCACCCGTTTGTAGCTTTTCATTTAACCTAGGGGGGAAATATTAAATTTATCAGGTGTGAGATGTAAGGTAATAACTTTTTAATTAAGGTAGATGCCACATTTCTCATGATCTGATCATTTGTCCCAGCTTAGCCTGTTTTTGGAATCCCCAAAACTGCTGCTCAAAAATCAAATGTGGCTCTTGCTCTGAAAATGTTCCTTTGCTAGGAAAATTTACAAGACTGCATTCCTACTGTTCTGGTGACAGAAGTCATTCCCCAAGGTGAATGTTACAGCTTCAGTTCCAGAACTCTGCTTGCAACCACCCTGAAGATGGATCATAAAAATCACATAAATTCTATAAGAATACTCACTGGCTCCCTGGGGTGAACTTGGAAGGTGAGCTTTGAGAAAAATATGTGATACTTAGTAAGTAATTCAGAAATTAGTACAATGTTAGGGGAAACTGAGCTGCCTATCCTTTGAATTATTGATAATACAAAAGAATCCACATAATTTTGTAGTAGAAACTGGCAGTTTTTGATACAGAAAAAAAATGTGAATTTAGCCATCAACAAATAAAGATGCACCCAAGTCTGATGAAATCAATACTGTTGGGCAGATATCTTGGCAAAGATAATGGCTTGCTTCCAACATCAACAGGGCTAACTTCTTCCTGCCAATGAGAATGAAAAAGCAAAATTTCCCTTTGTAAGTTACTTACTGTCATGTGTAAATCAGAAACTCTGTCTTACATCTTACAAATAAGGCAAATATTGGAAGCCAAGGACATACCACATCTTCTAACTCCGATTTGTTAGAAAAATAAATCAAGGCTAGCAGGCACATTTTAAAAAATTCCTTAATCGGAAAAGCAAGTGGAAACAGTCAAGCAGCAGGCAGCACCATGATGTGGAAACCTAACCCCCAGATAATAGCTTTTACTCGAAAAGGAAGTTTACTTTTAACAGACTCACTTCAGTGTAGAGTTTGTTGATTCTTCAATATCAAATAGAGTATTTTTGATGCTTGCTACTGATTATCTGAGCATTTATCGGAACAGGGATATCTATTATATGCCACTAAACCATATAATTTCACTCTGCTTCAGTATAATCTGTATTTTGCATGGACTGCAAACAGAGCAGAATTTCAGCGTTTCTGCATCTTTGTGCAGAAGGCAAATAAAATGAGCATTGCAGATTGATATCACAGGACCATAATTCAAACTACAACTATGGCAGACATGCTTCATTTTGAAAGATGAAAGTGCTGAACGTTGAAGTTATTCTCCGGAGGAAAAAACAGAACACAGGCACTTCTAAAAAAAGTTTTTAGAAGTTTTATTCCATCAGCTCTTTAAATGTCCCTTCTCTACCAACTGTCCCTGTACTTTTGTTGCTTTTTGTATAACACAGTGTAGATCAGGGGTCCCCAAACTTGGCAACTTTAAGACTTGTGGACTTCAACTCCCAGAATTCTCCAGTGGCTGGAGAATTCTGGGAGTTGAAGTCCACAAGTCTTAAAGTTGCCAAGTTTGAAGACCTCTGGTGTAGATTATGTTTGCAAATTTCAGTTGTGTAACTTTTTTTTTTACTTGAACCTACCTTCTGTGTTTATTAATAGAGACCCATATCTGCTTATTTTGGATAAGAAATGAAACCACCTTGCTAGTTTGTCTACATGCAAAATTAATATTAGTTTTTTTTCCCCTTCTTTCCTTTCAGTACTTTCCTGTATCTGAAGTTCCTGGTAGTTTGGGCCCTCGTGTTGGTGGCTGACTTTGTTTTGGAATTCAGATTTGAATATTTGTGGCCATTCTGGCTTTTCATCCGGAGTGTTTATGATTCCTTCAGATACCAGGGATTGGTATGTATAAAAATAGAAAAACTACTTATCTGCTGTTTATTGTTATTACTAGCATTAGCATTAGTAGCTCTCCAATGTATCTCTCAGTTGGAGTCCTGTTTGATATATAGCTCTGAAAAAGTTATTTGCAAAAAAAGGAGGAGTGCTTGTCTCTATTTTCAGCTGCAGAACATCCCCTTCTGCTACACTGGGTGTTGCTTTAATAGGGTCCCTTGATGTTCAGAAGCAACTTTTATCCAAGGGTTGAGGAACTTCAAGGGGGAAAGGACTTCTGGTATAAGCAGCTCTTTGGATTGCAGGCTTTGGATCGTCTAACAGATATTTTGAGAACACCAAGTAACATGAGACAAAAGGATGGGAAGAATACAGACAGACTGTCTCTCGATATCTAATAGTCATTTGTCTCATAATTACCAAACATGGTTAATACTGGATTATAATGGTCATTATAAGCAGAGAAATAACCTTTTGTATTTTGCAGATACGCTTAAGAGCACCGCAGCAAAAACATTTTAAAAATGCATCTCTTTTGCCAGATTTCTAATAATAGAATAACAGAATAGTTTTAACTTTTGGGAATTAAAAAAAAAGTTAGCAACCGTGAAGATTTTCTTGGGTAGAAAGATATAAATCAAATATATGCATTCTGATTTAGCAAGAAACTCTATGCCTCTGGATTAAAAAAATCCTAATTGCTTATTGTCTTTCCCCTTTCTTTCAGTCAGCTTTTACGCAATAGCAATCTCTTTTTACATATTATTCTATGTTCTGTTGTAAATTGAATAATTGAAAATAAATAGATAATATATAATCTGCTTTGAAGGGCAACATAAGATTTTAAAAATAATCAATATGAATTTATCCAACTAGCATACTCTGGTTCAAATTGCTCTGTACTTACAATGCATATTTAGCAATTGCCTTTGTGTTCTGAAAAATAAAAACAGTGCCTCAGTTCATACAGAGCAGTGTTTTTCAATCTTAGCTGCTTTAAGCTTTGTGGACTTCAACTCCCAGAATTCCCCAGCCAGCATGGTTGCCAAGATTGAGAAACACTAATAAAGACAGTGATTAAGATAAAGGAAAGATCATACTAAAGTTACATTTTTGCTCCTGTGTATACTAGAGTGAATCCCATTGAATCCATGTATAATTCATGTACATTATTTTCATGCAAGAACCTTGATAAACTTTTGTGGAATTCTAGTACTGTAGGTTGAAGGGTGCTTATAGTCATTGGCTGAAACAAATTTGAATTAAAGACAATCATGCTACTCCAGCAAGTCATTTGGTAAATTACACTGAAGGCAAACATTCAGAATTCCATGTGAGATAAAATTAGGGGCATGACTAGTATTTACAAAAAGGAAATTCTCTTTTATAAAGTTGCAATAAAATGTTAGCCATGAAATTATTATTAATAATTAGGGGGGAAATGCGGTTATATAGCTTTGTTGGTAAAATGTTGAATCTTTGTAAAGAAGGATGAATGGATGGATGGATGGATGGATGGATGGATGGAATTGCAATGCCTTCAGTAAAATCTGTCCACTATTTAAAAAAAAAACCCTAATGGACTTTCTCCTTTTTCTTTTCTCTCCAACCCTTCAATTCTCTTTAGGCATTTTCAGTATTTTTCGTTTGTGTAGCATTCACATCAAATATCATATGTCTGCTATTCATACCAATACAGTGGTTGTTTTTTGCTGCCAGCACATATGTTTGGGTACAGTATGTCTGGCATACGGGTAAGTTTTCCTATTTATTTCACTGCCTATTAAATCTGAGAACAAGTTGTAAAATAATAACCGTCCTCTTTTTGTCTAAAAAAATCACATGTGGTCCCTGTTTAATTGGTGTCCGGTTTGCCAATGACGCCAGGTTTACCCTTGAAATCTCATTACAGGTAGTCCTCGACTTACAACAGTCCCTTTAATGACCATTTAAAGTTATAATGGCACTGAGAAAAGTGACTGTTTTTCACGATCATTGCAGCATCCCCGTAGTCACATGATCAGAATTCGGACACTTGGTAACCGGCTCGTATTTATGATGGTTGCAGTGTCCTGGGGTCATGTGATCTCCTTTTGCGACCTTCTGACAAGCAAAGTCGCTGGGTAAACCAGGATCACTTAACAACCGTGTTACTAATTTAAGAACTACAGTGATTCACTTAAATAAGGCGAGAAAAATCGTAAAATGGAGCAAATTTATTTAGCAGATTTCTCACTTAACAATAGAAAATTTTGGCTCAGTTATGGTCATAGGTTGAGGATTACTCGTACAGTTATTTCGCAGTCTAAAATATAGAAGCTCTCTTCCAAATTATGCATGAGATGGTGGACCTTCTTCATGCATCTTATTTCTTTGTAAAATATCTTTAGTGAATGCAGGTAATAGTGCTTCGGGGAGAAGCTATCAAGGAGTCACTATTCATCCATGCTTTGGCAATAATTAACTATATCACCAAAACACACCCTACTTCATAATCCACCCTGTAACTTGCAAGAGCAAAAGGAGCAGAAGTCTGCGGTCTTCAAATTTAAAATGTTGATTGAGAATGTCAGATCTCATGTTTTGGGATTCAGCCTAATGAAATGGAAACTGTGTGGGGAGCTCGAAGTGTCTTGATATTTGGAATTCTTGCAGGATAGTGTCTTTGTTTTTCTTCTTATCTTTAGGTAGTAAAGTTAATTATTAACCTTACAGTAAACCATCCTTTTGATCTCCAGAAAAGTTGAAATAACCGTCCCTAATTCCTAGCAGGCAAGGCCAAGGCTGGCTGAGTGTTATAGGGGTTATATTGTAGCATATATAATGAGAGAGCCCAACAATACAGAGGTTCAAAAGTCTTGTTTTGAATTAATGACAATTGGTTGTTGTTAATGCTGCTCCTACATAGCTTCGTGTCTACTTGTTTTTGCACTGCATTCACTTAGTGGGGAACTACTGCCATTTTATGACTTGTCCACTTCAACTCCCAGAATTCCTGAGCCTGAGGAATTCTGGGAGTTGAAGTTCACAAGTTATAAAAGGGCCACAGTTCCCCACCCCTGACTTAGTTCTCTTAGCAATGTTTATCAATTGGATGATGCAATAAGGGGTTTTGCTCCTCAGCTGACTTATTGCAGAGCTTGTGCTGAAAGGATGTGATTGCCTAAGATCAGCCCACTGGCTTCTGGGCCCACGGGAAGATTGGAAACTTGGTTTCCTAATCCCAGTCCAACATCTTAACCTCCATGTCATTTTGGGTCTCTGTACAAAGAAGAGTAATGGATGTTAGCTTTGCTCAGTCATAGCATAGGGTTTTCCCCCTTCATAATTACCGGTACATGCCCTATTTTAAGAAGTCTAATTTTCTTTTTCTTTTTTTCCCTTTTTCCTTTTTAATGCTGATGCTTGGCTTGTTTTCTGTTTCCAACAGAGAGAGGCGTGTGTTTACCAACAGTATCACTATGGATACTGTTTGTTTATATTGAAGCAGCAATCAGATTTAAGGATCTCAAAAACTTTCATGTAGACCTTTGTCGACCTTTTGCTGCACACTGGTAAGTGTACATTCCAGTATTTTCCCTCTCTTAAGCAATGCTTTGAAATACAGGTAGTCCTTGACTTACAACAGCTCGTTTAGTAACTATTCCAAGTTACAATGGCACGGCAAAGAGTGACTTATGACCATTTTTCTCACTCTTCATCATGGTCACGTGATCAAAATTCGGACGCTTGGCTACTGGCATGTATTTATGATGGTTGCAGTGTCCCGGGGTCATGTGATCCCCTTTTGTGACCTTCTGACAAGCAAAGTCAATGGGGAAGCCAGATTCACTTAGCAACCGTGTTACTAATTTAACAATTGCCACGATTGACTTAACAACTGTGGCAAGAAATATCATAAAATGGGGCAAAATTCACTTAACAACTGTCTTGCTTAACAACAGAAATGTTAGGCTCAATTGTGTTCTTACTTCAAGGACTACCTGTAAGAACATAAGGATGCCCTGCTGGATCGGGCCCCTAGCCCATCTATAGGCTAGTCCGCAACTTACAACCATTTGTTTAACCATTCAAGGTTACAGTGGCACTGAGAAAAGTGATTTATGACTGGTCCTTGTACTTAACAACCAGCGTAGTATCCCCAGAATCACATGATCACAATTCGGGTGCTTGGCAACCAGCATTTATTTATGATGGGTTGCCATGTCCTGGAGTCACGTGTTCACCATTTGCGACCTTCCCACCTGACTTTGAACAAGCAATGGGGGAAACTGGATTTGCATTTTTCCCCGGCCATCATTGGTACAATAACGTCCAAACCAGTTTCTCATATTTCCTTAAAAGACAACTAGATATTTAAATTACCCAAAGGTGCCAAAATTTGGAAGAGGTTTATCTACTGTAGGAGGAATGGCATATTACCTGTGGTAGTAAAAAAGAAAGTCAGGAGCTGCATATTTTTTCTTTATCAGGTGCAGAATTGGTGTAGGTTTTAATTTGGAACTAGGTGGGAAAAGCAAGAGACCAGGTTTCATTATGCAAATATAAGTTCCATAATAAGTCAGTTTACAAGCACTTTATCAAATTATTGTGGTTGCTCACACAGTTAGCCAGTTTAGACTAGATTTGGCATTTTGACCCACTTATTGAGTTCTTCGCAAGGACCTGGGATAGCAGATGTTGTTTGAATCAAATTAATGATTAAACTTTTGATTGAAATTAGCAATTGTGGTGCATTAAAAACCAATTGTGTTTGTTGAGTGTGTTTCAGTGTGTTAACCATGGCTGTATTGAAAGGGAAATTTAAGAAGATGCCATATGCAGATCAGATTTAGTGTACAGCATGGGAGAACAGCTCACCATTTTTTATATCTAAGCAACTTTTATAATTCCCGTTTTAATCAAGTTCTCAGACCACATCGTTGTATTTTATCACTACTATTTATAGTCTGACTAGAAGGACACAATTTCCTTAAATGTTGCTACAGTTTGCTTATAGAACTGGACAATTGTTGATTTCTTTGTCTTATTTTTATTGTTTTATGGTTTGTCTGCATTATACTTTATTGCCTTCTAGCTTTTGCTTTTATACTTTTACTGTTTTGCATTTTTGCATTTTTTTTTTACTGAGATTTTTCTGGTCATTGACCATGATTTTTTTTAAAAAATCATTTTATTTCACTACCTGCTAAAATCTCCTGAATTCTTCCTTCAGATTGTTGTCAGCATTATTTACTTAACTGATTCTGCACCTTTTATGTTATTGGAGTGCTACAAAAATACATTTTCAGTTAAAAATAGCTTATATTATTACAGGTTGCTTCTACTGTTTGATTACAAAGCCTGTGACGTTTTTGTAATCAAATTATTTTTCCCCTTGTTAGTTAACTAAGTGTTAGCTCTGAGCAGTTGAATCCATTTTCCTTTCAACTTTAATATTTATGTTTTGTGGATGAAAATAAGTGTTGGGTGACTCACAAAAGGGAGTGTTCTCAAATCAAATCTTTATTACAGTCATAAACCAGCATAAACAAATGGAGTTAAGCCATGGTGATAGTGACTTTTAAAAGTAGTATTTAATTCTGGATATGATTGCAGGTAGTTCTTGACTTACAACCATTCATTTAGTGACTGCTTGAAGTTGCAATGGCACTGAAAAAAGTGACGTGATCAATTTTCACAAGACTGCTGCAACATCTCCATGGGTCATGTGATCAAAATTCAGACACTTGGCAATGCTAGCATGCATTTATGATGCTTGCAATGTCCCAGGGTCATGTGATCCCCTTTTCCAACCTTCTGACAAGCAAAATCCATGGCGAAGTCAGATTCACTTAATAACCATGTCACTAACTTAACAGAAGTGGCAAGAAAGGTCATAAAATGGGGCAAAATTTCATAGAAGTTTATTTATTTATTAGGTGTCTCCCCCCCAGCCATTATTATCTTATAGGTAACTTAAGACGGTCAGCATACACAATATTCCTTCCGCCTCCTATTTTCTCCACAACAGCCACCCTGTGGGAGACAGAGACTGGCCCAAAATCACCTAGCCAATTTTTCATGCCTAAAATGAGACTAGAACTCACAGACTCTTGGTTTCTACGCCAACACCTTAACCACTATACCAGGGGTGGCCAAACTATGGCTCTTTGAGGACCTGTGGACTTCAACTCCCAGAATTCCTGAGCCAGCCATGCATGCATGGGATTCTGGGAGTTGAAGTCCACAGGTCCTCAAAGAGCCATAGTTTGGCCACCCCTGCGTGACTATACCAAACCGGCACTCTGAGTTATGCTGAGATTGTATAAGTCTCAAAAAAGTTCAGTTCTAGAGTATTAGATTAATTTGCTTAGATAGTTCTGTCTTAATTAGTAAAGTCTGTCTTGTTTTTTCCCCCCTCAAGTATTGGATACCCTGTTGTGACTTTGGGCTTCGGCTTCAAAAGTTATGTCAGCTATAAAATGCGATTGCGAAAACAAAAGGAAGTGCAGAAAGAAAATGAATTTTACATGCAACTCCTTCAGCAAGCATTACCCCCTGAACAACAGATGCTACAAAGGCAAGAAAGAGAAGCAGAAGAAGGTAGGTTCTTAACAGAGGCCTTGGGTAGAAGTGGTGCAAATGGTTTGCACCAAAGGTGCTTTTTTCAAGTGGCAACTGGACTTTCTTGGAAGACTTTCTTTGAAGACATTTCACTTCTCATCCAAGAAGAAGCTGAAGAAGCTTCTTGAATGAGAAGCGAAACATCTTCAAAGAAAAAACAGAAAGTCCAGTTGCCTCTTGAAAAAAGCACCTTTGAGACAACTATGACCTGGGTGACTGAGAATTTCCATAGACATAATGGTTTGCAGATTTGGAACCCATCTTATGAATCAATGGTACATTCCCCCCTTCTCTTTAAATTCAAACCATGACTTCTTCAATCATGGTACCACAGCACAGTTTATACAATTTAAGGCTTCCCCCCCTGTATAGTCTGCAAGTATATGTGCAGAATTTCTTTGGAGACATTCCATTTGCCCTTCTCTTCAAGAAGCAGATGTTGAATCTTTGGTCATGCCCCAGTATAAGTAAAGGTACATGATTCATTTTTCCTAGGAGAGAAGATTACCTATGAGTAAACTTCCTATTTCTGGAATCCTCTAGATAGTGATAAATATTACAATAGTGTGTGCGTGCTCCTTTGCCTAGAACTTTGTGCAGTTGTCTAAATAATTTAGGTCACAACATTATTTACTATGATAATGTTACTATTGATCTCCGAAATCTTGCATCCTCTGTACCATTGCTGATTCTGCTACTCTAGTAACTTATCTGTTAATTATTTACTTATTAAACAAATTTATATGGTTGCCCAACTCATATATTGTGACTTGTGGGTGGAATGTAGCAATAAAAAGCCACAATTTAAATCCACCAAATTCCTCTTTCACCCCGCACCCACAATTTAGCTACAGTTAACACCAACCAAACAGATGTTTACAACATGTTCTTTAGCAGTTTCTAATCCTTGGAAAATGAGTGGAACATACCAAACTTGCCCAGGTTTAGTATGTGTCATACTAACCACTGAGCCATGGTGGCACAGTGATTAGAATGCAGTACTGCAGGGTTCTTCTGCTGACTCTGAATCTCACCGGCTCAAGATTGACTCAGCCTTCCATCCTTCCAAGGCAGTAAAATAAGGACCCAGATGGTTGGCGGGCATTATGCTGAACTCTGTAAACTGCTTACAGGGGGCTGTAAAGCACTGTGAAGTGGTATATAAGTCTAAGTGCTATTGCTATTGTGGCTAGTGGCTAGGTCTTCCAAATTGTCTTCTCAAATTTAGAGAGTCTTCCCTCCCCCCTCCATTCTGTTCACTAGGAGATTTTATACTGCTTATATCAGCGGTGGGTTGCTCCCGGTTCGGACCGGTTCTTAGAACCGGTAACACTGGCGGTGGAAGGCTCTGCCCACCCACCCGGGACCCTTCTGCGCATGCGCGCACGCGAACCGGTGGCAAAATATTTTACAACCCACCACTGTGCTGGATGGTCTTAATTCTGAGTTGCCTCTTTTTCACTTGTTTGAACTCCATGCCTTTTCTTGAATATCACCATTCACCCTTTAAAATGCACTTTCACTGCTCGGAATTTTTGCCCAAATTATGTTCAAATACATATCATATCTTAGCAGTTGATATCTCTACTCCAGATTAAGTATTACCTTGGTACACAATCAGTACATAAATCTTTCCAGTCAGTGAGTTGCACTGCTCCCTTTTTTCCTGTTCAGTTTGCAAAGTCACGGAAGAGGGACAAAGCTGATTCTATACCACTTTTGCAAATGTGATTTCATCTGCTGCTCTTTTCTAGATTCTTAAGGATAAAAGATAAAGTTTTAGATAGTGATTAAGGACCAGGCTAGAAAGTGAGAGAGTGAGAATTCTAGCCCCACCAATAGGCACAGAGCTAGTTGGTTGATTTTGGGCCAGTCATTCTCTCTCAGCCTAGGACAGGGGTCTGCAACTCACGGCTCTGGAGCTGCATGTGGCTCTTTCATCCTTCTATTGCGGCTCCCTCTCACCAGTTGGCACCACAATTTTGAGATAGCTTCCGGTCAGGGAGGGGAAAAGCCAAGGCGCGCCAGGAGACTATGGCAAGGGGCGGGTTTTCCGGTCAGCTCCACAATTGATAGGGCTTTCGGTTAGGACAGGTAGAGGAAAAAGGACACCGCACTAGGAGGAGACTCTATGGTAGGAGAAACGGACTTTCGGTTGACTCCAAAATTGAACCGGGGGGGGGGGGCTTCCTGTTAGGACCTTTGTGGCTCTTTGAGTGTTTAAGGTTGCTGACCCCTGGCCTAGGAAGAAGACAATGGCAAACCACTTCAGAAAATGCTGCCAAAAAAGTTCAGTGCCCAGGAGTCTGACTTGAAGATACTAAAAAAAAGAGAGAGGGGGAAATGAGCAGAAGAGAACTTTTTAGTTATATATTTGCAGAATATTTTACCAGTGTTCAAGAATAACAAACAATGTTGTTCCTGTTAATAAGGACTGATGTATTTCCTTACACAGATTGTTAGATAATATTTTCTTTGAAATATGCTGTTTATTGGCCAAATTGTTTTCTGTGTGATTTTTTTTAATTCAGCAGAATATGTCTTTCTGAATGCCATAGATCTGCACACAGGCCACATTGTGTAAATTCTAGCTTTGATGTCCAGGTTTTAGTCATAAGGTTCTCAAACTTGTGTGCAAAGATAGGAACACTGTTACAAGGATACAAAAACACATCAATTCAAAAAAGAAAGGGAGGTGATCATTCTGAAGGAAAGGAATAGGTTCCTGATTCCTAGAGTTTGCAATGGGAGGAATGAGAGCCCCAGACAGTTCACATTCTGTGTTCCCACCAGTGAATTGGGGGGAAAATTAATGACATTTAAAGTTCTCCATTTCTCAGGAGAAATTACAGACTAGTAAATCAGCTCCTTTGTTAAACACATGGAGAACATGTACATTTTATGGCTTAATAACCTTTCACAGTAAATTGTTTGATATTTATACATTAATCATATTCAGTGTACTAATTGAATGATGGTTGTGTATGCTCTTTGATAGTACAGAATGAAAAGAGATTTGGAAATAAATATCTGAACATAAATTAATGACCTGATCCTGTGTGGGGTATGTGGAGAGATTTCATCTATTACTTTCACTCGACTTTGCAGTAATTAATAATTCTTAACTTGAGACTATTGACTGATAAAAGTTATGTTCCGTATTATGAAACGTGAAGGTAGAAGGAAAATTGAAGCCATTTTTTAATATTCAAAACAAGCAACTTTGCAGTGGATTTTAAACAATAAACTTGTCATGTAGGTCATATTTAGTGTGATCATACCGTGAAGAATAAAGACTGAAATGTCTGCGAATATACCCATAGTGAATCTTTTGCTACTGGAGTATAGTTCTTGGTAGGATGCTGTGTAGCCTCTTTGTAACTGATTGTCCTATGTTTATTCAGACAATATTCTAATAAAGTAAAATTAGCCTTGTTGGAGGCAGTTTGAAAAGTATTTCTTAATCATAGCTACAGAGTACGGGATATGGGTTAAGAAATACTGTATATTCAGTTGAAATGATAAGCTTAGGTAATTCTGCTTAGTATTGATCAGACTTCTATAGCCTTTTATGCCTTTGAGTTAAATCAGATTAGAAAATTATGTTGTAGCAGGGGCAAATACTTATTTTCTAAAAAAAGTCTTATTTTCTAAAGAAGTCTTTTGCAGCTACTTGTTCATTTCTGTTGGTGATTTAAACATGGTTTGGTTCATTAAAATAATATCCTAAAACTTCAACATTTGAAAAACATGTTCAGAAATGTTTCTTGCCCTTAGACAGAGAAACTAGAGGAAATTTGGCTGAGAACAGGATCTGGCCTTAGAGCTGTAACTTGCTTGCCCAAGTTCCAGGATTATATCTATTTGGACATAAAATCTTGACTAAAATTGATGAAGATGTATTTTTGTTTCAACGTTATTATTTTTATTATTGTTATTTTATATTTATCATACAAAGTAGCAGCTGGACATTTCTTAAATTGGCATACATTTTCTCTGTATTTAGAAAGATGATTTTTTAAAAATTATTTTGAAGTTTACTGAAGTGCCCTGGTTAATGCAACACAGGAATCAGTCTCAAGGATCCATTAATTTGGAAACTATTAGGAATTTTAATTTATTTTTTGCAATATAACTAAAGGAAAAATATTTTATTGGGTGTGGGGGAATAATAGAAGTACCAGTAATGTAATTTGCTTGTAAAAGGAATATGAGAATAAGTGCTACTTCTGACTTAAATTTTAAATCTTGTCTTTTCCTTCCTTCCTTCCTTCCTTCGTTCTGGATGTTTCAGCAACCAAAGGATTGTCTGAGATGGATTCCTCAATACTTTTGCAACACAATGGTGGCATTCCAGCTAATAAAAAATTATCTACAACATTACCGGAACTAGAATACAGAGAAAAGGGGAAAGAAAAAGACAAGGATGCCAAAAAACATAACCTTGGAATAAATAACAATATTTTGCAACCTGTAGACTCTAAAATACAGGAAATTGAATATATGGAGAACCATATCAACAGTAAAAGATTAAATAACGATCTTGTGGGAAGTACAGAAAACCTCTTAAAAGAGGACTCATGCACTGCCTCATCCAAAAATTACAAAAATGCTAGTGGAGTTGTGAACTCCTCACCTCACAACCACAGTGCAACTAATGGAAGCATCCCTTCCTCATCAGCTAAGAATGAGAAAAAACAGAAGTGCACTAGCAAGAGCCCAAGCACACATAAAGACTTAATGGAAAATTGTATCCCCAATAACCAGCTAAGCAAACCAGATGCACTGGTAAGGTAAGTTTGATATGTTACTGATCTGTCTTCACTACAACACCCTTACCTATTTTCTGTTTGTTTCCCAGTAAGTGAAAGGGCTCTGTTTTGAGGGGGGAAACCTGTTATGTTAGGAGAGGCACATGCTATGTATTGAGACGTGTCCATAGTCAAGATTTGGTTCTGTTAGCTTTGGTGTGCTATATAGGTAGTCCTTGATTTACAACAGTTTCCTTAGTGATCGTTTGAAGTTACAACAGCACTGAAACAAGTGACTTACAACTGTTTTTTTCACACTTATGGTTTTTGCAGCATCCCCCCATGGTCACGTGATCAAAATTCAGCCGCTTGGTTACTGGCTCATATTTATGACGGTTGGAGTGTCCCGGGGTTATGTGATCACCTTTTGTGACCTGCCAACAAGCAAAGTCAATGGGGAAGCCAGATTCACTTAACAACCGTGTTAATAACTTAACAATTGCAGTGATTCACTTAATAACTATGGCAAGAAAGTTCATAAAAACGGGACAAAATTCACTTAGCTGTCTCACTTAGCAAGAGAAACTTTGGACTCAATTTTGGTTGTAAGTCAAGGATTACCTGTATTCATGCAGTCCAGTAGTCATAACAGGATACGATATACAGGCTTTAGTTTGGCACATGATTGATTGCAGTTTACTTAGTGCAGAGTTTTTTGAGTTGGTGTTTTACTGCTAAGAATAAATAAGCAGATGATTACAGTTGTCAATCATAGTGGCCTTGATGTTCAGCTCATGCAGGAGAGGTTTTTGAGAGCCTCTACAAATTTATTGGCCTCTACTAAATAAGATGATACTTTGAAGTCTGGGTAAACCATAAAAAAGAGAGGTAAAGGAAAAAAATGCATGTTTACTGTTTGGGATGAAGAAAAACGATAAAAAGGTTCACCACAAGATTTTGGAACTGATCTGTTTGTGCACATTCCATAAAATTTCACAAATTTAGTTCTTCCATCTTACCCTTCACTGATGGAGGTGAATATACTGTCATATACTGTACCACTGATTGCAGGCAGTGTCTCTTCTGAGTAGTTCAACCCCTGTAGATTTCATGGACATGTAATTTGTTTTTGAAGCTTTGTAGAAATTGTCATTGCTTTCTTCCAGCATAGTTGTTGGCACTTCTAGTGTAGCCTACAAATCTGGTGTCCACCAAGAAGATCAAAGTTTCTTCTGCAAAATACCTAAGTGCACTCAATTTGAATCCGCTCTGACCACTCATGTATGTTTAATTTGCTACTATTGTGTGCTGCATATGTAAAAGCTGTTCCTCAACTTGATATCTTCCAGATGTGTTGAGAGTATTCATCCCAAAATTCCTGCCCGGCATGGGAAATCTGAAGGTTGTAATCTTGGCTTTGGAAAGCTTTGGCCTGAGATACAAACAACAATTTTATTATTTTGATGTTATCAGCTAAAATAGCAATAGCACTTAGACTTATATACCGCTTCATAGTGCTTTACAGCCCTCTCTAAGCGGTAAAATGTAAATATGTTGCTTTAAAGCCATTATCTATATGTTGCAGGATTATTTGGCTAGGCTCAGTATTTCTTTGATGGGGAGGATAGAGTGTGGAGCCAGGGATTGTGATGGTCCTAGATTAAATTAATATTCTAGGCTTATTTTCACCTGATAACCACTGTGGACATGAGACTTAAAAGGGTAGACCTTAGTAAAATATCCTTAGAAGAGGATTCTGTTGATTATAATTTAAATGGTATTTAGTGCCGTTTATTATGGTGTCCTTCTGCATTATTTATCTGAGTCTAACATCAAAGTAATGGTAATGGTAGTATTTCCAGAAGGAAATAAGCTAATTTATGCAGCTTCTTCGGAATTTGTTCTGTCCCTGGTGTGTTTTTCAATCTACTGTATGTGCTGATCACACTTAGATTGATGCTTGATGTTAGATGAGAGCTACCGTAGCAAATTAAGTCTGGACAAGACAAAAGTCCATCCATGCAACAGGAATAGTTTTAGATTGCAAGTTCAAGTGGTATTTCTATGTGCCTTTCCTAAAATGTTCCAATAATTACACCAGTGTTTTTCAACCTTTTTTGTGCAAAGGCACACTTTTTTCATGAAAAAAATCACGAGGCACACCACCATTAGAAAATGTTAGAAAATGTTAAAATGTTAAAAAAATTTAACTCTGTGCCTATATTGACTATATATAAAGTAATTCTCTTGAATAGGAATCAAATAAACAAAAAGAAATTATTTTTTCTTTCTTTCTGTCTGTCTGTCTGTCTTCTTTCTTCTTCTTTCCTTCCTTCCTAACATCTCTTTTTCTTTCTTTCTGTCTTCCTTCCTTTCTAACTTCTTTCTTTTTCTTTCTTTCTTTTTTTCTTTCTTTCTTTCTTTCTTTCTTTCTTTCTTTCTTTCTTTCTTTCTTTCTTTCTGTCTTTCTGTCTTTCTTTCTTTCTTTTTCTTTCTTTCTTTCTGTCTGTCTTCCTTCCTAACTTCTTTTTCTTTCTCTTTCTTTCTTTCTTTCTTTCTTTCTTTCTTTCTTTCTTTCTTTCTTTCTTTCTGTCCGTCTGTCTGTCTTCTCCTTCCTTCCTTCCTTCCTTCCTTCCTTCCTTCCTTCCTTCCTTCCTTCCTTCCTTCCTTCCTTCCTTCCTTCTGTCTTTCTCCCTGTAGGAGAAAGAAGGAACCTCTGTTGCCGTCTCCCGCGGGGCTGCAGCCACCCGACTGAGTCCCCGACCGTGGCAGCATCCCTGCTGTTCTCCGGCCAAGCGGCGAAGGAGCCCTGGAGCCCTGACGCCGCCCTGCATCTCGGTCTCTTGGGGCTTGTCCGGCAGCCTGCTGGGAAGGCTGCGACGCAGGGAGGGAAGGAGCTGCTATTGCCGCTCCGGCATGTCTCTGTGGCTGACCGGGGAGCCGCGTCCTTGTTAACAATGGAGAAGCTGCGCGGAGCAGAGGTGCCTGGCGAGCGAGGCGAGTGCCTGCATCGGCGGCAGGCTCCTGCCCGCATCTCCCGCCCGCTTGCCCACCTCTTGCCTTAGCATTTAAAAGAATGAGAGGCGGGCGGGCGGGAGACGCGGGCAGGAGCCTGCAGCCGATGTAGCCACTCACCTCGCTCGCCAGGCGCCTCTGCTCCGCGCAGCTTCTCCATTGTTAACAAGGACGCGGCTCCCCGGTCAGCCACAGAGACATGCCGGAGCGGCAATAGCAGCTCCTTCCCTCCCTGCGTCGCAGCCTTCCCAGCAGGCTGCCGGACAAGCCCCAAGAGACCGAGATGCAGGGCGGCGTCAGGGCTCCAGGGCTCCTTCGGCCGCTTGGCCGGAGAACAGCAGGGATGCGCCCGCCCGTTTTTGAGCTGCCCCCAGAGCAGTGAATCAGCTGGGATCGGCGTTTAACACGCAGGTAGAGTTTTGGCTTGTAATTTTAGTTTTAAAACTGCGTGTTATACGCCGATAAATACGGTAATAGAGGCATCTCTGTGTCCCGAAACCAACTTTCGGGACACAGAGATGTCCCGTAGCAAAAACACCCGGCGGGTGTTTTTCCCACGGCACACCTTACACTATGTCACGGCACACTAGTGTGCCGCGGCACAGTGGTTGAAAAACACTGAATTACACTGTTTCTAAAATGGGGCTGAATTGGAAGACTATTCAGTTTCTTCAAGAGAAAAGTTTTGTATTTGTTTTTCTGTATAACTCAGAGTTAAATACAGAGGCCATGTTTTTTTTTGTCCTTCATGTAATTTATTTATTTATTTATTTATTTGGCATTCTTATATGCCGCCCAACTCCCGAAGGACTCAGGGCGGTGTACAACAGAGAAAGATACAGAATTACCAATTCATAAATATTATTAAAAACGATATAAAAGTTAAAAAAGTCAATATTAAAATAACCCAACAGGCATACAACAACCATACATATCTGGGGGTGAGCTCGAGTGGATTAGGCTCTACCCCCAGCCTGCAAGAAGAGCCATGTCTTAACGGCTTTCCGGAAGGCCAGCAGAGTGGGGATAGTTCGGGTCTCTGGGGGAAGTTGGTTCCAGAGCACGGGGCCGGCCACAGAGAATGCTCTCCCCCTAGGGCCCGCCAGCCGGCAGTGTTCGGCCGACGGGACCTGGAAGAGGCCAACTCTGTGGGCCCTAACCGGTCGAAGGGAAGTGTGAGGCAGAATGCGGTCCCGGAGATAACCTGGTCCTAAGCCATGAAGGGCTTTAAAGATGGTGATCAACACCTTGAATTGGACCCGGAGACCGATGGGCAACCAATGCAGCTGGCGGAGTATAGGTGTCACGTGGGTGTACCTAGGCATACCCACCACAGCACGCGCAGCCGCATTTTGCACCAACTGAAGTCTCCGGATACTCTTCAAGGGTAGCCCCATGTAGAGCGCGTTGCAGTAGTCCAAGCGGGAGGTGACAAGGGCATAAGTGACCATGAGTAGAGCCTCCTTCTCCAAGTATGGCCGCAACTGGTGCACCAGGTAATCCTAACCAGAAGCTGGAACTTAGTATACGAAGAACCTTATCCAGACAGAGTTTTCAGTGGTAGCTCCACAAAGATGAAATTCCCTTCTCAGGGAGCTCTTTCTGACTTCAATGCTTTTGATAAGGACGATAGTTAAGCCTTTTCTTTTTAAATCAGACTTTGTGGTTTCTGAAATATCTTAGCTATCATGAGTTCTTATTATGATCATTTCAAAATCATAGTAGTATATACCAAGTCTCATTTTATAATGGAAGAAGAAAAGAATATAAATGATTTTAAATAAATATTTCCCTTTATTTAAAATCATAAAAGTAGCAAATGAGATCTGTCAGTAAAAAAAAAAAGTACTCTAATGTGGATTGTTCTTAGTCAGTGTTCCGTTAAACAGTCTTCTTTCCTTCTTGGATAATTTTTCTCTTCCCCATTTTATATCCTCCCTGCCCAGTTTTTAGTCACTATTCTGTGGCCACTGGTCATTCTTGGGCGTTACTGTAATTAGAGGGGATTATTCATGGTTTTTTTAAACCAACTGAGATTCCGGAAATATGCTGGTGTCTTGCATATGATGGTGCTGATTTCTGTTTAATTTTTCTGGTTTCTCAAACGCTCATTGGGAAATTCTAAGAATCGAAGTTTAACCCTAATCAGAGATGGAAGAAAAGATTATAGTTAAAAATCTGGGCAATAACCTTTCAGAGTGACTGTGTGGCTATGCGCATGTCAGATGGATGGTACTTAAGGTCAACATCATGATCACGTAAATATTAAAGTGGAGGCAGCCATGTTGTAGATGTTTATTATGTGAAATCTGAATAATGAACTACAGATAGTCTTTGAATTACAACAGTTCATTTAGTGACCGTTTGAAGTTACAACAGCACTGAAAAAAGTGATTATTGACCATTTTTCACACTTATGACCATTGCAGCATCCTCATGGTCATGTGATTTACATTTGGATATTTGACCACTTACTCACATTTATGATGGTTGCAGTGTCCCGGGGTCATGCGATTCCTTTTGGCGACTTTCTGAGAAGCAAAATCAGTGGGGAAGCCCGATTCACTTAACAACCGCGTTACTGATTTAAGAACTGCAGTGATTCACTTAACAAATGTGGTGAGAAAAGTCGTAAAATGGGGCAAAACTCACTTAGCAAATTTTGGGCTCAATTGTGGTCATAAGTTGAGGACTACCTGTAGTTGCTGTTATGAATCAGGTGAGACATTCAAGCCAATTGTAGCATATTTCACCAAATCTTAAGGCAACTAACCATGTCAGTGGAACTAACTTCCACATCAGATCTGCATGCCCATTCTGCCCCCTAGCAGTGTTATTATTGAGATCAGTAACGTTATCCTCAGCATCAGAGAAATAGATTTATTGTCATGCCAAAGCAACCAGAACCACTCGTGAAGAGTCTCAAATTGAAGTTTTATTGCTACTTATCTATGTTACTATTGCTAGTTATCTATGTTACAAGAATCTCGCCAGACTGACTTCATTCCCTTGGGAAGGTCAAATAAGGCTTCAGGGATTCTGGGGGTGGTCACACCTTTGCCATTTTCTGCAGTGCCAGGACTCTAAACTCGACTCACTCTTAACACCTCCTTCCAGTCTAGCTGGAGGTTCCTGCACATTTATTCCATTTATTCAGTCTTTGAAATTTATTCAGTCTTTGAAATCTATCGACAGTCCTTCACTCAACTCTAATAAAACGTTTACGTTTACAAATGTGGACATTTAGAACACAAGACTGAGCCACAGAACAGAAAAATTTCAGAAATGGGTGACCTTGCAGGAATTTTGCCTAACAGGTGAGCTCCATTAACCTATGCCGGCATGAATTCTAGCAATTGGAGGTCTCGCATAATTGGAAAGCACCCATTTTTCAGAGGGCGCCCCAGTTAACGGCCATTCGCATTAAGAGTGGCTGTACAGTTTTTGGTAAATAAATTTCTCTGGTTGGTATAGAGGTAGTCCTCAACTTACAATAGTTCATTTAGTGACTGTCCCAAGTTACAAAAGTGCTATATCAAAAGACTTAGAACTACTTTTCACACTTATGACCATTGCAGCATTCCCATGGTCACGAGATCAAAATTCAGACACTTGGCAACTGATTCATATTTATGGCGGCTGCAGTGTCCTGAGGTCATGTGATCACCTTTCGTGACCTTCTGACACACAAAGTCAATGGGGTAGCCAGATTCACTTAACAACCATGTTACTAATGTAACAGTTGCAGTGATTCACTTAACAAGAAAAGTCATAAAATGGGGCAAAACTCGCTTAACAAATGTCTCACGTAGCAGCAGAATTTTTGGGCTCAATTGTGGTAAGTCAAAGACTACTTGCATTTTATTATAAAGCTATCAAAAGATAAGCTCAGTTCTCTTCCCCATTTCCCCCCCGCTTACAAGTCCCTTCATTCTTCTTTTAGGAAGGTCTTTTAGATTAATGAATTCTCAAACATTTTATTGACCACAGTGATTTATACTACTACTTTTTAGGTTTGCTAATTTTGTGTGGACCCATTTCTAAGCCTTTGATTTATTATTACAATTTTAGACACCTTCATGATTTTTTTTTGTCCAAAGTGAAGTGACACAGAAGTTAACAGTGTCTTGTGGCATTTTAAAGAATAATACATTTGTATTGTGTATTTTTGTTGTGCATCACGACCCCCCTCACAATGTACATAAGAAATAGTTCTGGGAATGGCTTATAGCAGGAGTGGGCAATTATGGCTTCTTTGCAACCTGTGGACTTCAACTCCAAGAATTCCCTGCTGACTCAGGATTTCTGGGAGTTGAAGTTTACTGGTCTAAAGGGGCCATAGTTGCCCACCCCTGGCATATAGCATAGGTATACACAGCTTCTGAGAAAAAGAAGAAACTAGTAAAAAAAATAAAAATTAATAAGAAACGTCCAGTGAGTAGTAGTGAGTAATAAATACTAAAAACTCACTATTGTGGAGTTCTTAGTACTCTCTGAGCCTGGTTATTCATTTATGGATGTTTCATTATCTGACTAGGTAATGAATCTCTTCTGTTGAATCTTTAATTCAATTATCTTTCCTTATTCTATTCAATTAGGTTCTCTGCAATTCTAATCTCTTATTAAAATTTACTGCTGATAGTTTTTTATACGACCTTTACAAAAAACAATAATGTGCAACATATAAAAATATATTAAAGCAGCATGCTGGCATATTAAACCAGTTATGGCAGTATAAAAATAGGTATTTTAATTCCTTTGTGAGAGAAAATAAATTCCAGATTACTCTCAGCCTTGAAAGGAGATCAGGAGCTACCCGTGTTTCCCCGAAAATAAGACTCTGTCTTATATTTTTTTGAACCCTGAAATAAGTGCTTGGCCTTATTGCCATGCACTCAAAAGCCTGACTGCGCTTATTATCAGGGGATGTCTTATTTTGGGGAAAACAGGGTACATACATATGTCCATCCGGAGCTCACATCAAGTTTTTGCCGCTACTTTTATGATTTCTTTTTTACAAAATGGCAATCTATTTCTATTGACCAGCAGTTCTAATTGCCAATTTATTGAATTTCAGTAAATTTATAAAGAACAGTAACAAGTAGAACAGTGTTCTAAAAAGGTATCCAATTAAGCAATTTTGACAAGCATAAATGTCTTTTCATCAAAAAAATGGCAAGGAATAATTATGTGTAAGTGCTACTTTAAATTTTTATATGATTGGGAGTTTCTTTATCAGATATGGGTAAAAGTCAGATATGGGGAGAGTTTTCATTTTTAGCATACTACCGGTATGTTGATAATTAGTTATATCTTGTTTTTCTGTGTTTGTATCCTGCCTAGAATCCGATACAGGATTCTCAAAGCAATTCACATATTTCAGTGAGCAAATACAAGTCATTAATGTATCCTAAATAAGAACTCAAAACATTTACCGTAGTCACCAATGAGCAAAACATTTTTGAGACTAACCTTAGATGTCCCTGCACCATCTCGCTATGAGTTTATATAGGCAAGCATGAGACATAATAGCAGCTGACAAGCAGCTCACAAGCAGCTGGCTTATTAAGAAAGCCATAATGGTTTATATTACACAATGCCAATCCTTCAAACCATAAACAATTTACAAATCACAGTGGCTGACTTCATATTAAACTCTTAAGACACAACTAAATACTATACCTTGCTATAATGAATGAGTCCAGCTTAAATTCTATCTTTGGTAATTACAAGCTGTGAAATTTGTACTCAGAGGATCTGTTAAGCCACTTTTTCCTTCCTTTGGTGGTTGGTCAGCGTCCAGTTGCACATCCCGTCACCATTTACTTCTGTACCTGCCTTAGCTATGACTGTCAATGTGGTGTCAAAACAGACATCAACATCTTGCCCAATCTCCTTACCCCAAAACAAAAAAAGAAAAGGACACTAGAAATTAAAGTCAACATATATATCATACCAAAGCTGATACTCTGCTCTAGTGTGTGCTTTTAACTTGGGAGACTCTACAAAAGATTAAGTTTATGCTTTCTATGTACAGAGAACATGAGACAAAGAAAGAAGAAAGCATGTTTTAGTAACGTGCTTAAGAATGAGGCACTAAGAATTGTAAGCACATTTGTCAGTGCATCTGGGTAACCAAATTTGACCATTCCTCACACACCCGCTTTTAGGTTCAGGATTTTAAGTCCAGAGGGGTAGTTTCTTTCCAGCAATACCAAATTAACTTTTCAGAAACACTTGAAGTTCAGAAAGTTCAAAGCTTTTCTCCTATCTATGCATTCCAAGTTTATAAACTAGAGTTAGAATTAAGATTAGTATTCCTATCCACTACAGCAGCAATACCACATACAGGTTGTGTGAGCGATGGTGCCCACAGAGGGGGAACCAGTATGATGGACTACAGTGAAGTGGCAGTTTCCCAGGAAGGAAGGGAGTAGCTGGATTGGAGACAGAGGAAGAGAGTCACGATAGCAAGATATACTCCATGGAATATATCTGTTAGAGTGAGAGTAGTAAGGGTTAATCTGGGAAGATGGGCATTTGGCTAAGCCCAAGAACAACGAAGACCAATTCAGCCAGAGTTCAGTTCTTTATTTGCTTACAGACAATAGACAGAATCTTGCCAGACTAAACTCTTCCTACTATATGTAACCAACATATTTAATTTTCTCCCCATTTAATTGTTATCCAGAACAATATGCCTTATGAATATTTCATTATTATTGTAAGATGGTGATGAACAATGGAGTGACATTAGTTACAAAAATTATGTGTAGCTATCCTTTGTGCACATTATTTTAGTTATGGATATATGCATACATTCTGCTCAAATAATGAAAGCAGATCAAAGGCATTAAAACACAAAAAGCCAACGAATAATACCATTTCACAACAGTAAAACAAAACAAAAAAATCAATTCAGTCTCATGGGCTTTCTAATATAAAATAGATTTCATTTGATACCTATAAAGTGGTAAATAGGGCAAAACAATTTTCTCTACCCTGTTTTCCCCAAAATAAGACATCTCCTGATAATAATAGCAATAGCAATAGCACTTAGACTTATATACCGCTTCATAGTGCTTTACAGCCCTCTCTAAGCGGTTTACAGAGTTCAGCATATTGCCCCCAACAATCTGGGTCCTCATTTTACCGACCTCAGAAGGATGGAAGGCTGAGTCAACCTTGAGCCTGGTGAGATTTGAACTGCTGAACTGCTGAATTAGCAGTCACTGAAGTAGTTGCAGTGCTGCTTTTAACCACTGCGCCACCTCGCCACCTCGGGCTTTTGAGTGCATGGCAATAAGGCCAAGGACTTTTTTCAGGGTTCAAAACAATATAAGACAGGGTCTTATTTTCGGGGAAACACGGTAGAAAGCATTTTCAATAATTTCCATCATTCAAAAGATAAAAATAGAAGTCTTACTTGCTCCTTATTTTGGCCTTTTGGATAGAAGAGAATTCACACAATTTCAACAGAAGTTGTCAAGCTATTCTCAAAAATACTCTCCAAGTTAAACTATAGAAATTTAACTTTTTAAAGAAGAAAATTGAAGCTCTTCTCACCATTATAGTTGACAGTCCTATGGACTTGTGGCATAGATGCAGTCCTGTCAATTGATGCATTGACATGCTGAAGTTGTTCAAATCGTTTGTGTATCTCAGTGGCAGAAGGCAGGCCAGAGTTACAATCATAAATAATAGTTAGCTGTCCCCAGGACCTCTGTATTTTAAAAGCTTGTGTAGATGGCCTTCAACTTATGGGCATTCTTTAACAATGGTTCAAACTTACGACAGCACTGAAAAAAGTAACTTACAACCCATCCTTGAAGTTACAACTGTCCGTACCACCCCCACAGTTACCTTGATCAAAATGTGGGCGCTTGGCAATGGCCAGCATTGAAATCCAGCAGGTTCTGACAGGTTCTGGAGAACCGGTAGCAGAAATTTTGAGTAGTTCGGAGAACCGACAAATACCACCTCTGGCTGGCCCCAGAGTGGAGTGGGAATGGAGATTTTGCAATGTCCTTCCCCCAGGAGTGGGGAGGAATGGAGATTTTGCAGTATCCTTCCCCTGCCACGCCCACCAAGCCACACCATGCCACGCCCACAGAACTGGTAGTAAAAAAAATTGATTTCACCACTGCAATGAGCTCACATTTACCACAGTTGCAGCATCCTGTGGTCATGTGATTGCAATTTGCGACCTCTTCAGATGGCTTCCAACAAGCAGGAAGGGAATATTCAATAAGGGGAAACAGATTTGTTTAACGATCGCATGATTCACTTAGCAAATACGTGATTTGATTAACGACCATGGTTAAAATGATTGTGAAATTGGATCCAGTTACTTAATAATTTGCTTAATGACTGCATTGCTTAGCAACCAAAATTCCGGTCCCAATTGTGGTCATAAGTCAAGAGATGAAATTGACTGGGCTTTCTTTGTATTAAAACTCAGTTTTAATTAGATTGCCATTTATATAATTTTATTTATATTTTCATCATATTTAGAAGATTGCCTATCTCACAGTGGCTCTGGGTGGCATACAGCGAAGTTCAAAACAAAACATACAAATTAATGTTATTAATATTTAAAACTGTTTGCACTATAAAAAGGCACAAAATTAAAACAGAATAGAAAAGATTAAGTGAAGAGCTGGTGTTAATTACAATGGAGCTATTTGAATATTTCACCTGTGTCCTCCGGCCTCATAATGCAAGGAGGTTTTGGAGGAAGTTAAAATCATCCAAAAAGTTAAAAGGAACAAAGCCGGTGAAGCTGCCCTCACCTTAGGAGAAGGATGCTCCATAAAGTGAAGGCATAGCAGAAAAGGCCTGCCTAAGAGCTGCCAAATGGAGTTTCCCTAGCAGATGGGACCCATAGCATCCTCTCTGTGGTGGATATGGTGGGATGGGTAGATGTAATCAAGGAGAGACAGTCCCTCAAATAACCTGATCATGTAGGTATGAGGTCAAATTAGCAACTTTATTTTTATTTATGTGTTTGTTTGTTTGTTTGTTTGTCAAGCATATATAAGATTACAGTAAAAGTATCAATATGTATACATGAGATGGTTATGAGTACATGGGAACATTAGGACATGGATGGTAGCCACGTTGGTGCGCTTATGCACGCCCCTTACAGACCTCTTAGGAATGGGGCGAGGTCAACAGTAGACAGTCTAAGGTTGGTTGTCTACAAAGTCGTGTCCATCCAGCTTGTATTTTGTGTTCTGATTTTTTTTGCCAATGTGTAAGACAGAGCATTTGTTGGTTGAGATTTGAAGTTGCCACTTGTTTGACCATTCTGACACATAGTCAAGGTCTTTTTGAAGGGTAGCAGCATTGTCAGTAGAGTTGAATAGTTTTACATCATCAGTGAAGAGAATGCAGTTGCTTTTAATATGATCGCAAAGGTCATTTATGTAAAGTATAAAAAGTGTTGGCCCTAAAACGCTGCCTTGGGGGACACCGCTGTTAATAGGTATAGGATTTGATATAAGTTGAATTGGACATGGAAACAGATTAGTAACCAGTGCGGCTTGCAGAGCAGTGTGTATTATTCTGGAAACACATGTAATTGTTCGGATCAGCTGAAGTTTTCAGATACTCTTCAAAGGGCAGCCCCATGTAGACTCTGTTATTGTAGTCCAACCAGGAAGTGACTAGGGCATGAGTGACTGTGAGTACAATTCCTCCGTCCAGGAGTTTTTAAATTTTATATCCTTTTTTATGTTTTTCATATTTTATTTGTACACTGCCCAGAGTCCTTCTGTGTGAGAGATGGGTGATTTAAAAAGTTGATAGATAAATACGGGCACAAATGGCACACAATGCAAAGTTGAGTAAGGCCCCTCCTAATAGTCTAGGAAACTCCATCCCCAGATTGTGCATGGGGTTTATTTGGGAAAGTGCAACCCCATCCAGCATTAAAGATGATATTGTCCTAGAACAGGGGTGGTCAAACTTGATTTCATTGAGGGCTGCATCAGGGTTGTGTTTGACCTCGGGGGGGCTGAGGGGCATGGCTAGGGGGGCGTTGTCAGCTCAACATCACTTGTGTCAGGTGCACCTGTGGTGGCCTGGGTGGCGCATGACCTCCCTGGACCCCGTTTTTGGCCTGGGCGGCCTGCATCCCTCTGCCAGAGAAAACGGAACCAGGGGGCACATGCGGCCACCCAGAGCGCTGTTTTCATTGGCAGAGGCACCACAGGCAGGCCCTTCACTGTTTCCAGGGCGGCCCACGGGCTACATCTAAGCACCCTGCAGGCTGGATCCGGCCCATAGGCCTTGAGTTTGACACCCCTATCCTAGAATCAAACCCAAAACCACTCAGTCTTGCCAGGATTTAGTTGCAAATGGGGATCCAGAACCTCACAGCCTCCAGGCACCAGGATAAGACATCCACTGCATAACTGCCCATTGGCAGAGATAAATGATTGGGTATCATCAGCGTACTGATGATATTTCACCCTATTCCTATGGTAATGAATGAGCTCACCCCGTGGCCTCATGTAGATGTTGAATAGGAATGGAGAGAGCAGCAACTCCTGTGGCACCCCACATGGTGGCAGCTGAGCATTGGATCTCTACCCCCAACAACCACATCATCATGCAGCCCATCCCCAATTCTTTGAGTCACTCCAGAAAGATACCATGCTCAATAGTATTGAAAGATGCCGGGAGGTCAAGTAGGATGAGGATAGATGCCCAACCCTCACCCCGGCCACATACTAGATCATCCAAAAGTATGACCAACACCATTTCCATCCCTCACCCAAGTCTGATTTCTGACAGAAAAGGAACTATTCTAGATCAGAGGTCACCAACCGGTGGTCCGTGAGAAAATTTGGGGGGTTTGTGGCGGACCCGGGTGGAACAGCTGCTCCGGGATGACCAATGGCCAGTCCTGTGACTAGAGCTCTGGAATATGGGACCAGCCGTGCAGCTCGTGGTGGGGCTGGAAATCTCCGCTGTAGAGGGAGGTACGTGCAACTTGCAACAGGTGGTGAACATGCAAGGAGTAGGGCAGCCCTCGCCGGCCGGAACGAGGTAACGGTGCTGTTGTGGCAGGGGGGGCAGCGCAGGCTGGCCAAAGCAACGGGTGTTGGCAACCCGCGGTTCTTTTGTCCCCCTGCTGTGGCTTCCTGTTGGATGATCCCACCACTAGCTGTCCCCACCCCTCACCCTTCCAGTCACTCCTCACCTGGTCTGAGAAGGGAAGGGTGGAGGATGGAGATTTGTTCCATATTCCAGAGCAGGAGTGAAGCTTCATCTCTTGCTGGGTCTCACAGGCGTTTCTTCCGGAGAGAGAGAAAGAGAGAGGGGGGGAGAGAGATGAGAGAGATGAGAGAGAGAAAGAGGGGGTGGAGAGAGAGATGAGAGAAAGAGATTAGAGAGAGAGACAGACAAAGAGAGAGGGGGAAGAGAAAGAGATGGGGAGAGAGAAAGAAAGAGGGAGGAGAAAGATGAGAGAGAGAGAGAAAGAGAGGGGGGAGAGATGAGAGAGAGAGAAAGACAGACAGACAGACAAAGAGAGGGAGGAGAGAGATGAGAGAGAAAGAGATGAGAGACAGACAAAGGGGGGGAGAGAGAGAGATGAGAGAGAGAAAGAGAGAGGGGGGTAGAGAGAGATGAGAGATCCAGATGTTTCATTTTCTGTGGGATGGCTCTTTGAGTATTTAAGGTTGCAGAAACAGGCAGCCAAGCTAAGTGCCTGAAGGACCCCATCCCGTCACTGGGAGTCCAGGCGCTTCAGCAAGTGGCGCGCTGGATTCGTATTAGTGGTCCGTGAGATTTAAAATTATGAATTTAGTGGTCCCTGAGGTCCGAAAGGTTTGTGACCCCTGTTCTAGATCATCTGTTTCATCTAGACCTCTGAAGCCATTATGCATTGCAATCACCTTCTCGGTTACATTCCCCAAAAGGAGAAGAATTAATACTGGATGAAAATTGTCCTCTTGAGGAGAGGAAAAACAAAAGCCTCCTCAAGACATAATGAAACAATCCCACACTCGAAGAAGAATTTACTGCTGCCAGAACTCACATGATACCTGCCCGCCCTCCCTAACTGTCTTAACCAGCCCGGAGGGGTACAGCTGTAAAGAGCAGGTGACTGAGCTCACAGTCCTAAGTACCCTGTCCATTTTATCAGGCCCAACAGGTACAAACTGTTCCCAGATAACTGGGCAAGAATGCTCCCCAGGCATCTCCTCTGGACCTGCAATAAAGCTAGTGTCCAACTGTGAGCACATTTAAGCAACTTTGTCTGACAGATGCTGAGCTCAATCTTTCACATGCTCCCATAGGGTTTTCTGAGCCCCTCACCTCAAGAGGGCATGCGTCACTCAAAACAGGGCCACAGGATGGCTATCCATGAACAAATAAGGGCAGAGAAATGCAGTTGCTTCACTGCCCTTATTATCCCCTTTGATTACTATTAAAACCAAATTCTCCTGTTTCACCATATAGTAGTCCACACTTAACAAGCGGCCGCTTAGCGATCAAATTCAAGTTTTGAAAGTTCAGGATACATGGATATTAACCTGACCCAACCAAGTTCTTGGATGTAATAAGATTTAAAGAATGTAGATGCTAGAATTTTGTTCAATAGAGAATTACTATATCAGGAAAAATCTGGTATTCCATGGAGGGTAAGCTAGTTTAAAGACTCTTGTAGATGATACATTTATTTGTTTGTTTGTTTGTTTGTTTGTTTGTTTATTTATTTATTTATTTATTTATTTATTTATTTTAGTGTTCTTATATGCTGCCTTACTCCCTGGGGACTCAGGGCGGCGTAGAACATGTAAAGAACAACTATAAAACATTATTGATAAATAATAACAGTTTAAAAAAGAATTTAAAAACATACAAAACCATACATATATGGGGGAGACCTAAGGTGTTAAATGGTCTCTTATTTGTTTATTTATTTATTAAATTTATATGCCATCCATCTCACTCTGCAAAGTGACTTAAATTAATAATTTGGGTATGTATGTATGTATGTGCATGCACACACACACAAAATTTGATAGATTATGGATAGCTATCTCCCTTAATACTATATTAGGAAGGTGGTTTTCTTCAGATTAGTTTAATTTATTTTTAGGATACGTTGTGTAGTGTGCATTTTGTGTTTTTCATATTTTCATATTGCATAAATCTATGGTAACAAGTTCTCACTTAGTTGCAGGCAACCTGTGACTGTAGACTGCAAAAGTCCTCTATGCCGAACTTTGTCCTTGCTGTTGCCGCTCCTATTGTTGTTGTTGTCAATAATGGGTGAAAATGGTGAGGAGGCTTCTACAGTATGTGTTTCCTGAACTTCTGAAACTCTGAATTATAGTTCCTAAACCTCACATCTCACCATTGCTATCCTAACTGTTAGATGAAATTCCTTCCATTATATTAACAATATGAACAAGAGGCTTAAGAGCCATGAAAATGAAGAATAGGCAGGGGTGAAATTCAAAAATTTTCCCTACCGGTTCTGTGGGCGTGGCTTGGTGGGCGTGGCAGGGGAAGGATACTGCAAAATCCCCATTCTCTCCCCACTCTGGGGCCAGCCAGAGGTGGTATTTGCAGGTTCTCTGAACTACTCAAAATTTCCGCTACCGGTTCTCCAGAACCTGTCAGAACTTGCTGAATTTCACCCCTGGGAATAGGGTAATTTGGGATATGTCTGAAAGTACTTTTCCAGATTTAATCTTCAATCTTTATATCCCTCCTAGTCATTCCAACAGAGTGAAAACAGTTAATTTCTCAATGGGCGGTACAGTTGATATCTGCATTGTGATCATAACAGACCTGTCTGATATTAAGAGTCTTGGCATCTGACCTTGGTCCTCTTAGTGCCCACGAAGCTAGCGGCTTCAGTTTTGTGCAATGAATGTTCCTTGCTGGTTTATACTGCTATAGGTTGAAATAAAGGAGATTAATGCTAGTTCAGGAGTCCCCAAACTCTTCAGTTTGTCGACCCTGTCATGAAGTTTCAGACTGTTCAATGACCCCCAAAATTTATTATATGAAAATAATTTAATAAATATTACTTTAATTAATAGTACTAAAATAACAATATCAACCCTTTGATATTGGCCACTTTGGGGACCCCTGCAGTAGATGAAGCAGACTTGTGGTCTCCATCTAGAGCAGTGATGGCGAACCTTTTTTTGCTCGGGTGCCCAAAGGGCGCGTGCACACATGCTCACACCCATAATGCAATGCTCTCCCATGCACGTGCTGGACACCCCCCCCCCCGCGCATGCGCACAGGACTCACTGAAGCCTCCGGACCTCCGGTAGACCCTTTGGGCCATTTTTCGCCCTCCCTAGGCTTCAGGAAAGCCTCTGGAGCTGGTGGATGGCGAAAAACGGGCCCAATGGGCCTACCGGAAGTTCGGAAATGAAATTCCGGTAGGCCCATTGGGTCTGTTTTTCACCCTCCCCAGGCTTCAGGAAAGCCTCCTGAAGCCTGGGGAGGGCGAAAACGGCCTCCCCCGCCTTCCAGAAGGCCGAAAATCAGCTGCCCAGTGCGCACATGCGTGCTGGAGCTGACATAGGGCAACGCCTTGCGTGCCCTCAGATATGGCTCCACGTGCCACAGGTTTGCCATCACGGATCTAGAGGTTGGCAATTCAGACGTGGGATACAGCCCTATTAATTGTAGGACTACTCTGGGAGCAGTCACAACTGGAGTAGTGCTCCCATTGTAGTCAGTAATGGATGTGCTGCAGAAAATAGTTTAATCTTTTTTAATATGCATAGCGCTTCAAAATATAAATGTAGAACATTTATATTAATCATTTCAGTTGCTTTCACAATCTAATGATAACAATAACTATCCAATAATAATTTCCTACCAAATTATTTAAATCTTTTTTGTTTGTCAAAGCTCTCCTAATTCTCAGCTACCACTTGATAGTTCTGTTCTTTTGTCAGAATTCTGACTTATGAAAGCCAACATCCATAGTGTATATGGAGGTTTTTCTCCTGCAGATATCTATTGTACGTTGAATGCACAAGTGTCGGAGAGCGATGGACTTCATTTTGTTGGAGTGCCAAGTTTAATTGAGGTGCCCTGATTTTAAGGATATTTGAGATTCATAAAGTCTTCTTTGAGTACAGTTCCTGGTCATTATGGACCCACCTCTATATACCTTTCTTGGCAATGCCATTGAAGTGTGTGCCGTTTTCTCCCAAGTTATTTTCAGAATTCCCAGTCTGGTCTAACTCTGGGATTGTCTTAGTTTTCTCTCGTCCAAATGCTAACTACATGTGATGCTCCTTAATTTTTTTCAAGATTGGTTATGACTGTGTCTTGCTATGATTAGTAAGTGCCTGAACAGGGCTACAATATCGCCTGTTAACCAGAGTTAGGAAGCAATGCACTGAATATAGACTCCTCCAATGTTCTTGAATATTCTAGTTACAATACTTGGAAAGTGCCAAGCTCCCTACCTTACAGGTCTACACGTCTGCTTAGGTCTTGTAAGCCAGCCATATTTATGGATCCCTTTCCAGATTCAGTTCAAAGCATGAGGTGTGACTTAACAAACTCTAAATAGCTGTTTGAAAGACTGCATTTTGAAATTAAAAATCCTTAAAGGAGGACAGGATAGAAGAAGTCTTCCAATATTTGGAGGGTTGCCACAAGAGAAGAGGGGTCAACCTATTCTCCAAAACAGCTGAGTGCAGGACAAGAAATAACATGAAAAAGTATCAAAGAGAGATCTAACCTAGAATTAAGGAGAACTTTCCTGACCGTGAGAACAATTAATCAGTGGGACAGCTTGCCTCTAGAAGTTATGGGTACTCCATCACTGGAAGATTGGACAGCCATTTGTCCGGAATGGTATAGGGCAGTGATGGCGAACCTATGGCACGGGTGCCACAGGTGGCACGCGGAGCCATATCTGCCGGCACGTGAGCCGTTGCCCTAGCTCAGCTCCAGTGCGCATGTGCGTGCCCGCCAGCTGATTTTTGGCTCGTGCGGAGGCTCTGGGGGGAGCAATTTCGGCCTCCAGAGGACCTCCGAGGTGGCAGGGGGAGCATTTTCGCCCTCCCCAAGCTCCAAGAAAGCCTCTGGAGCCTGGGGAGAGCAAAAAATGGGCCTACCGGGCCCACTGGAAGTCGGGAAACGGGGGAGTGGGGGGGCGCGCACGCATGCGCAGGGGGTGGGGTGAGTGGGGGGCTTTGAATTATGGGTATGGGCACGCACGCGCGTACAATAGTGCGCGCGCACACTATTTTGGCACCCGAGGAAAAAAAGATTTGCCATCACTGGTATAGGGTTTCCTGTTTGAGCCTGGGGTTGGACTAGAAGACCTCCAAGGTCCCTTCCAACTCTGTTGTTCTGCTAAAAGAAGCCCTCTTGATCTTGTACCATAGGAGACAAGGTTGGTTTGAACGTAAGAAATGAACTTGCAAGCTTGGAATTCCCTACCTAGGCTGGCTCTCCTGCTGCTCTTCTTTTCATTGAAGCAGGCATTTGGGATTTAAGTTATTTTGTTGGCTATTAATTTTTTGGTTTGGTTTTCTTTTTATTAATGCAATTGCAATTGTGTTTCAACTGTGTTTAATCATATTGATTTGTTTCATTCTTCTTCTGTATCTTTATTGTTACCTTTGAAATTTTTGGTAGAAAAATAATTGATTGATATGCTACTATTATGTTCATTCGAAAGACTCCAGTGGTTTTAAATGCACAGCTTTTTAAATATGAAACAAGCTTTGTTATTTCTAAATATGACCATGATGGTGTCTAGTCAGGGGAGATTAAAATTAACCCTCTTAAACTGCAATTCATTTATTTCTTGTAGAGGGTTGCTCTAAGCAAGTATGAGAATGGGAGGGAAGGAAAAAAAATATAGACAATTGTATTTTAGCTGTAAAAGAATGTTATTATTTATTAGATAAATCTGAGTTGGTGTATAATGGGATGTATATTACTAGCAGCTGGTTGATTGCCCTAATATCTCTTTTTGAAAAAATGATTTGAGTGCATTTTATCTCTTCCATGCTACCAAGAGTGGTGAACGTTCTGGATGAGATTTCCAGATATGATACTATTGGGAAAAGAATTGTGTGATGCTTTTGGAACAATAAGTCTGTTGTGCCATTGTAACAGGTGCTTGGTGTTGACAATATTGAAACTGGAGAACTTACTTTAAAGGTCATGTGTACCCAGACAAATTCTAACCAGTTTTGTTGGAGAAATTAATGTGCCTTAATTTTCACTATGAATTTACCGTGCTACGGAAGAAGAGCTGAAGATCTTTTGGTGCAGTAATGGTATTTGCAATGCAGCCGATTAAAGCCTTCCAGAAGTCTAGTTGCTGAAGTTGCCATGCAAGAAAATGAAAGCTGAAACTGAAAAGACAAAATTACGGTGGGAACAAGGATCATAAGAAACGCGAACAAGGAAAGCTCGACACTTTGAAATATTAAATGAATCAACCACACATTGACACCTTAGGCACCAGCAAATGGAAAGGGACTGACATAGCATGCTTTCAGTCAAAACATCATCCTGTTTATTGCTGAGGAACAATAGAATAAGAAATAGAGAAGGAATGGCATGACATTTCATTCCTAGTCAGGAGGTACAGAGCAAACACAGTATATGGGTCCAATGCAGTCAGTGACAAATAATATGAATTAGACTTCATAAATCTTCCTCTATAACTGTCTGGTTTGGTTCTGCAACCCAACAAGACAGACACAGACTTCAGAGGATAATCAGAAAAAACAATTGCTACCAACCTGCCTTCCATTGAGGACCTGTGTACTGCACGAGTCAAAAAGAGGGTCGTGAAAATATTTACTGACCCCTCGCATCCTGGACATAAATTGTTTCAACTCCTACCCTCAAAACATCGCTATAGAGCACTGCACACCAAGACAACTAGACACAAGAACAGTTTTTTCCCGAACGCCATCACTCTGCTAAACAAATAATTCCCTCACCACTGTCAAACTATTCACTAGGCTGCATTACTATTACTATTAGTTTTTCTCATCGTTCCTATCACCCATCTCCTCCCACTTATGGCTGTATGACTGTAACTTGTTGCTTGTATCCTTACAATTTATATTAATATTGATTGTTTCCTGATTGCTTACTTGAACCCTATGACAACCATTCTTGACAAATGTATCTTTTATTTTATGTACACTGAGAGCATATGCACCAAAGACAAATTCCTTGGGTATCCAATCACACTTGGCCAAAAAAGAATTCTATTCTATTCTATTCTATTCTATTCTATTCTATTCTATTCTATTCTATTCTATTCTATTCTATTCTAAATCTTCCTTTAATAAAGCAGTTATCCAGGTGCATGCTTGAACTGTGATGCAGCATATGAGCAGGTTAACAAGCTTGATTGTCAAGTTCAATCTGATATCAGTCGAACGAACATACAAGATGATGTCTGTAACAGACGCCATAAGAAGTCTAGACGCCTGTTGTTATAGGCTATAATAAAAGAGTTTTGCAAGCTTGATTGTGCTTTAATCCCCTTCTATTACACCCCCGTGGATCAAGGATTGAGTTTCTTTCAATCCTTTATTCCAGGATTAAGGAATACTTCATTCCTCTTGGCTATATAAAAGTTCTTGCCATTTCCCTCAAGGTCATCTCCCTGACTCTCAAACCTACTCAGATTATTTATATCTTGGACACATGCAAAAATCCAGCCCTGGGTCCTTAGCGCTGGGAAAGGTGGAAGGAAGGAAAGAGAAGAGGAGGGAAACCAGCACTGTGATCAAGCAGCAGCAGGTGTACCACCAAAAGATCTAAAAAGCCAGCTTATTCTGGAGAAGTTCTGCCTGTTTGGTCACTAGGAAGACACCAACTTCATGACACGTAGTCATCAGTAATCATGTGTCTCCTCTAATGTGACGCTTGTAGTCAGACTCATTTCCAATTTAGCTTCAGAAGCTCTCTGCTTCTTAGCACTACTTGGATATCAGAAAGTGAGCAGTCTCTTGGTGGTCAGACCACGATACGAAGTGGTCCATGTTTTTAGAACCACCTTCAGCTTTTCAGAACATATTTTGGAAATGATGTAGCTCATGCTTCAACCTCTTGAGAATCCACGCTGCCAGTTATTGGAATAACTACGATCTGTTTTGCCACTCAGATTAAAATCTACTACAGATAGTTCTCGATTTACAACCACAATTGAGCCCAAAATTGATGTTGCTAAGTGAGACATTTGTTTAGTTTTGACCCACTGTACGACCTTCCTTGCCACAACTGTTAAGTGAATCACGGCAGCTGTTAAGTTAGCAACACAGTTATTTAGTGAATCTGACTTCCCCATTGACTCTGGTTCAATGTTCCCTGTAAGAAAAAAAACGGTGCGCGGCGTTCTCATTTCATCTGCATGGCCGCGCATGCGCACAGCCTCTCCCATTAGGAAATGCCGGCAGGAAGTTAAAAACTTCCGCGCGGCGTTCTATAATCACGTGCGCGGCCGCGCGGGCGCGCACCTTAGAGGGAACAGTGCTCTGGTTGTCAGAAAGGTCTCAAAAGTTGATCACATGACCCCACTGTAACGGTCATAAATATGAACCAGTTGCCAAGCATCCAAACTTTAATCATGTGACCATGAGGATGCTGCAAGGTTGCAGGTGTGAAAAACAGTCATATGTCACTTTTTTCAGGGTTGTTGTGACTTTGAAGAGTCACTAAATGGACTGTTGTAAATCGAGGACTACCTGTACTTAACTTACTTCATTTGTGATAGGAGCAAGGCTTTGGAACCATTGCAATATATCCTGTATGAAACTTAGTACAGGTACTCCTTGACTTTCCAACACTTTATTTAGTGACCGTTCAAAGTTTACAGTGGCATTGAAAAGTGACTTATGCCCGTATTTCACACTTATGACCTTTGCCGGATCTCCATGGCCACATGATCAAAATGCAGACGTTTGACAACTGGCTCATATTTATGACGATTGCAGGGTCCCAGGGATCAGATGATCACTTTTTGTGACCTTCTGACAAGCACACTCCATGGAGAAGCTAGATTCATTCAACAACTGTGTTACTAACTTAACAAGTGCAGTGATTCAGTGAACAGCTGTGGCAAGAATGGTCACAAAATGGGGCAAGATGCACTTAACAACTGTCCTTGCTTAGCCACAGAAATCTTGAGCTCCGTTGTGGTCGTAAGTCGAGGACTGTCTGTATACCAGTGGCTATCAGTAAAAAAAATATACAGTATATTGAAGCCAAAGGTGCAAAAAGAAAGGGAGAGGGGAAAAAAGTCACTCCTATCCTTAGCGCTGTTTTTGTGTTTGACATCCGAGGGATGATACATTCTCTGCTCTTACTAGTGAATATTCTAAAAGGCACTTCTGTTCCCTGTGCTAGGTTGGAACAAGATATTAAGAAGTTAAAGGCTGATCTACAGGCCAGCAGGCAAATCGAACAAGAGCTGCGTAGTCAGATCAGTTCTCTGACTAGCACAGAGCGGGGGATCCGGTCGGAAATTGGACAGCTCCGACAAGAAAATGAGCTGCTTCAGAATAAGTAAGTTTACCCATCTATCTCCAATTTCACAATAAATACGAGAGGTGGTGTGTTTTTTTTAAATGCTGCTGCTTTTTTACTCTTACATTTTTGTTCTGGAGGAGGGCTAAAAGCATTTTTAAAAAATCTGGATCTTGACAAAATTAAGTGGTTTTGAGCGCCATCCATTTTGGTCAGACAGATAGATTAAAGCTGTCTCTCACTTAGCGTTTCACTGGCTGCCCTGTAGTCCTCAAGTGAGAAGCTAATGCATCAGGTTTAAAAGTCTTAATGGCTGAGATTTCCGTATTGAAGGACTATGAGCTAAATACTTGAGAGTTCTTTCAGAGATAGGAGTGCTATATTATTAGGGACTGACTCTCAGTGAACTGAATAAATGCACCGTGAGAATATGAAAAGTGAGCCTGATTCTTTTTCCAGAATGATATTTAATTCAGACAGAAAGCTAAAGGTCAGGCTTGGTTAGCAGAAGCATTCACCCAAATGTAGTTCTGCTACAATATGGATTTTCTTGAGAGGCAAGAAATTCCCTTTTGAAATTCTACGCTAAACTGCTTAGAATAAACAAACCTAACCCAAATCTACAGTGAACGTTTGGATCATCAGTCACTCATTTTTGTGAATATATGCATGTATGCATCTTTGTTGGGTCCATTGGTACCTTGAATTTTCCTTTACAGGTCTATAGCAAGTAGACTGGAATGAGTGAGAAGCATATTCATCTACATCCCTCCCTTCATGTAGGAGAAGGAGTGGCAAAACCTGGGGGTGGAGTTAAAAGTGGGATCAGCCTAGAATCCCTATGTAGCCACAGGTGAACTAAGTCCAACCTCCCTAGAATTTTGTTGACCTTAACTTCATGCAAGTGCTAACCATTAGTTGAGAAGATTCCCGTGGGTAGGCATGATTAGCAATAAATCCGTTTAATTGGATCTTCACAGTGTGGACCTAGTCTTTTGTGCCTGACATTAATCTTCTCAACTAACAGCACCTGCTTTGAGTTACTTAAGACTCAACAGAATTTAAGGGAGGTTGGACTTAGTTTGCTTGTGGCTATGCAGGGATTCTAGTCTAATCCCTCTTTTAACTTTGCCCCCAGTTTCTGTCCCATTCCCAATTTTAAGCATTTCTAGTGTAGCGCTCTCTGAAAGGGAATAGTGTACCAAAAAAACGAATTGGTTCTATTCCTCAGCAAGCCCATTGCAAGCTTGATACCCGTGTTATGATAACAGAACCATCAAATAATTCAGGCCAATTAAAACATGTTCTTGGCTTCTCACATATTTCAAAATCTCATAAAAGACTTATAGGATAGGTGATCCATGAATACTGAATCAGTTATATTCGCATACAGTCCTCGACTTAAGACTACAATTGAGCCCAAAATTTATGTTGCTAAGTGAGACAGTTGTGATTTTTGCCCCGTTTTACAACTCTTGCCACAGTTGTTAAGTGAATCACTGCAGCTGTTAAGCTAGCCACACAGTTGTTGAGTGAATCTGGCTTCCCCATTGACTTTGCTTGTCAGAAGGTCACAAAAGGTGGTCACATCCTCCCAGGACACTTCAGCCATCATAAATATGAGTCAGTTGCCAAGCATCCAGATTTTGATCACATGACCATGGGGATGCTGCAATCATTTTTTTCAATGATGTTGCAACTTTGAACGGTCACTAAATGAGCTGCTGTAAGTCGAGGGCTACCTGCCTATGTGTGATTATCTTCTCTTAGGCTAAGTCCCTAGTTATTTTCAGTTGTTCCTCAGTTCATTAAATAGATAATAATATCTTAACAGTATTATAGTGAGAAAAGGCTTTTAAGCCGTTGGTGCTGTCCCCTTTGCAGCGCAAAAGTCTGAAGCAAAGCTTCCCTGACAGCTTGATAAATGGCTGTCCAGCTTCTGCTTAAATACATCCAGCCCATAACCTAGTCTCTTTCTTTCTAAGTCAGTGTTTCCCAACCTTGGCAACTTGAAGGTGTCTGGACTTCAACTCCCAGAATTCCCCAGCCAGCATTCGCTGGCTGGGGAATTCTGGGAGTTGAAGTCCAGACACCTTCAAGTTGCCAAGGTTGGGAAACACTGTTCTAAGTCATTGATGTCACTGTTGGCTTGCTTTTAACTGTTAGGCAGTTCTTCCAAATCCACTCCTGAAAAACATGTTGTGAATTTTGGCTTTGAATGTGTTGAGGAAATGTGTGCACAGCAGTAGCATCACATTCATGTCATCATGTAAAATTTCTCTTTTTTAAAAAAAAATCTCTGAAAAATGGATGCAGGTCAGGATCAGAACCCTAGAAGTTTCAACCTCAATCAGTTGAAAGAGTTTACACCCACGTAACACCTATACTCCGCCAGCTGCATTGGTTGCCCATTGGTCTCCGGGTGCAATTCAAGGTGTTGATCATCATCTTTAAAGCCCTACATGGCTTAGGACCAGGTTACCTCCGGGACCGCATCCTACCTCATACTTCCCTTTGACTGGTTAGGTCCCACAGAGTGGGTCTCCTCCGTGTCTCGTCAGCCAAACAATGCCGGCTGGCGGGGCCTAGGGGGAGGGCCTTCTCTGTAGGGCAGGGGTCGGGAACCTATGGCTCGCGAGCCAGATGTGGCTCTTTTGATGACTGCATATGGCTCGCAGCAGGGGTGAAATCCTCCCGGTTCGCCCGGGCCAGTCCTTCGGCGTATAGCCGATGGAACTGGCGGCGGTTGCGGCGCGGAGTTTCTCCTGCCCGCTTTCCCGTCCCGGCTGAACACAATCACCGCTTTCCCGTCCCGGCTGACCACAATCATTTGGGTTATTTTTCCCTCTGTGCATGCGCGCGCATGCACAGAGGGAAAAATAACCCAAATGGCGGCGTTCAGCCGGGACGGGGGGAGCTAAAAAACGGCCATGGCCACATCCCCGCCGTTCTCCAGCCAAGCGGCTGAAGAAGCCCCAGAGCCCCGCCGCCAACCTGCGTCTCCTGCTGGGAAGGAGCCTCTGTCGCTGTCTCTCGCGGGGTTCCAGCCACCCGACTGAGTCCCTGACCGCGGCACCGGCAGGGTTAATGCGTATGGGAGAGGAGAGAGAGCGCTACCGCCGCCGCTGCTACTTTCACCGCTTCGATATTTCTTTGGTGGGCGCGCGCGGGAGGGACCATGGAGCAGAGGCGCCCGGCAGCTTAAGGCAAGAGGCGGGTGGGAGACGCGGGTAGGAGCCTGTAGGAACCCACCCACCTACCTCGCTTGGTGCGGTTCCCCGCACTTGACGTCTTGGAAGAGGGCTGGGCGAGGGAGAAAGGAGCCACGGTGGGGATTGGTTTGCAGAGAGAAAGAAAGAAAGAAAGAAAGAAAGAAAGAAAGAAAGAAAGAAAGAAGAAGAAGAAGAAGAAGAAGAAGAAGAAGAAGAAGAAGAAGAAGAAGAAGAAGAGAGAGAAAGAAAGAAAGAAAGAAAGAAAGAAAGAAAGAAAGAAAGAAAGAAAGAAAGAAAGAAAGAAAGAATCATTACCAATGCTATGATGGAAATCACCAACTCAAAGACAAATATCACTTTGGAGCAAGGAAGCTGCTACAGCAGCAACAAATTAAACAGCACAAAGACAGGGATTCTCTCAATATCCCATTGTCCCTATTGACATTTAGTTGAATTCACTTTTAAAATATATTATATGGCTCTCACTGAAATAAATTTCCAAATTTTTTGCTTTCATGGCTCTCTTAGTCAAAAAGGTTCCCGACCCCTGCTGTAGGGGCCCCTGTTCTCTGGAACCAACTACCCCCAGAGATCCGAATTATCCCCACCTAGCTGGCCTTCCGAAAAGCCTAAGACATGGCTCTTCCTGCAGGCGGGGTGATTTCGGGACAACTTTCCCCCATATATGCATGGTTTTGTATGTCTTTTTAAAACTCTTTTTAAATTGTGTTAAATAATTTTATTGTTTAGTTGTTCCTTAAAATGTACGCCGCCCTGAGTCCTCAGGGAATAGGGCGGCATAGAAGAACACTAACTAACTTACTTACTTACTAACTAACTAACAAACAAACAAACAAACAAACAAACAAAATCTGAGATTCTTTTATAAGTGGTCAGTAATTCAAGATAGACATAGGGATTGGAGACCTATATATTATAAAGCGCTTTTATTCAAAGCTGGTTGGGTGGATGAGTGGTTTTCTTCCCATTTTACACACAGATATTACAGACTTTATCCTTTTGTTTTTCAGACTGCATAATGCTGTACAAATGAAACAGAAAGATAAGCAGACCATCAGCCAATTGGAGAAAAAGCTAAAAGCAGAGCAAGAAGCACGGACCTTTGTAGAAAAGCAGTTGATGGAAGAAAAAAAAAGGAAGAAGTTAGAGGAAGCAACAGCTGCTCGGGCTGTTGCATTTGCCGCTGCTACCAGGTACTTGGTTCCTGCTGCTTCTTTTTTTTTTCTAGACCTGTGTTGTTTAAACTTGACAACTTTAAGATGTGTGGACTTCAACTCCCAGAATTCCCCAGCCAGCCAGCTGGCTGGGGAATTCTGGGAGTTGAAGTCCACGTGTCTTAAGGTTGCCAAGATTGGGGACCCCTGCTCTAGATCCAAAGATTTGGAAGGAAATAATGGTGAAAAAAAGAGTTAATAATTTATCAAACATTTGCTAGAACAATAATGGTGAGAAATACTCTCCTCTTTCTCTGATTAATATTTTGAGTGCTCAAGGCATGCCTATCATGATCAAGTTAGCCAGTTATATATGAGTTCAGGAAAAACACCTAAACAGTTGAAAAACTTTACAATTGTGTTTCTAAGTTGCAAATTTCCTTGATCGTATTTGTCTTTGTTTACCATTTACAATAATTTGATAACCTTTTTTTTAAAGGAAGCGGTCAATTACGTGATATAGCAGCAAGGTTTTGTGCTGTTTCACGCAATTCATTTGTATTTGATATATGATGTGTACAAATGTCTATGCCATAATATAAAAATGATACTCCAAGAAAATAACATTCTGGCTTATAGCATTTCAGGCTGTATGTATGGGTTCATATTTGGGGGGGTCTCTACCGCGAGACAATAAAACTACTTTGTATGAATGAAATAGTATAAGTGGTCTCGACCTATGATCATAATTGAGCCTGGCAATTATGTTCGTACATGTCACCATGTGACCGGACCTGTCTTAAAGACTATTAGGGAAGTCATAAGGCACCCCACATTAAGCGAATCCACTATTCCCTACGGGCTAGTTTTTGCCAGAAACTGGCACAAAGATCACAAATCAATCACATTGATTGACTGCGGGACCCTGCAGCTGCCCATAAATGAATGCCATGGGAAGTGCCCAAAATGCAGTCACATGACAATAGGGAGGAGTGATGTTAGAACTTTGAAACTGGGCCCTAAGTCTTGGGGAGAGGTTCGTCAGAACTTCAGATGGTTGATAAGTGACTGGTCATAAATTGAGGACTACCTGTAAAGCTCAGCTGATGTGACCTTTCTGACAAGTTAGTCCTTTGTGTGCTCAGAGCATGTTATTCTCATCCAAACATGTGAAGTCCTTCCCCTATAGCAGTGTTTCCCAACCTTGGCAACTTGAAGATATCTGGACTTCAACTCCCAGAATTCCCCAGCCAGCATTCACTGGGGAATTATGGGAGTTGAAGTCCAGATATCTTCAAGTTGCCAAGGTTGGGAAACACTGCCCTATAGAGTCTGAAGTTTAACAGTCCAGAACAAGCTTTATTACAATATACGAGAACCTATAAACTTGCTCTCTTATCAGTGACAGGGTTGATGAATCCAGAGAGGGTATGCAAAAGATTTAATCTGAACTTACCTGATGCCAAAGTTTTTCAGCCACTGGTAAAGTATTCAATATGACTAAAAATGTACATGCACATTTAGAGTCTTCCGTTGCAGCATTTTCTATCCCAGATATTAAACTGAGAAGGGAAGATTACAAACCTGAGGTAAATACATGCAAAAGTTCCCCTTCTGTTGTCCAAAGAGCAGTTTCTGATTTTTTTAGGAAACAAAACCTCATTTTGGAAGCCTACAGCTGCAAATCTAACGGAGTATTTTATATGGTTCACAAATTATGTTTTCTTTTGCACTGCTATTCAGCTGTTTTATAGAAAGAGTCCACACAATTGCATCCTTTTTTTCCACACATCTTGCTATTTTAATACATTCATGAAATTAGCGGAAACCCAGACTGAAAGCTTGCCCTCTTCTCTCTTTCCCCTTATTTTGTTTGCTAGAGGAGAATGCACTGAGACGTTACGAAATCGCATCAGAGACCTGGAGACAGAGTGCAAAAAGCTAACTATTGATATAAAGGTGAAAGAAGATCAGATACGAGATCTAGAAATGAAAGTTCAGGTAAGGAGAAAGTAACAAAATATTCTGTGATTCTGTCTCTCAGCCAATAGTCTAGGACAGTGGTGGCTAACCTTTTTAGGCTCGCGTGCCAAAAAAGGGGGGGGCCGCGCGCGCTCGCGTGCCCACACCCATTCCCTCCCCCCCACGCATGCGCACAACACCCCCCCATGCTGCCCCCTGCGCATGCGCACACACCCCCACCCCCGCGCAAAGGCTTACCAGAGCCTGGGACGACGAAACCGGCAAACCAGAAGTGCGAAAAAACGCACTTCCGGTTTGCCGGTATGCTGTTTTTTGCACTCCGCAGTTTTTTGCACTGCGGAAAAGTGCACTTCCGGTTTGTCCGTTTTGTAGTTTTTTGCATTCCGGAGCTTCAGGGAGCTTCCCTGAACCCTCCGGAGTGCAAAAAACAGCACACCGGCAAACCGGAAGTGCGTTTTTTCGCACTTCCGGTTTGCCGGTGGGCAACCCTCGCGTGCCAGCTTCTATGGCTCCGCGTGCCACCACTGGCACGCGTGCCATAGGTTCTCCACCACGGGTCTAGGACCTAGGTTATCTTTTAAATCATGAAAATGTTTGCAAGATTTGAAAGATACACCAGGATTTTACTCTTTTCTTACTCTAAATCAACTTGAGGTAGGCTACAATTCCATCACACACAGATTGGTCGTGCTGGGAATGATGGAAGCTGTAATGTTAACACACTTCCAAGGTGTCAGTTTGGGGAAACTGAAAGCTGTCTTTTTCTTTTCCATGCCTTTTCCAGCAAGAATATTTGCTTACTGAGAAGCATTTCTTAACCTACACACCGCTGTTTGGGTAATAACAATCTGCAAATGAGGTCTAAAGGATTTCCTTAAAGTTCTGTCTGATTAATTTCAAAATTAATCCAGTCCCAAAAGTTTTCTTGACATACATTCCAAAACTAAAGTTATGTTCACAAAATGTGGGTGCAAAAGGGATGAAGACCATAATCGAATTGACACCACAATTGTGGGAAAATATGTAAACAGTGCTTAAGAAGAAATAAACTTTTAGAAATATTTTCAGAGTCTGGAATCCATTGTTTACAAGCCTTATGGCAGTTTCACATTTTTGATAAGCAGCATTTCCAGTGGAGAAGGGGGGGGAGGGAAGATTAACAATGTACCGTATTTCCTGAGGACTGTGAAAATGAAGGAAGCAAAGTGTAAAAGTTAAGGAACAGGGAGAGCCAGATTTCAGTCCCCTCTTTAGGAACAGAAGCTGGCTGGGTGACCTTGGGCCATTCACTCCCCTTCAGCTCAAATCAGCATCAGGATCTGTGACAAGCTGGCTGAGAAACAAAATCCCTTATGGCATCTTGCACTAATAGCTTTGTTGTAAGAACTAGGCAAGCACAATGCAAAAGCAGTCTATGGGGAGACCAATTGGGGACTGAAAGCTGTTCTGCAGATCTGGAGGACACTAGAAAAGGCAGCTATTAAGTGTACTTGAACAACTAATCATTGCATTTACTTGCCCACTTTGTTCAGAGTCTTCAATTTAAATAGAACAGAGGTGGGGAGAATCTACAACTACTTCGGGAAACCTTCATGTTTTGTTGAGACTTTAACATCCTATGAGTGTCCAATGAAATATCTTCACTTTTTGAAAGTTCTCTGTATGTCCCATAGTTGAACAAGTCAAATTAGCTAAGCTATGCTGGCTGGAGAATTCTGGGAGTTGAAGTCCACAAGTCTTAAAGTTGCCAAGTTTGAAGACCTCTGAGCTAAGCAAACAGGTGGTTGATTACCGAGGGTCAATTTAGGAAGGAAGACATCATGGCCATGAGATTAAATGAGATTATTTTTAATAATTAATTTAAGATTATTAATTATTATTAATTATTTAGATTATTTAGATTATTTTAGATAATTAATAATTATTTAGATTAATAATTATAAAGATTATTAATTAATTTAAGAAGATTAATTTAAATGAGATTAAATGAGATTAAAGACATTTCTGGAGAATAGGGTTACCAACCAGTCTTATATGCTAACTGTAGAATTTGTCTGAATAATACTTTGGGGGAAATATGCATCAAGAATTCTGCTTGTCTCCACCATGTCAGCTTCTCAGAGACATTCTAAGTGTCCACTGCAAGTGACAAGAATGGTGTGTGAATGAGCAGGACATTTATGCTTTTACTTTAACTTGGAACCTGAGAAACCCAGATCAATGTGTGCCTTCTCAACTATAGAATAATTATTATCCTATATGCCTCATCTGATAATACCTTTCCCCAGCCCAAAGCCAACATCAACATTCAGTGGTAACTAGAGGAATATATCAGTCTTTTCAAAGCTTCTGGCAAAAAAATAATATCTATATACTACTAAGACTCTTGTGTCTAGACAGGTAGTCCTCAACTTACGACCACAATTGAGCCCAAAATTTTATGTTGCTAAGTGAGACATTTGTTAAGTGAGTTTTGCCCCGTTTTATGACCTTTCTTGCCACAGTAGTTTAAGTGCATCAATGCAGTTGCTAAATTAGTAACACGGTTGTTAAGTGAATCTGGCTTCCTCATTGACTTTGCTTGTCAGAAGATTGCAAAAGTTGATCACATGATCCCGGGACATTTCAACCATCATAAATGTGAGTCAGTTGTCAAACATCCGGGTGTAAATCACGTGACCATGGGGATGCTGCAATGGTTGTAAGTGTGAAAAATGGTCATAAGTTACTTCTTTCAGTGCTGCTGTAACTTTGAATGGTCACTAAATGTACTGTTATAAGTCGAGGACTACCTGTGACCTTTAACTGGACAAAATGGTACATCATAGGGCAAAACTGTTTCAACCACAGTACCTCAAATGGACAGAATACTGGGATCCATTTACTCCCATGGGAATGACATTTTGGAACACTCTTGCCCTTTTGGCATTGCCACGTTGTTGCTCTTCAACGTTGCTGCCAAGCTGGAGCAGTGACATGATCCTCATTTACAACCTTTCCTGACGCCTTCCCTAAAATCATTGGGGAAGCCGGCAGGAGAAAGTCAGTGGGGATTCCATGACTGCCGCTGATGGCAGAAACGTTTGGGTAACGAAATATATCTGAAAGGATGATCCAACAAGTCACAGGTTGTCTAGTGGCAGCCAAACATCTCCAGTTCAACTCCCTCCAGAGATCCAGATTATCCCCACCCTACTGGCCTTCCGTAAAGCCGTGAAAACATGGCTCTTCCTGCAGGCAGGGTGAAATTAAGATCAATCCCCCATGTGTGAATGATGGTCTGTTTTTAAATTTTTAAATCTTGTAATTTTTTAATCATTGGTATCGTTTTTATAAATTGTTTTTGTATTACGTTGTACGCCACCCTGAGTCCTACGGGAGTTGGATGGCATATAAAAACGACTGAATAAATAAATAATAAATAAATTTCCAAATCCATATGAATTTACCTTGGTGTTCAGATATGGCTTCAATGTGAGTGTATTTGTACAGCTGGGCTCTTGGTGACTACACAGAAGTTGCTGGTTTTTTTGGGCAACGGTAGAAAGGTAGTTTTCCAAGATTTTGTTTACCTTTCTAATCTAGTCTGTAGCCCTGAATAACCTTTTCAGGATTTACACAATTATAACAAATAACATGCAAGTCAGAGGGTATTCCCAAGTGCCCAGAGCCACGTGTTTGCCCCAGTTTCTCCCCCCCTTCCCCACCCATAATTTTTCCTCCCCCTTGAACCTCATAATAGGGACTGTGATTGTAACGATCCTGCTTTAATTCCTTTGAAAGGAATGGCGGAAATACAAAGAGAATGAAAAGGACACAGAGGTATTAATGTCGGCCCTTTCAGCCATGCAGGATAAGACGCAGCACTTAGAGAACAGCCTGAGCGCAGAGACAAGGATCAAATTGGACCTCTTCTCTGCGTTAGGAGATGCCAAAAGACAGCTGGAAATAGCTCAAGGTAAGTGGGGCCCCCTGGGCTGAGTGCTAGTAAATCTCAGGGTGCCTTTGGTGCATTGTAAGAACCCAACATTCAGATAGTCTTCATTTAGTGACCACAAGTGGGACTGTCAAGTCAGCCATTAAGCGAAGCGATCGCAACAGGAAACATTGACTGTGCTTACGATTTTCCTTTAGCTTTCCTTTGCTTTTACAGATGTGCGAAGGTCATAAATGCAATAATTTTCATCACCATCATAATAACTGTGTGTATGGTTGTCAAACAAGTTAGCCGCTGAATGAGGACTATTTGTGGGAGCTTTCATCGCAGCTTTGGATATCACTGCGTGATATGTGACGGCATTTCCTTGTTTTTTTCAAAAGCCATTTCTGGAAAGTTTTCATCGGGGAAAACTGGCAAGGAAAACTCCTTGTACTTATGGCCCTTTGGCTCTTGATTGCTGAAAATAACTTTGACATGAACTCCAAGAACAATCTTTTCTGACCTGACCATTTCTCTCCCATCTGCTTAAAAGTGTTTTTGCTATGTTTAACCTTTTTCTGAGCTGTTGGCTCAAGGGGAACTCTCTCATCATGTGGCATTTTTCTGTTCACAAGCCTCAATAGCTGTCCAGTGCTGATGTAGAAAGTTTAGGTGAAACTGACAATAATTCACTGGGTAATTAATTTCCATTATAAAAGTCCACCATAATAGCAATAGCAATAGCACGTAGACTTATATACCGCTTCACAGTGCTTTACAGCCCTCTCTAAGCGGTTTACAGAGTCAGCATATTGCCCCCCAACAATCTGGGTCCTCATTTTACCCACTTTGGAAGGATGGAAGGCTGAGTCAACCTTGAGCCTGGTGAGATTCGAACTGCCGAACTGCAGCTAGCAGTCAGCTGAAGTAGCCTGCAGTACTGCACTCTAACCACTGCGCCACTTCGGCTCTTATATAATCATAAGAGCATCAGTTAAAACTGGGTAGAATATGGACAGTTAGTTTAGAAATTGGTTCTTTTACTTCCTTTTTTTAAAAAAAGAATTATTAAATTTTCATACTATGAAAAACAAATGAAAAGAAAGACAGGGAAATGGGAAAGGGAATAAATAGGAAAAAAGTGTAGGATAGCTGGGAGGAAAGAAGAAAAAAGTATTAACTTCCAAAAAAATTTAGTACAGTAGAATATAAATAGTAAGATACAACTTCAACTTTTTACTTTTATGTACCTAGTACATTAGTCATTTTTAGAACAATAGACTTACTTACTCAGAAAAGCAAGTCAAAACTTCTTTTTTTCTTTCTCCAGCAATGTCAGTTCTTTTTCTGAAGGGAAATGAGATGGCCATATAATCCTAATCAAATTAAGCAACCCTTGTTATAAAAAAGGCAACAGTATAACCAAAGACGGCTCCCTCCTAACACATTTCTGTAGCCTCCAACACTACACAGCCAAAATTCAATTGCAGAATAATAATTGTATAGAACCGTATTTTCTCTCTTATGTTGAAGCAGTTAAGTGGGGAAATTGGAGGTTTTCTGTTAGCATTTTGTTTAAATCAAAGGACAGGCCCTATAAGGAAGAGGGGCAGGAATTCTCAAGAGAAGGGAGTCAAGCTATTCTCCAAAGCACCTGAGGGCAGGACAAGACGCAACGGATGGAAACTAACCAAGGAGAGAAGCAACCTAGAACTAAGGAGAAATTTCCTGACAGAACAATCAATTCTGAACTTGTGAATGCTGTAACACTGGAAGTTTTTAAAAAGAGATTGGACAACTTTTTGTCTGAAATAGTATAGGGCAAGGGCGGGCAAACTATGGTTCTTTGAGGACCTGTGGACTTCAACAGGAATTCTGGGAGTTGAAGTCCACAGGTCCTCAAAGAGCCATAGTTTGCCCATCCCTGGTATAGGGCTTCCCTCCTGAGCAGGGGTTGGACTAGAAGACCTCCAAGATCCCTTCCAACTCTGTTATTCTGATTTCAGTCCTGCCTATTTGAATAAGCTCAGTAAAAAATAATGGGGTGAGATGGGGGAGAGAGTGCAAGCATGGGTCAGAAAAAAGAAGCCGAGGGTTTTTGTTTTTGTTTGCTGTTTTTTGGCTTTCCAAGGATAACAGCAGGTAGTGCTAGAAAACAGGTCATTAAATTTTATTAGATCCACAAATGCTATTCAAAGTGTGGACATTGCAAAAAAATGCAGTGTTAAGAAATTAAGAGCACAGCCACAGCTGGAATTCCTCATGTTCTGAGCACAACGGAATGCTGAGAAAAGAGAAAAAGATGTTGCTAAATTGTTCTTAAATAGATGAATTGTATCCCTAACAACAACAGTGATGGAGTCACTGAAGCAGCAGGCTTGAGCTTAAATGGACTCCAGAGGATGGTAGAGGACAGGAAGGCCTGGAGGAACGTTGTCCATGGGGTCGCAATGGGTCGGACACTACCTCGCAACAAACAACAACACCCCTAACTCTGTGGTTATTGTTTTTTTTTTTCAAACATTAAGAAAATGATTTTTAGTGCAGGTTTCTAGCGTTGAAATAAAAGGCACACTGGTCTCACAGGATAGCAGAAGCAAATCTTTCTGTGTCCATCTCTCTCTGTCCCCCCTAGAGCAGAGGTCTTCAAACTTTGCAACTTTAAGACTTCTGGACTTCAACTCCCAGAATTCTCCAGCCAGCATAGCTGGCTGAGGAATTCTGGGAGTTGAAGTCCACAAGTCTTAAAGTTGCAAAGTTTGGGGACCCCTGCCCTAGAAAATAATGCTGAGGAGAGAAGAGCCCCTTTGGGCTTGAAAACCTTTGCAAAATCCATCTCCCCGTCTCAGTTTCAGCTTGAAGTTTTGTCGGGTGCTGTGAACTGCCACTTGATCCAGCAGAGGGTGCACAAGGCTAACAAAAGAATTGTCTTTCTTGAGTAATACCAGTACAGATCCTCGAACTGGGATATTTAGCTCTCCTTGATATGCTGTAACACCACCTTCCCTTAACGCCTTTTATCATAATACTTTTTTTAACCATATAGTGATCTAGGGTTTCCACAAGGTATGGTTAAAAAAAAAGTCAAAAGATGACAGTGCACTTGAATATCCATTGTTGTTCTTGTGTTTTGTGTGCAGGTGGAGCTACAGTTGCAACTCCACCTGTTGTTGGTGTGCTGTGTTTGCCGATATAGCTTCAATTACACTATTGCAGCCTCTCTTGACTTTTTTTGGCTGTACTGTATAGACACCGCTGAAAAGCCCTTCCTGTCAGGCACAAGGGATCAGGACCCTACATTAAGTTGCAGTACAGAAGATTTATTATTTCAAGCCTATACACAAGAATCCAGTCAACTAACGGTCAGCGCTAAATTGACGCTAGATAAGGGTCAATGGAATTCAAGGAGGGCTAGACTTGGGTCATTTGTGGCAACATAAGGACTCTAAGCTGATGATGTGTTTAACACCGCCTCCAGCTCTACTTGCTCTTCTCCTGTGCCTTAAAGTGAGCAATTCTTTTCTTTCTTCCCTTTTTGCAGGGCAAATAATTCAGAAAGATCAGGAAATCAAGGAACTAAAACAGAAGATAGCGGAAGTGATGGCAGTCATGCCCAGCATAACATACACTGCAGCCACCAGCACGCTGAGCCCAGTTTCTCCACACTATTCTTCCAAATTTGTGGAGACCAGCCCTTCTGGACTTGATCCTAATGCCTCAGTTTATCAACCCCTCAAGAAGTAAGCGCCAACTTTCCACCTGTCGCACCGAAGGCATCACACAGAAAAATCTCTTGCAGTCAAGATGAAATTTGTATAGTGTGAGACTGTACTGATTTCTTGTTTAAAAATAAAAATAAAGGGAAGTGGGGGGGCCCAACACCAAGGTTTGACTCAAACTGCCCATCAGTTTTTTCTTGTAAATTTTTAGAAAAACTCACAAAACTTTACAATTTTTTTTTCTTGGCCAATGCATTAAGGGGAAAACAACCCACAATTATTGGTTTTCATATAGCAAATTCTGCTTCTCTTCGTTAGTTAAAGTGAATTCACACACAGACACCCATGCATAAATGAATTGCTGCGAAGTTTCCCCTTAAAACTACAAAAAGATATAGCAGCTCTGCTTGATTTTAAACCCTTCTTTCTCCACCCCCCCATTTCTTTTAAATATAATGAAGCCAAAACAGCAAATTAAACATGGCAAGGAATAATGATGGAAATTCTTTAGTCTGTTTTTTGGGGGTGTTTTTATGGCAAAAGGGTTTGTAGTGAAATAAAGCTTTGATAGAGGATGGTGAGATGGGGTTGAATGGAAGGAAGAATGTCCAAGAGATCAATTTTCTTACCCCACTAAGGACCAAATGTGTGATAGGAGGGCATCATTTCCTTGAAGGAAGGCAATAAACACGATGACGACATCTTCTTGGTAGTGGTAGTTGTGTGGAGGTTCCCATCAGGATGGTTAATGGCTTGAAAGATGCTAATATTGGCAGGACCGTGAGAAACCAAGATATGCCAAGAGGAAATTTGATAATTTAAGAATTATCTCTCTTCCCCCACTCCCGTTTTGCTCCCACATAGCCTTAAAAAAAAATAAAGCTCGTTTTACAGAGTCTACTGCAGGTCACCAGTATAATTTGGATGTCATCTGCAGTTACATCTCTTGTTTGTTCATTTTGGGGTACCAAATCCAACAGTGTTTCCGATGATGAGGATATGCTGTAGCTGAATAGTAACAGAGGGAGTATTGTAGTAAAAGCAGAGCGGTGCAACATAGGGTATTCCAGAGACTGTCCGATTGGTTCGTAGAAAAGGGCAGCTTGGGTGTTTTGGTTTGCTTTGTTTGTTTTTTTTTAAAGTCGAATTTCAATTACGCTTTCATCCTGAGTTTGATAGTTTCATTTCAATGAAACTGGGCTAAAATCTCAGCTGTTGTGCCAAGGAGGTTTTTGTTTTTTGTTTTTTTAAATAATTTTTTAAAAAGAAACTCAAAATTGCACAAAGATTTCAGTTTAAATGTATATTGTGCATCGGTAGGAAAGTGTGTTGCACTGGCGACTTTTGAAGTGTTTAAGGTTTGAGTGTGGGTGGGAGGGGCAGTGGGGCAGGGATTCAAAATTGTATTAGTAACTAGCAAAATTATTAAAAAGAGAAACGAATTCATTATGATTTTGCAAACATGCAGTGGACTCTGGAAGGACAAAGTTCTTCTTTAAAACACTTTTTAAAGTTTCATAATTGGCAGGTATGCCTTGTTTAAAAACAAATTAAGTAGGACAAGCAAGTCAATAAAATATGAGTATTAATGGTCCATCATTTTAAATCAGATTCTTTTTCAGATTTAAAAAAAAAATCCTAGCTTTAGCCAGGCATGCATGTTGCTGTCATTTTGCTTTTTGGAATCATCTTGTGTAATTGTCACCATGAAAGTGTTACTCAGAAATGTCATTGGTTTTCATCTTTGTGCAAAACATGAACTCTTGTCATTGACTTTTTTGTGTTGAGGTTCCCCCATTTTTTTATTTTTATTTTTTATTGTTTTATTTTTCTTGGCTGCCCTTTTGGGCACTCTTTCTGTTGAAATACTTGGTCTTGGCTGCATTCCTTTTTTTTCTGTGGGGTTTACAAAAAATATATAAAAATAAACATTTTCTTGCAGATAAGTCATTTTTTGGGGGGGTTGTTTGTTTAAGTGATTGATCAGATATATTAAAAATACAAGGGGGGAAACTCTTGGAAAAGTAAACAGATTTGGGTTTTAAGAATAGTTTGGGTGTCATCTAGTATAGGTTTTCTCCACCTTGACAACTTTAACACTCCAGAATTCCCAAGCCAACATGTGCTCAAGTGAGGTCATCTTAGGTCACCAATAACTACACTTAAAATCTTTGGGGAGGGCACAGTAGGCAGAGTGATGATGCAAAGTGGACCCAGATAATACCCATAGGCAAGGAGCCCTGGTGGCACATTGGTTAGAATGCAGTATTACAGGCTGACTCTGCCCACTGCCAGGAGTTCGATCCTAACCGACAAGGTTGACTCAGCCTTCTATTCTTCCAAGTTCAGTAAACTGAGGACCCAGATTGTTGGGGGGCAATATGCTGACTTTGTAAACCGCTTAGAGAGGGCTGTAAAGCACTATGAAGCGGTATATAAGTCTAAGTGCTATTGCTATTTTCTGGGGTGGATTCAAAGTTTTAAGTTTGGTGCCTCTTAATATTAAGCCAATGTTTTGGCTAACACAAGCAATTCAGGACATTCCTTGATTTAAAATCTGCTGATTTGTGTGTGACCTAAAATGGGATTGGAAGCCATATGTGATCCTGAGGTTTCAGGTTTCCGCCTTCTTCATGGGGATCAAAGTGCAATTCAGTTTTGTGGTCCCATCAGAATTTCAAATTGGAGTAAAAACCTTTGTATGTGATCCATGCCATTTATGCATAGGGTTAGAACTAAACGGAGTCTCTTTAGACAGTAGAAACCTGGATTTAGCTACTCTTTCATCTGCAGGTAAGTACTCTGATTTAAACAAAATGAGGAAAATCTCTTCAAATTGGCTCATCAAGTCTAATTTTCTGAGATGCTTATTGTTGGGTAAAGTAGAAGAAAAAGGTGTTGGAAGAAAATAAACTTGGCTTACAATGGATTGATAATGTCATTTCAGGTATAAACTCTCTAAATGACTAAATTTATCAAAAGAATGCTCCTGTTACTTCTTACTTTTGCTGTTCATTATGTGTCCCAAAATTCATCCCATTTAAGTCTTTTTATCTCTAAAGGATTGCGGAGCTGATTTTTTTATTTTTTTATTTTATTTATTTAAATAGATTTGTATGCCGCCCAACTCCCAGGGGACTCTGGGCTTCATTTAAAAAATGAAGTGTTTTCTTCCTGCAACCTTTTCAAAATCCTGTATAATAAATTTAAGCAAAAGGCTGAACAATAAATTACTTTCAAAGGGTGGAAACTTTGGCTCTTTCGCCCGCATTTCAGACCTCAGACTGGAAGAAAAATTGTAGACCTTACAGAAGCCTTTACAGTCGTCATGCAGTTTGCTTGAAGCTAATAACGCTCGTTATGCAAAACCAGCTATTATAGATTTGCAAAAGCCACAATTTTTGTCTTAACTACTGTACAGTCCCAACAAACTATCGTATTTCAGCAAATCATCTTTAATAAGCCTGTGCAGGAGCCAGGTCACCAATTCAAGGCAGCGGAAAGGAAAAATGACTTCTTTTATTTCTGAATTTCCCATCCAGTTTTAAGTGAAGCATTATTTTATAGCCGGGTTTCCAAGATGTGGTACCTCTCGGCTACTTAGCATTTTTCAAAAATCTTGTAAAGAAATTCTTGCATAATTCCTGCCATGATCTTCCTGTAAGTACAAGCCCAATGGAAGTAAAATATACCAGAGAAAAAAGAAACTTTATCTCTGATAAGGTTAGTTTATTCATTATTCATTCATTATATTTTTACGGCTGCCCATCTCACATGAAAGTGACTCTCAGCAGTATACAAGTAGCACTTGACTTACGAACTTTCATTTAACAACAGTTAGAAATTACAATGGTGCTAAAAAGAAGTAACTTACAAGCAGTCCACACCCTCATGAGTGTTGCAGTGTCCCCACAAGTCACTTAATCAAAATTCAGGCACTTGTCAACCAGCATGTATTTATGATGGTTGCAGCATCCCAGATTCACACAATCACCATTTACAACTTCCAATTCAGCTTCCAATAAGCAGAGTCAAGGGGAAAGGCTAGCCTTGTTTAACAACCTTGTGATTCTCTTAATGACCAGTGATTTACTTAACAACCAGGGAGGGGGGAAGGTGGTAAAATCAGATGCAACTAAATGACTTGGAACACAGCTCTTTTCTAGGTGAGCTTTTCCCCACTTTGATGAGCTGTTTTTGGCTTTGTAAAAAAAAAAAACCCTGGTGCTCTTGGTCTGCTTCCTTTATGGACTCCTTTATGTGTTCCTTGTCCCCTAGGCGCAGGGGTCTCCAACCTTGGCAACTTTAAGAGTTGTGGACTTCAACTCCCAGAGTTCCTCAGCCAGCAAAGCTGGCTGAGGATCTCTGGGAATTGAAGTCTACAAGTCTTAAAATTGCCAAGGTTGGAGACCCCTGTCCTAGGGTGCAGAATTCTGTATGTTGAAAATCTGAGTTTTTAAATTTCAAAGCTGTGAAGATTCTTTCCCCAAATAATAGAAGTTTCTGGACCATCGCTTAGAATATGGGAGAAGGGAAAAGAGGTGGGTTTCTACTAGAGAGACTCCAGGAAAATGCTGAGAACATTAAACCAGTAAGAACAAATATAGGTCTTTGCAAACCAGGGGATCCCAAATTGAATCAATTGTCCTGACAAGAAGCAACAGGTGGAAACTAATCAAGGAGAGAACTAACCTAGAAATAAGGAAGAATTTCCTGACAGAACAATTAAATCAGTGGAACAACTTGCCTCCAGAAGTTGTGGGTGCTCCAACACTGGAGGTTTTTAAGAAGAGATTGGACAACCATTTGTCTGAAAAGGTATAGGTTTCCTGCCTAAACGGGGTTGGACTAGAAGACCTCCAAGGTCCCTTCCAACTCCATTATTCTGTTATTCTAATTATTCACTATAGGACTTCCAAAGACGTCAGTGTGAAATGACCCTTTTCATATCTTGCTCATTTCCAACGACTTAGAGCATTTTCTAGTTTCTAACCGTCATTATTAATGAGGACAGGCTTGAGGTCTGTTTGATAATGCCATGGTCATGCTACAAGACGCTGTAAATCACTTCATGTTGAAATGGCCTGAGTCAAGCTGCAGGGTTAGAGTGTGTTATCCGGCCACCGAAAACGGATGGATTGAACGTACTAATCAAAGAAACCCCCCTCAGCAACTGCCTTAAAACAACCGAGAGTAATATGGTCCTTTTGACATGTGCTTCCATGCACAAGCCTTAACAACAAGGACAGACAAGGATGCCTTTTCATTTCCTGGTTTTAACAGCCTCCTCGCACTGAGAGCAGAAGGAAGGCATTATCAAAAAGATGAGGTGTAACAATTCAGTTAATATTCCTTATTGGAAGGGAGGTAGATAGACAACTTTTATGGGTGTGTTTTCCATTACTGGCGGCTCAATGGGGCCGCCATTTCTCTCTCCCAGTTCTATGGTGCTTGAAAAGTCAGGTTGCTTCCCAAGATATTCACTGCTAAAGAAAATAAACCAAATAAAAACAGTATGGAGGATTTGTGGTTTTGCATGTTTTTAATGCATCTTCCATGTTCTGCAATAGTTTTGACCTATGAATTAGAAATACATAACGTCAGTCGTCTTTCATTCTTTCCCAACGCATTATGTTGTTTTTTATTCTTTCATTGAAAAAAAAATAACAGAATATTGGAAATAAATTGTGTAATGGAGTTTGGGATTGATTATATAGAGCCGAGGTGGCGCAGCAGTTAGAGGCAGGTACTGCAGGCCACTTTAGCTGACACTGATCTGCAGGTCAGCGGTTCAAATCTCACCGGCTCAAGGTTGACTCAGCCTTCCATCCTTCTGAGGTAGGTAAAATGAGGACCCAGATTGTTGGGGGCAATATAAATATACATTGCTTACTGGTGTAAACCGCTTAGAGAGTGCTTGCACTGTGAGGCGGTATATAAATCTCACAAAATAAAATAAAATAAATAATAATTGTGTTTGTGTCAGCAAGATAACCTTGCAAAAACTGGACAAATATTGGATGTGAGATGAGAAGCAAAGCATCAGGCTTGATGATACCGTAAGCCAAACTGAACCAGTAGCTGCATAGAAGAATTCCAGAGAATATTCCTCAGAGCATCGCTTACACTGGTCTACAAGGAGAAAGCCTCGAAAATGAAAGTAGCTTAATTTTACCAGAATTGGGTCACTAATAAAAGAAAATTAAGTCCTGAGTATTAATTGCTGCAGTTTCCAAGATACAGCTTCAGGTCAAAATTGCATCAAAATTATTCAAAATTATGAGGACATGCGATTATGCTCCATAACTTTTCTGCAAAATGCGCTATAGCAATGAGAATGGTGCCACTCCAATCTTTATAAATTTATCTTTTTATTGATACCAATAACATAACTTTCCGCTCATTTATTGGTTTTTCATGTAACATTTTCATGCTTTTTGCATGAAAAACTGACAAGCTCCAACATCAGATTAAACAACAAGGTTCCATCTTTATTCAGTATCTAAACTGCGCTTTTTGGCTTTTCTCTTGTGAGCTGCAGTAGGATCATCCCTGGGGAGATTCCAGCAGTAATCAGCAAGCATGGACGGACTCCATTTCCCTTGGTATCTTTTCTCCATGCCTGCGACATCCTGGTGGAATCTCTCCCCATGCTCATCACTCACTGCCCCACAGTTCAAAGGGAAATAGTCTAAATGCGAGTGTAAGGAGTGAATTTTCAGTGACAAGTTTGCACCAAGTGCTTTATAGGACCTAAGCAAATTTTCCATGTGTTTTTCATAGTCTGTTCTCAAAGCCTTGCTGTTCTCAAAGTCAAGATAGATTCATACACTTCCATGTGGTACCATTTTCATTGTTTTACCAAACTTAGTTGAGAAGTTATGAAGTCCTCCCTTGTAGACAAACATACCACCTGTGTATTAATATTGTGAAATATCTTGAAAACTTTAGCCAACCAGTATCTTTATCACCTGTTTTCTAACTCATCTAATCAACATAGGTAAAGTTTAACACATTGCAGAGGTTGATAATTTCCCAAAATTTGTAGACCAGTGTTATGGGAGACCCAGGTGGGCAACAGCTTGGATGGTACCAAGAGCTTCCATTTAAGTCCCTCCCCCTGGTCACATGATTCAAAGTAGAGCTTATGTGGCCTTGTGGGAGCCTTGTGCTGTGCTGTGAGCTTGGTGGTTTTCTTGCAGACATTTTGTTACCAAACTTGATAATGTCATCAGTGGTAGAAGAGAGTGGGGTTTGCAGAGTGGGGAAGGGGAGGAGGAAGACGAGGAAGATGAAAACTATGGGGTCCTTGGTGCTCTCTGAGCTTGGTGGTTTTCTTGCCAGTCATTTCATTACCAAACCAGGTAATAGTATCAGTGCATTGATGCAATACACTGATGAATTTACCTAGCCAGCAGGGGTGAGTTCTGGCTTACCTTGCTGCCGCTTCACTTCCTCACGTGCTGCGCGCACACGCATGTGCTGCACTAAAAACCCAGTTTCTGCGCAGAAGCAAAAAACAAGATGGCGGCGCCTATGGCACCGCCGAGAGAGCCTGTTTGGGGGCGTGTCCAGCCAGCCATTGCTGCCGGTTCGGCGAGCGGGGGGAAACTCCCGCTACCGATTCTATAGAACCGGTCTGAACTGGCAGGAACCCACTTCTGCTAGCCAGGTAACTTCATCAAAAAAACTACCAAACTCAGAGAACACCAAAGATCCCACAATTCAAACCTGAGCTACTAATGTTATATGTAGCCTTCCCTGGGTTTTCCTGGGCACACATAAACAGAAAGAAGCACAAGAGCAGAAACACACACACAGTCCATATGCATCCAATCTGGATATAGCTTTGATGCGTTAACACTGAAGCAACACATACAGATTGCCCTGATTAGAGGCTCAGGTATTGTTCCCTGCATCCATTTTAACGCAACCCTTGATTTCGTTACCAGAAGGAAACACAGATGGGCTTTGTGGTTGCTGCTGATACAGCTTTCCTTGGCTGCTTGTTTCTTTAGGCCTTTTTCCTAAGCAATGCCTGCTTAAAATAAATGCCTATTGCCCTATAGCTGTGATGGCGAACCTATGGCACACATGCCACTGGTGGCACGCGGAGCCATCTCTGCGTGCACGCGAGCCGACGCCCAGGTCATCTCCACCATGCATGCCCGTGTGCCTCCTGCCGGCCAGCTGATTTTCGGGTCTCTGCCGGGAGACACATGCGCATGCACAGGAGGTGGGTGGACGTGTGCGCAAGCACACGGGGGGGGGGGGCTGCGGAGCTCTCCCTGCGGCCCATTTTTAGTTCCAGGAGGCTTCAGGGAGGCCTGCTAGCACAAAAATGGGGGTCGTGTGCACATGCGCAGGGGGGTCGCGCGGGTGGGTTGCACATGCGCAGGGGGCGGAGCCTGCGGGGGGCATTGCATTATGGGTGTTGGCACGCATGTGTGCTCTGTCACGCATGTGCGTGCGCTTTCGGCACCCAAGGAAAAAAAGGTTCGCCATCACTGCCCTATAGAAATGATTTCATCTGTACAGGTAGTCCTCAACTTACAACTATTTATTTAACGATTGTTTGATAGCATTGAAAAAAGTCCTTATGACCAGCCACTTCAGCATCCCCATGGTACATGATCAAAATTTGGGTACTTAGCAATCGGCATCTTTTTAACCACAGAGGAAACAACCCGGTTCAATGTGATTGTCATTTATGACCTTCCCAGGGGCCTTTCAAAAAGCACATTCAATGGGGAAATCCAGATTCACTTAATGACTGTGTGTTTCACTTAATAACCATGCCAGGAAGGTCATAAAAAGGAATGTGACTCACTTAACAACCCCCTTGCTAAGCAATGGGAATTCTGATCTCAATTGTGGCTGCAGGTTGAGGACTACCTGTATTAGCAGCAAGTGCCACTAACCCTCCTCCTTGAAAATGCCGGGACACCAGTGTTGTGTCCCACACGGAGTACCCTCAAAAATGACGCACACACAACTGTTTGCAAACAATACTATTTTACTACTAATAAATCTTCTTAGTAGCTATATAGCAATAGCACTTTTCTTATATACCGCTTCATAGTGCTTTACAGCCCTCTCTAAGCGGTTTACAGAGTTCAGCATATTGCCCTCAACAATCTGGGTCCTCATTTTACCGACCTCGGAAGGATGGAAGGCTGAGTCAACCTTGAGCCTAGTGAGATTTGAACAGCTGAACTGCTGAACTAGCAGTCAGCCTGCAGTGGCTGCATTTAACCACTGCACCACTTCAGCTCTTAAATATGTTTTAAATATATGTTTTAAAGTCCATAAAGAACAGAAAAGGTTCTTTTTCAAAAAGTCAGAATTGCGACTTTCGCTTCTTAAGAACAGGCCAGAGTTCAGACCCCCAAAGAAAACAAGCAATTAGTTCCTCAGTTATCAGTAACTCACAGAAGTTGGCAGAAAGCCCGGAATTAATTATTTCGCAAACCCAAAATCCAGAAGTCAAAGCAGGAGATTCAAAGAACAGCAAAACTAGTTAATAGAAATGCAACCGTTGTTTCCAGCGGTGGCGCTCCGCGTGCTTAAGCCTTAAACAGCCTCAGGGCGTGGCCAATTAGTCTGCAGCTCTACACATGAGGAGACCTCCTCCTACAGAACCAGTCTTGCCTGCTAGCTGCCCTGCGTGCCCTAGCATCAAGAACAGGTTCCTCTTCTGAGTCACTCAGCTCAAACTGAGGAAGTGCAGAAGGCCCTAGTTGGCTTTCAGCCTCTGGCACCGAGTCCTCCTTGCTATCGGACTCAGGTGCCAGGTGCACGGGATGATCGTGCCGTGCCACAGTCGTCTCTTGGTCCTCTGGATCCATGACCAGCTGCGCGGAATGCGGGCAAGCCACAACAACTAGAAGCTGGGATCTTTCCATTAACCTCATACAGGTACATGTAGTCCAGCGTGGGTTGCTCCCGGTTCAGACCGGTTCTTAGAACTCGTAGCATCGGCGGTGGGAGGCTCTGTCCACCCGCCCAGGACGCTTCTGCGCATAGGCAGAAGAGTTGCATGTGCGCGCGAGTGAACCGGTGGCAAAATTATTTACAACCCACCACTGATGCAATCCTTCATTTATTACCACAATTGAGGCCAAAATTTCTGTTGTTAAGCGAGACATTTGTTAAGTGAGTTTTGTCCCATTTTATGGCCTTTCTTGCCACAGTTGTGAAGTGAATCACTGCAGTTGATAAGTTAGTAACCCGGTTGTTAAGTGAATCTGGCTTCCCCACTGATTTTGCTTGTCAGAAGGTCGCAAAAGGGGATCACATGACCTTGGGACACCGCAACAGTCATAAGTATGAACCATGTTGCCAAGCATCTGGATTTTGATCACCTGATCATGGGATGCTGCTACAAAGGTCAGAAGTGCGAAAAACAGATCGTAAGTCCTTTTTTTCAGCACCGTTGTAACTTAGAGCGGTCACTAAATGAACTGTTGTAAGTTGAGGACTACCTGTATAAGGGAAACAACCAATCAGAGCTACCCAGGTGTGGAGCTCCAGGCCCCAAATTCTGCTCCTTGCTCAGGGATTATTGTATTCATCGCTTCATCCTGGATGCAGCTTTGGGATTTAATGTTATTCAAAATACTGCCTGTGAATTAATAAAACCATCAATTATTAAAAGCCACCAACACTCCCTGGTGATTGTTTGCTGCAAAGTTAATGTATAAACCCAGAAGGAGTTTTGTGAGCTGAAGTAGAAATGTCTGAGTTTTTGTTTTTGTTTATTTCCATTTAGTGCTCTTTTACCAGCATTCACACAAAGTTTTTAACCATATACTTTGAAGAGAGAGAAAGAGAGAGAGAGAGAGAGAGAGAGAGAGAGATATTGAGATTTTCTGGAAAAATTATATACAGTCCACATTTTCTCAGTGGTACCGTGTTTCCCCGAAAATAAGACTCTATCATATATTTTTTTGAACCCTGACATAAGCGCTTGGCCTTATTGCCATGCACTCAAAAGCCCGATTGGGCTTATTATCAGGGGATGTCTTATTTTGGGGGAAACAGGGTAGATATCGATATCGATATATAGAGATATAGATATATAGAGATAGAGATAGAGATATACCGTGTTTCCCTGAAAGTAAGACCCTGTCTTATATTTTTTGAACCCTGAAATAAGTGCTTGGCCTTATTGCCATGCACTCAAAAGCCCGATTGGGCTTATTATCAGGGGATGTCTTATTTTGGGGGAAACAGGGTAGATATCGATATCGATATATAGAGATATAGATATATAGAGATAGAGATAGAGATATACCGTGTTTCCCTGAAAGTAAGACCCTGTCTTATATTTTTTGAACCCTGAAATAAGTGCTTGGCCTTATTGCCATGCACTCAAAAGCCCGATTGGGCTTATTATCAGGGGATGTCTTATTTTGGGGGAAACAGGGTAGATATCGATATCGATATCGATATATAGAGATATAGATATATAGAGATAGAGATATACCGTGTTTCCTGAAAGTAAGACCCTGTCTTATATTTTTTGAACCTCGAAATAAGCGCTTGGCCTTATTGCCATGCACTCAAAAGCCCGATTGGGCTTATTATCAGGGGATGTCTTATTTTGGGGGAAACAGGGTAGTTTGCTGAATAAGCCATAATTGTCTGGATTTGCAGAACAAGATAAACCATAAATCATGGTCTGTGAACCATGGTGGCTGGACTCATACGGCTCTCTCTGCTGCAGACAAGCAGACCCCATTTTGGCTTGTGCAATGTATGAATCAAGTCACCAAGATTCCTCCTGCCTGAGGGGAAAGAATTCTGCCCCAAATCATTGGTTTTCTGCCCATTTTGAATGTGATGCATTGGGAGAAGATTAATGCTTCACTGCTGCTATCAGTCGTAAAACCATAGAGTCTCAGAGATGCAGTATCACATTATCCAGATGTTGTTTGTTACAAATAAATCCACACCTTCTGGCTATAACAGCTGTTGGATAAAGCCAAGTTAGGGACCAATAAAATCTAAATATTGTGACTGAAATTTGAGTTTATGGTATTAAGAGACCTTTTTTTGTGTGTAGAATTTGAGAACAGGCCTTGAAGTAGGCAACACTGGTTCAAAGTACAGGTAGTTCATTTAGTGGCCGTTCAAAGTTATAACGCCACTGAAAAACATGACTTATGACCAGGGGTGGGTTCCACTTACCTTTGCCACCGGTTCGCATCGCGACATTTCGCTTGCGTCCCCTCGTGCAATTCTTCTTCCGTGCATGCTCAGTAGCTATAATCAGCCGGAAACACAGCTGAGGAGCTGATCAGCTGTGTTTCGGGCGAATGAATAAAGGTAAGTATAAACCCAGGGGCAGGTGGGAGGGCCCTTTTTCAAGCAGCAGCAGAGGAAAAAACTTCCAAACAGTAAAAAATTCAGAAAAAATTCCCAAAAAAAGATGGCGGCGCCCACGGAACGGCACCGACCGAACCAGAACGTCATCGTGACATCGCCAGCGGGTCGCTACCGGATCGGGCGATCCGGTCCAAACCGGGAGGAACCCACCCATGCTTATGACCATCTTTCACAGTTATGACCATTGCAGCATCTCCATGCTCACGTCAAAATTCAGATGCTTGGCAACTGACTCATATTTATGATGGTTGCACTGTCTCGGGGTCATGTGATCACCTTTTGAAACCTTTTGACAAGCAAAGTCAATGGGAAAACCAGATTCACTTAACAACCATGTTACTAACTTAATAACTGCAGTGATTCACTTAATAATAGTGGCAAAAAAGGTCATAAAATGGGGGTAAAACTCACTTAACAAATGTCACTTAGCAACAGAAATTTTGGGCTCAATTGTGGTTGGAAGTCAAGGATTACCTGTCAGGCCTGGAAGCCATCTTGGGCATTGGATCTTCTGGCCTGCCACATTTAGTGCTGTGGGAAACTGGGAGGGGGGGGATTGTATGGAGCTGGGGAGACATATAGTCATAACAACATTCCTTTCTCTGAGAGTCAAGGTCACTCTGCCCTGTGCCTGGACAGGTGTGACTGGGAGGCATCTCCAGTTGGGACGATGCATTGATTGGACAATGCGATGGACATGTGGGTGCTGGGGGCAGGGACTTGGACTTTCTTTTGGGTGGGGAAAACCTGGAAGCTTTCAGATTCGGGTTTTCCCAGATGTGCCAATATGACATCTCTAATAAAATGGAACTTTGAGGAATGCCTAGCCTCGGAGTTTTCTTTTGTTGGGGGTGTTACTTGGAACCCTGACATTACCTATATCTTAGAATGCTTGTTCAGTGGCTTTTGATGGTCAAATTATGTTGGCTTTCATTTAGTATAGTAACTAGTAGTTGCCAGCTGTCCATTCCTTCTTCCCATACTCACTAAGAATGGAGTTGGAAATAAGACCTCCAGAACAAGTCAGCACTTATCAAAATGCATAACGTAAAAGACTTGATATTGGGGGGGGGGAGAGAAAGTTTTTATCTAATGCGAAACAGTCAGGTGTGGATTTCACAGAACTTCTTAGAGCAGTGTTTCCCAACCTTGGCAACTTGAAGATGTCTGGACTTCAATTTCCAGAATTCCCCAGCCAGCGAATGCTGGCTGGGAAATTCTGGGAGTTGAAGTCCAGACATCTTCAAGTTGTCAAGGTTGGGAAACACTGTCTTAGAGGACCTAAGTAAGTGTTCTTTCTGACTATAATCTCTATAGACCTGGATGGAAAACATCTGATACACAGAGCTTTTGAGACCTGAAAACATACATCCTGGGATGCAAGCTTCGGTACAAACTACACACATTGCTTAGCAAAACTCACAGCAGTGAACATATTGTTGATTCCCGATTGTTAGCTAAATTGGTTCAGATACCATCAAGGGCCTTCTTTGCTTGCATTTCTTTGCCATCTGCAGGAATTTTAGCCAGATGGATCCTAATGCAGAGACCTGATACTCAGATAATCCACCCTTGAGTCATATGCTGAGTTTATACAACACACACGGCTAATATGTGATGATCTAGTACAATGAAGACGAACCTATGGCACACGTGCCACAGGTGGCACGCGGAGCCATATCAGAGGGCCCGCAAGGCGTTGCCCTGTCAGCTCCACGGGCAAACCGGAAGTTCGGAAAAACGCACTTCCAGTTTGCCATTGTGCTGTTTTTCTCACTCCGGAGGGTTATGGGAAGCTTCCTGAAGCTCCGGAATGCAAAAAATGACGAAATGGGCAAACCGGAAGTGCATTTTTCCAAACTTCCGTTTTGCCATTTTTTACCGTCCCAGGCTTCGGTAAGGCCTTTGCATGGCGGTGTGTGTGTGTGTGCACATGCGCAGGGGGCAGCATCGGGGGGTTGTGCGCATGCGTGGGGGGAGGGAATGGGTGTGGGCATGTGAGCGCGCGCTAGTGCGCGCACCCCCCCTCTTTTGGCACGCGAACCAAAAAAGGTTCGCCATCACTGATCTAGTAGTTAGTAGCATAATGGTTGCATTCACACAACACACCAGGCTTGCCCAGTTTTCATTTTGATAAGTTATTTTTTTCCTGCGATTGTGTCTTAGTATATTCTGCAAACCCAGGTTTGTGGCCAGTTCATGGTTCAATGTGTTTTCTGAAATTGTGTTAACTGAGCAAACCATGGATAAATGTGTTGTGCAAACTCAGATACTTGGTTAATTCAGATTTCCATGGATTAGGATGTTTACATAGACCTGGAAATATGATGTCAAATTCTAGGAGTGTGCACCATATTCAGATCCGGAAACAAACACAGAATCATGGCAGCAAAACCTTTCCAAACTAAATATTTCAGAACTGGAGTTATCCCAAAGCTTCATCAGATATTTGGAAGTAAGGGAGCAAGTGCTAGGTAGAAAGGAAGGGCTCCTTGAGAATAACTAATCTGCAGTACTTAAGAGAGGAATAAAAGCTAGCAGCTGGGTTAGGGTGGGACTCTAGCAGGTGAAAATAATGACTTATAATTTCTAGCAAGTCCCAATCATTGGCTTCTTCCTTGAAGATTTTTCAAGGTTTGGTAACCACTGATCTCCAGTTTTCTCCCTGGATTTCACTACGAACTTCATTTTGGTTAGTTTGGTTTAGCCAACACAGTTCTAGGCTGAATAAACAGAGGGATAGAATCAAGATCACGTGAAGTGTTAATATCACTTTATAATGCCTTGGTAAGGCCACACTTGGAATATTGCATCCAGTTTTGGTTGCCACGATGTAAAAAAGATGTGGAGACTCTAGAAAGAGTACAGAGAAAAGCAACAAAGATGATTAGGGGACTGGAGGCTAAAACATATGAAGAACGGTTGCAGGAACTGGGTATGTCTAGTTTAATGAAAAGAAGGACTAGGGGAAACATTAACAGATTAACAGAGTTGGAAGGGACCTTGTAGGTCATCTAGTCCGACCCCCTATTCAAGAAGGAGACCCTACACCATTTCTGACATGATAGCAGTTTTCCAATATCTCAGGGGCTGCCACAAAGAAGAGGGAGTCAAGCTATTCTCCAAAGCACCTGAGGGTAGAACAAGAAGCAATGGGTGGAAACTAATCAAGGAGAGAAGCAACTTAGAACTTAGGAGAAATTTCCTCACAGTGAGGACAATTAACCAGTGGAACAGCTTGCCTCCAGAAGTTGTGAATGCTCCAACACTGGAGGTTTTTAAGAAGAGATTGGACAACCATTTGTCTGAAGTGGTGTAGGGTTTCATGCCTGAGCAGGGGGTTGGACTAGAAGACCTCCAAGGTCCCGTCCAACTCTGTTATTCTATTCTATTCTATCTTATTGTATTTGAGCCTGGAAGGATTAACAGTTTTAGCAGGTTTCTAATTTTCTGTAGTACCACAATACTTACATTACCCATCCAAGGAAAAGTCCGGAGTGGTGGCAAGACCATGTTCCCCCAGGTAGGAAATGTCTTTTTCTAACTCTGATGGGTGGTTTTACTACTGGTCTTCAAAAATAACATTGGGTGGGGGAATGGAAATGCCAACTTCCAGGGCTGTTGTAGATTTCAGTCTTGGTGTAAGAAAGTACAGAAACAAGCGTTTGGAAGAGATGGTGGGATCTGGTCAGGTGGACATTGAAGAATGTCAGTGTTCAAGTTCTTCTAGAACTGTTCCTTAATATTCTTTGATTCTGTCATCCTTTTCTGTCCTATTCCATTTGCTGTGTGTTTTTGTGTGGGCACCAACCGAGCAGAAAACTAAGTGGTCTTTAATGGTCTTTCATTTATCATAACTCTCTAGTTCCTGCACTTATCCTTCTGAAGTGTGGCAGATTTTTTGCTTAGGGCCATCGCTGTGATGGCTATCGATTTTCATATAAATTGCTCAAAAGTCTGGGAAGTGAATTGTTGTCTATGGAAAAAATTAAATCTAGCCCTTTTCTCAAATGATTGCGTTCCTAGCTATTTCAGAATTTGTAGTTTTCTATCTTAGGGTCTGCAAGGCTAATGTGAATAAAAACGGGGCAGGAAAGTTACCCCTTCTTTCTTTTGAACCCATAACCTATAGAGTTCCATATAGTTGCATCTCTATCCGAGCAAGAAATGTGTTCATCTGAATCATGAGCTTCTTGTTAAAGGCAAATATTGTTATTGTCATCCAGTTCAAATTTTAAAATGGAAACCACTCCTAAATAACTTACTTTAATGGAGAAATGGAGAAATTACATGCATGATAAGGGCAAAGCTTTAATTGCACAGTTACAGCAATAGCAATAGCACTTAGACTTATATACCGCTTTATAGTGCTTTACAGCCCTCTCTAAGCGGTTTACAGAGTTCAGCATATTGCCCCCCAACAATCTGGGTCCTCATTTTACCCACCTCGGAAGGATGGAAGGCTGAGTCAACCTTGAGCCAGTGAGATTTGAACAGCTGAACTGCAGCTAGCAGTCAGTTGAAGTAGCCTGCAGTGCTGCACTCTTCACCACCTCCCTGCAGATACCCCTGAATACCTTCCAAAAAGTTAGATCCAGTAGAAGAGAATATCTTTAGCTCAGGGTTGAACTCTGGAGACTGTGGTGTTCTCTGAGCTTGGTTGAACCAGCTGCAAGAAAACAAGTTGGATCCCTTTAGAATTTAATCTCCTTAACTTCTATCACACACAGTTCTACCTTGTGGAAATCTCCATCAAATAGCCAAATGACGTTTCCATCAATAGCCTTTGTTAGATGAATTTTGATAAACTCAAGTCTTTCATGCCTTGTTAAGCTACAATACGGGCTGTTTTATTCTGACATATCAGGTTGCAGAAAGCAAACAGTATATTACTTTATAGTCCAATGACTGACCCTCAGCAAACCATAATTAAGCACGACCTTGGATGTGGTCAATATCTTGGAATCCAACCCACCTCATAAAACCAGTGATGATTTTTTTTACTACTGGTTCTGTGGGTGTGGCTTGGTGGGCATGGCGTGTCTTGGTGGGCGTGGCTTGGGCATGGCAGGGAAAGGATATTGCAAAATCTCCATTCCCACCCCACTCCAGGGGAAGGATACTGCAAAATCCCCATTCCCTCCTCCCTCCTGGGGGAAGGATATTGCAAAATCTCCATTCCCACCCCACTCTGGGGCCAGCCAGAGGTGGTATTTGCTGGTTCTCTGAACTACTCAAAATTTCCACTACCGGTTCTCCGAACTACTCAAAATTTCCGCTACAGGTTGTCCAGAACCTGTCAGAACCTGCTGGATTTCACCCCTGCGAAAACTGTCATGTATGAAAACTTCCATAATTGAGATTGTTCATATATGCCCTGAGCTGTCAGAAGAAAGGTGGGATATAAATGTATTTGTTCATGAGATTTCTGCACTCCCGTATTTTCAAAGGGCTCTTGGTGGTCTACCATTATTTGCAGTGATCAAAGCACATTATAATAACTTGGATCAATTTAGAAAAGCAACCAAAAAACCCCCACAGAAATTATGTCAGTGCTAAAGCAGCATGGCTGGCTAGGGAATTCTGGGAGTTGAAGTCCACACATCTTGAAGTAGCCAAAATTGAGAAACACTGTTATTGAACTGACCTAGAATTGTTTTTGGTTTCTTCAACCATGGCTGTTCTTTTGAGCCAGATCAAACCCAGCATGCCTACTACCACTTTGTCTTCTGAACACACGCAGTATGAATGAAAATGGTGTAGTAATTATTACTCTGAAATAAAAAGAATGGGAGGTTGCTATGGGAGCCACAGCGGTGGCAGCAGCAACAATAACAGCTCATTTGTAAAAGGCTTGAAATGTTCCCAAGTACAAATTACCTCTTGTTATAATAAATGGTGTTACGGACTAAGACCAAATCCCTGGCTGATCAGAGAGCCCAAAACCGTCAGAACTGTTGAGAAGAAGTCAAAGGGAAAGGCTCAAATCATTGACTTGGTTCAAGGAAAGAAGCCTAGCCTCCTCCTGCTGGTTCTCCAATGTCTTGGACCTGGGACTATTGGATCTCAGCCACAAAAATCCAAACTGCTTACTAATGATTCTCAGGATTTTTGCAGCTTGGACTCAGTAGCTCTCATGGTAGCAATAAGGTGCAACAGGATGTTGTGGCCCACCAGCAGCCCATGCAGCTGGTAGCAGATCCCATCCGAGAAGAGGCCGATGTGATGCAGCAGTGGCCTGTGCGGCTGGCACCCGAGTCAGACAGTGAAGAGGTTGGCGAGGACTCGGTGCCAGAGGCAGAGATTCAGCCAGGGCCTTCAGAACCTCCAGCACCTCGCATCAGTGATGAGGAACAAGAGGCTCCTCCTCTTCTTAATGCACGGGCACACAGAGCTGCCAAAAGGCAGGAATGGTTCCTCAGGAGGAGGTCTCCTCGGGAGTAAGGCTTGGGGCTAATTGTCCACTCCCCTAGCCTATTTAAGGGATGACAAGGACAGCAAAAACTCTGCAGGAAACAACGTTTGTTCGTTCATGTGCCTTCGTGTTCTGAAAACGTTTGCTCAGCTTATCTGTTTTGGCATTCTTCCTGCGGACTGCTTCTAGGCATTTTGCCAACCCTTGTAAGCTTCTTGATATATCCAGGACTATTTACTCAATTTCATTGAGGGCCGCATCAGGGTTGTGTTTGACCTTGGGGGAGGGCATGGGGGGCTGGGGGGGCATAGCCAGCTCAACATCACTAAAGTCGGGGGTGTCTGTGGTGGCCTGAGCACTCTGCCAGCGAAAATGAGCTCCCGAGCTCCATTTTTGCCTGCCACCACCCTCCTGCAACCCTCTGCCAGCGAAAACAGAGCTTGGGAGGGCGGCCTTCCCCAGCTCTGTTTTCGCTGGCAGAGGACTGCAGGAGGCCGTCGCAGTCAAAAACGGAGCTCGGGAGCCCATTTTTGCTGGCAAAGGCACCGCAGGCCGGTCCTTCACTTTTCCAGGGCGGCCCTGTGGGCCAGATCTAAGCACACACACCGGGCTGGATCCAGCCCCCATGCCTTGAGTTTGACACCCCTGGTGTAGACTATTTAGCTGTGACACCCTGACACTCGGGATGCAGCACAAGGAGGCTAGTCTATATTGCATCCTACATTGCATGAAGTACATCATCTCGAGGGCAGTGCTATCCAATGGATAAATGATCTAGATATTTGGCTATAGCTTTAGTCACTCCAGTAACTGCTCATACATAATTTAATTTTATTCATAATTTTATTCATCACTCATACTGGGTGTTTTTACGATAATCCACTGCTTTGGTGTTTTATAGTTTGATACACATTTTTATGTTTCTGTGGATTTTATGCTGCATTTGCTACGCCGCATGAAATAATAACTTTTAAATTCAGGTGTGGAAATGTTGCTCTCATTGAGGCAATCTTTTTTGGCCCGTCTACCTTGAAGTTCTGCAAGTTGTCTTTAGCCCAATGTTTTCTTCCAGATGTTAATGGACAGCAACTCCCTTCATCCCAAGCCAGCATAGTTGGTGCACGTTGTAGTCCAATAACATCTTAGACCGGATGTGAATAAGAAGAATAGCAATAGCAATAGTACTTAGACTTATATACCGCTTCATAGTGCTTTACAGCCCTCTCTAAGCGGTTTACAGAGTTCAGCATATTGCCCCCAACAATCTGGGTCCTCATTTTACCCACCTCAGAAGGATGGAAGGCTGAGTCAACCTTGAGCCGGTGAGATTTGAACTGCTGAACTAGCAGCCTGCAGTGCTGCATTTAACCACTGTGCCACCTCGGCTCTTGATACATAACGTTTAAGAATTTGTAGAAGAGTGAGCTCCTTGACTCGGTGTGGCTTACACCTACCTAACCCAGCATATTCCAACTGCTTTCATTTCCACTTATTTAGGTTCATACATTGCCCAATCACAAGCAATTCTTAGCAGCTTGCAACTCCAGGGTCAACAGATTAATACAGTGATGGCTAACCTTTTTTTCCTTGGGTGCTGAAAGCACGCGTGCGCGCGCTATCGCACACGTGTGTGTGCCCACACCCATAATGCAATGCCCCCCACGTGTGCCCTGCCCCCTGCGCAAGCTGATTTTTTAGCACTGCGCATGCGCACACCCGCGCACAAAGAGTGCGCCCGTGCGGCGCGTCAAGGAGCAAACCGGCAGTGAAGAAAACCAGAACCTACCCCTGATAGGCACATAAATTGAATAGAATGGAATACATTATTTGACCAAGCATGATTAGACCCTTAAGGAATTTGTCTCCGGTACAGAAATACTCAGTATACATACAAAGCAACAGAACAATATCAGTAAAAGGGGGAATAAAGAAGATAATAAAGATAAATAATACTTCAGCCACACTACAGAGGTTAATATACATAGACATTAGAGAATTAAGAGAATTAAGTGCTCAGCAGAATGATGGCACAAGGGGAAAAAAAACCTGTTCCTGTGTCTAGTTGTTTGGCACATATACATATACACACACACATGCAGACAGACTTAAGTGTTTGCTTGCTGCTGGTTCGGCTATCAGCAGAGTTTCAGTCTGACCTATTAACAATATATTGTAGCATCCTATTATCTGAGTGCTCATCTGTTCTAAATCAGTAGGAGGCGTCAATAGCAACCTTTCCCAGTTAGAACATTCAGCCAAGAATAATTGAGGTAAAAATGACAAAGAATATCAATATTCTCTGCAGATGATGTAAAACACTGCAGCTAGGCTGTTGATGGGAAATTTCCTTCATGGGAAAGAGCTGGGTTGGCTCTCTTCCTGTAATTGAACCAGGTTAAATCACCTGTGCTGAGGTACCAAGGCCTGCAGTGCGTCAAGACTTGATAATTGATGATCATCTTGGTCTCATGTAGAACCAGAATTCCAGGGGTGAAATGCTACCAGTTCAGCCTGGTACGGGTGTATTTATTTATTTATTTATTTATTTATTTTTATTATTTTATTAAGAGTTCTTATAGGCCGCCCAATCCCTTGGGACTCAGGGCGGCTTACAGCAGAGATTAGAACTACAGATTTAAAAAGGCATTTAAAAACATCATATTACAATATAAAAAACCATTCATCCTTGGGGGAATCATCTCTTCACCCCGCCTGCCGGAAGAGCCATGTTTTTACTGCCTTGCGGAAGGCCAGTAGGGTGGGGATAGTCCGGATCTCTGGCGGGAGTTGGTTCCAGAGAGATGGGGCTCCCACAGAGAAGGCCCTCCCCCGTGGGCCCGCCAGCCGGCATTGTTTGGCAGACGGGACCTGGAGGAGGCCCTCTCTGTGGGACCTCACTGGTCGTAGGGAGGAATGTGGCAGGATGCGGTCCCGAAGGTAACCTGGCCCTGAGCCATGTAGGGCTTTAAAGGTCAAAACCAACACCTTGAATTGCGACCGGAGACCAATGGGTAGCCAATGCAGCTGGCGGAGGATAGGTGTTACGTGGGTGTATCTCGGTACACCCACCACAGCTCGCGCAGCTGCATTCTGTACCAATTGTAGTCTCCGGATGCTCTTCGAGGGTAGCCCCATGTAGAGCCCGTTACAGTAGTCAAGCCATGAGGTGACAAGGGCATGAGTGACTGTGAGCAAAGCCTCCCTCTCCAAGTAGGGTCGCAATTGGTGCACAAGACGTACCTGTGCAAAGGTCCCCCTAGCCACAGCTGAAAGATGTTGCTCCAATTTAAGCTGTGGATCTAGGAGGACACCCAAATTGCGGACCCGTTCTGAGGGAGTCAATTTTTCTCCCCCAAGAACCAAGGAGGGACAGTCGACATAATCCTTGGGAGGCAATATCCAAAGCCACTCAGTCTTGTCTGGGTTGAGCCTGAGTCTATTCACTCCCATCCAGACCCTTACATCGTCCAGGCAGTGGCACATTACATTAACTGCTTCACTGAACTGACACGGAGTGGAGATGTACAACTGGGTATCGTCAGCATACTGCTGATACCTCACCCCGTGTCGTCGGATGATCTCACCCAACGGTTTCATGTAAATGTTGAACAGGATGGGCGAGAGGACCGAGCCCTGTGGCACCCCGCAAAGCAGGGGCCTAGGGGCTGACCTCTGCCCTCCTGTCAACACCGACTGCGTCCTGTCGGAGAGAAAGGAGGAGAACCACCGAAGAACGGTGCCCCCCACTCCCATCTCCCCGAGACGACGCAGAAGGATACCATGGTCGATAGTATTGAAAGCCGCTGAGAGGTCAAGTAACACCAAGATGGAGGAATGACCTCCATCTCGGGCTCGCCAGAGATCATCCATCAGAGCGACCAAAGCAGTCTCTGTACTATAGCCGCGCCTGAAACCTGATTGAAAGGGATCCAGATAATCCGTTTCCTCCAATAACCGCAGGAGTTGGAGCGACACCACTTTCTCGACAACTTTACCCACGAAGGGTAAGTTGGAGACTGGACGGAAGTTCTTTAAATCCGCTGGGTCCAGGGAAGGCTTCTTGAGGAGGGGCCTCACCACCGCAGCTTTTAAGGGCTGCGGGATGGACCCCTCTCTCAAAGATGCGATCACAACCGCCTGGAGCCAGCCGCGTGTCACCTCCCTGCTAGCCGAAACCAGCCAGGAGGGACACGGGTCCAATAAACAAGTGGAGGCGCTCATCGCTCCTATGGCCTTGTCCACATCCTCAGGAGTGATAGGCTCAAACTCCTCCCAAATAACAGGACTAAGACTCGCCTCTGTCATCTCGGCCTGCTCTGTCCAAATGGAGTCCAGGTCTGTCCGAATCTGAGTGATTTTATCCGCCAGGAACTGAGAAAATTCCTCAGCTCTACCCTGCAAGGGTTCTTCACTCCCCCCCTTTGCAAGCAGGGAGCGCGTTACCCTAAACAGGGCGGCTGGGCGGGAGTCGGCGGACGCAATACGGGCGGAAAAATACGCGCATTTTGCCGCCCGTATTGCCACTAAGTAAGACTTAATGCAAGTTCTTAAAAGTGTCCGATCAGATTCAGCTTTACTAGCCCTCCATCGTTGCTCTAGGCGTCTCTTTAGGCGCTTCATCTCCCGGAGTTCCTCAGTGAACCAAGGAGCCCTCCTGGATCCGCTGCCACGGAGAGGCCGCAAAGGCGCAATCCGATCTAAGGCCCCTGTCGCTGCCCGGTTCCAGGCAGCCACTAGGTCCTCAGATGAATTGTGTACTAGGGATTCAGGTATTTCCCCAAGTTCCCTCTGAAATCCTTCGGATTCCATTAGGCGCCTGGGGCGGAACCACTTAATATATCCCGCCTCCTTGCGGTGGAGGAGTGGTGCCATAAAATCCAACCTCAGGAGGAAATGATCTGACCATGACAAGGGTATTGTGACTAAACCCCTCAGCCTCAGATCATCTCTCCACTGCCCCGAGAGAAACACAAGGTCAAGTGTGTGACCACCCTCATGAGTCGGACCCTGAACTACTTGGGTCAGGTCCATGGTTGTCATGGAAGCCATGAACTCCTGGACTGCCTCCGAGGTTTCGCCGGGAGATGGCAGGTTGAAGTCCCCCAGCACCATCAACCTGGGGAACTCAATCGCCAGCCCGGCTATCGCCTCGAGCAGAACAGGCAGGGCCTTAGCAACGCAGCTGGGTGTACCGGTAGCGACGGCTGCCGGTGGTTCAGAGAACTGGTAGCGACGGCAGCGCGAGGCTCCGCCCACCCGCCTGGACGTCGCCATTTTCTTTTTTTAACCCTCTGCGCATGCACAAAGTGTTCTGTGCATGCACAGAGAGTGAAAAAGTGCACGCGCAAGCGGAGCACGGATGAAAAAGTACGCAAAGCGTGCACTTCCGAACCGGTAGGGAAGGTAAGTAGATTCCACCACTGCATAATTCCCTGGTCTGTAGATGGAAAGAAAGATCTTTTCCAGGTATCCCAAACATGGGACCCCTGTTTATAAAGAAGGGCTGAGATGAGTGAGCTTTCAGTATGGGCTCAAGTCCACCTATTTGCCTCAGCTTTTGGGGCCTGGACTTCTAAGTATTGTTTCTCTCATCCTTTAGAATGGTGTTCTGTGCTTTAATTTGCACTTTTTCCTAGTCTTACTGGTGAATTTGTTGGATCTTACTGTGGAATTGCTTTCAATCAGAAGAGTGGGGTTTTTTTTAATTATATTAATAAAAATGTAAGTAGAGGTTCCATGTGGGCAGTGAAAATATGGTAGAGACCTTTATGCTTTATTTATTTGTTCCAACTATGATCATTTCTTCTGAAAGTTGGATGTTTGGGGGCCGCATACAAATTGATTGTGTGCCATCCAGCTGGTATCAACCTTTAAAACCACATAAGTAGAATTCTAATTCAGGTTGAGCTGTTCCCAACCTATTTCTTCAGAGGTTCCATGGTGCACCGTTCACCACAGGGGTGGGTTCTAACTTACCTCGCTGCTGGTTCGCTTCCTCCCGTGCCACGTGTCTGCGTGCACATTGCGTGCCACATGCACAGAAGCAAAAATGAGCTTCTATGCATGCGCAGAAGCCAAAAACAAGATGGCGGCACCACGAACCGGCACCGACAGAACCAGCTCCGTGACGTCACCACCGGTTTACTAACGGTTCTAAAGAACTGGTTAGAACAGGTAGGAACCCACCTCTGGTTCACCACTGTAATTAAATCAGTGGCTGGTTGCCGTCTTACCGGTGCCGGTGCACTGCACGTGCATCTCCAAGTTTTGGGGGCACGCATGTTTGCTACGAAATCTCTCTCGCATCCCCTCGCAAGATTTCAGCGCGATTTTGCTTCCGCGCATGCGCAGAAGCAAAATCGCCCCAAAAGTTACGAAAAAATGGCGATGCGCACGGTGGACCAGCAGAGAGGGCTCCGGAGTGGTCGCGCGCAAATTGCGCAATCGGCCGCTCCATACCGGAGCTGTGCACCGGGCAGCTCCGGCAGGAACCCACCTCTGAATTAAGTCCCTCCACCATGCTGCTGATCCGCTCATCTCTTTATAACTCATTGGAAGAGTTAAAACATTCTAACACTGGCATCACCACGCGTGAAATCAATTCATTTAGGAGTTTAGCATGTTTTGCCTATCTAGGCATTGTGATCTATAAACCAGGGTTTTACAAGTTAGCATACTACGTAAATCTAGCTGTCGTTCAATAAACCATGGTTTATTGTTATAGTTAAGTTCTTAATTTGATCAATATGGAATTGGAGCAAAGATGCAGTTGGACTGTGAAAATTTACCTCCCCGTGACAGCCTGGCTTACCAGAAGTATGAAAGGAAAATGCAAATGCAAATGGCTCCAGATTGGCAGAGCATACAGGCCTCTGACTGAGAGCCCAAGAGGCAAGTGACATGCAAGCAATTGTTCCACAGACATGTAGGTTTTCTGATAAACTGTCTCAGAGTAGCTAATGGCAAAACAGGAAGCACTTAACTGAACAGCAGGCAGTGCCCATTAGCTAGCAGAAATGTGATGTATTGGAAAAGTGGTGGGAAGACAATCGCAAGAAGCCATGCAAATCTCTCTTATGCCGTGTCCTGCACTCATCCGTCCTCTTTTTTTTCCTAGTGTGCTTTTCTGAATTGCCAGCCGATGGCTGGAATTTGCCAGTTGCTTCTCCTTGGCATACATGCATCTCTCAGATGTCCCTATGCCACAGGCGGAGAGAGCCCAATTCCTACATCCAGCTGTGCCATAATATCCTTGGCTCTCTCTATCGTGCTGCGTGAACCTAGCTTTTTGCCAGGCTCCAAAATCCAAGACAAACACATTGAGATTCTTCTAATCAGTTTCCTTTATTGTTCCTCCCCTACAGACAGTATCTTGCCAAGCTAAAGCAGACTACTTGCACCATAAAACATATACTCTAGAAACTACCGTGTTTCCCTGAAAATAAGACCCTGTCTTATATTTTTTGAACCCTGAAATAAGCGCTTGGCCTTATTGCCATGCACTCAAAACCTCTCCACTCCTGTGGAAAACTCTTGGCTGAGTATCTTTGTTGTAAGAGTCCTTTATTAGTCATTGAGAAATCCCCAAAGAATTTTGCAGCATGATACAGTGTTGATGTGTTTGGAATTTTTCTTGTCTGAGGATCTTCTGGCCATTCCTAATGCTCATACCTGGTTGGGTTTCTCAGATCCCTGGAAGCCAGGGCAGGGTAATTGGATACACACCAAGTAGGGTACTCTCTCTTCCTGAATCATGGTCAATACACCCAGGCAGGGGGAGCTCAAGCGTGAAATTATCCTTGAATCCTTGCATAGCCACAAGAGATCTAGACCTGGCCCCCATTAAGCTCCACAGAAACTTATCTATTTGTTCCCAGGCAACGATTGACAATCTGGGGAAGATTCCTGTATAATAGGCAGAATGTAATAAAGTAGTTAGCTTGAACTCAAAGCTGAGTGGATCGGACTGCTTGTGCCAGAGAATGATAGCCCCGCCCGGAGATTCTGTATTGAGCTCTGAGCAGAATGAAAGTGGTGAAGTACGGAAAGGAGTCACCTGTACAACAACCAGGGAGTGGGAGTTCCAAGTTAGAGCTGCGGTGGTACAGCGGTTAGAACGCAGTACTGCAGGCTACTTCTGCTGACTGCTGGCTGACTGCAATTTGGCAGTTCGAATCTCACCAGGCTCAAGGTTGACTCAGCCTTCCATCCTTCCTAGGTCGGTAAAATGAGGACCCAGATTGTTGGGGGCAATCTGCTGACTCTGTAAACCACTTAGAGAGGGCTGTAAAGCACTGTGAAGTGGTATATAACTCTAAGTGCTATCGCTATTTCTCCCCTCCTTTCCTTGGTGCTGACCTGGTGGTGCAATGGTTAGAATGCAGTGTTGCAGGCAAACTCTGCCCACAGCCTGGAGTTCGATCCTGACTGGCTCAAGGTTGACTCAGTCTTCCATCCTTCCAAGGTGGGTAAACTGAGGACCCAGATTGTTGGGGGAAATAGGCTGACTCTGTAAACCGCTTAGAGAGGGCTGTAAAGTACTGTGAAGCGGTATATAAGTCTAAGTGCTATTGCTAAATGTGTGGAGTTCAATTTATTTAGAGCAGTGTTTCTCAACCTCAGAAAACCTTAAGGTGTGTGGACTTCAGTTCCCAGAATCCCCCACCCAGCATAATGGCTGGGGAATTCTGGGAGTTGAAGTCAACAATGGTTGAGAAACACTAGTTTACAGCATCCCTACCTTGCATTTAGCCTGTGTTCAATTAACGTTCCATCAGTAATCAATAGACAGTTTAGTACTTTTTCCTGAGCCAAGACTCAATCCATCTGAGGGGAGCAGTGTGCCAGGTGGTATGGGGGGCTATGAACAAGGGGGATCCCCAAATAGTTTGGGCTGTGCATTTTCTGTATGTGTCGCCCCCCCTTTTCCCCTCGCTTTCTTGTGTGCATTGTATTCCTCCTTTCCTTTCTCTTCCATCAGCCCCTTCCCCAATTCAGCTGACTGCCAGGGAACAAATCATTGCTTTTGCCAAAGATACGGATTGATTCTGGCAGAGGCTATTTGAAATTGAGCCAAGGTCTCATAAAACTCCAGTTCTGCCCTTGTCAGTTATTTAGTGCCTCAAAAAGTAACTAAAGTCATTTTTAAGTCAAAGGTGAACACCTCTGTGTAGTTTTTCTTGGCAGCCGAGTAGAAGCGGCTTGCTATTGCTGCGTTTGGGGGTAGTATTTATTTATTTATTTATTTTGTGAGATTTATATACCGCCTCACAGTGCAAGCACTCTCTAAGCGGTTTACACCATTAAGCAATGTATATTCATATTGCCCCCAACAATCTGGGTCCTCATTTTACCAGCCAGGAGTGGGATTTGAGGGCTCTTCAAACTGCACAGAATCTTAGCTAGAGGTTCTCCTGAACCCCTGCGAACCCCCTGTATACATCTAATAAATAGGTTACAAGTGGTCCTTGACTTACGACCGCAATTGAGACCAGAAATCCCATTGCTGAGCAAGGAGTGTGCACTGCTATTAGAGTACAGAGATGTGATGGCTAGAGGTTGAGGAATCCCTGTTCTAGATCTTTAATCTCATTAATGTATACCCCTCTCTTACCGATTAAAGTTAAATTGCTGAGGTTGAGAAACACTGATCTAGATCAGTGGTTCTTAAACTGGGTTTAATTACCCCCAAGGGAGTAATCTGGTCAAATCCTGGGTTAATGGAGCAATTTCCAAAGTCTTGTTTGTGAGTCAAGAATCCAATTTGAGGCTGTTGCTGCATAAACAGTTGTTTAATTCAGGAGTCACCAACCTTTTGGACCTCAGGGACCACTAAATTCATAATTTTAAATCCTGCAGACCACTAATATGATCTGCCTAATGACTGGCTGGGTGGGCGTGGCTAGGTGGTCATGTGACTGGATGGGTGTGGCCAACTTTATGTCACTCACATTGAGGGGCGCCTCGCCGGTTTCTACTTGCCCCTCCCCTCCCAGCCCCTCCTTGCCTGCCCGCCTTGGCTCCTTAGGGCCCCAACAGGAAGCAGTTGATGGAGCTAAGCAGCCAACATGAGACAGAGTTGGCAAAACAGCTGGTTCAGTTCAAATTGGATCTGGCCCATTTTGGCCCATTTTACAACTTTTCTTGCCACAGTTGTTAAGTGAATCACTACAGTTAAGTTAAATAACACAGTTATTAAGTGAATCTGGCTTCCCCATTGACTTTGCTTGTCAGAAGGTACAAAAGTCGATCACATGACCCCAGGACACTGCAACTGTCATAAATATTAGCGGGTTGCTAAGCGTCCGAATTTTGATCACGTGACCTTGGGGATGCTGCAATGGTCATAAGTGGGGAAAATGGTCATAAGTCCCCTTTTCTGGTGCTGTTGTAACTTTAAACGGTCACTACATGAATGATTATAAGTCGACTACATGTATATGTATATGTGTATGTATCTATATATATATATAAAAGCCAAATACCACTCACTCATCACGAAATCTCCAGATCTGTAAAGCCTTGGAAACTTGAAACTTGGCACGTATGTTCCTCTTGGCTTCTAGGTGCTCGCTAAGAAAGGATTTTTCGAAATCACCATCAGATCCTTAGTATCTCTTATACAATATTATATTAACTAACACGCTCTGATGCTAAGGAGTTAGACATTCTACTCCCCCTCCCCACCTGAAAAGAACTCTGTTCCAACTGCCAGTTGCCTTATATTAACGCACACTGATGCTAAGGAGTTACACATTCTACATAAATTTTCAAGCTTTAGGTGTCAATGTATCAAGCCCGATTGTAACTACTCATTAATTTTCAAGCTTTAACTCTCAATTTATCAAGCCCAATCACATAGTTTCGTAGCAAAGCACGTGTATCCAGCTACCATGTTTACCCGAAAATAAGACCCTGTCTTATATTTTTTGAACCCTGAAATAAGCCCTTGGCCTTATTGCCATGCACTTAAAAGCCCGATTGGACTTATTATCAGGGGATGTCTTATTTTGGGGGAAACAGGGTACTAGTATGTGTATATATGTATATGTGAGAATATTAACCACTGGAATAATATACTCAGCAACAGCTGAGCCATCTGAAAAGTCTTCCTGCATTGAAATTGCAGGTTTTGTTACAGGCACAGAATCCCTTCAAAACAGACCCCAAAGGGGGAGTGAGTTGTAACGATACAAGTCTCTCTCTGATCATTTTTTACTCTTCTTTGCTTTGATGTTGACATAAAGCTTATGGGGGGGGGGGAATGAACAGTTGCCAGGAAGCCAGTCTGCAGTCTTCGATTCTCTGCTCCGTAGGAATCATGACATGGCCTTTCCAGCCTTTGCTCCTCAGATTTGGAGGGTGGGGGAGGGGGAGGATGGGGAATAATGATTTCAACTCCCAGATCCCTAGGCGCAGTGCTCCTTGTTGTAAAACTGTGTTCCTCAACTTTGACCACTTTAAGATGTGTGGACTTCAACTCTCAGAATTCCCCAGCCAGCATAGCTTAGCAATCACATCATTTACTTAACAACTGAAGTGATTTGTTTAACAACCATGGCAAAAAAAAAGGTCATAAAATTGGGTGTAACACTTCACATCCAAGTTGCATAGCTGGCTGGGAAATTCTGGGAGTTGAAGTCCACACATCTTAAAAGTGGGCAAAGTTAAGAAACACTGTGTAGAGCAGGGCTGTCAAACTCCCGGTCCGCGGGACGGATGCGTCACGTGCTGGCCACGCCCACACCCGGTTTAGCAAAGGAGGAAAAAGTCCCGATACGCCCCGCAATGCCACCGTGACGACGTGAGTTTGACACCCCTGGTGTAGAGGATCATAGAGATGGCCTAGGACAGTGATGGCGAACCTTTTTTGGTTCGCGTGCCAAAAGGGGGGGGAATGTGGGGGATCACGTGTGTGCGTGCCCACACTCATAATTCCATGCACCCCCGCACATGCACGCATGACCCCCCTGCTCCCAGCATGCAATGGTATGCCCATTGTTCGCTCTCCCCAGGCTCCAGAGCCTTTATAGGAGCCTGGGGAGGGCGAAAACAGCCTTCCCCACCCCCTCTGGAGGCTGGAAACAGCCTGTTTCCCGACTCCCAGTGGGCCCAGAAGGCCCGAAAATCAGTTGGCTGGTGCACACATGCACGCCGGACCTGAGCTCGCGTGCCCACCGATATGGCTCCGCGTGCCACTTGTGGCACCCGTGCCATAGGTTCGCCATCACGGGCCTAGGAGAAATTATGCAACAGCAATCGGCAAAAGATGATTTAAGAAAGCTTTGGGGGGGAAAAAACCCCAATTTCCACTTTAAGAGGGAGGAAGGAAAAATACTGCCAAGCTTTCAAGATTCTGTTACTCTAGCCTAGATCAAACAAGCTGAGGTATACAATGACTTGCAGAGTCTTTCCTGTTAGGCTACCTTCAAAGGGTCAACATCCAAGATCTGAAGGGTGTTGATTTGGAGCAGGCTGCCTCGGTGTGAACATTAAATTTAGGTTCGTTGTTTGAAGTTCAGGTATGAATTTGACATCATCTTCCCAGGTTTTGTTGAATCATAACCTGTGTTTCCCCAAAAATAAGATCAGGTTAATTTTTGTTCCAAAAGATGCATTATGTCTTATTTTCGGGGAAATACGGTACTAAATGCGTCTGTCTGGCTGACGATCTTAACTGGGGCTTATTTTGGGGGTAGGGCTTATATTACAAGCATCCTGAAAAAAGCTAGGGCTTATTTTCCGATTGGGTCTTATTTTCGGGGGAAACACGGTGTTTTGTGAATCCTAACACAACCATCTCCAAAACCAGATGAATAAGACTAGGGGGGGTTCCTCCCGGTTCGGACCGAATCATCCGCACCGGTAGTGACCCACTGGTGATGTCACTGAACTGGATCAGTTGGTGCCGGTCCGCCATCTTTTTTTAATTTTTTGCGCATTTTTTCACTGTTTTGAAGGTTTTTTATTTATTTATTTTATTTTATTTGGGATTCTTATAGGCCGCCCTACTCCCTGGGGACTCAGGGCGACGTACAGCATATATAAGAACAACCAAATACTATAAAAAAAACACACACACAATAAAAACAACAATAGTAAAAATAGCAATTAAAAAGATAAAAACAACCCAAGCAACAGTCACAATCACACCGCCTGCAGGAAGAGCCATGTCTTAATGGCTTTCCAGAAGGCCAGCAAGGTGGGAATGGTTCGGATCTCTGGAGGGAGTTGGTTCCAGAGAGCCAGAGCCCCCACAGAGAAAGCTCTCCCCCTAGGGCCCGCCAACCGACATTGTTTGGTTGAAGGGACCTGGAGGAGACCGACTCTGTGGGACCTAACTGGTCATAGGGATGTGTGAGGTAGGATGCGGTCCCGAAGATAACCTGGTACTAAGCCATATAGGGCTTTAAAGATGATAAACACCTTTATCATCTTTATCAAACAACACCTTTTCCTGTTCTGTTGCTTGAAAAAGGGCCCTCCCACGCGCTCCGGGTTTAAACTGACCTTTATTCCTTCACCCGAAGCACAGCTGATCAGCTCCTCAGCTGTGTTTCGGGCCGATTCCAGTTACTGAGCATGCACGGAAACCAAATTGCACGAGGGAATGCGTGCACACGCAAGCGGAGTGAGCGCACACGTGCAAAACATCGCAATGCGAACCGGTGGCGAAGGTAAGTGGAACCCACCCCTGAATAAGATTAACATTGTTGAAAAGAATACAGGTGGTCTCAACTTACAACTACCACAATTGGAACCAGAATTTCCATTGCTAAGTAAACAGTCACTAAACAAATTGTTATAAGTTGAGGACTACCTGTAATAGGAAATGGAGTAGCAAAGCTGTGGTAGTCCCAAAAGTGCTTTTTTCAAGAGGCAACTGGACTTTCTGGTTTTTCTTTGAAGATGTTACGCTTTTCATCCAAGAAGCTTCTTCAGCTCTGACTGAATGGAGAATGGAAGGATTGATATTCCAGCTAGTCATTTGCATTCTTTTACTGAGTTATTAAGGCCACCTGGAGGTTTATCTGTGTATAAATCCTTCCATTCCACACCATCCAGTCAGAGCTGAAGAAGCTTTTTGGATGAGAAGCGAAACGTCTTCAAAGAAAAACCAGAAAGTCCAGCTGCCTCTTGAAAAAGCATCTTTGGGACAACCATGACCTGGATGACTGAGAATCTCTGCAGACTTTTAACTGTACAATTTGGGACGAACACCCTTGGAATGATGTGGGAATAGGAATGGATTTCCAGAGAAAAAGAATTGCAGACTACAGGAACCAAGAGCACCACTCAGGTGACCCTGAGGACACAGACAAACCTCCAAGTGCTTCAATGACCCTCTAAAACAGGGGTCAGCAACCCGCGGCTCTGGAGCCGCATGTGGCTCTTTCATCCCTCTGCTGCGGCTCCCGGTCGCCAGTTGGCTCCACAATTGATAGGGCTTTTGGTTAGGATATGTAGAGGAGAAAGGATGCCGCGCTAGGAAGAGACTCTATGGTGGGGGAACCGGAATTCTGGTTGGCTCCAGAATTGAACGGGGGGATTCCGGTTAGGACCTTTGTGGCTCTTTGTGTGTTTAAGGTTGCCGACCCCTGCTCTAAAAGGATGCAGAAGACCAGTTGTTTGCAAGGAATATAAATCCTTCCATTCCCCACTATCCTGTCAGAGCTGAAGAAGCTTCTGGGATGAGAAGCGAAACGTCTTCAAAGAAAAACCAGAATGTCCGGTTGCCTCTTGAAAAAGCACCTTTGGGACAACCATGGCCTGGATGACTGAGAACCCCCATAGACAAAGCTGTGGTAGTTTTTCCCCACTCCCAACTGTCTGAGGAGAATTCCCTCCTATGAAAGCAAGTCCCCTTTCCCACCCCCTCCCTTTCCACAGCTGAATTGTTACTCCTCCCCCTGAAGACAATATCCCAATTTACATCTGATTAATTAAACCTCCTACGCCAAGAGCCATTCCCAGGAGTTCCTTTGTTTATTAACCTTCTATTGTTCCGGTGGTTAATGGTAGATTCAAGGAGGGGAAGGAGGGGGAGGCAAGGAGCAGGAGATCAGAAATAATGACTTTTATAAATGAAGGCAAGCGAAAAATGCAATCTGCTTTCATCCCCTTAACACGTTCTTGGTCTACCTCGCTAAGAGGAATGGAGGGGATGGTGGGGAAAAAGGAACAGGAGAGAGAAAAAATATTTTGTTGGATTTGCCTTAGGTTAGGAAGGCATAAATATAGAATAGATAAATAAATAAAAACTGTTTTTCATATTTGGGGAGGAGGGTGTGTTGAGCCAGACTGGCTTGTTACAGGTAGTCTTTGACTTACGACCACAACTGAGCCCAAAATTTATGGTTGCTAAGCGAGGCAGTTGTTAGGTGAGTTTTGCTCCATTGAACAACTTTTCTTGCCACCGTTGTTAAGTGAATCACGGCAGTTAAGTTAGTAACATGATTGTTGAGTGAAGCTGGCTTCTCCATTGATTTTGCTTGTCAGAAAAGACGATCACATGACCCCAAGGCACTGCAACCATTATCAATAACATTTCCGTTGCCAAGTGTCCAAATTTTAATTGTTGCCATGGGGATTTGGCAACAGTTGTTAAGTGTGAAAAATGGTCATGTCACTTTTTTCAGTGTCGTCATGACTTCAAGTGGTCACTAAACGAATGGTTGTAAATTGAGGATTGCCTTTATAATGTGTTAACAATTAGCAGTGTCCAGTGTCTTTTCTTGCTTGCCAGGAAACATCTGGACCAGTGTTTCTCAACCTTGGCAGTTTGAAGATGTGTGGACTTCAACTCCCAGAATTCCACAGCCAGCAACGCTGGCTGGGGAATTCTGGGAGTTGAAGTCCACATATCTTCAAACTGCCAAGGTTGAGAAACACTGATCTGGACAAACGTTTTGCATGATTTTAGACAATCCACATGCCCCTTGGTTTGCCTGTTCGTTGGTTTGTTCCAGTTTTCATCTCATCAATCATAGAGTAACAAATATGACCTTTAAAGTCCAGATAATATGCTGTTTAGTTAAATAAGCCATGGTTATAAGTTGTTTAAACTGGTCTTCTCTGACTGCTGTTTGCTCTGCAATCACGTTTGGATATCATACGAGGCCAGTGATGGCGAACCTTTTTTTCCTTGGGTGCCAAAAGCGCGTGCACGCATGCTATTGCACGCAAGTGCCCACACCCATAATTCAATGCCCCCACCCCCTGCGCATGCACTTGTGACCTCCCCGTGCTGCCACACCCACTGTGTATGTGCGAACGATCCCCCCTCCCCGCTCCCCCGTTTCCCGACTTCGGGTGGGCCCAGTAGGCCCGTTTTTCACCCTCCCCAGGCTCCAGAGACTTTCTTGGAGGCTGGGGAGGGCAAAAACGGCCTCCCTCGCCCCCCGGAGGCCCTCCGGAGGCTGGAAATGGCCTGTTTCACGACTTCTGGTGGCCCCGGCAGGCCCGTTTTTCGCCTTCCCCAGGTTCCAGAGGCTTCCCTTGCATGCCGGCAGATATCGCTCCACGTGCCACCTGTGGGTTCGCCATCACTGTACTAGGCTGAACTATACAATAACCGGGTTTATGATATCACAAAATTGTTTATTTGATGTGAGTGGCTGTCTTACCCCATGGCATCACTAGGTGGCAGCACCTAGCTGATCTTGGCTGATCCAAAGAGCTAAGCAGGGTCAACTTTGGTTAAAGATTGGATGGGGGAATAATCAGAAAAATCCACACTGGATATTTAAAAACAAAAAAACAGAAACCCAGAAGAGAGCACTAACCAACCACCTGGCATATTTGAAGGTACCTTTATTTACACCATAGGTTTGGTTTTGCAAAGATTAGGTGGCTGCTAATAAGCACTGCTGATGTTACCTAGTTTGGGTAATGAAACATCTGCAAGAAAACATCCAAGCTCAGAGCTCAGCAAGAACTCCTCATGTGGCTACTGCGGGATTCTGTCGTAAAGAATTGCAGGCAAGGGCTACAGATACCTACAGACATGCTCCTGTGGGCTCTGAAGCAATTTCTGGAACCGGATCCAAAATGCTGCACAATCTGTTACAGTTGGGAGATTGGGTTGGCACATAAAGTTATATTTTGTTAATAAATGATGCATTATACAAATGGAAGATGATTCGTTGGCACTTCCGCAGGAGACAAAGTACCAGATTGAATGTGTAGGTCTGGTCAGATTGATTTTGGCACCACGGGAGCGAGGAATTTGGCCACAAGGCAGCAGCCACCATCTGAGTTTCTGAGCAAAGCAGATTAGGATGATTAAAAAAAAAAGATGAAAAAGAATGTGGATGGCCTTCATTAGCATCTAAGCCTGCCCTGCTAGAACAGTGGGCATACATGCGTCTGCTGCTTTACGCCTGCCTGGCCTCGGGTTGAGAGCGTGCCAGCCATATGGGAAACCTGGTATACAGGTAGCCCTCAACTGAGCCCAAAATGTACCGTATTTTTTGGAGTATAAGATGCACCTTACTTTTGAAGGAGGAAAATAGGGGAAAAAATCTACCTACCAGGTATTCATCTGGCTAGCGTCCTTAGTCTGGTCAGCTTCAGCACATTATTTTATCCCCTGGTTAGGGCTGAAAAAAATCATCTTCGGAGGGAGTAGCAATGAAAACAAGCCTGCAAAGACTGAGGGCTGGAAAAAAACTTCTTCAGAGGAAGTAGCAATGAAAGAATCCTGCAAGCGGGGAAGATCGTTAGCGCCTCGTTAGGGCTGGGGAAAAAAGCTTCCAAAAAGCTACATTCTGAGTATAAGACGCACCCAAATTTTCAGTCTCTTTTAGGAGGGGGAAATGTGCGTCTTTTTTTTTGCAATTTTTTTTATTTTTTCTCCACAACTTATACAATTCAATACACATGAACCTTAAAATACTATAATGAAATACATAGTTTTACATTATAATCAATCATTCAAAAATTATTATATTATATACAAAGAAATGATATAATAATAAAATGTGCGTCTTATAATCCAAAAAATACGGTATGTTGCTGAGACATTTGTTAAGTGAATTGGTTCCAATTTACGACCTTTCTGTCATGATTGTGAAGAGAATCACCCCCCATTGGTAAGTTAGTAAAACGGTTGTTAAGTGAATCTGGCTTCCTTCCCCATTGATTTTGCTCATCATAAAATGGGATCATGTGACCCCGGGACATTGTAACCGTCATAAATAGGAGTCAGTTTCCAAGCCTTTGAAGTTTGATTATGCGACCACGGGGATGCTGCAATGGTTGTAAGTGTGAAAAACATTTGTGAGTCTCTTTTTTTTCAGTGCGACACTAACTTCGAACGGTCGTTAAATGAACCATTGTAAGTCAAGGACTGCCTGTATTCTGTTGGGTCTTCAGAATAAAAACAGCATGATGTTCATAAGGTTATCCCTATTAATTTATTTTATTTTATTTATTTATTTTATCAAACACGTATTGGATAGTACATATGAGTATAAACATAAATTGAATACATTAAATGTATACGAATAAAAGTAAAAGGGGACAGTAGGACAGGGACGGTAGGCACGGTGGTGCGCTTATGCACGCCCCTTACAGACCTCTTAGGAATGGGGTGAGTTCCATAGTTGACAGTCTAAGGTTAAAGTTATGGGGGTTTGGGGAAGAAACCAGAGTCAGGTAGTGCATTCCAGGCATTGATCACTCTGTTGCTGAAGTCGTATTTTCTGCAGTCGACTTTGGAGCGGTTTACCTTAAGTTTGTATCTATGGTGTGCTTGTGTATTGTTGGGGTTGACAGGTAGGACATTGTAGCAGATAATTTTATGAACTACGCTTAGGTCAGACCGAAGGTGGCGTAGTTCTAAGTTGTCTTAAGTCCAGAATTTCAAGTCTGGTGGCATATGGTATTCTGTTGTGAGCAGAGAAGTGAAGGACTCTTCTCGTGAAATATCTCTGGACACGTTCAATTGTATTAATGTTTAATTGTATTAATGTCCAGAACAGGATGCGGGATGTAGTTCAGAATCGCAGGAGGAAGGGCTTTTTTCCCAGGGAGCAAAGAGACAAAGAAACTTGGAATATTTGGTATGCGGAGGGGCGGAACAGTTCTTAGGGTAAATAATTTACCCTAAGGTGATACAGGGGTGAAATTCAGCAGGTTCTGACAGGTTCTGGAGAACCGGTAGCGGAAATTTTGAGTAGTTCGGAGAACCGGCAAATACCACCTCTGACTGGCCCCAGAGTGGGAATGGAGATTTTGCAGTATCCTTCCCCTGCCACGCCCACCAAGCCACACCATGCCCACCAAGCCAAGTAAAAAAAATTGGATTTCACCACTGGGTAAATCCAATAGTTATGCAGAAAAGTGCTTTAGTCTGGCAAGATTTCTGTAGAATGGCGAGCAATAATAAAGGAACTGAAGGAACTATATACTATATATACTATTTGGTGGGAACACTAGTTGAAAGATGGAGGAATAGGGTTGAAGGCAGGGCCGTCTTAACAGCATTATGGGCCCCGGGCAGAGCAGAGTACTGGGGTTCCTACGACAACTACTCACAGGAATAAAAATGTAAATGGTCGATAAAATTAAACATATATTTATTTTATTGGCGCTTCCAACAAAACTGGTGTTGAAACATTAAAAACATGCTGTGCAGCAACAACTAATCAACATGATAAAACATTTGAACAATACACGAGACTTGAAAAACACAATAATACTCACCTGAGCCATACAGTTGCTGCATTTATACGATACAAGGTGCATTGAAGGGTTAACATACACAGCTTAGTATGGGGCCCCTATGCTCATGGGGCCCACGCAGGGGCGGGCTCCTAATTTTTTTACTACCACTCTGTGGGCGTGGCTTATTTTGTGGGTGTGGCTTGCCAGCCATGTGACCAGGTGGGCGTGGCTTCTCGGACTGCTGAAGGGAGGGGAACTGAGATAGGTCCTGCCGCCCATTCACCCTCCTCTCAGCAGCTCGAGAAGCCTCAAATGTGCGAAAATGCCTAGGATCATCACTGCATGTTTGTGGTTTCTTGGACTGCTGAAGGGAGGGGAATGGAGATAGCTCCTGCTGCCCGCTCTTTCTGCATCTCACACGCTCCCTCAGCCATCCTCCCCTGCTTGGACTCACTGTGGGGTAGGAAGGCAGCACATGCTCAGTGCCAGAAGCTCGGCTTCTGGGCATGCGCAGAAGAAAATTTAAAAAAATAAATTAATTGTTTTTTTTTAAATGGTGGCACCCAGGCACCGGCAACCAACCGTACCGGTACTCTGACGTCACCAGCGGGCCGCTACCGGTGCTATAGAGTGGACCGCACTGGTAGGAACCCACCACTGGGCGCCCACGGGCAAGTGCCCATCAGGCCCATGTGTTAAGACAGCCCTGGGAAGACCACTGTTTGGGTCACTTACATCATGCAGATGTAAGATACACGGTGTACTGGGTTGAACTTGATTTATAAAGGAAAAGCACATAGGAGTGCATTCTTACATAGAGATATGGAAGCTATAAGGGTATAATGGGGAGTGGCTGCCCATTTCTCTTCAGCCAGGGGATGCATTGGGAATTTCAGGTGTGGCTTGCTATTCTTGCCCCCCTGGATGACCTCCCCCCACTCCCCAAGGCCCCGTTCTTCATCTTTTCCCCTGATACTGTAGGTGAGCACACAGTCCTTCTAGCCCCTGCGATGGTTGGCAGCTACCTGCTGTTTTAATTTTCTAAGAATGACGCAGAACCGATCAGAAGCTCAGAAGCTTCCTTGGGAAAAAGAGCGAGGATGCTAGAGATGAAAATTGTCTTGGCAACTTCCTTGCTTTCCACTTAATTTATTTCCACTTAATTTATCCTCTAATCAATAGAATTTAGACAAATGTAAACACTGGGTGGGGTAAAGAGCCAGAAAAACACCACGTAAAAAAAGGGTCTGCTTCTACTAGTCTGTCAGGGGGAATTCAGCTAGAGCAGGGGTGTCAAACTCAAGGCCCGTGGGCCGGATCCGGCCCATGAGGTGCTTAGATCTGGCCCGCAGGGCCACCCTGGAAATGGTGAAGGACCGGTCCCGAGTGCTCTGTCAGCAAAAACTGGCTCCCGAGCACCATTTCCAGCTGCGATGGCCTCCTGCAACCCTCTGCCAGCATGTGGCCCTCCTGAGCTCTGTTTTTGCTGGCAGAGGGTTGCAGGAGGCCGTCGCAGCCGGAAATGGAGCTCGAGAGCCGGTTTTCGCTGGCAGAGCACTCGGGCTGCTACAGGCACCCCTGACATGAGTGACATCGAGCAGGCCATGCCCAATCTGGCCACACACATCCCGGCCCCCCTGAGCAGTGGTGGGATCCTGCCGGTTTAACAACTGGTTCAGTGATCGCGCACTTCGCTGAGCTTCGTGTGCGTGCGGGCACAGTTTTACGAACACCTACCTTCCGCGTTACTGCTGGGGAGAACACGGATGAGGAGCAGCAATCTGCTCTGCCATGTGAATCAGCTGAGAAGATATAAATCAGTAAAGCACAGGGTTGGGTGGGCAGGCCCGCCTGATCGGCGGAGCAAATCAGTTCGCTCCCAGCTGATTGTCAGAGCATCCGGTTCACCCGAATCGGTCCGAACTGGTAGAATCCCACCCCTGCGTCCTGAGATCAAACACAAACCTGATGTGGCCCTCAGTGAAATTGAGTTTGACACCCCTGAACTAGAGGAAATAAAGAGAAGGAAGTCATGCCAAGGCGAGATCCTGAAAGGTTTTGACGCAAGGACAAGATTTGTTTGCTGTCAATGGAAGAGCAATCAATTTATAACTCCGAGGGGAGGAAGCTCCCCCACAGCTAGGATCCCGAATGTTCAAAGCCTCAGCTCAAATGGCAGACCTGCGCAGGCGGGAGAGTTATTTGGAGCTCTTCCTGACTCCCTCAAGCCATGACATTTTTCTTTAATTCCTTTTCATTTTATCCAATTGCACAGTTTGGATATTCTACCTCAGAGGAATTATTTCCTTCAAATGAGACTTCGTCAGCTGCATCGCTTCCAGCTCACGTTACAGCCGACGTGTGTGCATGGAGAATTATCTTCCCCTGGCAGAACAGTCTAAGTGTTCATACTTCTCTAATGGATTAGAGCGTACGACTGGAGATAACTGGCCAAGTTTGGAAGCTGGGCTCGTTTGTGATTGCGAGATGTTATCGATGGTGGAAAGTTTATTTCAGATTTCACAATCCTGGGGTCCTCCAGATGTGTGTGGGACCAGAACTCCCTACTTGCAATCCAAACTTGCCTTGGCAACAACTTTGTTCTACTGCCCCATGGGGTCCTACCTTCATCCCATCTTCAACATCCACCTTACTCCAGTAGGAGCATAAGCCCTCCACGCCCTCCTATTTCTGGAGAGCAGCAGAGGTGGTATTCAGCCGGTTCGGACCGGTTCTGGTGAAAATTTTGAGTAGTTCGGAGAACCAGCAAATACCACCACTGGCTGGCCCTGCCCCCTTTCCTGCCCCTTCCAGGAGTCCCCACGCGGCCCATTTTGGCTCCCAGGTAAGTGCAGGGAGGCCCACTAGACCCAAAACGGGACGCAGTGGTTGCGGCACGTTCCCACCCACCCCCGTGGCCCATTTTTGCTCCTAAGGGGCTGCAGGGAGGCCTAGCCTGTAAGGCTGGGGTGCCCAATCGATCTATTCGCTGCCTCTCAGCCTCCCAGCTGATAGGCGTGATCTTTTTTTGTTGCCCTGCACAGGAGAACGGAGCCGGAAAGCAGGTTAGTGGGGTGGGGAGGGAATGGTGATTTTGCAATATTTTTCCCCTGCAACGCCCACCAAGCCACGCCCACAGAACCAGTAGTAAAAATATTTGAATCCCACCCCTGCAGGAATGCATAACATCACCCTCAACCGACTTCCTGCCAACAGCTAACATAATCTCTGCTGGCCTTTTCTAACTCTACATCACAAGCGGTTGTCTCCAAAGGTACATTTTTTTTTCCAAGAGGCAACTGGACTTTCTGGTTTTTCTTCATAAAGAAGCTGCTTCAGCTCTACCTGGACGATGACTGAATATTTCCATTCCCCGCCACCCAGTGAGAACAGAAGAAGCTTCTTGAATGAAAAGCGAAATGTCTTCAAAGAAAAACCTGAAAGTCCAGGTGCCTCTTGAAAAAAAAGCACCTTTGGGACAACCATGACCTGGATGCCTGAGAATCTCCATAAACAGGGCAAGGGAGCATTATGTACCTTGCCTTCAGTTGCATATATAAAAAGGATAGAAGATTGTGCAACACGCTTGAGTACAGATTGACCCAATGGGCTTGGTTTACACAACACAGCCATTTCGCTCAGCTTACTGTGCTGTGCCAATGTGGCGGTGAGTTTTTCAACTGACTTCTGTTCAACTTCCTGTGTGAAGGCAGCCATTATGTCATCAGTGTAATTAGGCAGACCCTGGATGACTGAGAATCTCCACAGACATCACAAGTGGTGTTTTCCATCTTGTGCCACCCTCAATTCTTTGGAAGTGAGGAACCTTCTCTCTGGTCCCTGCAATCTGTGACGGAGAGGTCCCCTCACTTCCAGTTACTGCTCACTGCCTTCCACTTTTTTAAAAAAAGTTCATTCATGATGATGATGTGTCTCGGGTGCAACCCTAAAACACCTGGAGAACCATCCTAACACCATCGGCATTGACAAAATCACCATCAGTCAATTGCAAAAGGCAGCTTCACTTGGAACAGCTTACATCTTGTGACTATATCTTTAACACCATCAAACACCATCAAACTATCTATCCCAGGTCCTTGGGAAGGACTCGAGAGGTGGACAAAAATGCCAAATCGAGTCTGAACATCTGGCTGACTGGGCAACGAATCATAATAATTAGGGATTAGCCATTAGGGCATACCAGAATACAAAATATAAAATAAGAACAATAAAAGGCCACGTGTTACCAAATAAAGTAAAAGGCTAACTAAAAGAAAATGTAAATCATATTTTGCAATAGCACTTAGACTTATATACCACTTCATAGTGCTTTAAAGCCCTCTCTTAGCGGTTTACAGAGTTCAGCATATTGCCCCCAACAATCTGGGTCCTCATTTTACCCACCTCAGAAGGATGGAAGGCTGAGTCAACCTTGAGCCTGGTGAGATTTGAACAGCTGAACTGCTGAACTAGCAGTCAGCTGGAGTAGCCTGTAGTAGCTGCATTTAACCACTGCACCACCTCGGCTCCTATTTGTCTTCCCCCTCCCTACAATTTACCCCAGTCAGACCCACATACGCAGTTCTCAGTTGTACTGTTTTCTTCAGATAGAGTCATGATCAGGGACGGGATGTTGGGGGTACGCAAGGATTCGGGAGAACCTCTAGCTAAGATTCTGTGCAGTTCAGAGAACCCCCAAATCCCGCTCCTGGCTGGCCCCGCCCTGCCCCTCCCAGGAGTTCCCACGCGGCCTGTTTTAAATGCAGGGCACACGCGGAGGCTCGGGGAGGGCAAAAAACGGGCCTACCGGAAGTTTGGGAAGGCTGGAAATGGGCCCGTTTCCAGCCTCCAGAGGGCCTCTGGAGACTGGCAAGGCCGTTTTCACCCTCCCGGAGACTCAAGGAAAGCCTCGGAGCCCGGAAGGACAAAAATGCCCCCCCTGCTGTGGTGCAGGAGGCTGACTAGGCCACGCCCACCATGGTCATGCCCACCCAGCAACCAGGCAGAGGTGCTAGAAGCAGGAAGATTCACCAATGCATCCAGACAAGTTTACAGCTGTTCGTAGTGTGGTCTGAAAATGGTCCTTCCTCAAGCCTCCAAATTGGAAACAATCCAGCAGCAGAACTGCAGAACTTGGCGTTGCTTAGCAACTCTGGGTCACATCCAGGCAAATCTGGGTCAACAGTTAAGCTTTGCTGCCCTTGAGGGTGGAAGCCTCTTCATATGAGCCAAGAGAATTAGTTGGTTGGCTTCACACAGCAGACCAAAGCCGTAAAGGAACCCACGCATCTCCTATAGCCGTGATGGCATCACCCCAGTTCAGCTCCACCGCGTGCGCCTCCCGCTGACCAACTGGTCTTCGGATCTCTGTCATGCATCCATGGGAGTGGGGCATGTGCAGGGGGGTGGGGGCATGGGGGGACCCACATGCACATGTGGGGGGCACGTGTGGGGGTGCATGTGCATCCGTGGGGGCAGGGCGGGGCACATGGGGGCATTGGGGTGAGGCCCCTGTGGGGGCCATGTGCACATGCAGGGAGGGCGGGGCGCATGCACGGGGCGCACACACATTGCATTTTGGGGGTTCATGCATGTGCATTTGCATGTGCTTTGGGCACTCGGTCCGGAAAAAGTTAGCTATCACTTTTCTATAGATTGTAAATGCTGTTCTTATACAGGTAGTCCTTGATTTACGGCTGGTTGCTTAGTGACCGTTCAAAGTTACAATGGTCTTCCAAAAGGGACTTAATGGCCCTGTTTCAAAGTTCTGACATTGCCCTCCTGATGGTCACCTGACAACATTTTGGGCTCTTGGCAACTGGCCCTCATTTAGGGCCGTTTGCTGTACCCCACAAACAGGTCACCCCAATTTGCAACCATTTTGCCAGAAACCGAGGTTTACTTCTGATTTCTAACAAACACCAACCCATAGCGAGCAATGGATTCGCTTAATGACCATGGGGTTTGCTTAACAACCACTGCAAAAGTCATTAAAAATGGGCCCAGGCATGCGGTGACCTGTTTTACAAACATCATGACTTACAACCGTATTTGCCAGGGTCAATTGCAGTCGTAAGTTGAGGATTACCTGTAGAAGAAGTTTGCGCTCTTGGAAGTCCTAAGTGGTGCAGTTTTAATTTCATTTATCTGTTTTTTCAGCCACTGGGAGGCATGGCTGGTGAGACTGTGGCAGGGGTAAAATGCACTTACCTTTCCTACCAGCTTGCTAATGTGCACGCTCTCTCACACCGTCATCTGCGCATACGCAAAGCCTTCTGTGCATGCGCAGAGGGTCAAAACCGGGAAGTGATGACATTACGGTTTGGGGGGGGCTCTGACTCACCGAACCACCTGCCGCCGGAGCTACCAGTACGCATGAGCCGGATAGAGCCGGCTGCATTTCACCCCCGGACTGTGGAGTATGGATCCAAAGCAGTTGTGAAATCCAAATTTTTTACTACCGGTTCTGTGGGCTGGCTTGGTGGGCGTGGTGTGACTTGGTGGGCGTGGCTTGATGGGCGTGGCAGGGGAAGGATATTGCAAAATCTCCATTCCCACCCCACTCTGGGGCCAGCCAGAGGCGGCATTTGCCGGTTCTCCAAACTACTCAAAATTTCCACTACTGGTTCTCCAGAACCTGTCAGAACCTGCTGGATTTCACCCCTGATCCAAAGCTTATTTGGGTGCTCTTTCTTGCATTTTCCTTTTTAACATAGTTAAAAAGATTTGGGCCTTTGGAGGCCAACCAGACTTCTAATCTTATCCTTGGCAATCAATCTCCAAATCTCTGCTTTGGCTGCTCTTCCAGAACAAAACAGATTTATAAAACAAAATAAAACTCCAAGGTAGTGGCAGAATGCCAACATAAATGTAAAACTAAATCCACGCATATGAAAACAGCAGGCTTGAACTTTAAGACTATCCCAAATGTCTATATAAAAATATAAGCTAAATCCACCTCAAGCAGCCAGTGTCCCAACAATGCCATATGATTAAAACAACGGTACTGAAGATGAGGCCAGACAAATAACTCAACAGCAGCTGAACCAATAAAGCAACTATCTTGTATCAGTTTGAACTGAATTGCCAAACTCTGCTCTGCATCTTTCCGGCCTGCCTGATTGGAAGTACTCTATCTTCCCAACTTTTTAAACTATTTTAACAGCCCTTGGTGTTCTCTGAGCTTGGTTGTTTTCTTGCATATGTTTCTTTCTTTCTTTCTTTCTTTCTTTCTTTCTTTCTTTCTTTCTTTCTTTCTTTCTTTCTTTCTTTCTTTCTTTCTTTCTTTCTTTCTTTCTTCTTTCTTTCTTTCTTTCTTTCTTTCTTTCTTTCTTTCTTTCTTTCTTTCTTTCTTTCTTTCTTTCTTTCTTTCTTTCTTTCTTTCTTTCTTTCTTTCTTTCTCTTTCTTTCTTTCTTTCTTTCTTTCTTTCTTTCTTTCTTTGTTTGTTTGTTTGTTGCATTTGTATGCCGTCCACTCCACAGAGACTCTTTACCCAAACTAGGTAACATCACCAGTGCATGGCATCAGTGCAGACTTCAGACTTGCAAGATTCTATTAATATAGCTTTACAATAACGTAGATTCAGCTCATCTGGTCATATTTCCCATCTGATTTATTGGGGGAGGAGGGGGGCTAACGGGAAAGCATAAGGACAGGTAATGTTACGCAGCAGAGAAATCAGGAGATCCAGGCAATTCAAATGGGTAATAAAGATTTATTGCAAGCTTAAGCTCTCTACAAGAATCTGAACTACTAACGGTCAAAGCAATTTGGAGGTAGATAAGGAATTCACGGTGGACTTAGATCTCTTGTGGACGAGAAGGGACTCATGATTGATGATGCGTTTGACCCTTCCCCTCGGGCTCAGCTTGGTCATCTCCTACAGGTGGCAGGTAACAGCAGGTGAGAAGCAGTCAGCCGGCATAGAGCTTAGCAATCAGGGCAGCAAATATTACACTGGTATTCCTTTCTGCAGCTCCTGTGTTGATGGACAGCACTAGTCCTCTGGTTGAGCCCAGAATTAGTCACTCCCTCCCCAGATTGGTCTTCCTAAATTTACATTTGAAAGATGTCTTTGATTCTTTGGACTTTGGCACAGGTAAATTATTAAAGTGAGAAGCACTCTGAATTACTACACAAAATCTGGAACTCTATAATATGTAGACGGTTATTTATTTATTCTACTTTTATTTAGTATTATTATTTATGAGATTTATCCCATTCATTTAATACTGCCCTGGGCGGTATTGATTTAATTAACTTTTTTTTTTACTTTGCCAGTGGTTCAGCTCCAAACGTCACCTTTGCAGCAACCAGCCAGTGTTATCTTGTAAAACAAACATACACACAAAGGCATATAAACATATAAACAAGGACACCATGCACACTATTAATGTTGAAGCCGTTCTTAAAACTAATCCCAGCATTTAAGGGAGGCATAATAGCAGCAACACATCACAAAACACCCAGTGGGGCTTAACCAGTGGTGGGATTCAATTTTTTTTACTACTGGTTCTGTGGGCGTGATTTGGTGGGCGTGGTGTGGCTTGATGGGTGTGGCTTGGTGGGTGTGTCAGGGGAAGGATACAGCAAAATCTCCATTCCCTCCCCATTCCAGGGGAAGGATACTGCAAAATCCACATTTCCTCCGGATCAGCTGGGACTCGGGAGGCAGAGAATAGATGGGGCAGGGCCAGTCAGAGGTGGTATTTACCGGTTCTCCGAACTACTCAAAATTTCTGCTACCGGTTCTCCAGAACTGGTCAGAACCTGCTGAACCCCACCTCTGGGCTTAACCCACAAATGTTTGGCTGAACAAAAAGATCTCTAGGAAGGAACTAAGAAGGAAAGAAGCGCAAAGGAGAGATATTCACTTCTGTGTGTCTCTATGCATATAATTGTCTTAAACATCAAACCAACAAATTGCTTAGGATGTACCGGCCCCTTTAACTTTCAACTCAGAATCTGTTTAACTGGTTACTGATTAAGCCAAGACCCATGAATCTAAAAATAAGCCAGGTGAGATGCCAGCATGAGGGTTGCCTGTGAAGTTTCCTTTCCCTTGTCTCTAAAGAGTTGGCATAGGGACTGGTCCTTGAGGGAACCCCCTGTCTCTGATCACATCTGCCCTGACTCTAGGGGGCGGTGCTCATCTCCATTTCAAAGCCAAAGAGCCAGTGCTGTCCGAAAACGTCTCCGTGGTCATGTGGCCAGCATGACTAAATGCCGAAGGCACACGGAATGCTGTTACCTTCCCACCAAAGGTGGTCCCCATTTTTCTACTTGCATTTTTTTTACGTGCTTTCGAACTGCTAGGTTGGCAGAAGCTGGGGCAAGTAACGGGAGCTCACTCCGTTACGCGGCACTAGGGATTCGAACCGCCGAACTGCCGGCCTTTGTGATTGACAAGCTCAGCGTCTTAGTCACTGAGCCACTGCGTCCTGTATTGACATGCTGTGGATTCCTTCAATTAATCTATTACAGGGGTCTTCAAACTTGGCAACTTTAAGACTTGTGGACTTCAACTCCCAGAATTCTCCAGCCAGCTATGCTGAGTTGAAGTCCCTATGCTGGCTGGAGAATTCTGGGAGTTGAAGTCCACAAGTCTTAAAGTTGCCAAGTTTGAAGACCTTTGATCTATTGGGACCACAGAAGAGTGCCTTCTCTGTAGCAGCACCTGCCCTCTGGAACCAGGTTCCCCCCATGATCTGGATGACCCCCCCCCACTCTACAATTTTGAAAAGACCCATGATGACCTGGCTCTTTGCCCAAGGGTTTGGTAAGGGGGAGGGAGACACCTCACTTCATCATGCTTGGCTTCTTTTATCTTTATCTCCCTTTTATGTTTTATTGATTTTATTGTTTGCTTGTTGTGAGCCAGCCAGAATCAGCAAAGAATGATGATAATTCCAGAAGGGTCAAGGGATGCGACCATCTTAATGTTCTGTCTTCCCTTGGATTGCTGGATTGCATTTATATAGCCCGACTTTCCTCTAGGAACCTAAGAGGATATAGAGAGAGGCGACACATATTTTAGCCTTACAACATGTTAACCTGTTGCAGCAGATTGGACTGCAAGTTCATACGTGTTGTGGGGAAGGTGCTGGGTTAGAAACCAGGAGAATGCCAGTTCTGCTCCTGCTTTCCTTAGGCATGGAAACCAGACAGGTGACTCTGGGCAGTCTCACCCTTGCAATAGTATCTGTGAGACCAGGCGAAGAGATGCAGCCTAGGGAATAGTCAGATAAGAGATGGCATAGCCAGCAGCTGGACAATGGGTGGAGCAAGAGGCTCCGGGGGTTCTTGGACTGTAAAGTTCTTGGACTGTAAAGATGTGGGTGGGAGAATGGGACTTTTCAAGTCTTTCAAGATTTTGTTAATGTAGCGTACAATAAAATAGAATTAGCTTGTCCGGCCATGCGTCTTGTTTGGTTTGCTTAGTAAGACTGATACTCACTCAGCCTCTACTCACCTCACAGCTGTTATGGGGAAAACAGGGCAAGGGATCCCCAAAGCTTGCCAGCAGAGTTCATGAGAGCCCCAACACTTGCGACCTTCAAGGAGAGACTGGACTGCCATCTGTCTCAAATGGTGTAGGAACTCCTGCTTGAGCCGGGGGTTGGACTAGATGACCTACAAGGTCCCTTCCAACTCTAATAATAAATCTAAATCTAAAGGTGCTTCTTTCAAGAGGCAACTGGACTTTCTGGTTTTTCTTTGAAGACGTTTCGCTTCTCATCCAAGAAGCTGCTTTAGCTCTTCAGAGCTGAAGAAGCTTCTTGGATGAGAAATGAAACGATCTTCAAAGATAAACCAGAAGGTTCAGTTGCCTCTTGAAAAAAGCACCTTTGGGACAACCATGACCTGGATGCCTGAGAATCTCCATAGACAGGGCAAGGGAGCATTATGTACCTTGCCTTCAGTTGCATATATAAAAAGGATAGAAAATTGTGCAACACGCTTGAGTACAGATTGACCCAATGGGCTTGGTTTACACAACACAGCCATCTCGCTCAGCTTACTGTGCTGTGCCAATGTGGCAGTGAGTTTTTCAACTGACTTCTGTTCAACTTCCTGTGTGAAGGCAGCCATTATGTCATCAGTGTAATTAGGCAGAGCATTCTGTGTTAAATGCAGGTTCCTAGGGGAAGCATTAGGCCATTGATTTCCTGCAGAGGAAACGTAGTGCCTTGCCTCTTTCAGTTTTATTTCCACCAATGTTCAGACTTCTCTGTACAGCCACCCACTCTGTCTGCTCCCTTCTCTTGCCAAGTGGGAGAAAACCAGCTCTTGCCACTAAATTCTGGCTGCAGGCTTAACAGATTAACAGAGTTGGAAGGGACCTTGCAGGTCATCTAGTCCAACCCCCTGCCCAAGCAGGAGACCCTACATCTGCCTCTACCTAGGATCGAACTCACAACCTCCTGATTGTGAGGCGAGAGCTCCACCTCTAGGCCACAAAAGCCCATCTTTGCACTTGCTCCACCATATCAATGATGCAGAACATCAGCTCCTTGTTGCCATCTAGTGGTATACAGAATTTTTGCAATCCAGATCAGGTAATCTTGTCTTAATACCCTAGCATAGGGCTAGGCAACTAAGGCCTCTTTGCAACCTGTGGACTTCAACTCCCAGAATTCCATGCGAAATTCCAAGAGTTGAAGTCCATAGGTTTGTAAAGGGGTCATTGTATTACATTGTAATCTGCGAAATCCAGCCATGAAAGGATATGCGTGGGTTTTGAAATCGTTTTAACTGTTTTAATGTTCAATTATGTTTTTAATATTTATTATGTTGTTAAGCCGCCCAGAGTCCTTTGGGAGTTGGGCGGCATATAAATTTGATTAAATAAATAAATAAATAAATAGTTGCCCACCCATGGACTGGGGTATTAAGGCAAGATTAACTGATCTGGATTGCAAACATTCTGTGTACCACTAGATGGCAACAAGGAGCTGATGTCCTGCATCATTGATAGGGTGGATCAAGGGCAAAGTTGGGCTACCAAGATGATGAAAGAAGATTTGAAAGACCTGGGAATGTTTAGCTTGTAGAAGGGACTGTTGAGAGGGGACATGAGAGCTGTCTTCAAATACCTGAAGAGCTTCATATTGCAGTAGGTTTGGACTTGCTCCAGATGGTAAAACTAGAAAAAATACTGTAGGATGAAACTTCAAGGTAGTAGATACAGATTAGATGCAAAGGAGAACTTCTTGACTGTCCATCATGGTTTCTTCTACTTCATTGGAGGTTTCCAGAGGCTGGATAATCACCTATGGAGATGGTATAGTGAATCCTGCAGTATGCAAGGAGTTAGACTTGATGATCTCTAAGGTACCTTCCAGCTCTATGATATCTACTGATCATCTGAATATTTGCAGCCCAGATCTGGCAGGCATCATTTATTTATTTTTATTTATTTTATTTATTTGTCAAACATGTACAGGATAGTAGTTGTTTGCATAAACATAACACAAGTAAAAAGTACCGATAATAGAAGACAATAGGACAGTAGGACAGGGACGGTAGGCATGCCCCTTACAGACCTCTTAGAAACGGGGAGAGGTCTACTGTAGATAGTCTAAGGTTAAAGTTTTGGGGGTTTGGGGAGGAAATCATGAAGGTGTTCTATTTCTTGTCATGCGTGCAGATACAGATTTCCTTAACCGAAACTTTGAAATTCTAGTTAAAATGTGCTGGCTTTGTTTATACATTACAACAGTTTAAAAATGTGGCTTGTTTTATTTTTAACTGAAATATTCACTGAAGTTTATGGACTTTAATCTGTGGCTTATATTGTACTGAACTAGTTAGCCAATTGCAGATTGGTAACGTTTAATAAGTAGATAAACAAGCCAGAGTTAAGCAAATTATGCTTAACACAGTCTGTAAATCCAGTCATCTGACAACATAATTTTGACTCATTCAATACCCATAACCGCATGCTGCATTTGTTGAAAAATCTGGATTCCATTAAAATGCAGTTTGTGATTCAGCATGTTGTGGGAATTTGGTTATTTTTTGTGGGGAGGGGGAAAGTTGTGTATATTATGTTATTGGTTTCTTTATTTGAGCCTAGCATGAAAACAATGATTGTTTTATTCAACTGGGTTGTAAGCTTGGTATGCTGTGGAAAATCAGCTGAGTGTGTGTGTGTGTGTGTGTGTGTGTGTGTGTGTGTGTGTGTGTGTAGACCAGGGGTATCAAACTCGATTTCATTGAGGGCCGCATCAGGATTATGTTTGACCTTGGGGGCTGAGTGGGTGTGGCCAGGGTGGGTGTGGCCAGCTTCACATCACTTGTGTTGGGGGGGGGCTGAGGCGGCCCAAGCGCCCTGGCAGCGAAAATGGAGCTCGGGAGGGCCACGCGCAATCGCAGCCTCCCGAGCTGCGTTTTCGCTGACAGAGGCACCGCGGACCAGTCCTTGGCTGTTTCCAGGGCAGCCCTGCAGGCCAGATCTAGGCACCCCACAGGCTGGATCCAACCCTTGGGCCTTGAGTTTGACACCCTTCATGTTGACAGTGAGCTAAAGGCAAATGTAAGAAACTGTTGTGTGATCTTTGTAACCCCAAGTGCAGTACATCACCACCTGACCCGATTGTAATATTTAAAATCTATCTGCAGGGTTTTAATAAACCTCTACATTTTCTTCTGCTGATCTCTCTGCCTTACAACTTAAATACATGCTATGTTTTAGGATGGCTACATTTTCTTTCTTTTTTTTTTTTTTTTGTAGTTTCGTGTCCACAGTCCTAGTGCAAACAGAAACCGACTGTATCTTGTCTCCAGCATGATCTAATTTTCCATGCAGTCTTAGGTCTACCGAGAAGTAGCTCCAATTGAGTTCAATTATAGATTTACTTGGGGATAAATATGCACAACATTGCAGCCTGACACCATCTGTTTCCTGTCTCTGGATGGCCAGGAAGTAGAGTTTCTAGATTTTGCCCTTGGAATTTCAGCTTGGCTTTACTCAATCTCCCCTTCATTTAACCAGTCCAAAAAAACACACACACCAAGGAACAGCCTGTTCCCAAGTAATCATCAAGCTTTCTCAATACTTGGAATAAAAAGTGGGATCTTGCGAAGACCCTTTAGAGCAGGTGTGTCCAACCTTTTGGCTTGCCTGGGCAGCACTGTGTGAAGAGGAATTGTCTCGGGCTGCATGTAAAATATATATAATGCAGTTTAATGTATTTAAATGCACATATTGTTAATAGTTTACGATCTTGTGGGACCGCATTATTAGCTGTCCAAGGCTGCAGGTGGCCTGGACATGCCTGTTTTAGAAGCTCCTCATAGGGCAGTGATGGTGAACCTATGGCATGCACGGCAGAGGCGGCACACAGTGTCCTCTTTGTGGGCACGCGAGCCGTCGCCCCAGCTCAGCTCCACCGCGCATGCGCGTGTGCCTCCCACCGGCCAGCTGTTCTTTGGGTCTCTGCCATGCATGCGCAGGTGGCGGAGGGCATGCGTATAGGTAGTCCTCAACTTATGATCACAATTGAGCCCAAATTTCTGTTGTTAAGTGAGACATTTGTTAACTGAGTTTTGCCCCATTTTATGACCTTTCTTGCCACAATTGTTAAGTGAATCATTGCAGTTGTTAAGTTAGTAACCTGGTTGTTAAGCAAATCTGATTTAGCTAGTCAAAAGGTCACAAAAGGGGTTCACATGGCCCCAGGACACTGCAACTATCATAAACCATATGAACCAGTTGCCAAGCATCTGAATTTTGATCATGATTTGAACATGATCATGGGGATGTTACAAATCATAAGTCACATTTTTCACTGCTGTTGTAACTTTGAACGGTCACTAAATGAACTGTGGTAAGTTGAGGACTCTGTGTGTGTGTGTGTGTGTGTGTGTGTGTGTGTGTGTGTGTGTGTGTATACACAGGTACACATACAGAGAGGTGCCTAGAAGTTAAGCTAAGGTTACGTTTGATTTACTTTGGCCACGTCATGGGTGTGAATTCATTGGAGAAGGCAGTGATGCTAGGAATGGTTAGGGGAACAAAAAGAACGGGCAAGCAAAGAACAGGCTGGCTTGATAACACCAAATCTGATGGCAACGATTGAAAGAATCTCTGCTTGAAAGGTTAGCAGGGAGAGTAGTTGCCTACAGAATTGGCAAGAGTCAGACACGACTAAACCAGTGGTGGGATTAAATTTTTTTTACTGCCGGTTCTGTGGGTGTGGCTTGGTGGGCGTGGCATGGTGGGTGTAGCAGGGGAAGGTTACTGCAAAATCCCCATCTCCTCCCGATCAGCTGGGACTCGGGAGGCAGAGAATAGATGGGGGCGGGGCCAATCAGAGGTGGTATTTACCGGTTCTCCGAACTGCTCAAAATTTCCGCTACCGGTTCTCCAGAACTGATCAGAACCTGCTGAAACCCACCTCTGGACTAAACGGGTTAAAACGATAACAAATCTATGAGATCCCAAAAGGTGCTTTTTTCAAGAGGCAACTGGACTTTCTGGTTTTTCTTTGAAGACGTTTCGCTTCTCATGCAAGAAGCTTCTTCAGCTCTCAGAAACGTCTTCAAAAGAAAAAAACCAGAAGGTCCAAGTTGCCTCTTGAAAAAAGCACCTTTGGGACAACCATAACCTGGATGCCTGAGAATCTCCATAGACAACCGCATGAGACGAACGATTTCCGACCCAAGCCGGTGCCACATGGACCTGCCAACCAAGGGATCCTCCCCGTAACCACCATTTGTACAGCAACTTCCTGGACTCCCCCGCGCCTTGTTCTGTCCGGGAAGGTCAGATAAAAGCAACCGAAAGCACCGATCGGAGGCGGCTAATCCGTCCCCGGCGCACGGGGGCTCTCAAGGCCCCCCGCGCTGGAGCTGACCCTGCCCGGCCCAGCGTGGCTGGAAGCTGCTTCCTGCTCGCGCCGCCGCCGCCAAGCGCAAGGCCGGGGAGCGCGCGGTGCCTCCCGCCGCCTGGCACCGACCGACCGACTGACTGACCGGCGGCTCTGAGCTCCAGGTCGGGCAGGGTTTCAAGGCGCCGGAGCCTCCCGCCAGCCTCTCTGGGCGAAGGAGGAGCGAAGGCGGGGCGGTCCCGGAGCGCGCAGGGGAAAAAAAAAAGTTTTGCCCGGAGTTTGTGCAGGCGCCGAAGGAGCGGGCATCTCCGAGGATGGACGCCCTCAAATCCGCCGGCAGGGCCATCATCCGCAGCCCCAGCATCGCCAAGCAGAGCTGGGCCAGCGGCCGGCACAAGAGTAAGTCCGCCGGCGGGAAGCACCGGAGCCCTTCGCCTGCCTCCCCGGCTCAGCTCGGGGCCTTCCCCGCTCGGGGGGGGGGGGCAAAGGGGGCTCCGCATCGCCTGGCATAGGTGGGGGGGGAACCCTAAGCCTTTTTTTCTACAGGGAGGGGCAGGGCAAGCGGAGAAAGACGAAGGTGACGGCATTTCGCGGGGAAGGGAGGGGGGAAGGTAGAGGAGGAACGGGGTTCCCCCCTGGCGGCCGCGGGGATCCCCCTGGGTTGGGGACGAGGGGGCCGGCTCGCGCGGCCCAGGAATCCCAGCAAAAGTGGAAGCGTTGCTGCGGCGTCGCGCGCCGAAAGTAACTTTGTGTCAGCCAACTTTTGCACGGAGCAGCCAGCCGGCGGCTCTCCCCGAATAGCAGCCGCCTTCCCCCGGCGCGCGGTGTCTCATTTCCCGGTGTCCGATCGGAAGAGCGCCAGTCCGGAGTGGGAGCTTTTAGCGCCTTCCGAGCAGAAGGGTCGTTTTTCAACCTTTTGCAACTTTAAGAGGCGCCTTAAAGTTGGTAAGGTGGGGGGACGTTGGCTTATTGTCGTTCTCTAACTTTCCAATTCTGTCCCCCCCCCCCCAATCCTCATGCGTTTTGAACTACCGTTCCCAGAATTCCTAGCAAGTGACTGTCCTGGCTGGTTATGCCGGGACTCGTAGTCCGAATGTGATCTGGAGGGAAAGTGGGTCGTCTTTCACGGGTTTTGCTATCGGGCACGCGTTCTTTCAGTCTTTTTTTAAAGGTCTTTAAAATGGTCTTGCAGCTGAAAAGAAGTGGTAAGAATGCAAACACCGGAAGTGTCAAAGAACACTTGCCTCCCTCTCCATTTGCAACCGACATAATTGCCTGCTACGTGTTGCTGCAATTTCTGCTGTTTGCTTTGTTAAAATTTCTACTGTTAAAGCAGGACTTTATCCCCTTTTTTTGCGCTCTGATAGGACTGTATATAAATATTAACAAGCGTTTCCTTGCCACACTGATTTCTCTGCGGTTGTCTCTGTGGGTTGTACAGGAAATATAAACCGCTCTTTAAAAGGTGAGAGATTCAAAGCCTCCTTTAGCCAGGGTGAGATTAAGCCACCATTAATCCCCTAACAGGTTAGGATTCTACACAGTCCTTACCTGGAGTCTTCCAGATTAACTCCATTTTTAACTTCCAGAACTTTGGAATCTGGGCTCTTGGCATCCAAAGCATAGGCTTACAAATTCCCAGTTGAAAAATAAAAAAAAAATTCCATGGAAGGTGAGCCATGTGAGTGAGCGTTTGATATTATGAAATTAGACAATTTCATTATCTCGCTGTACCTATTATTCCCGGTTAGCAAATTGAGGTTACCTGTTCATGAGATCCAGCTGACGGTTGGGTGGATGGAACAACAACAGATATTTCTTAACTGGATTTAAATGCCACTCCAGTCAGAAGTGAATCTTAAATGGCTTACATGCTTCCGAACAGTAATAGGATTAAAAACAAAATGCAGCAACAAATGTGCATTATCCAGACACCCAGGAACAACCATAACAGATAAATGTTCATTCTCCTTGACGGATCAAATGCAACCTTGAAGGCCCACTGAAGCGGTTCAGATCTGCCTAAATCGCTTTCCTAAAAATTAATAGCCCCGGCTCTTTGGAACCAGCTACCGCCGGAGATCCGTACCATTTAGAGAGCCGAGGTGGTGCAGCGGTTAGAGTGGGGTACTGCAGGCCACTTTAGCTGACTGTGATCCTCAGGTCAGTGGTTCAAATCTCACCGGCTCAAGGTTGACTCAGCCTTCCATCCTTCCGAGGTAGGTAAAATGAGGACCCAGATTGTTGGGGGCAATATAAATATACATTGCTTACTGGTGTAAACCGCTTAGAGAGTGCTTGCACTGTGAGGCGGTATATAAATGTCACTAATAAATAAATAATAAATAAATAATCCCCACCTTGTTGGCCTTCCGGAAAGCCGTAAAGACCTGGCTTTTCCGACAGGCCTGGGGATAGTGACCTTATGGAATGAGTTAAAGAGGTTGCCCCTTGAATGTTATGAGCTGCCCAGAGTCCTTCGGGAGTTGGGCGGCATATATGTGTGTGTGTGTGTGTGTGTGTGTGTGTGTGTATATATAATATATATATAAATATAAATAATATAAATATAAATAAATAAAGGACTCCTGAAGGACTCTGGGCGGCTCATAACATTATATTATATATTATATATATTATATAAATATAATATAAATATAAATAATATAAATTTAAATAAATAAATAGTGGTGGTCTAACCTGGTATCTGGGGAAGATACTGCTCCAGAGAAAGGGGTGTTTATGTTATTTCTTTCTCTGTGGGTTCTTATGGGCCTTGCCCTAAACTCCAGTGATTGGGCTGATAAATAAAGACAATGAAATAAACAGATGGGAATCCAGACAGCTGTGATCTTCATTCAGCTGAATAGATCTAGTTTGAAAAGAGCAGGCTCCGCTGATCAGAATGATGTAATTCGGACTCTTCTATTTATAAAACCATCCGGCGTTGTCCTTCTTTTGATGTATGACATATAGTCATATATCATCTTAATATCTGACAAGAGGTGACTTCTTGTGACTCTTGAGGATGCAAAGAACAATGGACCATTACTCCAAATATGTCCTGCAAATCTGAAGGGGTTATGAGCTAATGATGCAATATATGTCTTTTGTGTTGTGAAAATGGATGGAAATAACATGATTTCTTTTAGGGAGAGAGAATACAAATGTTGTTGATTAAAAGACAAAAGGAAGTATGAAATATTTGTCTAATGCAGGGCTCTCCAAACTTGACAAATTTAAGACTTCTAGACTTCAACTCCCAGAATTCCTCAGCCAGGAATTCTGGGAGTTAAAAGTTCACAAGTTTTAAAATTGCCAAGTTTGGAGACCCCATAGGGGTCTCCAACCTTGGCAACTTTAAGACTTGTGGACTTCAACTCCCAGAATTCCTCAGCCAGCAAGCTGGCTGAGGAACTCTGGGAGTTGAAGTCCACAAGTCTTAAAGTTGCCGAGGTTGGAGACCCTGTATTCAGAGTCCTCTAATGGTTTGCTAACTATTAGCATATTTTTTTAAAGTTCATTTCTTTTAGTCAAAGTAGTGGGCATTAATAAAACCATTTGGGCAAACAGTGATTCCATCCTGATTACATTGTAAAATCCCTCTGAAAAAGCACACAATTTTGAAGGCCATGACAATGGGAACCCCCTGTGCCTGGGGTGGGGCAGACTATTTGGAAGGAGATAGTATGAGAGCATGGAGAGTATGAGATAGCATGGAGAGCATTGGACATCAAGTTCCCTCCCGTCACATTCCTCAGGTGTTCCCTGCTTTGCAAACCAGATGATGATTCAAGACTTTGTCTCTTTCTTAATCTCGGCTTTTTCACATCTCATATCCTCCCCGCTCCCAGCAACCAGATACATTGATTCAGACGGACAACAACCAGCTTTGGGAAAGTTAACTTTTTTTCTGAATAAACTTCTGCTTCCTAAAACTTCAAAATAGGAATCACCCTTCCTTCCCACCCATCCTTCCATAGCTTGGTATGGTTTTTTTTTCTTTACATAGCAAGTTATAATTAAATTTAAGTGAGCAACTCTACCGCTATGTGTCATGTTAGCACAGTCTTGATGACTGTAACCTATTCTCTTCCTGGACAGAATGATTTAGTAGTAGTAGTAGTAGTAGTAGTAGTAGTAGTAGTAGTAGTAGTAGTAGTAGTAGTAGTAGTAGTAGTAGTAGTAGTCCTGCTCCTCCTGCTCCTGCTCCTCCTCCTCTTTTTTCCCCCATCCTCCTTCCCTGTCGAGAGACATGAGCAGTTAAGGGTAGTACAAATAAATAAATAACATTTATATCCTCCTCCTCTTCCTTCTCATTCTCCTTAAATGAAAATGAGAGCCACAAATGACACATTATTTGGGGGGTGCGTGAAGGGACTAAATGTTAGTAGCATCATGCACCCTGAGACCCCAGCGCTCCTCCTGTGTCATTCATTTAGAATTCAGTGTGTCCTGCAAATCCAGTTAGATGCATTGCTTGAATAAGTCATGATTAAGTTATCCCTGGGTAAAGGTCCCCCAGAGACAGTCTGGGTCAACAAGGAAGGTTGGTTTGGAGAATGGTTAATGCTTGGAAAGGCCAGAGCAGCTGATCTAACGGCTCTATAAAGTTTTCACATCGTAGTAGTTGCTGGCGCCGTTGGCGAGTCTCAAACTTTGAGGGGATTAGAAAACTTTTGCATTTTAGCAGGGACATTGGAGGCATGAGAATGATGGCTGATACAATACATATAGATCTAATAAATGTAGATTTGGTTCAGTTTAGAAAGCCTATTTCCATAGGTTATTATCAAATGCCCTTCTTTGTCATCTGAATAATAGTGGAGCTCCCAAGAAAGATTCTGTCTGCCCTCTATAATGTCTTCCTAGATTTATGTATTCAATGTATATAATCACCCATCCAAACTCACGACTCTGCGCTGCTTACAAAAAGGACGAATACAATCTTAAAACATATGAAAGCATATAAAATCAATGCCGTACAAACTACCATCATTCCAGCTGAATAACTGCTTTTACATTCTGAGACGTGATAGCGTGTCCTGATTGTGCACTTTTGATTAATTCTGCTTTTGCAATTTGCTGCTTTCACTTACTGCTACGCATTTCCACATTTATCTATTGTTACTTGTAGCTATCCTGATGAATTGCTTGAGTGGTAGAGGTTAAATCATGCCAACAGTTTTTGTACAAGCCTTTTAAAACAGGGTTGTCTGATTGGCCCTATCTTTTAGCCTGTGCCTAAAGAGGGATACTAGATGTTAAATTTTACAACAGGAATTAGCTGGGGTCAGGTTCCTGAAAGAACATTTCCTCCCATAATTGTTTGCCCGGAATGTAAGATTATCTTCATCCACATATCTTTTGGTTGCCAAGTTGGGGAAAAAAATCCTTAAAAGGATTGTGTTAAATATATTAAAGTTTGTTGAAAAATCAAAACCAGAAGCGCACACAGATGACTGATTCAGCTGGATTCAATAACTTCTTTATAAACATAATATATATATATTTACAATACCATTAGCAGAGTTCTTCTTCAATGTAGTTACAGATAGCAGAGAACAGTTAGTTTCATCTCAGCAGAGTTCGGAGTGGAAGAGTACAGAGTGGGCAGAGAGCAGAGTGGAGACTGGAGCCACACCCAGCCTTAAGCTTAAGCTTCCAGTTTCGATTCTCTGCACAGACTCAGAAGTGGTTAGCTCCCATTGGCTGATTCAGTTGCTATGCCTATTCATTGGCTAACCTTGTTAACATGGCTCTCCCAGTCATGAATATTCTAACAAAATGTACCTGTTTAAAATGCATGCAATCCAGGAATGGATAATCTTTTGCCTGCTGCCCTTTGTAAGACTACAAGTCCCACAATGCTTCCCCATTGGCTGAACCTAATGAGGCTACATCCAGAAATCTAGGCATCACTATTTAATCTCCCTATGCCTTTATTATACTCCATATTACTGATGGGAGGACTTAAGTGAGTTATTAGTACAGTACAAGTGAGATTCAAACTGGAGATTTCCTGATCCTCCTGCTCAGGTTTTTAGTCACCTTGCTGTAATTTATAAGCTTCCTGTTTGCTTTTATGACTATGCTATTAACTGCTATGTTTTAAAACCAAACAGGAAGCTTATAAATGACCATTATGAAACTCTGCTTTTGATTTTTCCTTTTTGCTGTATTACGTGTATAACCTTGTGAAGTGGCTTACAAAGCTATAGGTTAGCCTGAGAAGATTTTTTAAAAAACAATCCAGAAGAACGATGAATCACATCCTGTTGTACCTTTAGGAGAAAAAAATATTGTAGAGGCTGTAAAAATCTGTTCAGTTCTTTATAAAACTGGAGTAAATGGCCAAACCTGAGATAATCAGTCAACGTTTCTTGAGTCTCAGATCTCTAGATTGTTGGTTAGTTGGATTCTAGTTTCATGGCAATTTTTGCTAACAGGGGTTTTGTTGTTCCTGTTCTCTTTTTCCTCTTCCCTTAAAAAAAACGTCCTTTAAAATAATCTGATGTGTGTCAAAACATGGGAAGTCCCAAAGTGCTTTTTCAAGAAGCAACTGGACTTTCCGGTTTCTCTTTGAAGATGTTTCGCTTCTCATCCAAGAAGCTTCTTCAGCTCTTTTCTTCTTCAAAGGAAAACCAGAAAGTCCAGTTGCCTCTTGAAAAAGCACCTTTGGGACAACCATGACCTGGATGACTGAGAGTCTCCCTAGTGCAGGGATGGGCAAACTATGGTTCTTTGAGGACCTGGGGACTTCAACTCCCAGAATTCCTGAGCAAGCCATGCATGCATGGCTGGCTCAGGAATTCTGGGAGTTGAAGTCCACAGGTCCTCAAAGAGCCATAGTTTGCCCACCCCTGCCCTAGTGATATTGGAAGGCAAATTATTCAGACTGTATGCAGGTAGTTCTCGACTTTCAACCTTTTGTTTGGCAGCCATTCCAAGTTACGACGGTCACTGAAAAAAGTGACTTACAACCGGCACTCGCCCTTACAACTGTTGCAGCCCCCCATCACATGATCGAAATTCACACACTTGGCAACCAGCATGTATTTACGATGGTTGCAGCATCCTGGGGGGGGGGGGGTCCCGCAATCTCCACCTGGGACCTTCGCAGGGGGCTTCCGACAAGCAAAGTCAATGGGGAAAGCTGGATTTGCTTAATGATCACCTGAGCCACTTAACGATTGCAGTGATTCGCTTTGCAACCATGGGGGGGGAGCCATAAAATGAGGTATGACTCACCTAACAACCGCCTGGCTTAGCAGTGAGAATTCTGGTTTCGATTGTGGTCTGTTTGTATTGATTGGCCTCTATTTGCTTTCAGAACTGCAGGATGTTTTAACTTTTAAGTATACAGGCTTAGATCAGTCAGCCTTGTGTTTTGAGTACACGATGCTCGGCTACGCTTGGCTGTAGTCATAGCCGGATCTAATGTCCCTGCTCTCTGGGGTTGTAAGAATCACTCACAACCGCTTTGTGACTCTTCCTTTCTTATTGTTCTGCCCCAGCTAAGAACGTAACACAACACCCAGTTTGTACGAACTTATTTAATCCAATAACCACTACTAATAACCGTCTTAGCAGTGAATATGCACACACCAATCTACAAGCAGTCTTTTCTTGCAAGCAACCAGCTGCTAATTAATCTTTATTAACAGCTGGTATCAGTTCAAAGAGTCTTAAAGCAAAGAAGAGCAATTAGGTCTTGATATCTTACGAAGCTTCAGAGAGTTGGCAATATGCCTAGAGGTAGTCCTTGATAAACAAACCGAAGCAGAGAAACAAAGCAGAAGTTTTTTCAGACAGAGCACACTATGACCAGATGGATTTCCACACGTTGTTTCCTGCAGCCTTTCAACTGCCTCTGATGTCCTTAAGTAGACTAGAGGAGTGGCCAATTAGCCTCAAGTCTTACTCCTGAGGAGACCTCCTCTGGAGTAACCATTCCTGCCTCTTGGCAGCTCTACGTGCTTTTGCATTAAGAAAAGGAGAAGCCTCTTCTCCCTCATCACTGCTATGAGGTGCTGGAGGTTCCAAAGGCCCTGGCTGAACCTCTGCCTCTGGCACCGAGTCCTCGCCAGCCTCTTCACTGTCCGACTCGGGTGCCAGCTGCACAGGCCGCCGGCGCAACACCAAGTCGGTCTCCTCTCGAACGGGATCCGCTATCAGCTGCACGGGCTGCTGGCGGGCCACAACACTTACCATATATTGGATGCGACAGACTTCCAAGATTAAAAGTCTTGCCTTGAATTGTGATTCACATCCGTTGCTTCTCATTCTCTTTTCCTTCCTCTGCAGCTGGCACTATGAACTGTAAAAGTTTACTGTGTGCTACAACACATGAAACGGAGTGCTGTTGTTCTGTAGAAGTATTAAAAAATAATAATGTTGAGGATGTTTAAATTGTGCTCCCCCTCAGTGCAGGATTTATTTATTTATTTATTATTTATTTATTAGTGACATTTATATACCGCCTCACAGTGCAAGCACACTCTAAGCGGTTTACACCAGTAAGCAATGTATATTTATATTGCCCCCCCCCCAACAATCTGGGTCCTCATTTTACCTACCTCGGAAGGATGGAAGGCCGAGTCAACCTTGAGCCGGTGAGATTTGAACCGCTGACCTGAGGATCACAGTCAACTAAAGTGGCCTGCAGTACCCCACTCTAACCGCTGCGCCACCTCGGCTCTTAATTTAGAAGTGCTGGGTACCACTGTGAGCATCTCTGCCAAGCAACCGTTTAGTTGTGGCTTAAATGGATAAGCCACATTCAATAGCTTAAATGTGGCTTCAAAACATCCACATTCTGGATAGAGAGGACCTCTGGTTTGAAAGAAGGACCAAAGAGGCATCTGCATTATGATTGAATAGCCCTGTCTCAATGGAGGGGGAGGGGATATAGACACCACCTATCTCCTGTCTACAACACAGTCCTTTCAGCAGGTCCAATAAGGTTCCACACCCATTCGCACTATTCAGGTGACCTTGAGGGCACAGATAAACCTCCCAGTGGCCTCATCAACTCTCAGAAAGAGTATTAACAACCAGATGACTGCAAGGAATATAAATCCTTCCATCCTCCACCATTCAGTCAGAACTGAAGAATCTTCTTGAATGAGAAGCGAAACATTTTCAAGAAAAATAAAATAAAGCCCAGCTGCCTTTTGGAAAAGCACATTTGGGATAACAATGACCGGGGTGACTGAGAATCTCCATAGACATTTGTGGCTTAAACATTTCTAGCAAAAGATACTTTCCTATTGATTCTACTGTATCCATTTGGAGCAGTGTTTCTCCAATTTAGTAACTTTAAGATGTGTCGACTTCCATTCCTAGATTTACTAATGTCCTGAAAATTACAATTCTGCGTGCATGTTTCAAAATGTACACCTTTTTCTCCCCTTAATGTTGTTGTTATTACTGCACTATGGTTTTTGATTCAATGATGTTTGTTTAAAAGAAGAAAAGAAAGTAAATCTGGTATGCATATTGCCATATTTTTTGCATATCCATGCACTTACTGTGATCAAGTAAAAGTGAGAATTGATGCTCTGCATATCTCAGTATTGCAAAACAGTCGTTGATACAGATCAGGAATCTTAACTTTCCTTCTTCAGACACTTCACACAGCCAAATATTCTAAAAAAAAGGATAGTTTCCCCACATTTGATGTTTTCCAGATGTGTAGAGTTACAGTTTCCAACATCCTTGCGCCACGTGTCAATTGGCCATAAGGGCTGCGGGTCAAGGAACATATAGTTCAAGACACCTGGAATGCTCTATATTAAGATTATTTGTGACTCTTTAATTGATTACAGGTCTTCAATTTAGGGACACAGTTAGGACCAACATTACATTGCTAAGCAAGGCAATTAAGTGAGTTGGGCCTAATTTTATGATCTTTTTTTTTGTCATGGTTGTTAAGCAGATCACTGCAATTAAGGGAATCATGCAGTTGTGAAACAAATTCAGCTCCACTTACTGACATTTCTTCTTGGAAGCTGGCTGGGATGGTCTCGGGTGGTGATCATGTGACCTCGGGATACTGCAACTATCATAAATACATGCCAAGCGCCCAAATTTTGATCATATGATTGTGGGGATGCTGCAACGGCCATAGAGGTGAGGACTGATCTTAAGTCAACCTTTTCAGTGCTGTGGTAACTACCAAGGGTCACTCAATGAATGGTTGTAAGTCAAGGACTCCTTATACAGAGAAGAGGGATCTGGGGTCTTTGTTAGTTCTTTTGTCTTGTCCAGCCAACTCTTATCCAAGTTATCTGCAGCTCATTCTTACAAACAAATAGGCTCAAAATGTTTGGCTGTGCACTGATCTTTGGCTGAGCCTGTTTTCTGTGGCTCTTTTGGAAAGTTTAAAAAGCTCATGAATCAGAGTTCTGAAATTATAGGGTAGTGGTCTATGATGAGTTGTGCCAGGGCTTAGTAAAAGAGATCCTTTTTAAGAATGGAGATTTTGCTTGATTGTAGCAATAGCATTTAGACTTATATACTGCTTCACAGTGCTTTACAGTCCTCTCTAAGCAGTTTAACAGAGTCAGCCTCTTGCCCCCCAACAATCTGGGTCCTCATTTTACCCACCTCGGAAGGATGGAAGGCTGAGTCAACCTTGAGCCTAGTGAGATTCGAACTGCAAAATTGCAGGCAGCCGGCAGTCAACAGAAGTAGCCTGCAGTACTGCATTCTAACCACTGCACCACTGAGGCGCAGGATATTCCAGAGCAAAAATGATAGACTGTTAAAAGATAACATCTTTTAGTATGATGTTAATATGATGATTCTTGAGAAGAAATCAACTGAATCTCCTGTGGTTCAGGACCCCCCAAATAGGGGTAATCATTTTGTCCCAAAGCTTCAGAGCAAGTGAAGAGAGGCATAGGGAATAAAAGGGGAATTCTGGCAGCATTAGTATTTTGAAGCAATAATAGGTTTGCTTTTTTTGGTTATCCGGGTGCTGCTGTACATTAAGTTTGTGCTGTAGGAGCCCCTTTTCTAGGCTGGCAGGCAGTGAAGGTGACCTTTGAGGCCTTGCCAGTTGGATGGTTCTGCCCAAGTCACAAGTGCCCCTTTCAGCCATCATGGGATGTATCTGCTTTGGGCTTACTGTGATACATGAACTGTTGGTGGTTTATTAAATAAAAATGAGGTGAGCAAAAAAAAGTTATGTCAGAGCCTAATCAATGATTATTTAAAATTTATTTTCTTACGAGGCTGTTGAGGTAGAACTTTAGAACTCATGATTGAGAAGGATGCTTTCTGTGTATCTTGCTATGCTGTGTGACTTTCCGTGACATGAAAATGCAATCACTTTCTAAACCCTTCCCTTCCGCCCAGCCCAGCCCAGCCCAGCCCAGTTCTCCTGCCTGCCTTCCCCTCCCCTCCCCTCCCCTGTCACGATGTGAATATTGTCAGTTTGTGCATCTCTATGTTTTCTACTGTTTCTTGTATTTATGGTCAAGCAGACGTATGATATGTTCTATTACGCATGCCTGCATTCCTGAAGTCAACTCCTTCCCTCTCTTCCGCCATTTCTGCCGAAGGTAGAAGTGACTTTTTCATTAGCCGATAAGATGTAGCTTACTAAGGATTCTTTTTATTATTTTCTACTGAAATAAATATTTTGTTAATTAGATTTGAATCTCGTTTTTATTTTCTAATGAGAATGACTTCAAAAGGGAAGCAAAGATCCATCGACTCGCGGGGATTGATTCCTCCCCGTTAACATCCCCTTCCTTCCTTCCTTCCTTCCTTCCTTCCTTCCTTCCTTCCTTCCTTCCTTCCTTCCTTCCTTCCTTCCTTCCTTCCTTCCACCCCTCCCTTCCTCCTTCCCCCTTCTTAGCCTGAATTAGGCATGAATGAATAACTATTTTTCTGCCAAAAGCTACATTCCTCAAGCTGTTTGAAAAAGTGTGCCAGAGATAGGAATGGACTTCTTTGACATGCTCCCTACCTTCCTCCCCCCCACCTATAATACTGATTTATTTTACCTGTTCACTAAGTTTATATCCTTTCCTTCAGGAATGGTATGGAGAACATCCTCTCCTCAGTTTTTCTATGCAGCAGCAGGTATGATAGGTTGGGAAAGACCATCCAAAAGACCAGCTATGGAGCTTTGTAGACTAAGGCTTGAGATTTGAACCTTTACCTCCTCCACACATATATTCTTACCACAACATCAGCCTGATTTCTTTCTCTACCTTTTGCTTTCCTTCATTTCTGCCTTTCAGGAGGTATCTAACAGAAAAGGCAAGTAGATTGGTTTCTTGCAAAAAGACTCATAAATTAGGTTGAAGGCCATGTTTAATAAGTCCTTAAGTTTCCCATCTGACTTAATATCCAAGACTAAGATTGGTAAAGAACTTGTCCTCACTGAAATGGGGTTTGTATATGTTAAAAAGACACACATGTTTAATTTTTAAGGTTATTTTGTTTCTGTTCTGTACCTTGTTGGAAATAGTTCTCATTGATCGAGTGGCATCTTACATTTGTGAATGGTATAAAGCAGAGGTCCCCAAGCCCCGGACTGCAGCCCACTATCGGCCCGTGGCCTATTCACAACCGGGCCACATGCTGGCACACACATACACACACACGTATAGCTCAAGTCGTGCAAGTGACAGGTCGGCACGCATGCTTGCGCAGGTAAACTTGTAGTCCAGGTGTGTGTGTGTGTGTGTGTGTGTGTGTGTGTGTGTGTGTGTGTGTGTGTGTGTGTGTGCTGCCCGCTGCTTGTGCGGCCTGGTTCCCCTCTCCCACAGCCGGGCCACCAAGCCACAAAGGTTGGGGACTGCTAGTATAACTGAAACCAAATGGCCCTTCATTTACTTGACGAAAGATGCATTAAACATCTCGTGATTCTGCTGGGTAATTGCATGTCGACCTTCAAAGAAGGAAACTTGCTCTGTTTCTTTTGAGAGTCTTTTTGAATTGTCACTTCTGGTGGGAAGCTGGAGGAAAGGACAAGGACATGCAATAAAGGGCCTTCAAAATCAATCAGCCAGATGTTTTCTTATCTTGCAAACTTCCCTTGTTTCCAGTCCTTGAGGATTCTTCAGAAGTTTTAGCCGCTTTCATCCCCGTTCTCGGTCATGGGCTTGCGTTGAGCCATTGTAGGTTGCGTGAGTTGGAGCGGGTTAAGAGGATTGAATTCAGAGCCACGATCTTGCGCAAGCCAAACTGAAACGGCTGGTCATTGTGCTGGAGCTTAGATTGGTCCAGGTTCTGCACAAGAGAGGAATTTCTGCTGGATTAGGCTTTCCTGTCCATCAGAATTTGGGCTTTATGCTTCAAATGGAGATTGTACTGAAGAAAGGTTTAAGGAAATGTCCCTTGCCTTCCCTAGTGGCTTTATTTCAATATACCGAAGAAGCACAAAGCAGTAGAAAGAGTGGCGCAAGTTCTGACTGGGAGTGAGAAGTTAGTTTTTAACAGTTTCCTTTTCTGCGTGTCTCTCTTTGTAAATATAAAAACACCTGTGCCTTTAAATAGAAAGTTGGAATGCAGGGAACATGCTGAGTCAGGAATCTTTTTAGTGGCGTGCTTGGGATTTCTCTGTAGTCCTTTTCACTTTTTTCCCTGTCTCTGCAGAAGTTTGTACAGTAAAATTTTAGCTTCTCGGTCAGAATGAAGAATATTCTGCAATTTCCTGCAGGCTGTGGTACCCAAAGCCAAAGGAAAGAGCTGCTGGTCTTCTAAGAAATACACAATATACGCTCCTCCCATTGGTAGTTTTGTGTCCAAAAGTCTTTTCACCCTGGTTGCTAAACCTTATTATAGTAACTGTGAATTCTTTGATGCTTAAATGTTGGCCTTCTGCATCCTTCTGTCCTTCAGATTGTTGGGACTGTTACTTTCAGAATTCCCATAAAAATAGGTTATTAGATTAGGATTAGGATTAGAATTCTTTATTGGCCAAGTGTGATCGGACACACAAGGAATTTGTCTTTGGTGCATATGCTCTCAGTGTACATAAAAGAAAAGATACATTGGTCAAGAAGTAGGAAAGAGGTAGAGAGGGAGGAAGAAGGTAGAGAGGGGAGAGAGGGAGATAGAGGGAGGGGAGTAGTATGAAATATAGAGGGGAAACAGACGGGAGATAAAAGTACAAAAGGTGCAAAATTAGAATATTTGTTTTATGATATATTGGATAGACATGAATAATTATGTTTTGATATGATTTACAGTATATGTATGGATGTTTATGTGAAGTTGGTGAAAAAAATAAAAAATAAAAACAAAATCATAAGGATACAAGCAACAAGTTACAGTCATTAGTGGGAGGAGATGGATGATGGGAACGATGAGAAGATTAATAGTAATAGTAATGCAGACTTAGTAAATAGTTTGACAGTGTTGAGGGAGTTATTTGTTTAGCAGAGTGATGGCATTCGGGGGAAAACTTCTTGTGTCTAGTTGTTCTGGTATAGGAGTTACTGCTTCAATTGTTATGGAAGTAGGGAAGATTATGGTAAGTCACCTGCAAGTTTTACTTCAAGGATTATTTTGTGGATCAAGGTAATGGATCAGCCTTTAGAAGTCTAATGTGGACAACTAGCCTACCACTCCATGGCAGTCGAGTTGACTTGGATCAAACAAAGGACCATAAGAAAGAAAGTCATAATGCAAAGCTGATTGAGTTATTTCAGAAATGAGTGAAATTCCCCATTTCTCTAGGAGCTGTTGACTCAAACTTTGTTAACCTCCATAAGGGAGTAAATCAGTGGTTGCTGCCGGTTCGGACCGGTTCTTTAGAACCAGTAGCGGAAATTTGCCACCACTCGCCGAATCGGCAGTGATGACCAGCGGTCCATGCTCCCAAACTGGTCCTCCGGTCGCCGCGGCTTGCAAAAAAAACCCCTCTGCGCATGCGCAAAGGCTTCTGCGCATGCACAGAGGGTCATTTCTGTGAAGTAATATAGGTGCGAGCGAAGCATGCGCACGCGGGCAAAACGTGCACTTCCGTCACGATGCAAACTGGTAGGGAAGGTAAGTGGAACCCACCCCTGGAGTAAATAGCAAGCAGAAACATTTCAGGGCTTATTAATTCAGGATAGCTGGCATAACTACAATTTCTAGTCCTGAAATGCATGCAAAGTTTGTTCTTGGTTAGTATCTCTTTGGCTGAAAAATTGCCACGTTATGAGATTCATGTTGAATCTCGGAAATGCAGCCTATTTAACACATTGCCTGAATTGCTTGCTGCTTTGTCTGACACATAAAAACAGACGTTTGGGATGCACGCCTCCAAATGCTCAGTCTTCCAGAAAGCAATGCAAATGAAGTGTTTCCCCTGAAAATGTGACTGGCAATGGGTTCATTATTTTGTAGGCATCGCAGTGCTATTGGTTAAAAGAATAGATGCGGGAATTGGGTATGTCTTGTTTAATGAAAAGAAGGACTAGGGGTGACATGATGGCAGTGTTCCAATATCTCAGGGGCTGCCACAAAGAAGAGGGAGTCAAGCTATTCTCCAAAGCACCTGAGGGTAGAACAAGAAGCAATGGGTGGAAACTAATCAAGGAGAGAAGCAACTTAGAACTAAGGAGAAATTTCCTGACAGTTAGAACAATGAATCAGTGGAACAGCTTGCCTCCAGAAGTTGTGAATGCTCCAATACTGGAAGTTTTTAAGAAGAGATTGGACAATCGTTTGTCAGAAATGATATAGAGTTTCTTGCTTGGGCAGGGGGTTGGACTAGAAGACCTTCAAGGTCCCTTCCAACTCTGTTATTCTGTTAAAAGGGCAAGCAGACTTAAAATATAGAATAACAGGATTGGAAGGGACCTTAGAGATGCTCTAGTCCACCACCACCCCTACTCAAGCAGGAGACCCTATAACATTCTGGACAAATTGCTGTCCAGAACCTCCAGTGATGGACCATCCACAACCTCTGGAACCAACATGTTCCTTTGATTAATCATTCTGTCAGGAAATTTCTTCTTTGTTCTAGGTAGGATCTCTCTTTAATGATTATTTTTTGTCCAGCCTTCGGGTGCTTTGGAGAATAGACTGAACTACTGGAGGACTGCTTTCATGTTACCCCTACTCCTTCTCTTCGTTAGACTAGTCATACCTAGTTTCGAATGTATAGTACCGTGATGGCGAACCTATGGCACGCGTGCCCGAAGTGGCACGCGGAGCCATGTTGCCTGGTGTCGCCTGTTCCTCTTCTGGGTTTCTGGTGCGCATTCGCATGCGATGATCAGCTGGCCTTTGTGCATGCGGCAGTGCCGGAAACTGGAAGAGCTGGTCTTCCGTTTTCCGGTGCGAGCATGCGCGCCAGCCAGCTGATCGGCACATGCGCATGCATGGCAGTAACCAGAAGACTTGCTGACTGGCGCGTATGCAATGCACCGGAAACCAGAAGTACATTTCTGGCACGTGCATGCCCCCTGGGAAACTCCTACTCCTGGTAGCGGTACAGACGAGCGTGCACATGCAAAGTGCTCCCTTTTCAGCACTCGGTGTCGAAAAGGTTCGCCATCACTGGTATAGTATGATGTTCTCTATTTTTCAGGAATCTGCTATGGTTCTCTTTTTAAGTTGCCCCATCACCGATATTTCAAAATCCTTTCCCATCACGTTCTCACTTTTCACTCTTTTATTCAGAGATCTGTGGTTACAGTTTGGATTTACATAATTGCATTGAGCCATGGTTTAAACAGGAGCGCTAGTTAGCTGGGTTTGCACAACACATAAAGCTGAAAACTAAACAAATCACAAGACTGCTTAGCAGGTTTACATGAATCCAGCAAGACTCTGATTTTCTTTCTATTAATTGTTTTTTTCTGATTTATTACCACAAAGGTCTGAAACTGTGGGCCACATGTAGTCTTTTGATTCTATTTTTGCAGCCCTATCACTATCATATTACCTCGCCATGCAAATACATATTATTGGTTCTAAAAATAAGACTTCATCTCTAAACCTGCAACAGATGTCTTAAAGGATTTTCTTCCAAGGCTCCTTACCATCTGAGATCTCTGCTTAGTACCAAATATACCGTATTTTTCAGAGTATAAGATGCACCGGAGTATAAGACGCACCTTAGTTTTAGGGGAGGAAAACAAGAAAAAAAGGCCTCTGCCTCCAAGCAATTTGCCAAACAGCAAACAGCACAGATGATATACACTGTTTGCTGTGTATTTCTGTGCATGTGTGCCTGACCCATAGAAATAGCAAAGAATTGGAGAAATATACATTATGCCGGAAAGTTTTCTTAAATGTAGTCACACTAACTCCTCCCAATTATTTAAATAGATCTACTCCAAGGTAAGTCAGGATTTAACTCTATTACTAAACAGGACACTGTTACATTTCAGACTATACTTGTACAAAGCTGTTAAAATTAATTAAAATTTCTGGAAGTATACATTATTCTCTTTATTTAAAAGAAGATACAATAGCACTGGGCCTCTTCAGAGCAAGCATTTATTTTAAAAAGCTTCTTTATTTTGTTAAGTTGTCTAGATTTACAGGGATCTCCAACCTTGGCAACTTTAAGACTTGTGGACTTCAACTCCCAGAATTCCACATCCAGCAAAGCTAACAAAGCTGGCTGTGGAATTCTGGGAGTTGAAGTCCACAAGTCTTAAAATTGCCAAGGTTGGAGACCCCTGGCTCTAGAACAATAATAAAGCAGTCTTTAAAAAAGAAGTCTAATAATTTGAACATTCTACAGACATTTATAGTTATTCACTTACCCCCTTCCATCCAGTTCAGCAGAAAATAAAAATCTGCGTGTCTCTCCCAGCTATTTGCCTCTGCAGCTAGTTTCACTTTCATTTTAGCATGTGGCAAATCAGCTGTAGGTCGGGAAGCTGCTAGTGACTTGCTTGGCTTTACAGAGCTCTTCGCTCTTTCCTGCAAACAGGTAAATTGCTGGAAGACAGAGGCCAAAGGGTGGGGGTGGCTGGGTGGGTGGGGCTACATTTAGTGTAGACATTCAGACGCACCCAAGTTTTTACCCTCTTTTTGGGGGTAAAAAGGTGCAAAAACAGTACTTGTCTATTCCTCCCAGAGAAGGTTCACTTACATTCAGTGCATTTTAATTCCCAGCACTCCACTCAAAAAATTTTTTTTATATCTTTTCCTTATGTTTTTAATATTATATGGATGATGTATGATATTCAGCATTTATGGATAATAATTCATCTCGCTGTGTTATGCTGCTTTTCCCAATTAGCTGTATAATGTTCTTGTATATGCCTATTGTAATTTTAAATTTTCACAAGTCAAACTGAGAATTTGTCAATGGATGGAAAGGATGAAATGAATATCAAAAATTAATGGAACCGGTTCTTGCCTCCTCCCTATCTTCTCTAAAGACGGGCCTTTAATTAATGTTTAGTAATAGCTCAGAGAGTTCTAGGTCAGTGAGAGAAAAAAAACCTTCCTTGTAGAGGTGCAGAGAACTACTTGAAACTCTTCTGGTCAGGTTTAACTTTTAAAAGCATTTATTCATGACCAGGATGGAAATGGTTGACATAACTTCGTAGAATTGAGGTTGCTAATGAGAAGGAAAATGATTGCTGCCTCGTTTTTTAGTGATGGGATTTCAACTTCTCCATCTACTGCATAGCTCTGAGAATTTCTGGGGATCTTATCTAAGTGCTCACAGGTACATCCCTGCTCAGCTTTTTGGGACCTGCCACACTTGGAAAACCAGTGTGAGGTAGTGTTGAAGGCAACAGGACAGAAACAGGAATCCATGAGTTCCAATCCTACTTTGGGGCAGCCGAGTGACCTTGGTTGAGTCCTTTTTGTCAAGATGAGAATAAATCTCATCAGAGGCGAAAATAGATCATTTCCTGGAACTCTGACATTAGAAAAGAAACCGCAGTTTAAAGTTCTAAGTAGAAAATATTTATTTCGGTACAAAAACAATAAATCTCATTAATCACATCTTTGCTATAAAAAACACGTCTTGCTTCCACAGAAGCTGAAACAGAAGGACAGATCAAAGAAAAGAATGTACACATGCGTACTAGGAACATATTAATCATGTGCTCAGGAATAAACCATTATATTAGATAGGGATGCAGCTCCCTGCACATACATGTAACAGGCAATATAAAATCACTGCCTGACACTTTTCTCTCAGTCCTTGGGAAGGAGGCAATGGCAAGTCACTTCTGGAAACAACTTCCCTTGCCAAGAAATCTGTAAGAACTTGTCCAGGCAGTTGCCAGGAGTCAACACTGACTTGAAGGCACGCGCGCGCGCGCACACACACACACACACACACACACACACACACACACACAAACTGTTAACTTGAGATAAAGTTCGGTCCATTTGACTGCTACCATGTTAAAAGAAGAATATTCCCGTAGAGGCGAGATTTGTATATTTTACTTGGAATTCAATCATTTAGAAATAAAACCGAGATTAAATGTCTAATACAAAATATTTATTTCAGTACAAAACAATATAAAACAATAAACCTACATCTTTGCTGAGTAACACGATCGTTCAGGTCAAGAGCCAAGTCAGAAGGAAGAATGGTGGATTAGGAATGTAGACATGCGCAAAACATCATATCACGTGTTCTGCTTGTTTTGGAAAGTACCATCATATTTAGGATAGGGGTGCATCACCCTGCATAGACTCACAACTGACAATATTCACATCGTCACACACACACACACACACACACACACACACACACACACACACACACACACTTGTTGAAGTGTTCCTGTTGGCTGGTTTTGCTTTCATTGTGATTGCTGCCCATTGTTGACCCTCAATACATTCATTATTCTTTTTGCTTTGGCAGTCCTTTCTCACCTGGGCAGGGAGGAGATGGATCAGGATTTATAGACGGTTACATTATATCTGCTTAAGTTTCCAGTTCTGAATTGTTTCCTGAGTACAGACCTAATTAAATTAATAAAGCAAATAACATTTCACTGATGAAGAATGCAGCAACAGCAGCAGCGGAGAGGCCAGGCCAAGCAAGTATTTTTGTTTATTAATTTAATTAGGGAAAGGATGCCCCACCTTTTCAGCAGACAGGATCAAAGGGGCTCAGATAGCTGTAAAAAGAAGATGAAAGGGCATTGGTGGAACTGGGGCTGCAGGTTATTCCCCCTTGCCTTGTGTAGCTTAGTTTTGAAGCTTAGTTTTTGTTTGTCTGGCACCCTGGGGTTACGTTTACCTTTACTCCCCACTTTATAATGTGCAGGCAGGGTGTTGTGAGTTGCACATCCAACTGAAGGGGTGTGGTAAGGTGTGAGTCAAGATATCTGAGGAGTGTGGCTGCTCTGTCCTATTGTTGCAGCATTGCAGCATTCCTCCCTCTGTGGCCTTCCTGTGTTGAGCATTTCCTGCAGTGAGATCACATGGAAAGGCTCTGAATCAGTGGTGGGATTCAATTTTTTTTACTACCGGTTCTATGGGTGTGGGCGTGGTATGGCTTGGTGGGTGTGGCTTGGTGGGCATGGCAGGGGAAGGATACCGCAAAATCTCCATTCCCTCCCCACTCCAGGGGAAGGATACTGCAAAATCTCCATTCCCTCCCCACTCCAGGGGAAGGATACTGCAAAATCTCCATTCCCTCCCCACTCCAGGGGAAGGTTACTGCAAAATCCCCATTTTCTCCCCACTCCAAGGGAAGGATACTGCAAAATCCCCATTCCCTCCCCACTCCAAGGGAAGGATACTGCAAAATTAAGGTGACCAGACGTCCCGCATTCTTTCCAAAAAGTCACGCTTTTTTGGAAAGAATGCTGAAACAGTGGGACACCTGGTCACCTTAGAAGGGGAAGCACAAAAGAGAGGTACTACCACCGAAATAAAAACCGGAAGCAAGTCGGGCTCTTTGAAAGCAGGGGACAGCATCAGGGAAGGTTTCCCTGACGGAGGTGCCAGCTGGGGGGAGGGGGAAAGGGGGCTGCTCCTCCTCTCCTTCCCCCGCCCCATCCCTAGCCCCGCCCTCGGAGGCGCCGCTGCTGTTGGGATGCGGGTGGAGGGGTGAGGGACGAGGAGCCGTCGTCGCTGCCGTGGTCTCAGAAAAAGGGGGTTGAGGCGCCGCTGCGGACTCGAGCGGCCCATCCGGTGGCGCAAACACCCTTCCTCGTCCCCCTCCCCTTCCTTCCCCCAGTCGCCTCGCTGCCGCCATTGCCCTGGGGCCGGCCGGGCGACCGGGAGACCGCGGCGCTTGGATGCCTGGAGCTCGCGACAGAGACCTAGCCCCCGAGCGCCGCCTCGCAGGTAAGCTGCCTCCTTTCCCCGCCTCCCGTTTCCCGTTCATCGCTTGCCAGCCCAAGCCACTGCCGGTTCCCGAAGGGGAGGCGGGAGGCGAGGAAAGGCCTCCCGCCTCCCCCCCCACCTGGACGCCGACATTTGCGTTGTTTTGCCCTCTGCGCATGCGCAGCGTTCTGCGCATGCGCAGAGGGCAAAACTCAAATGGCGGCGCCCAGGCGGGCCCGCCCCCCGTCCCGCTTAAAAAAAAAATCTGGTCACTTCATGCAAAATCCCCATTTCCTCCCGATCAGTTGGGACTCGGGAGGCAGAGAATAGATGGGGGCGGGGACAGCCAGAGGTGGTATTTACCGGTTCTCCGAACTACTCAAAATTTCCGCTACCGGTTCTCCAGAACTGGTCAGAACCTGCTGAAATCCACCTCTGCTCTGAATCACTGGCTGACTTTCTCCATCTGCATTCAGCATCCAGCTCCTGGATGTCCATGCTGAGGACTGAAAACCTGAGAGGGATGAGGAACAAAATGCAGTGATTAAAGAGCTTCCATTCCATTGTTGTCAACATTGTTGTTGGCTCAGCCTTCCATCCTTCCTTTTTAAAAAAAAAAAAGTTTTTTTTAATTTTTATTCTCGTACAGACATTTTCACATACCGTATTTATCATCTCATTTCTCATTTCATTCTTTTACAAACTCTTTCTACATATATTCTATATTTATCTTATTGCTTTGTTAGTTTAAGAGCTGAAGTGGTGCAGTGGTTAAATGCTGCGACTGCAGGCTGACTGCTAGTTTAGCAGTTCAGCTGTTCAAATTTCACTAGGCTCAAGGTTGACTCAGCCTTCCATCCTTCCGAGGTCGGTAAAATGAAGACCCAGACTGTTGGGGGCAATATGCTGAACTCTGTAAACCGCTTAGAGAGGGCTGTAAAGCACTATGAAGCAGTATATAAGTAAAGTGCTATAAGTGCTATATTAAGGTTGCTTTTTTTACCATCCTCCCTTCCCATCTCATACAGCCCTTCCTTCTTTCTTCTTCCCTTCCCTTCGTCTCTTTCTAAACCTACTTCCCCTCCCTTTCTCCTTCTCCTCTTCCCTACTTCCCCTCCTGCCCTCTCTCCTCACTCTCTTCTCCTCTCTTCTCTTCTTTCCTCCTCCTCTTTCTTTCTTCTTTCCTCTAACTCCTCTCTTCCCTTCCTTCTTCCTTTGCTGTACTTTCTTCCATCCTTCCGAGGTTGGTAAAACAACCCAAATTGTTGGGGGCAATATGCTGACTATATAAACTGCTTAGAGAGGGATGGAAAGCACTGTGAAGCGGTATATAAGTCTAAGTGCTATTGCTATTCCATTCTTTCTTTTCCGTGAAGGTGCAAGGATTTACTAAAACCACCAATCCTACCTCCCTTAACAAATGCATGAAGATTGGAAGAGGGCCTAGGAGGTTTTTGAATGAATACTGAAAGTAACACTTTGTTCTATTTAATCTTTAGTAAGCTTCTTTGAACATGATGCTGCTGGCGCATAGGATAAAAGTGTCTTAAATAAATAAGAAATGTTAATCAGAAATCATGCAATCCAAATGCAACTTTACTACTCCCAGTGGCTAGAAGCTGGATGCCACTGGGGTGAAATTGAAATGTCTGTATGAATAAGGGGAATGAAAAAATAGCTGAAGTATATCTATATTAATTGCTGGTGTAGGCAGTTAGCACCCACCCCTCTCCTAGAAAAATGAAATATTCTAAGAAATATTAAAAGGGCAGAATATTTCCCCTAAAAGGGAGGCAGAAACTCAGCCCCCCCCCACCTTTGTCAATGGGCCATTAAGGCTTGGACCAGTCTATTCTACATAACAAAGATCTACCCCCTTCAGACAGAGCCATAGTACAAATTGTCCAAAGCCCTTTCATTACATCATCACCCAGCAAGGCTCAACCAAGCCTGGGACTCAGGACAGCCTACATAGTTGCCCCTGCATGGGCCCATGGAAGTCTGGCAACCAATCAGAACACAAGCTCAAATTCAAAACCCAACAGAGGGCATAAAACCCAGGCACTCCCAGCATCTCGACCCTTTTTGCCCAGGATCTCAAACCATGTGGTCCTGTCCAACCTTAAAAACCATCTTTCCAAACAGCCAGTGTCTTTTTCCCCACTTGGAACTGAACCCAGATGAACATTTCTTCCAACATTGGGATCCAGCCCTATTAAATATTTCTCCAGTCTTAGTCTGTTCCCTCAGCTTAGATTATTTATTTATTTATTTATTTATTTATTTATTTATTTATTTATTTATTTATTTATTTATTTATTTATTTATTTATTTATTTATTTTTGTCAAGTACGTGTTGGTAATATACATAGATATAACATTGTTTATATACATAAGATGAGTACTGATAAGAGGGAACATTAGGACAGGGACGGTAGACATGCTGGTGCACTTATGCACGCCCCTTACTGACCTCTTAGGAATCGGGTGAGGTCAACAGTGGACAGTCTAAGGGTAAAGTTTTGGGGGTTTGGTGACGAAACCACAATATCAGGTAGTGAGTGCCAGGCATTTACCACTCTGTTGCTAAAGTCGTATTTTCTACAGTCAAGTTTGGAGCGGTTCACTTTGAGTTTGTATCTGTTGTGTGCTCGTGTATTGTTGTGGTTGAAGCTGAAGTAGTCGTTGACAGGAAGGACGTTGTAGCAGATAATTTTATGAGCTATGCTTAGGTCGTAATTATGTTGTAGTTCTACTAAAATGCATTGTTGGGGTTTACTTTCAGCCATAAAGACCAGGATTTTCTAGACAAATCTCCAAATCACTAGTGTATTTCCTTTTTTTTTTACTTTGTTGTAGTGTGTATCCTTTGTCTTGATCTACTGCTTTCACACCTCCAGTTCCCCTTCTTAGGCAGGGGAGGAAAATCTGACTGATTTACATTTGAATATGAATTCAGTTTTGCCCCCTTGATACAACATCTCAACTGAAACACAGTGATTACACCTCAAAAATGATTCTTTTCATGGATTCTGCTAAGTAGATTGTTCAAAAATGCCTTAAAAGCCTATGTTAAGGATAATTATACAAACAGGGTATACTTATGAAAATAATGTATAAAATAAGGGAAAAGCTCAGAAATACATATATAGCGTAAAATTCTTTACAAAGGTGCCCATATTAGAATAAAATACTGATAAAAGGCATAGAGAGATTTGGTGTAGATTTATTTAAGGATATGCAGAACTAAGATGACAGAACAATACGTTGTCTGTTTGTTTGGGGTTAGGCAAAACTACTTTTCCTGTGGGGGGAAAAGCTCCGTAGTTGGACTCTTCCTTCGCAAAAGGCTTTATTTCAGATTCTCAATATTTGCTTCTCTTCAAATGGTGGAATACAAGAAGCCTTCAGCTTACAACAAAAGGATGGTTAGGGGCTAAAGCCTACGAAGAATGGTTGCAGGAATTGGGAATGTCTAGTCTAGTGAAAAGAAGGACTAGGGGAGACATTATTATTATTATTATTTTATTTGTCAAGCGTATATGATAACAAGCAAAATATATAATAGTATAAACATGTATATATATATATACATGTGTATATATATATATATATAAACATGTGTATATATATATATATATATATATATATATATATATATATATATATATATATATATATATATATATATATATATATAATGCAAGCATGATTATGAGTACAAGTATTATGAATATATGGGTGCAATTGGACAGGAACAGTAGGCATGATTGTGCGCTTAAGCACGCCCCTAATTATGGGGCGTGCATAATAATAATATTGGAAGACTGCTATCATAAGACATGATAGCAGTCTTCCAATATTTGAGGGGCTCCTACAAAGACGAGGGGCTCAGCCTATTTTCCAAAGCACCTGAAAGGCAAGACAAGAAACAATGAATGGAAACTAAACAAGGAGAGAAGCAACCTAGAAAGAAGAAGAAATTTCCTAATGGTGAGAGCAATCAACCAATGAAACAACTTGCCTTCAGAAAATGTGGGTGCTCCATCACTGGAGGCTTTTAAGAAGGGACTGGACAGCTACTTGTCTGAAATGGCATAGGGCAGTGAGGGCTAACCTTTTCAGCACGGAGTGCCGAAAGCGTGCACGTGCACAAAAGCGTGTGTGCGCGCACACCTATAATGCATGTGCCTGTGACCCCTCGCGTGCAGCCCGCCCCATGCATGTGTGCCCCCCACATGCCCCTTACGCATGCGCGCATGTTCCCATGCGTGCGCCCCACCCCCCGCATGAGCACATGTCTCCCGCATGCACCCTCCCCCCGCACATGTGCGGCAGAGACCCAAAAACCAGCTGGCTGGTGGGAGGCGCACACACATGCGTAGCAGAGCTGAGCTGGGGCAACGGCTCACGTGCCCGCAGAGAGGGCTCTCCGTACCACCTGTGGCACGTGTGCCATAGGTTCGCCATCACGGGTATAGGGTCTCCTGCTCTAGCAGTGGGTTGGGCTAGGAGACCTCCAAGGTTCCTTCCAATTCTATTATTCTATGTTCTATTTAGGGGCCATTCAAAGTTACAGTGGCACTGGAAAAAAGTGACTTATGGCTGGTCCTCGCATCGTAGCATTCCCATGGTCACATGATCAAAATTCAGGTGCTTGGTAACCACCATATATTGATGATGGTTGCAGCATCCCAGAGTGACGTCATCACCATTTGCAACCTTTCCAGCCAGCTTCGGACCAGCAAGGTCAATGGAGGAAACCGGATTTGCTTAACGACTGCTTGAGTCACTTAAAAACTGCAGCAATTTGCTTAACATCAGTGGGGGGGGGGAGTTTTGATATTGGGCATGATTCGCTTAACAACCATCTTGCTTAACAATGGAAATTCTGATGCCAATTGTGGCTGTAAGTTGAGGACTACCTGTCCATCTGTGGAATTTTCCAGTTTAATCATAAAGAGTCAGAAGTGAGTTGGAATCCTCCAAGTCAGGGTTTATTAAAGTTGGCAATTTTAAGTTGTGGGGACTTCAAATGCCAAGCATGAGGAACAGTGAGATTGCAGTGTTTTTCTCAACCGTGGCCATTTGAAGATGTCTAGACCAATGTTCCCTGTAACAACAGAAAATGGCGCACAGCAGTTAGAAAGTGCTGCGCGGCGTTCTCATTTTATGTGCGCAGCCGCGCAGAGATGCAGCCTCTGCCATTAGAAAATGCCGCGTGGAAGTTAGAAACTTCTGCGTGGCGTTCTCTCGTTACGTGCGCGGCCGCGCAGCTTACAGGGAACAGTGTTCTGGACTACAACTTCCAGGGCTGGGCAATTCTGGGAGTTGAAGTCCAGACGTCTTCAAATCTGGAGAAAGTGTCTACTTCTCTGAGTAGGATCTTCCACTGCTTAAACAACTGTTGCCATCAGGAAATATCTTTTTGTACTCAGCCTTTGAATTTATTTTCTTTTTAAATTAAGCTAGAGTATCTGCATTGGATTTGGATAGACTGGGTGACAGCTGGTTCAAAACTTGTCAACCTGGAGATTCACAGACCTGTCAAAACAGTTGATGGCATACACTCCTGTAAGAGGGAAACACTGGAGAATACGTGACAGTGTTCAAGTGAAGATAATCGAGGTAATAGTGGAATATCATTTGTGTCTTCTGCGCCTTTTCTCAAAGAACGTTAAACACACCAACTTCGTTGATCACCGAGCACCATTTATCTCTTCCAAACGTTGGGGACAAATCATGATTCTCCATAGTTATTGGAGTCTTAGTGGACAACCAATTAAATATGAGCCAACTGTGTGCAACGGCAGCCAAAAAAGCCAGTGCAATCCTAAATTACATTAACAGGGGGATACAATCAAGATCAAGGGAGGTACTAATACCACTCTATAAAGCCTTAGTAAGACCACACCTAGAGTACTGCATCCAGTTTTGGTCACCACACTATAAAAAAGATGTTGAGACTCTGGAGAGAGAGTGCAGAGAAGAGCAACAAAGATGATTAGGGGACTGGAGACTAAAACATATGAAGAACGGTCACAGGAACTCGGCATGGCTAATCTAGTGAAGAGAAGGACCAGGGGAGACATGATAGCAGTGTTCCAATATTTGAGGGGCTGCCACAGAGAGGAAGGGGTCAACCTATTTTCCAAAGCACCTGAAGGCCAGACAAGGAATACTGGATGGAAACTGAACAAGGAGATATTCAACCTAGAAATAAGGAGAAATTTTCTGACAATGAGAACAATCAACCAATGGAACAGCTTGCCTCCAGAAGTTGTGGGAATTTCATCACTGGAAGCTTTCAAGAAGAGACTGGACTGCCATCTGTCAAAAATGATGTAGGGTCTGCTTGGGCGGGGGGTTGGACTAGATGACCTACAAGGTTCCTTCCAACTCTGTTAATTTGTATCTCCATCTATTCAGGGTGATATAAATAAAACAAGGCTTTAGGTGGATAGTTCAGTTTCTACTTCTAGATGTGTTGTGAAATGTAAAGGGGGAAATTTTGGTCTATAATAATTAAACCAGAACATGTAAAAAGATAACGCACGTAGTCCAGAGGTGGTATTCAGCAGGTTCTGACCAGTTCTGGAGAAGTGGTAGCAGAAATTTTGAATAGTTCTGGAGAACCGGTAGCGGAAAGTTTGAGTAGTTTGGAGAACTGGTAAATATCACCTCTGACTGGCCCCACCGCCATCTATTCTCTGCCTCCCGAGTCCCAGCTGATTGGGAGGAAATTGGGATTTTGCAGTAACCTTCCCCTGGAGTGGGGAGGGAATGGAGATTTTACAGTATCCTTCCCCTGCTACGCTCACCAAGCCACGCCACACCCACCAAGCCATGCCATGCCCACCAAGCCACGCCGACAGAACCGGTAGTAAAAAAATTTGAATCCCACCACTGACGTAGTCCTCCTGTTATGACCACAATAAGCGAGGCAGTTTTTAAGTGAGTCATCCCTGATTTTATACCTTTTTTGCCATAGTTCTGCTAATCACTGCAGCTGTAAATTGATTCATGTGGTTTGAGAAGCTGCCACAAAGAAGAGGGGGTCAACTTATTTTCCAAAGCACCGAAGGCAAGAGAAGTAGCGATGGATGGAAACTAACCAAGGTCTAAGAACTAAGGAAACATTTCCTGACGATTAGAACAATAAATCAGTGGAATGGCTTGCCTCCAGAAGTTGTGGGTGCCCCATCACTGGAGACTTTTAAGGAGAGCCACTTGCCTGGAATGGTATAGGGCAGCGGTGTCAAACTGGCGACCCCGTGGGCCGGATGTGTCACGCACAGACCACGCCCGCCCCCACTCCACAAATGGGAAAAACATCACGTGCCGGCATCGTGACATGGCGAGTTTGACACCCCTGGTATAGGATCTCCTGCTTGAGCAGGGGGTTGGACTAGAAGACCTCCAAGGTCCCTTCCAACTCTGTTATTCTGTTCTGTTCTCTTGTTAAGCAAATCAAATTTCCCCCATTGATTGCTTGTTGGAAGCCAGCTGGGAAGGTTGCAAAAAGCAATTACATGACTTTGAGATACCGAAATACATGCCAGTTGCCAGGTGCCTGAATTTTTATCCAATGATCTGGGGGATGCTGCAACAGTTATAAGTGAGAGGACCAGCAGTAAATCACTTATTTAAATGCCACTGTAACTCTGAGCAATTGATAAATGAATGGTTATAAGCCAAAGACCACGGCTCTAGAACATTTACTCTGGAATGGCATGTAGTTGTAGAAATTAATCTGCTTTTGTCTGAGAGTTCATTTCTGGTTATTTCTAGGTTTCTGTATTAATCCCTGCTGAGCCATAATGTCCCCAGCAAGTTATGGAAGACGGCCAGAAACAAGGAAGCCTCATCACATGTTTGATCCCAAACAGCGCTTTTAAGTGCATTTAAGTACAATTGATATATTGTAGATCAAGGTTTCTTTGTTTTTCTAAATAGGGCTTAGATAACGGAACAAACTGCAGCTGAAGTTTGTGAAAATCCCCTCCTTGCTGCAATTCAGGAGGTTCAAAATGAACATTGTCAAAAACAAAACAAAAATTTTTTTTCAGAATTTTAAATTTTTCAGAAGAGTTTCCAGCATTATCTGATTTTTTGTAAATTGCTTACAGATAAATGGGATTAGACAGTTTTATAACTATGGAATACATACAGGTAGTCCTCAATTTACAGCAGTTCATTTCATGACCAAAGTTATAATGGCACTGATAAAAGGGACTTATGATCATTGTTTACACTTCCAACCTTTGCAGGATCCCCATGGTCATGTGATACAAATTCAGATGCTTGGCAACTGTCTCATATTTATGACAATTGTAGTGTCCCATGGTCATGTGATCCCCTTTTGTGACCTTCTGACAAGCAAAGTCAATGGGGCAGCCAGATTCACTTAACAACCGTGTTACTAATTTAACAGCTGCAGTGATTCACTTAGCAACTGTGGCAAGAAAGGTCGTAAAATGGGGCAAAACTCGCCTAGCAAATTTTCCAGCAACCTAAATTTTGGGCTCAATTGTGGTCATAAGTCGAGGACTATCTGTACACATTTTTTTTATTTTTTTATTTATTTTTATTTGTCAAGTATATATGATTATAAGCATAGTATAAACAAAGTATAAACATGATTGTGTATATATATAATAGTACAAGCATGATTAAGAGTTCAAGAAGTATGAATATATGGGTACATTAGGATAGGAAGGGTAGGCACGATTGTGTATGTATCGTTAATATGTTTGTGTCAGGGGGTTAGGAGTGCAGCTAATTCTACCCAGAATCAAACTGTTAAAGTCATTGATGGTTTTTTTTGGATCCAGAAAAAAACCCCGGTGAAAATGTTGATGAGCCTGAGGAATAAGTGGGTGATGATCTAACATGGGTCTCCAGATTGACTTAACACAGAGGTCCCCAAACTTGGCGACTGTAAGACTTGTGGACTTCAACTCCCAGAATTCTCCAGCCAGCTATTCTGGGAATTGAAGTCCACAAGTCTTAAAGTTGCCAAGTTTGGGGACCTCTGACTTAGCACAGCGGCCGCACAGCCTCTGAACTTGTTGCCTTTTCACAGTGGAACTTTCCGTCTTTGAAATGTAATAGTGCAACCCAGAGCATTAAATCCGCTGATCGATATCAAAACTAAAAGCAATCAAGTTAATGTACCCATCTTTGCCAATCCCAGCTGTTCCTTCTGCTCAGAGTAAGCACTGTTCATCCCGATCAAAACTCATTCCCAGGTGAAAAAACCTGCAACTGTTTCTAGGCACCATGTGCAAATTTAGCCCCAGGAATACTAACGCCCGTTCGTGAGTCACTTCTTTGTTTTACCAACACAACCTTCTAAGGAAGATTTGGAAAAGATGTAGGTTGGCTTTCCAAAACCTGGCGCCTTCCTGGTGAATGCGGCTCCCGTTATTCTCTGAAAATGTGGCGTGTGGCTATTCAAAGCTAAAAGCGAGAATGTTAAAAGTTTTGGGATAAATCATCTTAGAATGTGTGTGCAACTCCAGGGAATCCCCTGATCCCTTGCAATGATATGTGTGAATGACCTTGGGAGATGGAGGTTGGGGGGGGAGAAGTGATGCTGTCTAGGCTCATGATGGCGAATTTATGGCATGCGTGCCACAGGTGGCACGCGTAGCCATATCTGAGGGCACGCGAGGCGTTGCCCTATGTCAGCTCCAGCGTGCATGTATGCGCTGGCCAGCTGATTTTCGGCCTTCCGGAGGGTGGGAGAGGCCGTTTTCGCCTTCCCCAGGCTTCAGGAAAGCCTCTGGAGCCTGTGGATGGCGAAAAAATGGACCCAACGGGCCTACCGGAAGTTCGGAAATGAACTTCCGGTTGGGCCGTTGGGCCGTTTTTCACACTCCCGAGGCTTCAGGAAAGCCTCCGGAGCCTGTGGATGGCAAAATATGGACTCAACAGGCCTACTGGAAGTGGGGGAAGGACATTGCATTATGAGTGGGGGCATGTGCAAATGTGCTATTGTGCATGCACACGCCCTTTTGGCACCCAAGCAAAAAAAAAAAAAGGTTCGCCATCACTGGTCTAGGCCAAGGGTCTCCAAACTTGGCAACTTTAAGACTTGTGGCTGGGGATGGCTGGCTGGGGAATTCTGGGAGTTGAAGTCCACAAGTCTTACATGTTCCCAAGGGGAAACACCCCTGGCCTAAGGAATGGTCAGATAAGAGGTGGTATAGCCTGCAGTTGCGTAATGGGAAAAGAGAGAAACTCAGAAAGGAAGCTTCCTAACTTCTCAGGCTATAAAAAAAACAGTGGGAGATTTGTACTTTCAGACTTGCAAGATTCTCTTACTATAGCCATGTAATGTAGTAGAATTAGCTTATACGGTTGTGATGGGAAGATGTCAGCCTTCCCATGTAGGTGAACTACTTGGGAAGGCTGACACATCTGCCTTGTTGCTTCCAGGGCAGGTTTCAAAACAGGAAATGCCTAAAGCTACAGGTCTCTACCTGCTTGGTTACAAGTCCCATTAAACTCAGTTTGGCTCACTTTTGAATTGGCTGGCGTTGAGCTGCATAATCAAATATTGCTTTGCTGTGGCACAAGGAGGAGGAGATCCAACAAGGAATACAAACAGATCTGCTGGTTAGGAAACGTTGATGGAAGTGATGTAACAGGTGCCGTAAACTTTTTTGTTTTAATTGCATGTTGGATTAAGTCAGCCTGAGGGGCATGCTGTCGTTTCTTGTGAATCATCGTATTTTTCTTTTGGCTTACTTCTAATACTGGCACCAAAGGGAGCCACCCAGGATAATCTTACAGGGTGTGTGAAGTGTGAGCCCTGAGAAAGCCATCCAGCCAAAACATCAATGGAGTTGCAGTGTGTTGGAAAGATTAGCTTTGTGCCTGGGTCTCAGCCTTCAAGGAAGGCAGGTCAGGAAACAGATGCCACCAGAAATAATGATACAGATTATTAATGATATAAATTCTAGATATAGACCAGTGATGGCGAACCTTTTTTGGTTCGCATGCCAAAAGGGTGTGTGTTGAATTCTGGGAGTTGAAGTCCACAAGTCTTAAAACTGCCAAGTTTGAAGACCTCTGATTTAGAATGTATTTTTGGTCAGGGCAATTGTGTAGCCCGTTGTGGGCGCATTCCAGGGATAAGGGCCCTGCATTGGGCGAGACTTTTTATCTAGCCTTCCTGGGTTCAGAGCAGTTTTCTTCCACACCGGTATGCATTGTATGTGTGTGAGAGAGAAATGAACAGCTCTGCAAAAAGAACGTTTTATTTTCCTGCTGTCTATAATTGCTTTTAGGCCATGATAGTTTTCTCCAACCTGTTGTGCTTTGGCTATGCTGGACTTCAGCCCCATCCAGGGCATTGGGAAAGCTGACCAAGCACACTGTAAAAGATTAATAGACCATATATGTAACAAGGTTTAATCCTAGTCGCTGGAGATAGACGCTGGTCCTCATCCTCATCATTTAGCTCTCTGTCAATGTGGATGGAGGATTACAGGATTTAGAATTGGGCACATCTGGAGAGCTCTGGATTAAGAAAGGCTATTTTGGTAGAAGAATGAAGGTCAGGTTAAGGACTGGAAAGAAACGTGAAGCATTTCCCAATCTGGAGACCACCAGAAGTGAGCCAGTTCTGTGTAGTAGTGGTTAAGGCACCAGGCTAATAATCGGGAGACTGTGAGTTCAAACGGAATGGGACTTTTCGGCTTGTACCCTTGGCCGTGCTTGTTTCTCCTCCAGGGTTTCTCCTCGGTGTTATTATCCACCAGCCTTTCTTCTCGGCTGGCCCTCCCCCATCCTTTCACCCTGGCACATGGGCCACGGCCCCTCCATCCCAGTCCCTTCGCCATGGCCCATTCGTCGAAGTACAGTACTGTAAGTGTGAAAAATGGCCACAAGTCACTTTTTTCAATGATGTAACTTCGAATGATCCCTAAATAGAACATAGAATAATAAAGGGACCTTGGAGAGCTCCTAATCCAAACCCCTGCTGCAGCAGAAGGCCTTATACCAGCGGTGGCGAACCTTTTTCTCTCGGCGTGCCAAAAATAGGCGCGCACACACCCACCAGCGCTCCCGCGTGCCACTACCCAAAATGCAATGCGCACCCCCCCCTGCGCATGCGCACCCACACCTACATGCACGCGCCTGCACCACGCACGCGCCCGCACCGCGCATGCGCACATCTACTGCGCACGTGTAACCGCCCCCTCCTCCTCCTGCTCCAAGCCTCGCACTCCGGGCACCAGCCAGAACGTGAGGCTGGCAGGAGAAGGAGGAGGGGCGGTTGCGCAGGCTGGGCGGCTCGCGTAACCGCTCCCTCCTCCTTCTCCTGTCAGCCTCACGTTCCGGCTTGTGCCCGGAGTGCGAGGCTTGGAGCAGGAGAAGGGGGCGGTTGCGCAGGCTGGGCGGCTCGCGTAACCGCTCCCTCCTCCTTCTCCTGTCAGCCTCACGTTCCGGCTGGTGCCCGGAGTGCGAGGCTTGGAGCAGGAGAAGGGGGCGGTTGCGCAGGCTGGGCGGCTCGCGTAACCGCTCCCTCCTCCTTCTCCTGTCAGCCTCACGTTCTGGCTTGTGCCCGGAGTGCGAGGCTTGGAGCAGGAGAAGGGGGCGGTTGCGCAGGCTGGGCGGCTCGCGTAACCGCTCCCTCCTCCTTCTCCTGTCAGCCTCACGTTCCGGCTTGTGCCCGGAGTGCGAGGCTTGGAGCAGGAGAAGGGGGCGGTTGCGCAGGCTGGGCGGCTCGCGCAACTGCCCCCTCCTCCTTCTGCTCCAAGCCTGGCACTCCGGGCAGAAGCAGGAACATGAGGCTGGCAGCAGAAGGAGGAGGGAGCGGTTACGCGAGCCGCCCAGCCTGCGCAACCGCCCCTCCTCCTTCTGCTTCGGGTAGCTCTAGCAGCTCTGCGCATGCGTGCCAGAAACCCGGAAGTAGAATGTGCCGGACCCGTGGCGTGCCAGCCAAAATGGCTCCGCGTGCCACCTGTGGCACGCGTGCCATAGGTTCGCCACCACGGCCTTATACCATTTCAGACAAGTGGCTGTCCAATCTCCTCTTAAAAGCCTCCAGTGATGGAGCATTCATTTCTGAGGACTACTCACTGTTAAGATATTCATGAACTGGGAGAGCCATGTTAACAAGGTTAGCCAATGAATAAGCATAGCAACTGAATCAGCCAATGGGAGCTAACCACTTCTAAGTCTGTGCAGAGAACTGAAACTGGAACTTCAGCTTAAGGCTGGGCGTGGCTCTGTCCACTCTGCTCTCTGTACTCTTCCACTCTGAACTCTGCTGAAATGAAACTAACTCCTGCTTGTGTTTAATTGAAGAAGAACTCTGCTAATGGTATTGTAAATATATATATTATTATGTTTATAAAGAAGTTATTGAACCCAGCTGAATCAGTCATCTGTGTGCGCTTCTGGTTTTGATTTTGCAACAAACTTTAATACACTAAAGGAACACATGTTGCATGCATTTCCACTCAAATTGGGTTTGGCTATTTCTGGCTAGCGAGAAAATGCCAGAGCTCCTGTACAAGAGTTCCGTCCTTCCCAAAAGTCATTCCAAGTGGTCTTGATCATAACAAAAGTTCTTTTCTTTTTATAGAACTCCCTGAGAATTGGACGGACACCCGAGAGACCTTACTGGAGGGAATGCTCTTCAACCTGAAGTACCTGGGCATGACATTGGTTGAGCAGCCCAAAGGAGAAGAATTATCTGCAACTGCTGTCAAAAGGATTGTGGCAACGGTGAGGGACCAAGATCCAGTTTGCATTCACGTCCTCCGTAACCATCTTCTATTGTCCCTAAGCCAGCGTTTCTCAACCATGGCAACTTTAAGACGGGTGGACTTCAACTCCCAGAATTCCCCAGCCAGCTATGCTATGCTATGCTGGCTGGGGAATTCTGGGAGTTAAAGTCTACCCATCTTAAAAGTTGCCAAGATTTAGAAAACGCTTCCCTAAGCAATCCAGGTTGGTGACCCATTGTTGCGAACAGGGCAAATAAGAATAAAATATCGTATTTCCATAGCTCTCCATATTTAACACTGGCTGGATGTGAGACGTTGCCCCGAAAACACGAGTCGTGAGGGCAGGGGTGAAATCCTCCCGGTTCGCTCTTACCTGTTGGTCGCCGCACAGCTGAACAACCTGGTGGTGTTCGCAGCGCAGGGCTTCCCCCGCCCGCTGGGACGCCGCTGTTTGCGTTCTTTTGCCCTCTATGCATGCGCAAAGCGTTCTGCTTGCGCAGAGGGCAAAAGAACGCAAATGCCGGCGTCCCGGCGGGCGGGGGAAGCGGGCGGGGGAAGCCCCCCACCGCGAACGCCACCAGGTTGTTCGGCTGTGCGGCGACCAACAGGTAAGAGCGAACCGGGAGGATTTCACCCCTGGGTGAGGGGGTTTTCAGTCTGCTTAAGATCTATAATTTAAAACTAATTAACATTTTTATCACTGGCTTTAAAACGCTCCCCCCCCTCTCCGTTGTTGTTTCTTTGCCCTTTATGGACTTCATAAATTTTTTACCTGTCTGCCTGTTACTGGATTACCCTGCCCATGCAGGAAGAATTTATTTTCTAATTTATTTTGATTAACCTGAGACACCCAATACTGCCTAGTTCGGCAATCGATGCACAAAAAACCTGGCTTTGTATGTACGTGTTCCCATACAGGTAGTCCTTGACTTACGACCGCAATTGAGCCCAAAATTTGTTTTCCTAAGCGAGACAGTTGTTAAGTGAGTCTTGCCCCCATTTTATGACTTCCCTTGCCACAGTTGTTGAGTGAATCACGGCAGTTGATCAATTACTAACCCGATTGTTAAGTGAGTCTGGCTCCCCCTTTGACTTTGCTTGTTCAGAAGGTCGCAAAAGGGGATTTCGTGACCCTGGGACACTGCAACCGTCATAAATATGAGTCAGTTGCCAAGCGTCTGAATTTTGATCACGTGACTACAGGGATGCTGCAATGAAAAAAGGTTCATAAGTCACTTTTTTCAGTGCCGTTGTAACTTTGAACCGTCGCTAAACGAATTGTTGTAAGTCAAGGACTACCTGTATTCCTGGGGGCTCAGCTGCCTCTTACCTATCTGTTTTCTAATCTGCAGCTCTTCCTCTCCTCTCCCAAGGTGCCCTTGTAACTTTGCACAGTCACTAAATGAACTGTTGTAAGTCGAGGACTACCTGTATTTGTGTTTGTACAGGTAGTCCTTGGCTTACAACCATTTGTTTTGCAGCTCGTTTGTCCTATGATCAAAATTCAGACACTTGCCTCATATTTATTTTTTATTTTTTTTAATTTTTAAAAAGTTTTTTATTTATAAGAACAGATAAAAGAACAAAAAGGCAAAACATACAATAAACATAAAATAAACAAGTACATGACGGATCTTGATCTAGTATACATATTTACATTCCGGTGACACTTTACATTCAGACACTTGCCTCATATTTATGACGGTTGCCGTGTCCCTGGGTCACGAGATCCCCTTTTGCGACCGTCCGACAAGCAGTCAGAAAATGTGGCACTGAAAAAATGTGTTTTATGAATGGCCCTTGCACTTACGACCATCGCAGCATCCCCATGGTCACGTGATCGGAATTTGGGTGCTTGGCAACTGTGTATATTTATGAGGGTTCCACTGGCTCAGGGTCATTCCCAGCTGGCTTCTGACAAACAGAGTCAATGGGGAAAACCTGACTTGCTTAATGACCACCTGGTTCCAGGGGTGGGCTTCAAAATTTTTAGCAAGGGGTTCTCTGCCCGGTTGCCGGGTGGGCGTGGTCTAGTCGGATTCCTGGGCTCTGGAGGCTTTCCTCGAGCCTCCAGGAGGGCAAAAACGGCCTACCCAGGCTCCGGAGGCCCTCTGGAAGCCAGAAACAGGTCCGTTTCCGGCCTTCCCGAACTTCCAGTAGGTCCGTTTTTCGCCCTCCCCGAGCCTCCATGCGCGCCCTGCACTTACCTGCATCCAAAACGGGCCGCGTGGGGACTCCTGGGAGGGGTGGGGTGGGGTGGGAGGGGCCAGCCAGGAGTGGGATTTGGGGGTTCTCCGAACTGCACAGAATCTTAGCTAGAGGTTCTCCCAAACCCCTGCGAACCCCTGCCTGGTTCCCTTAACAACTGCAATGATTCACTTAACAACCGTGGCAAGGAAGGTCATAAAATTGGGTGCAACTCACTTAACCACTCCCTTGCTTAGCAATGGAAATTCAGGTCCCAACAGTCATAAATCAAGGACTAACTCTAAAGTATTGATTGCATACGTACTGTATATAAGCACAGCACATATACATACAACCCTTATTTTATTTATTTTTATTTATTTATTAGTGACATTTATATACCGCCTCACAGTGCAAGCACTCTCTAAGCGGTTTACACCAGTAAGCAATGTATATTTATATTGCCCCCAACAATCTGGATCCTCATTTTACCTACCTCGGAAGGATGGGAGGCTGAGTCAACTTTGAACCGGTGAGATTTGAACAGCTGACCTGCGGATCATAGTCAGCTAAAGTGGCCTGCAGTACCCCTCTCTAACCGCTGCGCCACCTCGGCTCTTTTTGATATATCCCCATTTAGCCAGTCCAGTTGGAACAGACAAAATGTTTGCACATCACTCCCAATAATGGACAATTTCCCTGCATCTGTCAATTGAACTGAGCTTTCTTAGTTATCAGCTGTCCCTTTTTCAGAACGATCCCTAAATTGAGTTTTTACTGTAATGCAAATTGCCAGTCACACTGTATTCCCCTTGAGAATAAAAGTATTTGTCAATTAAAAAAAAGTTCAGTGACATTTTTCATTTGTTCCGTTATTGTTTCAAAAAGTGAAGCTTAATCAGTTTTTTATAGCACATTTTAATATAGATTTAGAAATCCATTACAATCCATTCTAAATTTAAATAAGTTTCTTCCTAGCAAAACAATACTTTTTTTTTGGCATAGTGCTATATAAGAAACGAAAGTGACCACATTTGCTGGATGTTAAGGGCATTTTCGGGGTTTTTTCCTTTCACTGCCTGTTAATTGTTGTATTACAACTAAAATCAGGTAGGAACAAATCAACTCTTAGCTTTCTTGATTAATTGTTGGGAGACCTTTTAATTCACCGGAATTTCAGTTGTCAATTAAACCAATTAATACTTGCAGTCCTGATTTTAACTCATGTTATCTACTTTCTTTATTGAGCTGGGGTTTTGTTTTAATGACTTACTGAATTGTTGCGGTCAGAAAAAGACACATTGTGATTGGAATAGTTTTGCTCCTTCTACAACAATTATTTGCACTGTTACCATCTTATGGAGTAGGCCAGCACAACATAATGGCCTGTGGATCATACATAGCCTTCTAAGAAGCCTTGGGTGACCCAATGGCACTTTTTAAAAAGTCACTAAATTTGCTGCCTCCCGAAATGATCCCCTGCCAAGCATCTCCAGTCCTTAACGCCTGCCAGCCTTGCGAGGTAGGCCAGACAAGAAGCACACCCAGGAATACTAGCTCCTGTCTTTGTATTGTAAGGATACATTAACAGAATCTTGCAAGTCTGGACGTACATTTCTCTCCCCCTCGCCTTTACAGTCCGAGAAAGTAGAGAGGGTCTCTTCTGAGACGTTAGCTGCACTCCCATTACCGGTAGTCCTTGACTTACGACCACAGTTGAGCCCAAAATTTATGTTGCTAAGCGAGACAGTTGTTAAGTGAATTTTGCCCCCATTTTACGATCTTTCTTGCCACAGTTGTTGAGTGAATCACTGCCGTTGTTAAATTAGTAGTATGGTTGTTAAATGAATCTGGCTTCCCCATTGACTTTGCTTGTCAGAAGGTCGCAAAAGCGGATCACATGACCCCAGGACATTGCAATCGTCATAAATATGAATCAGTTGCCAAGCGTCTGAATTTTGATCACATGACTACAGGGAAGCTGCAATGAGAAAAGGTTCATAAGTCACTTTTTTCAGTGCCGTTGTAACTTTGAACTGTCACTAAACAAATTGTTGTAAGTCAAGGACTACTTGTATTCCTGGGGGCTCAGCTGCCACTTACCTATCTGTTTTCTAATCTGCAGCTCTTCCTCTCCTCTCCCAAGGTCACTCCACCCTACCATTACACCACCACTCTGTAGAAATGAAATACAGAAAACCCTAACCATAAGACTTACTAAGGAATAGGAAATACTGAATGACCATGGAATACTAATCGGCCGTGTTTCCAGAACTCACTTAACCTAGTTACTTTTATGGGGTTGCGCAACACAGTGTGATGTAATTGAACGGGCTGGATTACGTAACTCACTAAGCCACCCACAGACCTAACTAGGATTTTTTTTTTTTAAAAAAAACTAATCAAGCTTAGCATGTACTGGAAGTGTGTTTGTAGATTTTTGCTTGAGCTATTAAAGGATGCAATGCGAACACAACCAAAGAAAGTTAAAAGGGGATGCAAAGAAATGAGAGGAGAATGCAGCGGAATGTCAGAATAACACCAGCTCTTCCATGCTGCAACCTTTTGTCAGATGTTCCACTTGTTAATACTTAATTGTCACGTGCTTGAAAGTGAAGTTGAAGGACGCGGGGTAGAAACATGGTTAGCTAGCTCTGAAAGCCCACCAGAATTCACTTCATAAAATAGAGCAGGGGTGTCAAATTTGATTTCATTGAGGGCCGCATCAGGGTTGTGTTTGACCTTGGAGGACCCGGGTGTGTGTGGTCATGATGGGCGTGGGCGTGGCCATGGTGGGCGTGACATGGGACTAGTGTCGGGGCACCTGTGGTGGCCAAGTGCTAATGCAGGACTTCCCTGAGACCCTCCCTCACTCTCATTTTATTCCTTCCTTCCTTCCTTCCTTCCTTCCTTCCTTCCTTCCTTCCTTCCTTCCTTCCTTCCTTCCTTCCTTCCTTCCTTCCTTCCTCCCTCTTCTTTTTCCTTCCCTCTTCATTCTCCTTTCTTCTTCCTTCCCCTATTTCCTTATTTTTCCTTCCTTGCTCTCTTCCCACCTTCCCTTCTTTTTCTTTTTCTTTCCTTTTTCCCTTTCTCCTTTCCTGTCCCTTCTTGCATGTTCAAATGCAAAAGGGGAAACATTTCTCCTTTTGATTTGTTTTTAGTTTGCTTGGATAGCCCTCTGCCAGTGAAAACAGAGCCCGAGGAGGGCGCATCTGGCCCACCATGCCCCATTTTCACTGGCAGAGGGCTGCAGGAGGCTGTCATGGTCAAAACGGGGCGCGGGGGACTACACAGCCCCCCAAGCTCTGTTTTCGCTGGCAGAGGCACTATGGGCCTTTGCTGTTTCCAGGCCAGCCCCATGGGCCGGATCTAAGGACCCCACAGGCCAGATCCGGGCCCCGGTCCTTGAGGTTTGACACCCCTGAAATAGAGTGTTATTCATAAAACAGTTGCAAATTTAGAGGATCCGACTTTAATAATATGGTGATAGATTATAGAAGGAGTTTAAAGCTTGTTTGAATAAAAGAAGCTTCGTCTAACCTTGTTCTCTGTCAAATAAAGATGAAGGGTGTAAGTTTGGTCCTTCCTAATGCCCTTGGCAGTCAGGAGAATTTATAGGGAGGCAAAACTTTCAGGGGTTCTCCGAGTATTTCTTTAATGATGCAAGTCCTTTGCTTTGGTTTGGCAATATTTCTGTCTATAGGCGAAGAACAATAAAGGAAACCGCTTGGAAGCAACTCTGTGTGTCTTTCTTGGTTTGAGGGGCCTGACAGTAAGATTTTGAATTGATTTATCTTTGTGGCAACATCTAAATGCAGCTCTTTTCTCTGTTCCAAGGCAAAAGCCAGTGGGAAAAAACTCCGAAAAGTTACTCTGAAAGTATCACCCAGAGGGATCATTCTCAGTGACAGCATAACAAATGAATCAATTGAAAATGTGTCAATATACAGGTACGCCTCATCCATACCTTTCAGATCTTCAGAGCAAATATTTAAGCCCTCTCCTTCCCAGAAGAGCGTTCGAAGGGTTAACGTTTGAAACGGTAATTAATACTGATAGGATATCCTTTTTTCCCCTTTTCTCTTATTTACATTTAATACTCTTAAGGCAATAGGATCATAGAATATTAGGTATCTATTATATACATATCATTGCATCGAAATAACATTGTATTAAAACGGAGACAATGGAGCAATAGATGGTCAGTATGGATAGATTTAATAATGTGTTAAAGAACTGAGCTAGTTTTATATTAACATTTTATGGATACACTTTTTGTTCCCACAAGTGTCAGTCATTCATTATTCTATTTTTGTTCTGATTTTATTAGTACATTTTTGGTGATGCTTCATCATATCTTCTGGTTGATACACTTACCCTTAGATGTTACCTCTGTGTGTGTGTGTGTGTGTGTGTGTGTGTGTGGTACCTTCCATTACTTAGTGATACAGTCATTAAGTAAGTTGTGCGAAATTATTGATCTTGTTTGCAGTGATTGTTAAACAAATCCAGCATTAAATGACTTTGCCTCATTTTGCGACTTTTCTTGCTAAGGTTGTTAAGTGAATCACTGCAGTTGTTAAGTTGGTAACACAATTGTTCAGTGAATCTGCCTTCCCCGCTGACTTTGCTTGTCGGAAGGTTGCGAAAGGTGACCACATGACCCCAAGACACTGCAACCGTCATAAATATGAGTCAGTTGCCAAGTGTCTGAATTTGGATCAGGTGACCATGGTACTAAGTCACTTTTTTCAGTGCCCTTGTAATTTCGAATGGTCACTAAATGAGCTGTTGTAACTCGAGGGCTATCTGTAATTAATTAGATTTTATGACAAGATTGTAAGGCTGTTTTTAAGGAAGTGGTCAACTTTACGAGGTTCACCAGACAGGAAACACAATCAGATGAACTAATTCTAGATGGGTTCCAGCATGAGTCTGAAAGCTCGGAAGACTAAATCTCTGGATCCAGTGACCGACCCAGATTGGATCTTGAAACTAATTCTACTTTACTGTAAAGCTACATTAACAGAATCTTGCAAGTCTGAAAAGACAGTCCTCCTGCTGTTGCCTTTATAGCCTGAGAACTTAGGGGAGAGTCCAGGGGTTCGGCAGGGTTCGGGCGATCCTCTAGCCAGGGATTGCTGGGGTTTGACGAACCCCCAAATGCCACCCCTGGCTGGCCATGTCCACCCCTTCCCACCCCTTCCTGCCCCTCCCAGGAGTCTCCACACGGCCCGTTCATCATTCCAGGTACGTGCAGGGGCTGCGGGGAGGGTTTAGGAGGGCAAAAAATGGGCCTACCGGAGGTTCCAGAAGTCCAGAAATGGGCCTGTTTCTGGCCTCTGGAGGGCCTCCGGAGCCCGGGGGAAGCTGTTTTCGCCCTCCTGGAGGCTTGAAGAAAGCCTCTGGAGTCTGGGGAGGGAGAAAAACGGGCCTCCTGGAAGTTCAGGAAGTCCAGAAACGGGCCTGTTTCCGGCCTCTGGAGGGCCTCTGGAGCCCAGGGGAAGCTGTTTTCGCCCTCCCGGAGGCTCGATAAAAATCTCCAGAGCCTGGGGAGGGCGAAAAATGCCCCCCCGGCCATGGTGCAAGTGGCCGGCTAGGCCACTCCCACCATGGCCACGCCTACCCAGCAACGGGGCAGCGAACCCTTTGCTAAAGGATCTGAAGCCCACCCCGGGCTTGCTCTGTCCACTTGCTCAGTCCATTATGCAGCTGCAGGCAATGCTGTCTCTTATCTGACTTATGTTCCCTAGGCAACATCTCTTCGCCCCGCCTCCCAGGGCCTTTCCCATGTCCCGTTAGGGAAAAAGGCACCTTCCAACCCCAATGATGAGAAAGCTTTAATACAGTACAAGATCAGAAGGGAACTAATATGCAACACCCCACCCCCCCACTCCCAAAAGTTGAAAACCCAACAAAGAAAAGTTCTGAGACCAGTAGGCAGATGCAGAGGAACAATCTACACACTTGTTTAAGGACAAGGAATTCTTCAAGGACTTCCTGAAAGCAATTAATGAGGCATGTAATCCTTGGAGGGAACCAGTGGCAAAGCTCGGGTCCCGCTTGGAGAAATAACAGACCCCCTCATTACTGCCAATTTTTGACAGAACACTGAGCACATTTCTGTTGCAAATCCCATGTGTTTAATGGACCACTCTGGGGCAGAATAGTCCTTCCTGCTCTTCCCCATCCCCTAAATAATTCTTGAAATTGAAATACAGTGTATTTCTCTCTTTATGTCTTCTTTTGTAAAGGAAACTTAAAGATGGGCTGACTTGTGAATGACACTGAATAGGAAATGTCTTGAAGAGATAAGTCAACGTATGCGCTTAAAGTAAACATTGTTTCATAGGTTGGCTAGTTTGGGACGGTAACATTTTGTCCAATTTTGATTTTCAGTATAATTCAAATAATAAGAGAAGGGAGAAATGTTTGGTTCCTTTGTTAAGGCTTATGAACAATTTATTTTTAGATTTATTTTGTGTCCTGCCTTTATTATTTTTATAAATGACTCAAGACATACCTCATATTTAGATTTTTAGATTTTAGATTTAGATTTATTATTAGAGTTGGAAGGGACCTTGTAGGTCATCTAGTCCAACCCCCTGCTCAAGCAGGAGTTCCTACACCTTTTGAGACAGATGGCAGTCCAGTCTCTCCTTGAAGGTCGCAAGTGTTGGGGCTCTCACAACCTCTGCTGGCAAGCTGTTCCACTGGTTGATCGCTCTAACTGTCAGAAAGTTTCTCCTCACTTCCAGGTTGAATCTCTCCTTGGTCAGCTTCCATCCGTTATTCCTTGTTTGGCTTTCTGGTGCCATAGAGAACAGCCTGACCCCCTCCTCTCTGTGGCAACCCCTCAAGTATTGGAACACTGCTATCATGTCACCCCTGGTCCTTCTCTTCGCTAGACTGGCCAAGCTCAGTTCCTGCAACCGCTCTTCGTATGTTTTATTTTCTAGACCCTTTATCATCCTGGTTGCTCTCTTCTGCACTTTCTCTAGAGTTTCAATGTCTTTTTTGTAATGTGGTGACCAAAACTGGATGCAGTACTCTAGGTGTGGTCTAGATATTCCTCCCTTCTCCTATTTTTCCTACAGCAACATCCCTGTGAGGTAGGTTGGACTGAGAAAGAATGTCTGGCCCAAAGTCACCCATTCGGCTTTCATGCCTAAGGTGGGACTAGAACTCACAGTCTCCTGGTTTCTAGCCTAACACTTTAACCACTAGTCCAAACTGCCTTTCATCAACTACGAACAATCAACAACTATCCACAACTCTCAACTGTCATAGAAAGGTGCTTTTTTCTGTTTTAGGAAACACAGAATCTTTTTGTTTTATTTCATTATTTTGATATTGGGCTTTTCAAATAAACACTTAGGTCCCAAAGAATCTCCCATAAGTAAAAAAAAATTCAATATATGCCAGCGGCCAACCCAACATATCAGTGAAAAATGTGACTCAGGCCCTCAGGCTTAAAATTAAAAAAAATAAATAAATCAAGAGAAACAAGAAAACAGTGACCACACATCCCGAAGTGTGTATGTGTGTGTCTGTTGCAGCCAATATGGCAAAAAGCACAGTAAGTCAAAATTTTATTAGCCTGAGAAAGCCTCAAACTGAAGACCTCCAGATCGCTGGACTACAACTCTCATTAGCCATAGCCACTATGGGGGGGCGGGGATTATGGGAATTGTAGATTAGCCTAGCCAGAGTCTGCTCCATCAGGTGCTTAACTGTTATCTGTGGTTGGCAGGTGGATATTGTACGTGTTTAGTTGTTTTTGAAGAAAAAAGCTAAGATGTTTGAGCGGACGGTCCTAAGAAATGAGAAACGGACTTTATTCTTTTTTCTGTTTTCAGACTTTATTAAATGTTAACAAAATGTAAAATATGCAAAAAAAACCCAAATTAAATAATTATTTAGAAAGAGAAAAGCCAGGGAGGGAGGGGTGTAAAAATAAAAAAAAGGAAAATAAACCAAAGAGTAACTTCCAACTTTCTTCATTACAAGTACAAAATATAGAACCCATTAACCCTTTGGCTGTAAAATTCCGAAGTTTGGAAAGAATGCCGAATGCTTGCAGGACCCTTGACCACAGACTGGGCTGTTGTCGCAGGAGGCCAGTGTCCTTGTTTGTCCCTCAGTGAGGAGCTATAGATCCTGATAAGTTTGACTTGTACATTTTCGAGCTGTAATCTCGCACGGAAATTTCTTTTGGAAGACGATAAAGAATTGGCGGCATTGCAACAGAAGCTGCTGCTGATTATTTGGTACAGTGGATTGATGAGGTCAGGTTGGTTTTTCTCTTGCTAGAGCATCCGTTGAGGAGGAAGGGAGGGGAGACACCCGGTGATCTATTCTTCTGGCCAAGAGCCAAGGGTGGTAGCGTCTTTGATCATCACTTTGGCAATTGGGTTGCCACAGTGGTTGAGTGGTGGGTGTGGTTTGGATGATTTTTGGAAGCCTAACATGACTTAGCCATCAATGCACTGAGGGTCTTTCCACCGCCTACCCCACCCCCACCCCAAGGAAGGAGTTTTGTCCCATTTTGCAACCGTTCTTGCCACAGTTGTTAAGTGAATCACTGCAGCTGATAAGTTAGTAACCCAGTTGTGAAGTGAATCTGGCTTCCCCATGGACTTTGCCAAAAGGTTGCAAAAGAGGGATCACATGACCCCAGGACGCTGTGACCGTCATAAACATGAACCAGTTGCCAAGCATCTGAATTTGGATCACATGAGCATGGGAATGCTACAAAGGTCGTAAGTGTGAAAAATGGTCATAAGTCACTTTTTCCAGTGCCGTTGTAACTTTGAACGGCCACTAAACGAACGGTTGTAAGTCGACTACCTGTAAAATCGCACGACCCAAGGACATTGCAATTATCATAAATATGAGCCAAGTTGCCAAGTGTCCGAATTTTGATCAGGTGACCACGGAGATGCTACAACGGTCCTAAGTATGAAAAAGCTCATCCGTCACTTTTTTCAGTTGTAACTTCAAAGGGTCACTAAACGAACTGTTGTAAGTTGAGGAGTACCTGTAAATAAAAATACATATATTCTACTTGCTGTATTTTCTTGGTTAGTTCTGGAAAACATTCTTGGAAGAGAGGAGAGGTGTGAAATGGTGAGGATGGCCTTCAGCAGAATGGGACAACTTACCATAGCCAACTGGCCACGGCCGACTCACTGCGGGACAATTTAGCAATTCGATTTAATTATTCAAAATAAATTTAAAAATATTTTAATTTTTGTCATTCACGTTTAATTCTGTTCCTCCTTTTGCATCCTTTCTTTCATGATTCTATTCCACCATTTCTTTGACATTAGTGTCACTCTTGACCCATGGCGAATTGTCCCACGCAGTGAGTTGGCCACGGCAAGTTGTCCTGCAGCAAGTTGGCTACGGCAAGTGGGCTGTGGCAAGTTGGATGTGGCAAGTGGACCATGTGGTGAGTTGGCTATGGCAGTGTTTCCCAACCTTGGCAACTTGAAGATGTCTGGACTTCGACTCCCAGAATTCCCCAGCCAGCGAATGCTGGCTGGGGAATTCTGGGAGTTGAAGTCCAGACATCTTCAAGTTGTCAAGGTTGGGAAACACTGGGCTATGACAACGTATAGTCCAATGGTCTTCAGACCATGGACTATACGTTATCTTCGCCCTGCTTTGAAGTAGCCTGCGCATTTCTTCTCTTGGTGTTTGACATTCCATTTTGGAGGATGTTTATTGCTCTTCCATCAGTTCCTCTTACCATATGCATCAAGGGGTTTGCAGAGCTGCAGACAGGAGCTTCAAAATGAGTGATCTCCAAGTGAGCAAGAGCCCAGATCCTCCTGTTGGATGCGCCAGCCTTCCAAGTTGCCTTAGAAACTAAATGCATTCTAAAGCAATGTCATCTAAACATTGGCAGGCGATAAATCTCTCCCTCCCACATCGTGGCGGAACTGTTGCTTCCCTTTCTCTTCTTCTGAGAAAGGTTATCGGATTGCTAAGTCTGCTTTGTCCGATAAAAAAAGCAATTCAGAAGATACACTGACTACATTAAAGTTTATGGTGGCTGTTCCAGAGAAATTAGTGCTGAATGCTGCTTAGTCATGTCCGTTAGGTAGAGCCTAATTCTAGGCTTCGGTCTGGTCTGAGCATGGGTGGGCGATCGCTTAAAGCCAGGCTGCTTTCCTAAGCACCCGGAGCCCATTTCTGAGTCAACCTTCTTGAGAACATCTTGTGATCTTCCCCTATTTTGAACTTAGAGGTTCACACTTGGGGTGATGGTGAGTGTTATGGTGACCGTCAGTGGATCTAGGACAAAGAAATGGGATCACAAAAATCCTTACTGAAATGAAAAGGCTTAGAATCAGTGTTTCTCAACCTTGGCAGTTTGAAGATGTGTGGACTTCAACTCCCAGAATTCCACAGCCAGCAACGCTGGCTGGGGAATTCTGGGAGTTGAAGTCCACACATCTTCAAACTGCCAAGGTTGAGAAACACTGCTTAGAATGAATCCCAGAAATAGGGATTTTCTGTTGCTTCAGAAACCTGCAAGCATTCCTCCCATCTTTAGCTCTGGAATGAGGTAGAACAATTAATCAGTGGAACCTCTTGCCTTCAGAAGTTATGGGATTTCCAACACTGGGGGTTTTTAAGAAGAGATTGGACAATCGTTTGTCTGAAATGGTATAGACTTCCCTGCTTGAGCAGGAGGTTGGATTAGACCGCAGAGGTCTTCAAACTTGGCAACTTTAAGACTTGTGGACTTCAACTCCCAGAATTCACATGTCTGAAAAGAAGGAGAGACATTTTATTTGAGTTGATGGGGAAATTTATTAGCTGGCTGGAGAATTCTGGGAGTTGAAGTCCACAAGTCTTAAAGTTGCCAAGTTTGGGGACCCCTGTTCTAAATGATGTCAGGAGAGAGATTAGAAATTAGTCTCTAGCAAGGGACTGAAATAAAAACAGATGCCAATTTTCTTCTATGCTGTTGTCAAGAACACCTGCGGGGATGCATCCGAGAAGTTGCCAGCAGTTGAGTTCAAATGAATTTATCTTTTTGCACCAACTTGAAAGAGGGAAGAGACCGAGAGGGATATTTTTACCTGTCTGAAAATCCTGCAAACAGATTCTCCCTGCAAGCTTTCCATAGCAAGCCAAGGAGATATAAGAGGTGTTCCCAGAAATAGATTTTTTAAAATTATAATCATGGACTAATAGAAATAAAGTAGCAAAATAGGTAAGGTTAAAAAAGATTTGAACAGTATCAAATGAATTTACTTTGTTGGTTTTTTCTTTGAAAATGTTTTGCTTCTCATCCAAGAAGCTTCTTCAGTTCTGAAGAAGTTCTGAAGAACTGAAGAAGCTTTTTGCATGAGAAGTGAAATGTTTGCAAGAAAAAAACACACAAGAAAGTCCAGTTGTCTTTCAGAAAAGCACCTTTGGACAACCATGACTTGAATGATTGAGAAACTCCATAGACGTTTCTCCTCCCATGTCTTTTTAGAAAGCTGTCAAACCCAGATTTTTCCTTCAGAAATAGGGCCTTCAGAATAGGAGATGCAACTTAGTTGGAAGCAGCCAACCCAGGAATGAAAGTTCAGAGATAGTATGTGATTCTGTTCTGTCCCCATGGGTATGCCCCCCAAATAAGATGCACAAGAAGGAATTGGAAACAATATTGTTTTACTGCAAATAAATTCTTAGCCAGAGTTGAGTCTTTTGAAAAGAATATCAGTCATTCACAAAGTCTTCCCAGTATTTGGCTAGAGTCTCAGAGAGCAATTAAGGAGCGTTATCTCACCTCATGGAGGTTTTGGCGGAAATCCAAACTCTCATTAATCACAGGAAAAATGTTAACTGTTGATAATCCGAGCTGCAGATACAAGAGCAAAATGCTGAAACCACAGAACGGGGTTGTTCTCTGCACCGAAGCCCCTCGTGACAGACCCTTAAATACCCTCAGGGCATGGTCAAGCCCTGCATTACTACTCACGAGGAAGCCTCCTCCTGATTAGCCACTCATGTCTCTTTGAGAACCTGCGTGCTCTGGCATCCAGAAGAGCCTCCTCCTCTTCTCCTGAGTCATTAATCTCAGGAGATGCATCAGGTTCTAATTGTTTGCCAGCCTCTGACCCCACATCCTCTTCACTCTCCGTCTCTGGTGCCAGGAACACCGGTCTTCTGTACTGCACCCTCACTACCTCCGAATTCTCGGGATCGGCTGCTAATTGCCCTGGACTCAACCTGGCCACAACAGAGTCTTTCCTTTTTGTCAAACAACCTAGAGCAGTGATGGCGAACCTTTTTTGGTTCGCGTGCCAAAAGGGGGGGGAATGCGGGGGATCACGTGTGTGCGTGCCCACACTCATAATTCCATGCACCCCCGCACATGCACGCATGACCCCCCCTGCTCCCAGCATGCAATGGCACGCCCATTTTTCGCTCTCCCCAGGCTCCAGAGCCTTTCTAGGAGCCTGGGGAGGGCGAAAACGGCCTTCCCCACCCCCCTCTGGAGGCTGGAAACAGCCTGTTTCCCGACTCCCAGTGGGCCCAGAAGGCCTGAAAATCAGCCGGCTGGTGCACACATGCACGCCGGACCTGAGCTCGCGTGCCCACCGATATGGCTCCGCGTGCCACTTGTGGCACCCGTGCCATAGGTTCGCCATCACGGACCTAGAGTCTTAAGGAGGCACATCTGAAGAACTGTAGAAATAAGTAACACTGACATTTCATGAAAACAACATTGACCACTTTAGATGATCCCTCCCTGTCTGTTTAATCATTTCCCCCATCTGGTACATAAAAATTAGACTTTGGCATGATTAAAAGAATCCTCCGCACAAGACATTGTGGGAGGATCACACACCTCTGCAATGGAAAAACCCTTTATAAAAGAGCAAGATTTGCCAGTGTTGCTGGCGCTTGAAACAACGGCCGTTTCTCTTTTATTCAGCCTCTCATTTTAAGAATGGAAAACAAAGCTCCTTAGAAAGCAGCAGTTTGAGGAAGATGAATAGCTGTTTGTTTTCCCTTATTCCCTCAATGTTATAAGATCTCCCACTCGAAAATTCTATCACTGTATCCGCTTTGATCTAATAAACTTTATGAATCTGTAGCTGAGCTTTCATTTTTCTCATCGGTAAAGCCAACTTTTACAGTGGAGCCTCATATTAAATATTGAAGTCAACAATGACCCAGCTTCCGCTTAAGCTTCTAGTCCTTATGGTTTTAAATATTAACATGAAAAAATGGCCAGTTGAAAGACGTTAGAAACCAAATTAAAAATGGGAGTTGCCAGTTTCACAGTCTTGATAGTTCCCCCCCCCAAGTCTGACATCTTAAAAACCATTGAAAGGGTCTGATTGGATCAAATGCAAAGAAGACTTTCTGTCTTGTATTTTGTGTACATATTGTTATGCAAAAAAGCAGCAACAACTCTTTAGTTAATGGTATTATTAAATGCCTATTTTTTTCTTTTTCCTTTGTCACACTGACACTGGGAGATTGTTAAACATCTAAACGTTGTAGAGGTATTAAAAGGTAGAACTGACCCATTCAATGTGTTCGACCCATTTAATGATGCTTAGTTGGCACCATATATGCCAGTGATGGCGAACCTTTTTTGGCTCGGGTGCCAAAAGGGTGCGCGCGCATGCCCATACCCATAATGCAATGCCCTCCCCCGTGCATGCGCACAGGCCTGACTGAAGCCTCCGGACTTCTGGTAGGCCCGTTGCGCCGTTTTTCGCTGTCCCCAGGGTTCAGGAGGCTTTCCTGAAGTCTGGGGAGAGTGGAAATGGCTGAGATGAAGGCCGAAAATCAGCTGGCCAGTGCACGCATGAGCGCTGGAGCTGACATAGGGCAACGCCTCGCGTGCCCTTAGATATGGCTCTGCGTGCCGCCTGTGGCACACGTGCCATAGGTTCACCATCACTGATATATGCCATGTGGGAACTCTTGGGGTCCATAGATAGTGATTGTTCATTGATTAATTGACTGGATTTTTATCCCACCTTTATTACTTGATAAATAACTCCAAGTGGTGGACAACCTAATACTCCTTCCTTCTCCCCTTGTCCCCACAACAACAAACTTGTGAGGTGCGTTGGGCTGAGAGAGAGCGACTGTCCCAAAATCCCCAGCCAGCTTTCACACTTAAAGCAGGATTACAACTCACAGTTTCCTGATGACTGGCCCAAAGCCGCCCGGCGGGCTCTCGTGCTTAATGTCAGACTAGAACTCACAGTGTCCTGGTGATAGGACCAAAAATCACCCAGCCTAAGGTGGACCTAGAACTCACCATCTCCTGGTTTCTAAGCCAGCACCTTAATCACTGTCTTAAACTGGCTTTCTGTCACTGTTGCTCAGTAATGGCCCTCACTTTGGGGTACAACTGAGCTTCTGTTAGCACTGCACCAACCATCACTCCATGAGGATGCTAAGGAAGAAGTCTTGAGCTGTAAATGGAATACAGCAGAGGTCTTCAAACTTGGCAACTTTAAGACTTGTGGACTTCAACTCCCAGAATTCTCCAGCCAGCTATGGTAGGACCCTTGGAATATAGTAAAGAGATAGATCCCCAGGAGGGAGATGGTGCATTTCAGAGGAGTAAGAGAGAGCTCAGTCCAGATATTTTGTGTCAGAGAAAGAGGGTGAAGACAGTCCCTCCCTAATAGTTCACAGAGTATATGTTTGGGGTAAATATAGTAGAGTGCTTTAATCTGGCAAGATTTTGTCTATAGGTTTGGCAACAATAATGAAATCAGCTTGGAAGAATCACCACGTGTCTTTCTTGGTTCTTTGGACCTGAGAATACATTTGATGCCGTTTTACGATGACAGATTGTATCATCACTTGTGGTCGCTCTTTTATTAACTTTATTTTGTGGTTTGTGTTTGTGCATTCTTGTGCTTTATATTTTATTATAACTACTGAAGAATTTAACAAAGATAAAAATGATACAATGGTGGTAATACTTTAGCAAAGCATAATTTCAATTGGAATTTAAGAAAAAGAAACAAAAATAATTATATAGCCATAATGTACAACTAGCTCAGTCTTTTAACATAGTATTAAATCTCGACCAAGGAGAAACACTGCTCCATCTTCCCATTATTACAATGTAAAGACACTGCAGAAAATCAACCAGTGCTTGTTACTACCTTTAAAGCGCTCCATGGCATTGGACCTAGGTATCTCCGAGACCTCCTGCTGCCACAAACTGCCTCCCATCGACCAGTGCGCTCCCACAGAGAGGGCTTCCTCGGGGTGCCATCAGCCAAGCAGTGTAGGCTGGTGACGCCCAGGGGGAGGGCCTTCTCTGTGGGAGCACCCACCCTCTGGAATCAGCTCCCTCCAGACTTAAGAACAATTCACGACCTGTCCACCTTCCGCCGTGCCCTCAAGACGCATTATTTTTATCAAGCCGGGCTGGCGTGAAAAAGTTTTTGGGGTTTTTAAAATTTTAAGATTTTACTAAATTTTAATTGTATTAAATTAGGGCCACATTGAATATTTTATTTTAAATGTATTTTAATGTTTTTTACTTGGCTTAAATGTATTTTAATGTTTTTTTTACTTGGCTGTTCACCGCCCTGAGTCCCCTGGAGAAGGGCGGTATATAAATTTAATTAAACTTAAACTTAAACTTAAACTTAAAACCATCTCTTTGACAACTGGAGTTTTCTTTCCATATACAGTGTGTAAATTCATGTCAAACTTGTAGTTGTAAGTTGAGGACTACACAAAATCAAGGTCCAGTTCCAAGTTTCCTTCTCAAGCTTGCTTCTACCTCTGGATTGTATAGTTCCGTGATGGCGAACCTATGGCATGCGTGTCCCAGCCTTGCCTGTTTGTCTTCCAGGTTTCTGGCACATATGCATGTGTGACGATCAGCTGTCCTTCATGCACGCCAGTGCCGAACACTGGCGCGCGCATGCATGCCGGCCAGCTGATTGTCGGGTGTGCATGCGCACCAAAACCTGGAAGTTCGGTGTGTGTACGACGATGAGTGTGTGGGACGTTTCCGCACAACTTTTTCGGCACTCAGTGCCGAAAAGGTTCGCCATCACTGGTACAGTTGCTTCTCTTTAATAACTTTTGGATACCTTTGGATACTTTTCTTGAGGTCAGCTCTGCTTCCTGATCAATAAGAACTTGTTGCATTGGTTGGCTGATTTTTGAGCCAATTGGCAGGCTTTCTATACCTGGGCAATAGGCTGGCATTCAGAAGATCCCCAATCTCCAGCTCTGGGTAAATGCATGTGAATCCAGATGGTTATTTAGATAATCAGCCCAGACCTGGCTAGAAAGGGTCATGTTTAGAATTTTAAATGACACTTTAGCAGGAAAATGGGAAAATCAATAGGCAGCCAATTGCAGTGGTACTATAGTATTATATGTTTTGGCTGCTCAGCTCCCACACTTGAACAGCTGTATTTCCAAATCATTTCAAGGGAGCTTCACGTCAAACAGGTTGCTGTGATCAAGAATGTTTGTGGTTGCCTGATGTCATTCTCCTAACGAGAAGAGCAGAGATGATTTTAAGACAGAAATGTTTAATCTGAACACACCATGGGAGCAGCTGACAAAAGGAATGGAGTTGTGTTTTTAAATGATCTAGCGCAAGGATGAAGCACCATTATTGCTGGTTATTGCCTGTGAAGCTTTAATGTCAGAATTTGGAAATGATGAAGGACTTCGTGTGAGTGTGTGTTTAGCTGAAAGGATGTTGGTCATTTTCCTCTCCTTGCTGAGTTCTTAACATCTTTTCTTTTCTCTTTTTATTTTCTTTTGTCTCTTTTCCTTCTTCCTTCTTCCTCCTCCTCCTTGTCCTCCTCCTCTTCCTTCTCCTTTTATTTCTCCTTCTCCCTTTGCTTCTCCTTCTCCTCCTATTTCTCCTTCCCCTTTTTCTTCTCCTGTTCCTTTTCCTTCCCCTTTCTCTTCTCTTCCCCTTCCCCTCTCCCTTCCCCTTCCCCCCTCTTCCTCCTCTCCTTCCTTCCTTCCCTCCCCTCCCTCCCTCCCTTCTCCCTGCCACCCTCCCTTCTCCCTTCCTCCCTCCCTCCCTCCCTCCCTTCCTTCCTTCCTTCCTTCCTTCTTTTTCTCAATGTTCACAGGATATCCTACTGTACAGCAGACAAAGTACACGACAAAGTATTTGCCTACATTGCCCAAAGTCAGCACAATGAGAACCTGGAGTGTCATGCTTTCCTCTGTTCCAAGAAGAAAATGGTCAGTATTCAGTGGAAAAGTCACTGGTGTGTTCATTTATTCAATTCATATGGCTGCCCATATGGCATTTCCAGTTTTCGGTAAAACCACCCCCATAGCGACCCATTGGTTCACTTAATGGCTGAGGCATTCACTTAACAACCACAGCAGCCAATGTATGCCCATCGTGTTTGCTTAACAACCGCCTCAGAAAAGGTCATAAAATGGGGTCAGTTCCATGACCAACTTTCAGAACTCCATGATAGATATAAGTTGAGAACTACCTGTACAGGGGTGGGTTCTGGATCCTTTTGCTGCCGGTTCATGCATGGGTTGTGCCATGCGTGCGTGTGCACCTGCAGCAATAAAAAAATAGCTTCTGCGCATTCGCAGAAGCAAAATCCAAGATGGCGGCTCCCACGGAGACACCGACAGAACCGGCTCTGTGATGTCATTGCCGAGCTACTAACGGTTCTAAAGAACCGGTTAGAACTGGTAGGAACCCACCTCTGTACCTGTAGAAGGACTTTCACTTGATTTGCTTTGTGAGATCAACCCCCACATCATGCTCACAAAACGACAGCAATCTCCCTGACAGCTGTTTCTAATTTCATTGCGGCTTTCAAATGTCCTTGAAAACTTTCCCTGCCAAAGGTGTCTTCCCTCCACTCCTTTTATTCCCCCCTAGACAAAAAATTGCCTGCTAATTTGACATTAACAGAAATATGAAGACTGGGCGCACATCTTCAGGGCATGGACGCTGTATGTCTATTTTTCACATCTCCGGCATATAATTACTCTGTATTTTTAGCGCCTGGGCAATTCACAACATTATCTGGGTCTATTAAACTTGATTTGAATGTGACAGCTGAAATTGTAAACAGCTGTGAAGAGTTTCATACTTAATTACCATATTTAAGGAGTTGGGTGCTTTTTTTTTTCCTTTTTCTTTTTCCCTCTGATAAAAAAGTACTTTGCTCCTCCACCAAAGATTTAAATGGCTCTGACAAAATCTCTCTTTTTCCTTTCATGTCACACTGGCACAGGTACAAATTTTGTCTGTTCTTCTAAACAGCCCCATCGCTCGGGTTTGTCCAGCATGCAAGCCAGATAACGGGTGGGAGGTTTTACAGATTGGGATCCAAGTTTCTCATCAGTATCGTACAACTGGATTATTTTTTTTGGCTGGTTTATAGCATCCATTAATCTATAAGAAAACAAAATGTGTGTGCAAAATTCTCTACCTATCTATTTATTTGTCATAACTTTCTTAGAGAGAGCTGTTGTCTTAGAGTGAATTATAGTTCTTGTTCAGGCATCTTGGTAAGCCATAATTTTTCTGAGTTCTGCCTGGTAAATATTATCCAAGTCCACAATTGTGTAATGCTATACAGTATTGCTTTTGCTATATATAAGGCCACACTTGGAATACTGCATCCAGTTTTGGTCACCACAATGTAAAAAAGATTTTGAGACTCTAGAAAGAGTGCAGAGAAGAGCAACAAAGATGATTAGGAGACTGGAGGCTAAAACATATGAAGAACGGTTGCAGGAACTGGGTATGTCTAGTTTAATGAAAAGAAGGATCAGGGGAGACATGATAGCAGTGTTCCAATATCTCAGGGGTTGCCACAGAGAAGAGGGAGTCAAACTGTTCTCCAAAGCACCCGAAGGTAGAACAAGAAGCAATGGGTGGAAACTAAACAAGGAGAGAAGCAACTTAGAACTAAGAATGAATTTCCTGACGGTTAGAACAAATAATCAGTGGAACAGCTTGCCTCCAGAAGTTGTGAATGCTCCAACACTGGAAGTTTTTAAGAAGATGTTGGATAACCATTTGTCTGAAGTAGTGTAGGGTTTCCTGCCTAAGCAGGGGGTTGAAGACCTCTAAGGTCCCTTCCAACTCTGTTATTCTATTCTATTCTATTCTATTCTATTCTATTCTATTCTATTCTATTCTATTCTATTCTATTCTATTCTATTCCATTCCATTCCATTCCATTCCATTCCATTCCACTCTGCTTTCATTGGGTTGCTCCAATGCTGTTGGCTTAAAAAAAAAAGTTAAAACCTGAAATGAAAAACAACGTCTGGGTTTGCCTACGCAGGAGGTTAACAAACCACAGGTTTCAAGGTACAGTAGGTTATTTCAATAAAACGACCTGGATTAGAATCAAACACAGCATGTTGGGGTTTAGCAGAATGCATGAACGTTGCCACTCTTTGATTATCTCCTTAATTCCCAGGCCTTTATATGCCACAACATTTATTCCACAATTGTGGAATCACGAGCTGATTTTTGTGCTGCCTCTATTGATCAGCTATTGCAGCTTTGGAACTAAATTTTGCTGCGACTCACTGTTTTTTAGCTAGGAAAATATGGGGAGAGAAGAAACTGTAATATTAATCCTGTGCCAGCACAAGTTAACTAGAGTCTTTGATCCACCTTTACCTCAACAGGCTTTCTAAGCTAGCTAGATGTGTAGATAAAAATGGGTCCCACTTTCTGGATAGTTTGAAGAAGTACTGGCTGCCCTGTGAATGGGATTTATATTTGATTGGCATTTTTCATCACTTATAGAAACGTAGAAAACTGATAGCAGAAAAACTAGTCTGCCCTTTGAGTTTATTTGTTTCTGTTTTCTTTTCAATTTATTTATTTATTATATTTAATTATTATTTTTATATTTTCTTTTATTTTTTAAATTTTTGGACACACGTTTATCCCAAGCATTTTTAAACTCAGTTACTGATGATTGACCCACTACTCCGCTGGAAGTTGGTTCCAAGCTTCCGCTATTCCTTCTGTGAAGTAATACGTTCTAACGTTACTTTTGAACTCCCCGCCTGTCAGTTTGAGGTTATGCCCCCATGTTCTTGATTTTTGCTTACTGTTGAAAATACTACCTTCTAGAACAGGGGTGTCAAACTGGATTTCATTGAGGGCTGCATCAGGGTTGCATTTTGACCTCTGATGGCTGGGGTGGGGGTGGGGTGGGGCATGGCTGGGGTGGGGGGCATGGCCATGGTGGATGTGCAGCCCCCCTGCACCCCATTTCTGGCCTGGACTGTGAGCGGGGAAATAAATCCTCCGGAGGTCGATGGATCGTTGCTTCCCTTTTGAAAACATATTTACTTATAAAATAAAACCGAGATTCAAATCTAATTAACAAAATATTTATTTCAGTAGAAAAGTAATAAAGAGATCCTTAGTAAAGCTACATTTTTATCGGCTAATGAAATAAATCACTTCTACCTTGGTAGAAATGGCGAAGAGAAAGGAAGGAGGAAACCTCTGGAATGCAGACATGCGTAGTAGAATATATCATACGTCTGCTTGACCATAGATACAAGAAAACAGTAGAAAACATAGAGATGCACAAACTGACAATATTCACATCGTGACATGGACAGCCTCCTGCAGCCCACTGCCAGCGAAAATTGAGCCTGGGGGGCCACATATGGGCAGCCCCACTGCACCCCGTTTTCGGCCTGGACAGCCTTCTGCAGCCTTCTGCCAGTGAAAATGGAGCCCCTTTTAGATACATTTTCACTAGCAGAAGCACCGCGGGCCAGTTCTTTTCTGTATCCAGGCCAGCACCGCAGGCCTGATCTAAGCAGCCCACGGGCTGAATCCAGCCCACACGCCTTGAATTCAACACCCCTATTTTAGAACCTTATTTACACCCTTAATGTATATGAGGCTTCAGCAGGGGTGGGTTCTACTTACCTTCCCCACCGCTTCGCATCCCGACGGAAGTGCACGTTTTGCGTGCGTGCGTTCCCTCGTGCAATTTTGCTACTGCGCATGCTCAGTAGCTGCAAATCGGCTGAGGAGCCGATCAGTAGCTGCAAATACAGCTGAGGAGCCGATCAGCTGGGCTTTGGTTGAAGGAATAAAGGTCAGTTTAAACCCGGAGGCGGGCGGGAGGGCCCTTTTTCAAGCGGCAGAACAGAAAAGACCTTCAAAAAAGTAAAAAAAAATCACAAAAAATGGCGGCGTTCACAGACCAGCACCAACCAATCCAGTATAGTGACGTCACCAGTGGGCGAACTGATCAGGCGAACTGATCCGAACCGGGAGGAACCCACCTCTGGGCTTCAGTCATGTCCCCCTTTCCCTTCTTTTTTTCTAGGCTTTACATACTCAGTTCCTCCAATCTGTCCTGATAGGTTTGTTCCTCAGACCTTGTGCCATTTTTGTTGCCTGTCTCTGGACTCAATCTTATCAATATCTTTTATTAAGTGAGGTCTCCAGAACTGAACACACTATTCCAAATGGAGTCTGACTAAAGCAATAGCAACTGCACTTAGACTTATATACCGCTTCATGGTGCTTTACAGCCCTCTCTAAGTGGTTCCAGAGTCAGCATATTGCTCCCAGCAATTTGAGTCCTCATTTTACTGACCTCGGGAGGATGGAAGGCTGATGGAAACCTTGAGCCCGTGAGGATCGAACGCCTGGCTGTGAGTGGAATTAGCCTGCAATACTGCATTCTAACCACTGCGCCACCACAGCTCCTTGCCCTATATAGCAGAATTTGGACCTCTTTTTCCTGATGATCAGTGGTGGATTCAAATTTTTTTACTATCGGTTCTGTGGCTTGGTAAGCATGGCATGGCATGGCGGGTGTGGCTTGGTGGGTGTGGCAGGGGAAGGTTACTGCAAAATCCCCATTTCCTCCCGATCAGCTGGGACTTGGGAGGCAGAGAATAGATGGAGGCAGGGCCAGCCAGAGGTGGTATTTACCGGTTCTCCGAACTACTCGAAATTTCTGCTACCGGTTCTCCAGAACTGGTCAGAACCTGCTGAAACCCACCTCTGCTGATGATGCATTCCACTCATCTAGGATGTGAGGAAACCCCAGTATTTGGAAGGATTAACTTTGAATGTTGTACATCACCCAGAGTCACTTTCATATGAGATGGGCAGCTATATAAATATAATAACAAGGCCTGTGTTCAATCAATCAATCAATCCTCCTAGTTACCACTAGGAGGGTTCAGCCTGTAAATCTAAACACATAGAAGTAATCTATCGTTCGTCTCTCTCTCTCTCTCTCTCTCTCTCTCTCTCTCTCTCTCTCTCTCTCTCTCTCTCTCTCTCTCTCTCTCTCTCTCTCTCCATCTCCATCTCCATCTCCATCTCCCTCCCTCTCTCTCTTCATCCCTCTCTCTCTTCATCCCTCCCTCTCTTCCTCCCTCCCCCCCTTCCTCCCTCCCCCCTCTCTCCCTCTCTCCCTCTTTCCCTCCCTCCCCCTCTCTCCCTCTCTCTTTCTCCCTCCCTCCCTCTCCCTCCCTCCCCCCTCTCTCCTCTCTCTCCCCCTCTCCCTCCCTCCCTCCCTCCCTCCCTCTCTCTCTCTCTTCCTCTCTCCCTCCCTCTCCCTCCCTCTCTCTCCCCTTCCCTCCCTCTTTCTCTCCCTCCCTCTCTCCCTCCCTCTCCCTCCCCCCTCTATTTCTCCCTCTCTCTCTCCCTCCCTCCCCTTCTCTCTCCTCTCTCTCCCCCTCTCCCTCCCTCCCTCCCTCCCTCTTTCTTCCTCTCTCCCTCCCTCTCCCTCCCTCTCTCTCCCCTTCCCTCCCTCTTTCTCTCCCTCCCTCTCTCCCTCCCTCTCCCTCCCCCCTCTATTTCTCCCTCTCTCTCTCCCTCCCACCCTCCCACTGTCTCTCTCTCTCTCTCTCTCTCTCTCTCTCTCTCTCACACACACACACACACACACACACACACACACACACGCACCACAAGCGGCTATATTCCACACTTCAATTCTAAGCTGAGGTATTAATAGAGGCGAGAAGAGAAAGAAAAAAGTGATATTCAAAAAGAACCCAACAACTCCATATTTATTTCCAAAAACGACCTGTACTAGGCCAGATAAGAGGTCTAGAACTTATTTTCAAACTATTTCAGATTTCATCTCATTGGCTGGGGAAGAATCTTTGAATGAGAAATTATACGGTAGTTCAATATGCTGGATAAGTAAGGTGGTAGAACCCTGGGCATTTCCTGCTAATGTTTTGCAATACATAGTATGTATTTGATTTGTATTCAGAAATTTGTATTCAGTATTTTCTAGACCGACAATGGCTTATAAGACGTTATTAAAATGCAATAAAATTTTGCACAGTATGGAAGAATAGCACAATACTGTATACCACAGGGGCATATGAATAATAGCTAATAATAAATAACAACTGAATAAAGGTACTGAGCTATTATTTTCTAAAAGCCTTCGGAAGAGCTACTGTATGTTGAGTGAATCACTGCAGTTGTTAAATTAGTAACACAGTTGTTAAGTGAATCTGGCTTCCCCACTGACTTTGCTTGTCAGAAGGTTGCAAAACGTGATCACATGACCCCAGGACCACTGCAACCGTCATAACTATGAGTCAGTTGCCAAGTGCCTGAATTTGGCAATTCGAGAATGCTGCAATGGACATAAGCGTGAAAAATGGTCATAAGTCACTTTTTTCAGTGACGTAGTAATTTGAGACGGTCACTAAATGAACTGCTGTAAGTCGGGAACTATGTGTACTTTGGGGCTTCAGATCTTTTATCTCAAGGAAGTAACGTACCGTGAGTAAATTATCTTGGGAGGATTTCCCTGGATAGGTCAAATCTGTTTAGAATGGGTGGTCTTGCAAGTAGCAATAGCAATAGCACTTAGACTTATATACCGCTTCATAGCGCTTTACAGCCCTCTCTAAGCGGTTTACAGAGTTCAGCATATTTCCCCCAACAATCTGGGTCCTCATTTTACCCACCTCGGAAGGATGGAAGGCTGAGTCAACCTTGAGCCGGTGAGATTTGAACAGCTGAACTGCTGAACTAGCAGTCAGCTGGAGTAGCCTGCAGTAGCTGCATTTAACCACTGCGCCACCTCGGCTCCTAAGTAAGTAACTCGATGCCTAGCCATACAGGACTTTATGTCAGAGTTTACTTTGAGTCGCACATGGAATCTTATTAGTAGCCAAAGCTAAGTAACCCCAGTTAGAAAGAATACAATAATTGGAGACTGGTGTCAGTCATTAAGCAGGTCAGTTTGGACCAACAGCAGCTTCCAAGTAATTTTTGAGGGCAGCCCTAGGTAGAGTATATTGTAGTAGTCTATTTGCATGGTGAGCTGTAAGCTGCCCAGAGATGGTTTGATACAAAATGAGCAGCAAATAAATTTAATTAATAAATAAAAATAGTGATGAGTGCATGGAATCTGTATAGCCTAATCTTTCCTGTTTCGGGAAAGACAGCAACTGATACACTAATTGCACTGATAGAAGAGAATATTTGCAGCTCAGGGTTGAGCTGTGGGCTCCTTGGTGCTCTCTGAGTTCGGCTAGCACTGATGATGTTACCTAGTTTGGTACTGAAACATTTGCAAGAAAACAACCAAGCTGTTCTGACCTAGGCTTCCTGATTAAATAAGACAGCACAAACGGCGTCTCACAAAATATTCAAAATATTATTTGCTAGGTTTAGCCAGGTAGTCCTCAACTTACAACTGGAATTGAGCTCGGAATTACAATTGTAAGTTGTTGTGCTCATAAGTCAAGGCATCCCAAGTCTGGATTCAAAGTTACGACTGTTTTGTAAAATGGACATTAAATTCCATAGTTGTTAAGTGAATCCCCTTTTCCTAGTGGGGGTGTTTTGCGGGAAAACTGGAAGTAAAAACCGGAAGCTTGCAAAAAAAAAGGTCACAAATTTCAATCACATGACTCTGTTATGTTGTCATAACAGCCATAACAGTGAGCTGAGGGCCAAGCACACAAAATATGATCACATGACCATGGGGGTCTGTGCGGCCATTGTAACTCCCAAAACAGGGCGTAAGTAGATCTTGGGAGGTCAGTTGTAACTTTGAGCTGGGTTAAGCAACCAGTTGTAAGTCAGGACTATCTTATCCCTCTTTCCATTTTGGGGGGATCTCTCAGTTACGTTGAACGGAGAGTTAGGGACTACACCAGGGGTCGGCAACCTTAAAGAGCCACAAAGGTCCTAACCGGAAGCCCCCCGTTCAATTCTGGAGCCGACCGGAAGTCCGGTTCCCCCATCATAGAGTCTCCTCCTAGCTCGGCAGCCTTTTTCCTCTACCTGTCCTAACCAAAAGCCCTATCAATTGTGGAGCTGACCAGAAAACCCAACCCTTGCCATAGAGTGTCCTCCTGGCACGCCCTGCTTTCCCCCACTCTAACCGGAAGCTCCTCTCAAAATTGTGGTGCCGACCGGCGACAAGGAGCCACAGCAGAGGGATGAAAGAGCCACATGCGGCTCCAGAGCCGCGGGTTGCTGACCCTTGGACTAGAACAAAGCTGTTTCCTTCAAATTTGTAACAGTCCTATTTTAACTACTGTACTATGCTGGTTTATGTTTAAAAGGGGGGGGGGGTTTAAAAAAAGGAACAACTTTCTGTAGGCAAAGCAGTTCTCTATAAACTCCCCTTTTTCTCTTCAAAGACAGGAAGACAAGCCTTCCAAATAATTGCGTGAATTCACCCAAGGTTTTCTGCAGCTGCCTCTGAAGTCTCTGTAGCCAAGACTGCCAGCATCACTATTAAATTAAGTCTTAACTGGTGTGGGACCGACAGAGCTGTAGAAGGAGGAAAGAGGCTCCTGGTTTAACATCTCTCCTCTGCTGACTTCAGATCTGCAAAAGGAGCTGCCTATTAGTGCCCCATTATAATTGCTTTTGTATCTGTTTTCCCCCCTCCCTCCTCTCCCTCCAGGCCCAAGCCGTCACACTCACAGTTGCTCAGGCTTTCAAGGTAGCATTTGAATTTTGGCAGGCGTCCAAGGAAGGTGAGTTGAAATTCAGCTACTCCTGATTGTCTCCTTATAGTCAAATAAGAGGGTTGAGAGTGGCTGGGGTTTTGCTTTTTTCATTGTTGTTTTTGACGTTTGAGTTTCTCGCGGATCATTGTTTATTATTATTTTTTTGTCGGTGTGTTTAGGATAAGGTGACCAGATTTTATTTTTTGTAAAGCGGGACACCATTGACCGGGGGGGGGGGGGTTTCTAGGGATGTGCCTCCTGCCTCCTCCTGCCAGGCAGGGAGGGAGGGCAGTGAGAGGGGCAGCGGCGGTCTTGCCTGTTCGTCGCCGCAGAGCCGAAGAAGCTGGTGGCGTTCGCAGCACGGGCTTCCCCCGCCCGCTTTCCCCGGCCGCCGGGACGCCGCCATTTGCGTTCTTTTACCCTCTGAGCATGCACAAAGCGTTCTGCTTGCACAGAGGGCAAAAGAACGCAAATGGCGGCATCCCGGCGTCCTGGGGAAAACGGGCGTGGGAAACCCCACGCCGCGAACGCCACCAGCTTCTTCGACTCTGCAGCGACAAACAGGCAAGACCGCCGCTGCCCCTCTCACTGCCCTCCCTCCCCGCCTGGCAGGAGGAGGCAGGCGAGGCAGGAGGCAGAGGGGTGTGCAGGGAAAATCCAAATTAAAAAAGCGGGACTTTTTTGAAATGCCGTGGGACGCGGGACAAATTATTAAAAAGCGGGACTGTCCCGCCAAAAGCGGGACGTCTGGTCACCTTAATTTAGGACCCTGCAGGGAAATGCATTGCATCAAATTTGGACAGTTCTGTTCCTCTTAAGCAGGGGTGGGCTTCAAAAATGTCAGCAACGGGTTCTCTGCCCGGTTGCTGGGTGGGCGTGGCCATGGTGGGGATGGCCTAGTCGGCCTCCTGCACCACGGCCGGGGGGGGCGGTTTTCGCCTTCCCCAGGCTCCAGAGGCTTTCCTCGAGCCTCTGGGAGGGCGAAAATTGCCTCCCACAGGCTCCGGAGGCCCTCCGGAGCTTCCGGGAGGCCCGTTGTCCCCCCTCTCTGAGCCTCTGTGTGGGCCCTGCACTTCCCTCGCATCCAGTACTGCAGGGCTAACTCACTGCTCATTGCCAGGAATTCGATCCTGACCAGCTCAAGGTTGACTCAGCCCTCCATCCTTCCGAGGTCGGTAAAATGAGGACCCAGATTGTTGGCGGGCAACATGCTGACTCTGTAAACTGCTTAGAGAGGGCTGCAAAAGCACTGTGAAGCGGTATATAAATCGTAAGTGCTATTGCTTGTCAGAAGATCATAAAAGGTGATACATGACCCCGGCACACTGCAATGGTCATAAATACATGCCAGTTGCCAAGCATCCAAATTTTGACCAGTGGGATGCTACAGGGGTTGTAAGTGTGAAAAATGGCCGTGTCGTTTGTGGTTTCAGTCACTAAATGAATGGTTGTAGGTTGAGGACCACCTATATCCCTGCACACGCATTAACACGCTTCCTTCTAGCTATTGAGGAAATGCATTCAGCCGGGGCTTCTGGCGACGGCTGACCGCCTGGTACTAATGGAGAGTACGCAGACAGTAAACCATCTGCCTCTTTGTCAGCGACGGATTGGTTGGAGCAGCTGTAGGCATGTCGGCCCCCTTCCAGACTGAATGTAGTTGTGATTAAATGGCTTCCCCAGGCTTGGCATCATGCTGGTAGGAGAAGCCCTCCCTGTTGGCTGCTGTTGTTCAACAGTCACAAAGGCTAAAAGGTTGACGTGTGTCTAGGAGATTGATTGGCTTGGAAGTTTTTTCCCTCCCTGGTTCTGTTCCTCATGTGTCTCTGCCATTGAGTAGCCCCAAAGGGGCACTCACTCTGCATCTGGGGAGCTCCAGGCTTCCCAAAAACATTTTCCACCGGGAATCCTCTCTTGCCGGAAATCCACAACAGCACATCGCCAGGGGTGGGTAGGTTCCACTTACCTTCCCTAACCGGTTCGCATCGCGACAGAAGTGCGCGTTTTGCCAGTCCTTGGAACAACGGGTTCGGCGAACCAGATTAAAATTAACATCCGGTTCGCCCGAACTGCCTGAATCCCACCCCTGCCTTAAATCCTGCAGAAATTGAAAGCAAACCATTGGTTCCCCCCAGAAAACCAACCCTCCTCAAAAGGAGCTGGTTTTCTCCCACTTTGGGTAGATTAAGAGTAAAATGGAAGCCATATGTCTGCAAAATTTAAACTACCTGTTTGACCTCTAAACCAGGGCTGGGTGAATATGACAATTTTATGACTTGCGGACTTCAACTCCCAGAATCCCATGCTGGCTCAGGAATTCTGGGAATTGAAGTCCACAGGTCGTAAAGTTGCCATAGTAGCCTAGCCCTGTTCTAAATCTAAGGGGTTTTATGACTCCTACCAAAAAGAGATTAAACTGTCTGCTCCTTCCACGCTGGGGATTGTGGTTATCTCTCCCCCTAGGGCAGTGATGGCGAACCTATTGCACAGGTGCCACAGGTGGCACGCGGAGCCATATCTGCCGGCACGTGAGCCGTTGCCCTAGCTCAGCTCCAGCGCGCATGTGCGTGCATGCCAGCTGATTTTTGGCTCGCACGGAGGCTCTGGGAGGGCGATTTTGGCCTCCGGAGGGCCTCCGGGGTGGCGGGGGGAGGGCTTTTGCCCTCCCCAAGTTCTAAGAAAGCCTCTGGAGCCTGGGGAGGGCAAAAAACGGGCCTACTGGGCCCACTGGAAGTCGGGAAACGGGGGAGTGGGGGGTCACACACGCATGTGCAGGGGGGTGAGGCAATTGGGGGGCTTTGAATTATGGGTGTGGGCACACACGCACGTGCGATAGCGCATGCGCGCACTATTTCGGCACCTGAGAAAAAAACGGTTCGCCATCACTGCCCTAGGGTCCCTTCTAGGGCCAAACACAGAGCACAGGAGCCAGGAATAAAAATCCCCACCTGCTTTACCTTCTTGTAGGTTATAATGCCATTTTGTGGATTGTGGTCTTAAAACTGACTGAGAAACTGATGAGGTTTTGTGTCCTTCCCTTCCCCCTGTTCCCATGGCAGAGAAGGAGAAGAGAGACAAAGCCATCTTGGAAGGAGAAACCGCCAGCAGCCTAAATCCAGATACTTCCTCCCCAAAAGCACGTAAGTAACCAAGGATTCACTAAAAAGGAAAACTTGTTGAATTTACCGAGTTTAAATTCTTGGAAAGAAAGTACAGTCCGAAAGTACAATCTAGGAACTACTTTGATTGGCCAACATACTACATGGATATGTGCTACGTGGGGTATAACTCCCTTTTGAATTCAACATAGATTCTGAAGTCTCCTGGTAGATGAGCGTATCATCTGTGAATTATAACACAAAGGGAGCAGAGGTGGCTTCCTGCCAATTCGGACCGGTTCTATAGAACCGGTAGCGGGAATTTCCTCCCGCTCGCTGAACCGGCAGCGATGGCCTGCTGGACACGCCCCGGAACCGGTCCTCCGGCTTGAAATCCGTTCACCGGAGCCAAATTTATGCAAAAATAACACTCTGCGCATGCTCAAAGCCTCCTGCGCATGCACAGACCAGTTTAACCCGGGAGTGACAGGGGCGTGTGAGCGAGCATAGCGTGTGCGCGCGCATGCAAAACACGCACTTCCGGCGCAACCCCGAATCGGTAGGGAAGGTAAGTAGAACCCACCCCTGCAGGGGAGGTTACAAGCAGTCTTTGAAGTATGACTACAATGGAGTCCAGAATTTCCATTGCTAAGCAAGACAGTCATTAAATGAGTTGCTCCCCATTTTACAACTTTTTTTTTGCCACAGTTGTTAAGCAAATCACTACAGTCGCTAAGTGGATCATGCGGTTGTTAAGTAAATATGGCTTCCTCCATTGACTTGAAAGTTACAAAGGGTGATCACATGACCGCAGGACAGTGCAGCCGTCATAAATACTTGCCGGTTGTCAAGCACCTTAATTTTGATCACGTGACCTTGGGGATGCGGCAATGGTCATAAACGTGAAAACCGGTCATAGGTAGGTTTTTCAGTGCCGTTGTAACTTTGAGCAGTCATTAAACGGATGGTTGTAAATCCAGGATTGCCTGTACAGATCCATTGGATTAGGAATGTGAACCTGGTGCTTCCAATATTCTAGGCCAGGGGTCTCCAACCTTGGCAACTTTAAGCCTGGCGGACTTCAACTCCCAGAATTCCCCAGCCAGCAAAGTTGGCTGGGGAATTCTGGGAGTTGAAGTCCGCCAGGCTTAAAGTTGCCAAGGTTGGAGACTCCTGTTCTAGGCTTTAGTGATGGTTGACCCCAGCCCTCATGACATATGGCAAGGGAGAATTACAGATAGTCCTGAACGTACGACCACAATGGAGCCCAAAATTTGTGTTGCTAAGTGAGAAATGTGTTAAGTGAATTTTGCCGCATTTTACGACTTTTCTTGCCACATTTGTTAAGTGAATCACTGCAGTTGTTAAGTGAGTCACACGGTTGTTAAGTGAATTTGGTTTTCCCATTGATTTTGCTTGTGAGAAGGTCGCAAAAGGGGATCACATGACCCCAGGACGCTGCAACCGTCATAAATGTGAATCAAGTTGTCAGGCATCTGAATGTGAATCACATGATCATGGGAATGCTGCAATGGTCATAAGTGTGAAAAAACGTTCAGAAGTCACTTTTTTCAGTGCCCTTGTAACTTACAAACAGTCACTAAGCGAACTGTTGTAAGTCGAGGACTACCTGTATTATCCCAGACAAATGCCTGCTCTGCTTTATTTGTAAGCCTGATAACAGGAGCTGTTTTACTATACTTCTTTGCAGTGGTGAAATCCAATTTTTTTACTGCCAGTTCTGTGGGTGTGGCTTGGTGGGCGTGGAAGGGGAAGAATAGTGCAAAATCCCCATTCCCTCCCCACTCCTGGGGGAAGGATATTGCAAAATCTCCATTTTCTCCCCACTTTGGGGCCAGCCAGAGGTGGTATTTGCCAGTTCTCTGAACTATTCAAAATTTCCACTACCGGTTCGCCAGAACCTGTCAGAACCTGCTGGATTTCACCCCTGCTTCTTTGCGATCTCTTCTAGGAGCTGTCTCTTTCTCTTTATTTAAAAAGCTTATTATAATATAAAATACAAATAGAAAGAAAGATAATGCGGGAATGGGGAAGGGAAGGGGAGGGAGGGTGCAAGATAAGAGAGGAAGAGGGAAAAAAGCAATGCCTTCACATTTTTTTCTAAAACCTTTAGAATTTTCAGCCAGCGTGGTCTTCAGATTAGGAATTCTGGAAGACGTAACCCACCACTACTTTGAAGAATAATAGGCCGGAGGAGGTTAAGAAGCTTCTGATCTAAGGCACCTATCCAGTTTTTAATTTGTGTAGCATCCCATTTCCAGCATGCATGAAACTAAATTAAATTCTGGTTACAGAGCTAGATGTCTTGAAGGAGGAGGAGCTGAATGTAGTTTTGACCAGCATACAAATAGCTCAAATGAATAAGATATTCATCTTCACTGACTCTTGAGCATATTATTTATTTATGTATGTATTTAAATTTAAATGCTTGCAGGCCTGAGCATACAAGAACTTAGCTTAGACTGCCCGGATGTGAGTTGGCATTCTTCATCATTTGTGAAGATGGGCAAAGAATGGCAAATTCTTGAGCATTTGCAATAACTTTTCTGAATTAAAAAAATTCCAGTTGCTTCTTTTTTAAAACAAAAAACAAAAAAACTGAGGCGGATAATTTCTGCTGTCTAAGGGTTGTGGTGGCCTGTTTGGAAAACTCAGAAGCTGCATAAGCAGAGAAGCTGAGTTGTTACATCATAAATGTTTGGGAAGCTAGGATGTCATGTTTTCTTTCCCTGATGTTGTTTGGTGAGCGAAAGGAGGAGTTGAAGTGTTTTCTTTGTTGCTGCTGTCATGTTGTTTCAACCATGAAATTTAGTTTAAATTCAGATTAGAGTTCTTGCTTGGTTCCTGCCTCCAAATACAGTGGTGCTCAGAGGTGGGTTCCTACCGGTTCGGACCAGTTCTATAGAACCGCTAGTAACTTGGTAGCCTGAGTCGCTGGAACCGGCAGCAACCCAGGCCTGCCACGCCCCCAAGCCAGTTCTCTCGGCGCTCTAAGTGCTGCCATCTTGTTTTTTTGCTTCTGCGCATGCGCAGAAGCTTTTTTTTTAAGTACTGAGTGTGCGGGGGGGCGCATGCAAAACACGCGCCCATGTGGCACATCCCTGAGCAAACCGGCAGCAGGAGAATCCAGAACCCACCCCTGGTGGTGCTGAATCAGGCGGCCTGGGAGTCGGGATTACCATAATTGGAATTAACAAAGCCACATGAAACCCGGGCCATATGTTCCCCTCATCTTCCCCTCTAAAAAGATGTAATTACATAATTACTGTTTTATCAAGGCTTGCATCTGGAGAAATAAAAGATTCTTTTTTAAAAGAAATGATGCAAACGGACCTTGTAAGGTTGAGTTTAAGGATGCTTGCCACTCCATTCTATTCTTCCTTCACTCTCTTTTAAATTTTCTCCTTTCTATCTAGCCAACGTTCATCAATCCCTAGATATCCTGTGATAAAATATAGTCTGGATTCCCAGGAGTGAATTCCTGAGGAGAAAGAGACAACTTAGATCAGATAGAGCCACGGTGGCGCAGTGGTTAGAATGCAGTATTGCAGGTTACTTCTGCCGATTGCCTGCATTTTGACAGTTTAGTTCTCACCTGCTCAACAAAAACTGTTGTAAGTCAAGGACTACCTGCAAGAGCCATGGTTAGAATGCAGTACTGCAGGCTAATTCTGCTGACTGCTGACTGCCAGAAGTTCGGCAGTTCAAGTCTCACCAACTCAAGGTTGACTCAACCTTCCATCCTTCTGAGGTCGATAAAATGAGGACCCAGATTGTTGGGGCAAGAGGTTGACTTTGTAAACCACTTAGAGAGAGCTGTAAAGCACTGTGAAGCGGTATATAAGTCTAAGTGCTGTTGTGTAAGAGAAAGAGGATGAAGACTGCCCCTCCTTAACAGTTCCCAGAGTATACGCTTTTTGCTGATGGAGTCTGCTTTAGTTTGGCAAGATTCTGTCTATAGGTGAATAAAGAAATTTGCTTGGAAGAATCACGACGTGTCTTCTTTGGCATTTGGAGCCTGACAAATCCTCTCTGAATTGGTTTTCTTCTTCCCCCTTCACGTTTATTTCGTGGTGTGTCGATACATTTACCAACCTTGAAATTTCTTAACCCAACAGAGCTTCTCTCCCCCTCCCCCGCCCCGCATGTGGTTGGTGCCATTGTGGCAGCGTAAGCAATGGCGCCCAACTTCCCAACATTGGAAGCAGTACGTTCCTTTGCATCTCCTTTCTCTGCTTGAGCACAGGTCACCCTTAGGAGCTCCTGTAACGCTTCTTGCTAAAATTCATGACATGAGACACATAGATATAAAACAAGGAGCAGTGGTAGTATTCAGCCGGTTCTGTCCAGATCGGGCGAGCCGGTAGCGCTGACTGCGGGTGGCCCGGCCACCCGCCCAGACATAGGCAGATCGCATTTATCCACGTTTTTGAGGCTGTGCGCATGCGCAGAAAGCTCTCCACATGCACAGAGATGGTGCGCATGCATGAACCGGTAGGGAAGGTAAGTGAATTCCACCCCTGACGAGGAGGAAACTGAATTTGTCTTTTTCAGCATGGATTCCTCCCCACATTGACTTCCCGGAAAACGCTAAGCTTCACATTTTCACATTTTGGGCCTTTTTTGCTTCCTGTGCATGCGCGGAACCAAAATCTTGTGAGGGGACGTGCGTGCGCAAGATGTTGTCGATTTTTTGCTTCCGCGCATGTGCAGAAGCAAAAATTGCCGAAATCGCTCGCGTGCGTCCCCTCACAAGATTTTGGCGGTTTTCCTGCGCATGCACGGAAGCAAAATCACGTGAGGGACGCGCACATGTAGCGAGCGTGCCCGCGCACGAAATGTGATGATGCGCACGCAGCGCACCAGTAGGCAGGTAAGAGGAACCCGCCCCTGGTCATCACGATTCCTGTATGTGTGTTGTTCTTCAGAGGGAAGAGAGAGGGTTAGCCTTCCACTTTCTCTCCAGCAGCTTTCCCTGTGCCGTTCCAAGAACCCGTTAAAACTTTTACAGCCTGGATTGCGCTGCTTGCAAAATGAGGTCATGCCTTCTGAGTATTGTGTTTAAGTGACGCTTTTCTTGCAATCGTCTTGCAGCAAAAAAATCTATCTCCGAAAGCCGGCATGGTGCAAATTGCCTTAAATTAAATGGCCAAGTAGAACAGTCTTAGGGTAGGGAAAACTAAAGTGACCTTCCCATCTTCTACAGCAGGGGTCCGAAGCCTATTGCAAATTGACCCCAAGCAATTTGTGCGCTGTCTCATTCCGATCAGCGTGGTTGTGTGTCTGACTGGGTGCAGCTAGTCCTCGACTTTACGACAATTGGGACCAGAATGTCTGTTGCTAAGGAAAGGGGTGGTTAAATGAGTCGTGCCTGGCTTTCTGACCTTTTTGCCATGTTTGTTAAATGAATCACTGCATTTGTTAAGTGAATCATGCAGTTGTTAAGCATTGTCTTTTCTTATGAGAAACTGACAGGGAAGGTCTCAGATGGAGATCACATGAACCCAGGACTCTGCAACTGTCATAAATACATTCCAGTTGCCAAGGGCCCAAAGTTTGGTCATGTGACCGTTGGGATGCTGCGATGTTTGCAAGTGTGAGAACCGGTCGTAAGTCACTTTTTTTCTGTGTTGTTGTAACCAGAAGGTCACCAAACTGTAAGTCAAGGATCACCTGTATTTGAGGAGGAGGGAAAGATAGATGGAAGAAGGAGAAGAAGGAAGAGAGGAGAAAAGAAGGAAGAAAGTAGGAGAAGGGGAGAAGTCCAGTGGGAAGGGAGTGCTTTTCCGCAGTTCTCTACAGACTTTGCAAAAAAAGTTGGGGCTAACTCAGCCTAGCAGTTTGACAGATGTGGTTGTGGGTCTGTGATTTTTTTTCTCCTTTCTGGAAAATTCAAGAGAATTTGACTTATATACCACTTCACAGTGCTTCACATTGCTTTACAGCCCTCTCTAAGCAGTTTACAGAGTCCGCCTATTGACCCCAACAATCTGGGTCTTCATTTTACCAACCCCGGAAGGATGGAAGGATGATTCAACCTTGAGCCAGTCAGGATCGAACTCCAGGCTGTGGGCAGAGTTTGCCTGCAACACTGCATTCTAATCACTGCACCACCAGGACCAAGGAAAGGAGGGGAGAAATAGCAACAGCACTTAGACTTATATACCGCTTCACAGTGCTTTACAGCCCTCTCTAAGTGGTTTACAGAGTCAGCCTATTGCCCCCAACAATCTGGGTCCTCAGTTTACCCAACCTCGGAAGGATGGAAGGCTGAGTCAACCTTGAGCCGGTGAGATTTGAACTGCCGAACTTCTGGCAGTCAGCAGTCAGCAGAATTAGCCTGCAGTACTGCATTCTAACCATGGCTCTTGCAGGAAGTCCTTGACTTACAACAGTTTGTTTAGTGACGGTTTGAAGTTACAACGGCACTGAAAAAAGTGACTTATGAACATTTTTCACACTTATGACCGTTGTAGCATTCCCATGGTCATGTGATTTACATTTGGATGCTTGACAACTGGTTCATACTTATGACGGTTGCAGTGTCCCGGGGTAATGTGATCCCCTTTTGCAACCTTCTGACAAGCAAAGCCAATGGGGAGACCAGATCCACTCAACAACCATATTACTAATTTAACAACAGCTGTCATAAAATGAGGCAAAACTCCCTTAGGTTTCTCACTTAACAACATAAATGTTGGGCTCAATTGTGGTCGTAAGTTGAGGGCTACCTGTATTCTTATTTCTCATTCTTATTCTTAAATCTCATCCTTATTTATTTTTTCCTTTCCATACACAGCAGTCACCGTAGAAAACCTGCTAGACTTGGAAAACGTAACCAAAACTCCTTTGAACACAAATTCTGTGCACGCGGATGGCCGAATCTTTGGGTCCCCTTCGTCAGAAAACAACAACGTGTGGGTAAGTGTGTGTGGGAGGCCATGTGCGGTCTTGGCAAAGATCTCGTTTAGCAAGTATGTGCTTCACATCCCGCTCTAGTGTGGCTTGTGTGATTTTCGGCTGGGTGTGTTGTTGATCACTGTTCATTGCGGTTTGCCTGGGATGGATTATGACGTACCGTAGTGCGTTGTGCGGTCTTAATCAGCTGTGCTTTCTTCAATAAACTGTAATTAAAATAAGCCACAGCTTTGCACAAGAGGTAAAATCGGAATAGTACTGTAACTTGCTGTTGATTTGCAGGGCAGCTTCTGAAAGAACCTTTGCATTTGCTGCTGGAATGGGAGCCAAATTGCCTTTGTGTGTGTGTGTGTGTGTGTGTGTGTGTGTGTGTGTGTGTGTGTGTGTGTGTGTGTGTGTGTGTGTGTGTGTGTGTAGATCTGGAGATCTACAGTATGCTTTATTGTTCCCCTAGGCTGATCCATCAAGTTGAGGCACATTTCCTGCCTCTTCTGCACTTTGTTTTACAACTCAGACACCCCAACCTTTTCTGATCAAATCATTTTTTCAGGGTTATTTTTTCCCCTCCCAGTAATAGAGCAAGTCAGGGATAGAGAGCAGGGGTGGGTTCCGGTTTGCTTTGCTGCCGGTTCGCTCAGGGACACGCTTCGTGCGAGCACGCGCATGCACAGTACTTTTAAAAAGCTTCTGCGCATGCACAGAAGCAAAAAACAAGATGGCGCCGCCTATGGCGCCGCTGAAAGAACCAGTTCGGGGGCGTGGCAGGCCTGGGTCGCTGCCGGTTCTAGCGACCCAGGCCGCCAAGTTACTACCAGTTCTATAGAACTGGTCTGAACCGGTAGGAACCCACCTCTGGTAGAGAGATCACACACACTGGCATCACACTATGGTAGAGTTGTGAAACCACCAATCCTTTCCCATACCTGCAGTGGCCTAGCTTAGCATTCTGTTAGTCCTTGACTTACGAGCCCCATTGGGAACAGAATTTCCGTCTGCAAAGCAAGGCAATTGATGAGTCTTGCCTGATTTTACCACCTTTCTTGCCTGTAAAGCGAGTCACTACAGTTATGTGAATCGTGCAGTCATTGAGCAAACCTGGCTTTCCCCCCATCGACTTTGCATGTCGGAACCTGGCTGGGGAGGTCACAAATGGTGATCACGTGATGCTGCAACCATCGTAAATACATACCGATTGCCAAGCGTCTGAATTTTGATCACGTGATGGTGGAGATGCTGCGACAGTCCCTTCAAAGTCACTTTTTTCAGTGCCATCGTAACTTGGAACAGTCACTAACTGAATGGTTGTAAGTCAAGGATTACCTCTCCTCGCCTGGCAGGCTGCCTAATAGATTGTCACTTCTCTTTTTTTCCACCTGATTCTTCAGGATTGTCTCATTGGCAAGTTTCCCTAAAGTTGCTTTGTAGCTTTTGGCCCCTAAAGGGCTACCATGCATGGGAGAACTGGAACAAACCAGATGGCGTCTCCACCCCATCCTCTTCAACTTCAATGGAAAACAAATAGGTGGACAGAAGTGGTTGGAGAGGTTCAGGTTTACCTTGTCAGATGCCTTCTCTGTGAGCACGAATATGCTGTGGTCTTCTTGTCATCTAACAAAGAAGGATGGGCTACTGACCTTAGAACCAGCTAGTAAAAAAATCTACTAATATTTTAAGCCATAGCTAGTTCCCTTCCCTTTTAAAGAAGGAATTGCAAATACAATAGAAAAAGCACTTGGTAAGCCTGTGTGATATTTGAATAATTTTTCATTTCAGTCAGATTTATAGTTTTATTTCTCCCCTCCCCTTTCTTTTTATAACAAAGGCAATGAACGACGAACTGGATGAAGCATTTTCAAGGTAATTATGATCAAGTCTTCCAGGACCATCTTTCTGCTAGGGGCGTGGCCAAGAAATAGATTTGATTAATGAACCTTCCCTTCTCTTTCTCTTAAGCTAAACTGTCAACAGCAGCCCAACCCTTCATTGGTGGTCTGTTTGACTAATTGAACAAGGGATTTGGCTGCTCGGATAAGTCAAATATTTTGATAACTTCTTAGGGCAGGAGCTAATTTGTATGTACAGGTGGGGATTAAATCCCTTAAATGTGTCAGCCTCTGGAAGCTCTCACCTTCTAAAATGGAGGGTAACCTGTTTGAGTCTCAGCCTGCATTTCAACTCCCGACCTACAAAGGGAGGAACTGGGGAGAAAATTTAATCAGTGATCACATAGCAGCACACACTGAAAAAAATGTACACACTTAGGTTCTCTAAAATTCTTTGTCAGGTGAGGTATTGACAAAATACCAGGAAGTAACCCATAAAGCCCAACAGCTGGCCAGAAAATGAGATGATAAACAGGATGCATTTCAGTGGTGGGTTGCTCCCGGTTCGGGCAGGTTCTGTGAACCGGTAGCAGCAGCGGCGGGAGGCTCCGCCCACCTACTCGGGACGCTTCTGCGCATGCACAGAAGCGTTGCGCGCATGCACGAGTGAACCGGTAGCGACGGGATTTACAACCCACTACTGATGCATTTGTAGGGTCATTTCACACAGCCTGCAAACAGAGACAACCCTTTTACCACTTTTAGAAGACTTACTTAGAGACTTAGAATAACTTTTGAATGTAGTAGTAGTAGTAGCAGTAGCACTTAGACTTATATACTGCTTCATAGTGCTTTACAGCCCTCTCTAAGTGGTTTACAGAGTTCAGCATATTGCCCCCAACAATCTGGGTCCTCATTTTACCGACCTCAGAAGGATGGAAGGCTGAGTCAACCTTGAGCCGGTGAGATTTGAACAGCTGAACTGCTGAACTAGCAGTCAGCTGAAGTAAGTTGCAGTGCTGCTTTTAACCACTGCACCACCTCGGCTCAGAATGTACACTAATTGGCATACATTAAAATGAAATTTCGTTGCATACAGCTCTTAAAGGGTCCCCACCTCTAATATACACTACATAAACATGACAAGATACATACATACATACATACATACATACATACATACATACATACATACATACATACATAATTATGCATGTACCCATATATTTTATATGACACAGAGAAACAACACAGTCTAGTCCAGATGTATACACGTACTTGGAGAGAAAAACGAATCATTCAAGTTTACCAGACGGATGCCATAGGGAACAATTGGTGCAAAATGCGGTTGCGCGTGCTGTGGTGGGTGTGCCGAGGTACACCCACGTGACACCGATTCTCCGCCAGCTGCATTGGTTGCCCATCGGTCTCCGGGTCCAATTCAAGGTGTTGATCACCATCTTTAAAGCCCTTCATGGCTTAGGACCAGGATATCTCCAGGACCGCATTCTGCCGCATACTTCCCTCCGACCGGTTAGGGCCCACAGAGTTGGCCTCCTCCAGGTCCCGTCGGCCAAGCAATGCCGGCTGGCGGGCCCCAGGGGGAGGGCCTTCTCTGTGGCTGGCCCCGTGCTCTGGAACCAACTCCCCCCAGAGACCCGAACCATCCCCACTCTGCTGGCCTTCCGAAAGGCCGTTAAGACATGGCTCTTCCTGCAGGTGGGGGGGACAGCTTAACCATTTGAGCTTACCCCCCAAGTATGTATGTGGTCGAATGGATGGATGTTGTTGTTGCTTTTTATACTGTTTTTTTTAAATTTTGTATTGTTTTTAAATTGTTGAAATTTTGTCTATTCTTGTATCTCTTATGTTGTACGCCGCCCTGAGTCCTTCGGGAGTTGGGCGGCATATAAGAATAACAAAATAAATAAATAAATAATAAACAAAGCTCTTACAGAATCTGGAAGTCCTGCTAGAAATACTTCGAAACCCCCTCCCAGAGGGGAGCACCAGAAACAGACGGTGAAGTGGGTGTGTGGGGTCTCTAACAATGCTTTGAGCTCTAAGCACAAATGCACTTATAAGCAGTATCCTGAATTACGGGAAGCGAGCTTCCTATAATCTTCTCGGCTGTCCTCACCACTCTCTGTATGGACTTTCTATCTGAGGCGCTGCTGCCACCAAGCCAAACAGTGAAGCAGTTTGTTAAAACACTCTCAATCGCGCCTCTGTAGAAAGTGGCCAGGACAGAAGGAGAAAGATGTGCTCTCCTCATCTGATCCAGGAAATGCAGATGCTGGTTTGCATGTTTCACTAAGGATGACATGTGGAGAGACCAGTGCAGATTGTTAGTTTTCTGCACCCCCATACTTAATACTGTTGACCACCTCTACAGCTGCATCCTTGATACTGGATGGAGTATGAGTAGAGTGTCTTTCTACATTCTTCATGAGTCATTCCTGGCCCATGATGCAATTTCCCAGATAATACCTATAAAATGCCTTCTTGGTAGTGGCCCCAAACCTGTAGGACAACTTACCCCCAAGCTCTTAAATTCATACAGGTAGTCTTCAAGTTACGACCATAAGAGTCATAAGTCATGATGCTTGTAAAGGGGGTCAGTTACATGTCTGACCTGATTTTACGAGCATGAGAATGGGACCGACCAACCTTAGGAATAAATAAGCATAATAAAGAAAACATAATTCTCCTGAGCCCACACTTGACGGTTCATGTATCCGCCTCGTCTCATCAAAGTTCACAGCACCTGGAGCCAAGCAAACTGTTTTGGCACTTCCTGTAAGGTGGAAAACTTCACAGGTCCAACTCTGCTTTCCGACCTGTGAAAATGCAACGAGAAAAGATTCCATAAATAACACTGACTTTTATGGACATCCCTAATCAGCTATTGTCCCCCAAACCTTGGCAACTGTCAAGCTGAGTACAAGTCAACTCAGGAATTTTGAGATTCTATCTAGGTGATGACCATGAACACTCAAGAAGAAAGGTTTCCTTGCCCGCAAAGCCACTTGAGTACCTTGACTTACGGCGTTACATATGCACACCTAAGAAAGTACTGTACATGCAATACATTTAATGGGTATGTAGTATAGCTCAGAGTTCCTCAAGCTTAGCAACTTTTAGACAGGTGGACTTCAACTCCCAGAATTCTCCAGCCGGCAGCGGCAGGTTTAAACTGCTGTGAGTAAAGGAAGCTTATCAACTACTTAATGGGTTTCACCCTAGCTTGCAGTCAAAAGTTGTACAGGTAGTCCTTGACTTACGACCACAACAGGGGTGGGTTCTAACTTATCTCACTGCCATGCGGCGCGGTTTGCTTCCTCCCACGCCGCATGGCCACACCTCATGGCCGCACGCACGCTTCCTGCACGTGCGCATGTGCAGTAGCAAAAAATTAGAAAAAAGCCAAAATTAAAAGTCAAAAACAAGATGGACACATGCATAGTGCCAGAAACTCAGCTTCTGCGCATGCGCAGAAGAAAGAAACTCCCCCCAAAAAATTCAAAAAATTTTCCAAAACAAGATGGCGGCCTCTACGGACCGGCACCAACCAATCCGGTTCCATGTCATCATCGTGACGTCACCAGCGGGTCGCTACTGGTTCGGGCGAACCAGTCTGAACTGGGAGGAACCCACCTCTGGACTACAAGTGAGTCCAAAATTTCTGTTGCTAAGCAAGACAGATAAGTGAATTTTCCCCTGTTTTGTGATTTAAACAGACACATATACCTGAATTGAAATACCTACTTATTAGGGGCACACGATTACCCCCAACTTATAATAGGTGTATCAGTTGCAACTGTGACATGTCACCGCCATCTGCTTCCTAGCCAAAAGCTTGCTTTCCTTCTGGGTCAAAGGAAAAGCTGCTTAACCGAGGAAATGTAATCTTTTCAGCGTCCTGAATCATGCTGTTTAATCAGGCCCTTCCAAACAGACGACACCTGGCTCTTCACTATAATCAGGAGCTGGTTATAATCATGGCTAGCTGGAGAATTCTGGGAGTTGAAATCCACAGGTCTTAAAGCTGCCCAGGTTGGACACCCCTGGCTTAAGTAGACATGGATGGTGTTCCTTTCCTGGTACTCCACCCTGTAATATCCCCAGAGGGGGGCGTCACATAATTTAACAACCGGTTCACCCAGAATCAAAAATGTGTGCGCGCGCAAACACACGTGGAGCAAACATGACAATTTGCTCATGCGCGCCATCCGCACAAGTGTGCTGCATCAAAAAACACAGCGATATAGGACAGGATTGCGGCCGGGTGGGTGGGCAGGCAGGCCCACCCGCAGGTCGCCAACTACCAGTTTGCCCGAACCGGTCTGAGCCGCCTGAATACCACCTCTGAATAACACACATCTTTCTGCCTATAGTATTTTGTGGTCTGAGTAGTTCCTTCTCATTTTTTGGCAAAAGGCCATTTATTATTTGCACAAGGCATGCAGAGGGTTGGATGGTATACGGAGATGCCTTCAGAGTTCTGTCTTTCCCAGGTCTTCTAGGCTGAGAAACTGCTAAAAGCCTTTCCAAGATTTGCCCTTCTTTCTTCATAGCCTTGCAGGAAAGTTTCCATTGAGTATCGTCCTTCGGGGCAGGGAAGATGTTCTCACAGATCCTCCTCCCACGTGACGCTATTAGCACAGGAGGAACACACCCTGGTTTCTCATGAGGTCATCTGGTGGTGGCTTTGGACCAACAGCTCCCTCTGCTGGCCAGACATAGCAAAGAGGCATGATAAGGGTTTTCAAAAGGACGAAGTGGGCATGAATGGATCGATCCATTTCACTCAAGGTCTCGTTTTGGGGATTATTTCAGCACCATCGTTTGTCACATTAGACTTTAGATTTAGATAGATAGATAGATAGATAGATAGATAGATAGATAGATAGATAGATAGATAGATAGATAGATAGATAGATAGATAGATAGATAGATAGATAGATAGATAGATAGATAGATAGATAGATAGATAGATAGATAGATAGATAGATAGATAGGTAGATAGATAGATGAGATAGATGAGATAGAGAGAGAGAGAGAGAGAGAGAGAGAGAGAGAGAGAGAGAGAGAGAGAGCCCTGAAGCCTCCGGAGGACGAAACGGCCTTCCCCAAAGCCGAAAATCATCTGGCCAGCACGCGCATGCGCGCTGGAGCTGACATAGGGCAACGCTTTGCGTTCCCTCTGATATGGCTCTGCGTGCCACCTGTGGCATGCGTGCCATAGGTTCGCCATCACTGATATAGATCTCTCTCTCTCTCTCTCTCTCTCTCTCTCTCTCTCTCTCTCTCTCTCTCTCTCTCTCTCTCTCTCTCTCTCTCTCTCTGTGTGTGTGTGTGTGTGTGTGTGTGTCTGTGTGTTAAAATTTCACCCCTCGGGATGAGCATCAGACAGCATTTTAATTCACAATTTGCCTGATGCATTTTTTCCCCTTATAGTTTTTCTTAACTATAACATCCAGTTTTGTACCTTATACAGGCCTTTTGATGCAGATTTTCTGTAGAATACCTTTTGGTGAACTGAGTTCAAACTCTTGAGAACTAATAATGTTAGAGAAATGAGTCCTTTCCATAGAAGAACCAGATTTTCCAGCCAAATCATCTTGGGCCATCTTTCCTAGCGAGCTACTTTTTTTTTCTTTCCTGGGATTTAATTCTATATTTCTGTGTGGGAGCTTTCTAAAGCAGGGGGTCTCCAACCTTGGCAACTTTAAGACTTGTGGACTTCAACTCCGAGGAATTCTGGGAGTTGAAGTCCACAAGTCTTAAAGTTGCCAAGGTTGGAGACCCCTGTTCTAAAATATACCCTGCCCATCAGGGGTGGGTTGCTCACTTACCTTGCTACCGGTGCGCTGCGTGCGCATTACCAAGTTTTGTGCTTGCCCCCTCACGCTATTTTGCTTCCGCGCATGCATGGAAGCAAAATTGCACTGAAATCTTGCGAGGGAACACGCACGCGTGTGCAATTTCAGTGATTTTTTGCTTCCACGCATGCACGGAAGCAAAAAAAATCGCCAAAATCTCTCTTGCACGCGTGTCCCCTCATGAAATTTTGGCGCGATTTTGCTTCCATGCATGCGCAGAAGCAAAAAATTGCCGAAAAATTCATGAAAAAAGATGGCGGCTCCTAGGCACCGGCAACCGACCGCACCGAGTCGGTAGCCTCTTGATGACATCACCAGCCTGCCACTACTGGTGCGATAGAGTGGACCACACCGGTAGGAACCCACCACTGCTGCCCATACCTGGAAGCTTTATCTTCCTTCTCCTCCTCTTTAGCAAGTCAGCACTGGCACCTTCCTTTCTTCACCTTTTTGTCTTGCCTTGTCATTGCAGGCTGGCCCAGTCCCGAACCAACCCACAAGTCCTTGACATCAGCTTGACACCTCAGGACATCCAAAGTGCCCAAATCCTCTCGCCGGTTGACTGGGACAAAGTAGATTCCACGATGGAGACCGAAAAAGATGACCAACTCTTTGAGTTCTGACATCTTTTTTGTTTTGTTTTGTTTCCCTTGTTAAGCTTTTTTCTCCTCAAGTAAGATAACCTCTAAGAACCTGATGCACTGTATTCTGCTGACTGTAACTGGAAAGGGTTAATGAAAAGAGAAGAGGCCCCAAAGCCTTGATTTGGTTTAGGTAGGAGTCAGGTTGACGCCCTTCAACTTTTGACCAAAGTTTTACTTCAGCTTTTCCTCCCAAGTGTCTTCCAGATATATTAGGACTGTAGGAAGCTGTTATCTGGCAGACGCCAGATTGGGGAGGTTGTTTGAGGTACTTTTAATACAGCTTTTTATGTATGACCCTTTTGGGTCTTTGCTTTTATGGAGATGACAAGGTGCTCCTTGAGTAGATTTATTCAAGACTCTTTCAGATTTGCATCTATTATGGAGATGACGTAGCATCATGTAGCTGAACATTATACATTGGACAGTTTCCCTCTTGGGATTGCATGTGACAAGCAGTCATGATAGTTGCGTTTCGTGAAGGACGCAGGATCTCCTTAGCAATATCAGAACTTTCAGATATTTTTATTTTAGAAGAGCTGAACTAGCTGGAGTGGACTGGAGAAATAATCTTGGGCTCCTTAGAACAGAGCTGATAGTAGCTACTCAGCTATTAGACATGGCAAAGCTAAAGAAGGATCTTGATTGGATTCAAGAATGAAGTCATTCAAACCGTTTGAACGTCCTTGGTCATCATCAGAGTGAGTCTCTTCTTGCATCCTTTGTAGTTCAAACCCATCACTTCTTTTTCCTGCTGCTTCTGCATCTTAACAGTCCCCTTGCTATTATTTCTCAGCCATAATATTAGGTAGCAGCCAATTGTTACCTTGAGCAACTCTGACTTTTTAGCTTACTTCAACATAAGTAGGATGCTACAAGCTTTGGACATTGTCTTATAAAAGATGGGGAAGTGATGGCTTTCTCACTCGGAGCCAACAGTTCCTGGCAGCCTAATCCAGTTGATGGCATCCCATAGCCACAGAGAGCCCAAGACCTCCCAGATAACGTCTGACCCAAGGCTGAAGGCAACCACCCAAACATAACAATTGTGGGATCCAGAAAATGGAACCAAACTGAGCTTTGTTCAGGTAGCGTTGGGGGAGCTGTGAATGTGACTAGTTGGAGTAATGAACACTCTTCCTTCTCTCAACATGTCTGATAACAATCTCTTCCCCAGGCCAGACTCCGGTCCAGTAGTGGGTTTCAAATTCCGTCGCTACCGGTTTGCTATTGGGAGCACACGCGCGGGATGCTTCTGCGCATGCGCAGAGATGTCCGGGTGGGTGGGCGGAGCCTCCTGCCACTGCCGCTACCGGTTCACCCGATCCGGGGCAAACCGGTAGCAACCCACCACTGCTCTGGTCTTGTTTCACTATATTACTTCCAGGAAAAGGTAAAAGGTTTTCCTGTCAGTTTTTTCCGACTTTAGGGCACGGTGCTCATCTCCGTTTCTTGGCCGAGGGAGCTAGCATTGTCCAAAGACAATTTCTGTGATCATCTGGCCAGGGTGGCTACATCCCAAAGGCACACAGAATACTGTTACCTCCCCACCAAAGTGAATGGGGCACTTTTATCTTAGTAGAATTTATGATACCAAGGACTCGGTTCTTATGATTATCAGCAGGGTTTTTCTAATGGAGTAATTCTTTCTTCTCCTTTAAGAAATCACTGGAAGTGCATTGGTTGTCCTGTCAGGTCTACAAGGAGCCTGTCAACCCTCAGCATGCTTTCATAAGGCACTCCTTGTCCCTCTTCTATATTCCTTGGAATCTGGTTTGAATCCTCTTGCCAGCCAATGGCACACAGGTTTCAACTGAATGTGAGTTGAACTAAAACAAAATTCAGAGCATGGAGTTTACCCTGGTTGCATTTTCGCTAAATCATAGGCTTATATTCAGTTGAAGTTTTAGACCAGTGTTTCTCAACTTTGAAGATGAGTGGACTTCAACTCCCAGGATTCTCAGCAATATCTATGCTGGCTGTGGAATTCTGGGGGTTGAAGTCCATATACCTGGAAATTGCAAAGGTTGGGAAATCCTATATTAGACCCTAGGTCAGAGGTCTTCAAACTTGGCAACTTTAAGACTTGTGGACTTCAACTCTCAGAATTCTCCAGCCAGCTATGCTGGCTGGAGAATTCTGGGAGTTGAAGTCCACAAGTCTTAAAGTTGCCAAGTTTGAAGACCTCTGACCTAGGTGGATGAGTTACACAATGAAATAGTTTTAAATAAACTCTTTCTTAATATACAGGTAGTCCATACTTAGTAATGGTAATTGGGACTGGTATTTCTGTTATTAAGTGATGTGTTTGTAAAGTGTCACTTAGTGATGGAAATTCCAGCACTTCTGGTTGCTATTGTTAAGCAAATGCAACACTGAGACCGACATAAGTATGAGGACTGGTCATTTTTACCACTTATTCAGCACGGTTACAAGTTCAAACGGTTGTTGAACCAAGCGGTAGTTAAACATGGGAAGATGCTTTTGAGTTAGCCATTTATCATGACACACTAATTTCCCAAGTGTTGAGAAAGTGGAGGAAGGAAGTGGCGTTCGGATAGAAGGCAGCTACTCTGCAGCCTTGCAAAAGTGACCATGACTCCCTTTCCTGTCCTTTTTTTTTTTATAAAGATGCAATTACATTTTGTAAACAGATTTACATTTTAATTCATGAAAAATATTTTTATATATATAAAGAGACGAGCGCACCTTCGACGAGCTGGAAGTATTTTGCGGAATTGCTTTTCACCGCATACCTGAGTGGATGGTCTGATCCGGAAGGTTGGTGGTGGAGAGAACGGAAGGCAGTTGTGCGATGCTGGGAAAGGCAGAAACACAAGAGACAATTTGTGTGTTTGAGAGGGGGGGCGGTTGCGAGAAGGGACAGCCCAGTAATGGGTTTCACTTATCTTTGCTACCGGTTCGGAGATGTGCGCATGTGCGCCGCTTCTGCGCATGTGCAGAGCGTCCATGATGACGTCCGGGCGGGTGGGCGGAGCCTCCCGCTGCTACCGGTATGCCTGAACCTGGGCAAACTGGTGGAAACCCACCACTGGGACAGCCATAGAAAAGAACCGACTGCCATTTCAAGTCTTCAAAGGCAGGATTTGGTCTTTGTTTTCATCCTCCGCCAAGTTGAGATCATAGCCGGCACACTTAACATTTTGGAAACGGGACAAAAAGAAGCAAAACTGAGCGAAAATAGTGCAGGTAGTCCTCAACATATGACCATGTGTTTAGCGACTGTTTGAAGTTGCATTGGCACTGAAAAAAAGCGACTTACGATCGGGTCTTCACACTTAACGATCATTGCAGCATCCCCATGTCAGGGGTGAAATCCAGCAGGTTCTGACAGGTTCTGGAGAACCGGTAGCAGAAAGTTTGAGTAGTTCTGAGAACCAGCAAATACCACTTCTGGCTGGCCCAGAGAGGGGTGGGAATGGGGATTTTGCAGTATCCTTCCCCTGGAGTGGGGTGAGAATGTAGATTTTGCAGTATCCTTCCCCCAGGAGTGGGGAGGGAATGTAGATTTTGCAATATCCTTCCCCCAGGAGTGGGGAGGGAATGTAGATTTTGTAGTAACCTTCCCCCGGAGTGGGGAGGGATTGTAGATTTTGCAGTATCCTTCCCCTGCCACGCCCACCAAGCCACGCCCACAGAACCGGTAGTAAAAAAAATGGATTTCACCACTGCCCCACGGTCACCTGATCAAAACCGGGCTTGTGTTTATGACAGTGGCAGCTTCTAGCTGGCTTCCAACGAGCAAAGTCTTTGGGGGAAGGGTACCAGATTCACTTACCGACCGCATGATTTACTTAACAACATCTGGGATCTTCTTAACAACTGTGGCAAAAATGTCATAAAATAAGGCACGGCTCATTTAACAATCGCCTTGCTTAGCAAGAGAAATTCTGGCTGGCCCCAATGGTGGCCGTAAGTCAAGGACCACCTGTATTTCTTTCCCAAGGAATATAAAACAGCTGTTAGATAACCTTGCTCAAAAAATGAGCTTTTCCAGAACTGCAGCAAAATGATCAGTATCGCCTCTCATGCTGGCAGAGCTGATGAGCAATTTTTTCCCCCTATCTACTATCGGGGAAAATCTCAGAAAATGTAGATACTTTTTAGGCGACAGCGGTCCTTGTGTTTCTTTATCTTCTTAAGCCCTTTTTTTCATTATGCCTTGATTAATTGGGGTTGTGCCCAAGTGTTTAACCCTGAAAGATGTCAATCTGGATTTTGGAAGCACACAGAAGGGTTTTTTTGGCTTTAAAGTGTAAAAGAAATATTAACTATGCTTGCATATGTTTTTCCTTCCCTCTCTCACTGACCTGCAATCCTATGAAAAGGTGTTCTCCCACCTAATTTCTCATTTTCTATTCTGGATTTAGAAAAGCAAATAATGGGAAAACCAGGATTACTGCTATTAAAAGATTACATTTAACAGTGATTTTTGGATAACGGAGTAATCACAGTTTCTCATATTGGTGACCTTGTGGGAGATATACTAAGCCATAATTGGCTTTTGAAATGATAATGTTCCTTCCTGCGAAGGGACATAAATGCACTTTTTAATATGTCTGTAAATGGTACAACTTGAATCCAAAATTCTGCTCAGGGGCTGGCAGATAAGTGAACCTGGAACCACGCAATTTGGAATTTTGCCCCTTAGAGATGGATTGAGAACACTGTTTTTCAAGCTTTCAGGTGTGTGGACCTGAAAGTGGCTAAGGCTGAGAAGCACTGATCTAGGGAAACCCAGAGGAGAAGCCTTCGAAGTTCCTTCACGATGCAAAAAATTAGATTTTTGCAACGCAGCCTTAACGACCTGTTAAGATGCAAACCATTTCTGTTTTGGATGACATTTAAAGCATCTCCATTGTCTCTAAGCTGCATCTTTTTCCGAGCAAAGCTAGCTGTAATTTCATGCCCCAAATTGATGCTTGGCTGTCACACCCAACCACCCAAGTCCTCAAAGAAGACATCATAGAGCCGAGATGGTGCAGTGATTAGAATGCAGTACTGCAGGCTACTGCTAGTTCAGCAGTTCAGCTGTTCAAATCTCACCGGCTCAAGGTTGACTCAGCCTTTCATCCTTCTGAGGTCGGTAAAATGAGGACCCAGATTGTTGGGGGCAATATGCTGAACTCTGTAAACCGCTTAGAGAGGGCTGGAAAGCACTACGAAGCGGTATATAAGTCTAAGTGCTATTGCTATTGCTATCATTCAGAGGCAGGAGGAGTATTACTGCCGTATAGTGGCCATGCTAACAAGTAATTCCTGAAGGGAAATGTCCAGGGGTGGGCGTCAAAGATTTTAGCAAGGGGTTCTCTGCCCGGTTGCTGGGTGGGTGTGGCCATGGTGGGCGTGTGGCCTAGTCGGCCTCCTGCACCATGGCGGGGGGGGGGTGTTTTTCCCCTCCCCAGGCTCCAGAGGCCCTCTGGAGGCCGGAAACGGGCCTGTTTCCAGCCTTCCCGAAAGCCCCTTTTTTGCCCTCCCCGAGCCTCCGCGCGTGCCATGCACTTACCTGCATCCAAAACGGGTCGCGTGGGGACTCCTGGGAGGGGAGGGGTATGCGGGGCCAGCCAGGAGTGGGATTTGGGGGTTCTCCGAACTGCACAGAATCTTAGCTAGAGGTTCTCCCGAACCCCCAGCAGCCCACCCCTGGAAATGTCTAGCAGAGACATTGTGGCTCCAATCTATACTTTCCTTTGCAGATAGTCCTTGACATACAACTATAACTGAGCCCAAAATTTCCACAAGAGTTGTTAAGTGAATTTTGCCCCATTTTATGACCTCTCCTGCCACAGTTGTTAAGTGAATCATGGCAGTTGTTAAGTTAGTAACCTGGTTTTGTTAAGTGAATCTGGCTTCCCCACTGACTTTGCTTGCCAGAAGACTGCAAAAAGGTAATCGCATAACTCTGGGACATTGCAACCATCATAAATACCGTATTTTTTGGAGTATAAGACGCACCTTTTTCCTCCCTAAAAGTGGCTGAAAATTCAGGTGCGTCTTATACTTCGAATGTAGCTTTTTTCCAGCCCTAACTAGGTGCTAACAGATCTTCCCAGCTCTTACCTTGCAGGCTTTTTCATTGTTACTCTCTCCAAAGAATGTTTTTCCAGCCCTAAGTCTTTGCAGAATTTTTTTTCATTGCTCTACTTGCTCTGAATAAATTTTTTTCTAGCCCTAACCAGGTGCTAACTATCTTCCCAGCTCTTACTGGCTTGCATGCTCTTTCATTGTTACTCTCTCAGAAGAAGGTTTTTTTAAGTCCTAACCAGGGGATAAAATAATGTGCTGAAGCTGACCAGACTAAGGACGCTAGCCAGATGAATACCTGGTAGGCAGATTGTTTTCCCCTATTTTCCTCACCAAAAACTAAGGTGCGTCTTATACTCCGAAAAATACAGTACATGCCAGTTGCCAGGCACCTGAATTTTGATCACATGACCATGGGGATGCTGCAACGGTCACTAAACAAATGGTTGTAAGTCGAGGATTACCTGTGCTTTGGGCACAAGCCTGAAGTGGTACATATGTTACCATCTCAGAACTCATTTCTTTGAATGTGGTGTGATGTCTTAAGAGAAAGGAAGTTGTGATCGTTCTCAGAATTGTTGAAAGAAAGTTTCATCTCCAGGTTCCTTCCTCTATTCAGTTTTTCAAAGCTTACATAATATACATAATATGCCTGTGTATTTAAATAAACATATGCTGTAAAAAGTACTTACTGCTGTTGAGAAAATAAAATTTGTACTTATTTTCCACATGGACGTGAATGTTGATTGATTTTCTTTTTCCTGCTTGGTACTAGAAAACCCGAAACATTACAAACTAAACAGTAATTAACCAAAGCCTGAAATCCAATCGAACACGCAGTCCCTGGAGATTAATTTGCACCTTCACTCTTGACTTTTAAGAAGCATCCGGAAACCTTTGTTTGAAGTCCACTGGGGAACAAGATGGCCATTTTAAGTCTATTCTTAATGATTTTTTTATCGACATCACTGTTTATACTGTACAGTAAGATGGCTGTTGAGCTTATTCATTTATTTATTTATTTTAGTGTTCTTATATGCCGCCCTACTCCCTGGGGACTCAGGGCGGCGTACAACTGGTGCATCAGAGATTTGTAAGAGAGAGCAGTATATACAATGATCCATTAATAAATGAAGGATGAATGAAGTAGCTCTGTAAAGTTGGAAGTTACAAACATTGAAGAGCCGTGGTGCAGCAGTTAGAATGCAGTACTGCAGACCACTTCTGCTGACTGCCGGCTGCTAGCAGTTCGAGTCCCACAGGCTCAAGGTTGACTCAGCCTTCCATCCATCTGAGGTGGGTAAACTGAGGGCCCAGATTGTTGGGGGCAATATGCTGACTCTGTAAACTGCTTAGAGAGGGCTGTAAAGCACTGTGAAGCGGGATATACCGTATTTTTTGGAATATAAGACGCACTTCCCCCCCCCAAAAGAGGGTGAAATTTGGGTGCGTTTTATACACCGAATGTAGCCCCGCTCACCAGCCCCCACCCTTTGGCCTCTGCCTCCCAGCAATTTACCTCCTTGCAGCAAACAGCCTGTTTCAGTTTCAGCTTCAGCACAGCCTGATTAGCACAAGCAGGTGATTGTCAGTTGGATCGGCCTCCTGACCATCCGCTATTTCAGGCTGCAGGGAGGCAGAGGCAGATTTTTTTCCCCTTGTGCTAATCAGGCTGTGCTGAAACTGAAAGCGAAACTGAAACAGGCTGTTTGCTGTTTGCTGCAAGGAGGCAAATTGCTGGGAGGCAGAGGCAGATTTTTTTTTCTTGCTTTCCTCCCCAAAAACGGTAGGTGCGTCTTATACTTCGGAGCGTCTTATACTCTGAAAAATACGGTAAGTCTAAGTGCCATTGCCATGATTGTTCCGAAATTTGTCATAAATCTCTTTAGAAAATCTTCTACAGGTAGTCCATTTGTTTAGCAACTGTTTGACATTTCACTGACACTGAAAAAAAGTTACTTATGACTAATTCTCACGCTTAAAATCATTGCAATATGCCCATGATTAAAATTTGGATGTTTGGCATCCAGCATATATGTATGATGGTTGTTGCGTCCCAGCCAGCTTACAACAAGCAAAATCAGTGGAGGAAACTGAATTCCAAAACTGAACCTCTACTTTTTCTGGTTTAGCCTGCATTTGACATTTGCATTGTGTTTTGTTATATATGCTTTTGCACGCTTAAATGAGGCAAAATGAATAGATAATGAGGTCCACATAACTGTCTTCCCTACAGGCACATTTCAAATGGGCAAGATCTTTTGGGCTACAGGTAAGTCTCGATTAGTGCTGATAATGAATCCCACGAAAATTCAAATTTGCACAATTCAAAGTGGTATTTCTATGGAAAATAGGGTAATTGGGTTTTACCTGATGGGCACAGGCAATGAAAATGGTTAAATTTTTATGTGTTTAATAATGAAATATAACAAGGATTAAAAGAATATACTTACAACTTGCATGTATTTTTGAACAAAGTCATAAAGTAATTATAGAAGGCAAAATGAAAAAAAAATCTAGTTCTATCTTCTAGATAGATTTCATAAATATTTAAAATAAAGCCAGTGAACAAAGGGCAAGCAGGAGAATAAACCCATATCCAAAATGAACTTTTTTTTTTATCTTTCCTTGAATATAACATTTTTCCCCCTCCATTTTGCAAACGTGACAATTAGCGTCGGAAAACCCCAACAGCAACTGCATGTGTGCTAGCCTCACAATAACTGGATTTTGGCTTCTGTTAAATGCAACCTGGTATCAATATATTTTACTTATCAAGTTTAGACGCTGCCCATTTCACTTAAGTGGATGGTTTACTGATATAGTTGGATTAAATCGAATATGGCTCTATTTGAACTTGCAATAGCTGTGATCTAGTTGTACTGCTTATCTTTCCTACTCCGTCCCTCCTGCTTTCTTTTTGCATAAAAGGAGGGGAGAAGCAAAAACTACAGGTAGTCCTTGACTTACAACATTTCGTTTAGTGACCGTTCGAAGTTACAACGGCACTGAAAAAAGTGACTTATAATCGTTTTTCGCACTTACGACCGTTGCAGCATCCCCATAGTTACGTGATCAAAGTTCAGATGCATGGCAACTGGCTCATATTTATGACGGTTACAGTGTCCCGGGGTTATGTGATCTTCTTTTGCGACCTTCAAATGAGCAGAATCAATGGGGAAACCATCTTCACTTAACAACCATGTTACTAACTTAACATCTGCCAGTGATTCACTTAACAAATGTGTCAAGAAAGGTCATAAAATGGGGCAAAACTCACTTAACATATGTCTCACTTAGCAACAGAAATTCTGAGCTCAATTGTCATAAGTCAAGGATTACCTGTATAATGTATTTTTTAAAATTGAGGATACAGGTCAGAAGTGGGATTCAGCAGGTTCTGACCAGCTCTGGAGAACCGGTAGCAGAAATTTTGAGTAGTTCAGAGAACCGGTAACGGAAATTTTGAGTAGTTCAGAGAACCGGTAGCGAAAATTTTGAGTAGTTCAGAGAACCGGTAACAGAAATTTTGAGTAGTTCAGAGAACCGGTAGCAGAAATTTTGAGTAGTTCAGAGAACTGGTAGCGGAAATTTTGAGTAGTTCAGAAAACTGGCAGCGGAAATTTGAGTAGTTCAGAGAACCAGTAAATACCACCTCTGACTGGCCCTGCCCCCATCTATTCTCTGCCTCCCGAGTCCCAGCTGATCGGGAGAAAATGGGGATTTTGCAGTAACTTTCCCCTGGAGTGGGGAGGGAATGGGGATTTTGCAGTATCCTTCCCCTGCCACGCCCACCAAGCCATGTCCACCAAGCCACGCCACACCCACCAAGCCATGCCCACAGAACCAGTAGTAAAAAATTTTGAAACCCACCACTGATACAGGTAGTCCTCAACTTACAACCATTCATTTAGTGATTGCTCAAAGTTACAACGGCACTAAAAAAAAGTGACTTACGACACTTGTCGCATCCCCAAAGTCACGTGATCAGAATTTGGATACTTGGCAACCAGCGTGTACTTAAGATTGGTGTAGTATCCCAGGTTCACGGCATCACAGTTTGCAACCTTCCCAGTCGAATTCCGACAGGCAAAAAGTGAGAGAAGCCAGATTGGCTTAAGCCACCACATGTTTCAGGAAACAACTTTAGTGATTCGCTTTCAACCCTGGCAAAAATGGTCATAAAATCAGGAGCAATTCACTTAACAACCTTCTTGCCTAGCAACGGAAATTGGGATCATAACTTGAGGACTATCTGTAATGTATTTTATTACATCCTACTCAGGGGTGAAATCCAGCAGGTTCTGACAGGTTCTGGAGAAACGGTAGCGGAAATTGTGAGTAGTGAGTAGTCCGGAGAACCGGCAAATACCACCTCTGGCTGGCCCCAGAGTGGGGTGGGAATGGGGATTTTGCAATATCCTTCCCCTGCCATGCCCACCAAGCCACGCCCACAGAACTGGTAGGGAAACATTTTGAATTTCACCCCTGATCCTACTCAGTGGTGGTATTCAACCGGTTCTCTCCAGATCGCACGAACTGGTAGCGGCGACTGCGGGAGGCTCTGCCCACCCGCCCTGATGTAACGTGCGGCCTTCTGCGCATGCGTGCTCACATTTGCGAACCGGTAGGGAAGGTGAGTGAATCCCACCTCTGATCCTACTTCTGCAATTTATCTTACTCCATCCACCCCATTTTCTTTTTTGAATACCAGGAGGGGAGAAGCTTGGAAAGTAATGTTTTTTTAATTATTGGGGATAATGTATTTCATTACCTCTGCAGAATGCAGAAACATTCCCTTGAAGTGAGAATCTGTTCTCCCCCTTCCTCTATCCCTCTTGTTCCCTTTCAACAGTGCTGATTTCTGAACAGGCCAAATTAACCAAACCATACTATTTTGACTGTGCTGTATCAGTGTAGAATAGGTCTTAAAAGCTAATTTTACTATTTAAATAGGCTGCTCCAGTCTAAGGATACGTTTCAAATGAATACTAATCGTTTCCAGCCCGGCCTCGTGAATAAGTGATGGTGGCGGCTGTGGAACAAATTGATCTTTCAATTTTGATTTGACCTTTTTCAAGCTTCTGGGTTGAAATTTTAGAATCCCAATATGCTCTTCACCTAGACCCTGAGCAAATCCTCTCCTTATTGATCTATGTATTTATCTTGCTCCAACTTTTCTCAGCCAGTAATAAATTAAAGATTCTACAGATTAAAAAAAAAAAACACCACCCAACTCAAACCCATCCAATCTAAAAGGAATTTGATGAAAGTTTGTAAGTCCTGCCAAGATGGGAGGGGGAAAAAAAAGTAGAATGGGAGTTTCAAATTAAAAGCTGGTTGTCAACTGATAGTTCCCTATGTGCTACATCAGGGGTGTCAAACTCAAGGCCCAGAGGCTGGATCCGGCTTGCGGGGTGCTTAGATCTGGCCCATGGGGCTACCCTGGAAACAGCGAAGGACTGGCCCACGGTGCCTCTGCCACCAAAAATGGAGCTGGGGGTGGCGCACGCCCTAACCTGCCCGAAGTCTGTTTTTGTTGGCAGAAGGCGTTGGCCGTCGCGGCTGAAAACGGACGTCGAGCTGGCCACACACACATCCCGGCCCTTAATGAAATCGAGTTTGACACCCCGTGCTACATGAATTTTGACAGGAGAATTGTCGTTGTCTTTAACTGTTTTGGGCCCTACCCAGGGGTGAGTTCCTCCCGGTTTGGACCGGTTCGCAAGAACCGGTAGCGACCCACTGGTGACATCACGATGACGTCACCGAACCAGATCAGTTGGTGGTGGTCCGTGGGCACCGCCATCTTTTTAAAAGAATCTTTTTTGCATTTTTAAATTTTTTTTCCTTCTGAGCATGCTCAGAAGCCGAATTCCTGCACTGTGCATGTGGTCGCCATCTTTTTTTCTGCTTAGGTTTTTTTTTTTGGATTTTTCATTACTGTGTATGCGCGTGCCCATGAGGCATGCCCACGCGGCGAGGAAGGGAGGGAGCGAACCGGCAGCGAGGTAAGTTTGAACTCACCTCTGGCCCTACCAAATACCACAGCATGTCACAATGTCCTGATCTTCTTGCATTTCGACTAGTATCCAAACCACATTAGTGATGGCCGTTCAGCTGATATCTCTTCCTTCTTTTCTAATGTCTCGGTGAACTAAATGGCCCAAGGAAGCATAGAGTTTGACCCCCATCTCATTGTACCGTTTCCTACTTTCACCCTCCTGTGGTGGCAGTGGAAAATGGGCAGCGATATAGGACTCTCTGGGGTAGAGTGACCCCATTTTGCAAATTCTTGTGCTTTTCTGTATCCTAACAGTCATTCAAACTAGAGGTCCCCAATCCCCGGTCTATAGACTGCGGCATGCCAGAAATCGGTCCGCGCAAACAAGGGAAGCCCCATCCGCGGGATGCAAGCAGCACATGAAACCACGCCCCCTGCAATCCGTAGAAAAACCTCTCTCCGCAGAACCAGTCCCTGATGCCCAAAAGGTTGGGGGCTGCTGATCCAATCAAGCAAATCTGTACAAGTAATCCTCTACTTACAACCACAATAGAGACCACCATTTCTGCTGCTAAGCGAGACAGTTGTGAACTGAGTCTTGTCCCATTTTCTGACCTTTGTTGCCACAGTTGTTAAGTGAATTGCAGCAATTGTTAAGTTAGTAATTACAGTTGCTAAGTGAATCTGGCTTCCCCATTGACTTCCCCATTGGCCACTTTGAAATCAGGTTGTGAGTAGCTTTTGGGGGGATCCATCCTAACTTTGGTTGCTTAGCGACTACCTGAATGCAAATACAGGAAGGAATAGAACAAAGAGTTTACTGCCTTATATTAGGACACGGGGGTGACTTAATGAAGGAAGGTGAATATAATTTAGTAGACATTCCTGAAACCTGCTGGGATGAAATTTGTGAGCGGAATTAGGACTAAAGGGTATTTTACTTTATTAAAAAGGAACAAATTAGAGAAAACAGAAGGAGAAGATGGTCAAAAATTGGAAGGATGAATTAATGAGAATATCCTTGCCTGACAAAGGTTACAAATGGTTGGTTGTTTTTATATCAGCTGCTGATTATCTGTTTTGTACTTTGAGAAGAGGTTGTTCCTAGCTTCTCAGGATCACTTTACATGGATACCCATATAAATTAAATAAATGTTGGTTAAGACAATCAAAATTCAATCCACAGCTCCCATTCAGATGTCAAACCTATACTTAGCTTGTCATGAAAACGAGGATGTATTGCATTCCAGTGTTAAAATATGGCAGTTATTTCAGCATTTATTCAATATATAGACGGTTATGGATGAATATTTTATGCAAATCTGTGCCATCTTTTTACTTCTCTTTGACTGATAAATAGCGGCCACCGTATTCCAGCCACGCTCGATGGTCTTTAGAACCCCCAGATTTCCTATGCTTGGTTGTATGAACAGAATTGAAATTAAAGCAAGCCATCTGATGAGCAAAACAGACCTTCAAACCAGAGGTGGGTTCCTGCCGGTACGCTCTTACCTGTCGGTCGCCGCAGAGCCGAAGAAGCTGCTGGTGGTCGCGGCGCGGGTCTTCCCCCACCTGCTTCCCCCGCCCGCCTGGACGCCGCCATTTGCGTTCTTTTGCCCTCTGCGCATGTGCAAAGCGTTCTGCTTGCACAGAGGGCAAAAGAATGCAAATGGCGGGGGAAGCGGGTGGGGGAAGCCCGCGCCACGAACGCCACCAGCTTCTTCGGCTCTGCGGCGACCGACAGGTAAGAGCGTACCGGCAGGAACCCATCTCTGCTTCAAACCATCAAGAATATTAAATGGGCCATCCTTCTTCACGTTGAGAATCGGCTCCACTGCATTGTGCAAAAATTAGAAATTGTCAAAAGCAGTAAAAATACCCAGATAATTAGAGCTTTGGAAACCAAGCTGTACTGATAGTTAAAAATAGGACAAAGTGCTCCCATCATAATCTTGCTCGAGTTAATTTCACTCTTTTCTGATTATCATGCAAGGTTTTTTTTCTCCCCTTCAACTTGAAGTGTTGTCAATAGATAAAATGCTCGGAGAAGCGAAGCTTGAGATCTTAGCTCAGAAACGATTTCACTGCGAGCAGTTCTTTCTATCTCCCATTTCCAATCTGTAGAAAGGGAAGAAAAATGTCCTTTCAGGATTGTTGTAAAAATGAGTCAGATCAGGAAACCGTTGTGCATTTTGAGGTAGAAAGATGAGGCAGTGTATGAGTTTAACCATCTAGAACAGTGATGGCGAACCTTTTTTGGTTTGCGTGCCAAAAGCGGGAGGTGCGTGCGTGCGTGCCCACACACATAATTCCATGTGCCCCCCCCCACGCACATGCATGTGTGACCCCTCCCGGCACGCGATGGCACGCCCATTTTTCGCTCTTCCCAGGCTTCAGAGCCTTTCTAGGAGCCTGGAGAGGGAGAAAATGGCCTCCCCCACCCCGGAGGCCCTCCCGAGGCCAGAAATGGCCTGTTTCAAGTTGGGATACAGGCCATTTCTGGCCTCCGGAGGGCCTCCGGGAGGGGTGGAGAAGGCCGTTTTCACCCTCCCCAGGTTCCTAGAAAGGCTCTGAAGCCTGGGGAGAGCAAAAAAAATGAAACTTCCAGTTCAACCGGAAGTTGGCAAATGGAACGTTTCCAGCCTCTGGAGTACTTCCAGGGGTGTGGGGAAGGCCGTTTTTGCCCTCCCCAGGCTCCTAGAAAGGCTCTGGAGCTTGGGGAGAGCAAAAAACGGGCCTTCCCCACCCCCTCTGGAGGCTGAAAACAGGATGTTTCCCAACTCCCAGTGGGCCCAGAAGGCCTGAAAATCAGCTTGCCGGCACGCACATACGTGCCAGACCTGAGCTTACGTGCCCACCGATATGGTACCTTGTGGCACGCGTGCCATAGGTTCGCCATCACAGATCTAGAAAGACTTATTTTGGCTAATCTCTTTAATATGCTATTCCAGTGATGGCGAACCTATGGCACGGGTGCCACAGGTGGCACGCAGAGCCATATCTGCCGGCAGGCGAGCCGTTGCCCTAGCTCAGCTCCAGCGCGCATGTGCATGCCCGCCAGCTGATTTTTGGCTCACGCGGAGGCTCTGGGAGGGCGATTTCAGCCTTCAGAGGGCCTCCGGGGTGGCGGGGGGAGCGTTTTCGCCCTCCCCAAGCTCCAAGAAAGTGTCTGGAGCCTGGGGAGGGTAAAAAATGAGCCTACCGAGCCCACTGGAAGTTGGGAAATGGGGGAATGGGGGAGGGTCAAGCACGTATGCGCAGGGAGGTGGGGCAAGTGGGGAGCTTTGAATTATGGGTGTGGGCACGCACATGCGTGCGATAGCACGTGCACGCACTATTTCGGCACTCGAAGAAAAAAAGGTTCGCCATCACTGTGCTATTCTATTCTATTCTATTCTATTCTATTCTATTCTATTCTATTCTATTCTATTCTATTCTATTCTATTCTATTAAATTCAATTCTACCTGGTAATTTTAAGATGGGTGGGCTTCAAATTCCCAGAATTCCCCAGCCAGGAGGTGGAGAGAGTCGACTGTTCAAGAGCCCTGTCACGGGATCCATTATAAGTAGTGCTCAAGTTACAACCATAATGGACCCTGCCCATCACAGTCGTAAGTTGTAACAGTTGTAAAATGGATTGGTCACATGATCTATCCAATTTTGCGATGTTTTGCACCAAACGCCATGGTGGTAAAATGAAGCCATTGTTCGCTACAGCAGAGTTTTGCTGAAAACCGGAAAACTGGCAAAACTGTCATAAAATACAGTGACATGTGTGGGGGACACTGCAAACAGCTGTGTTATCGAGCACCCAAAGTGCAGTCATGTGATTGCGGGGAGGGCTGTTAAAACTTTGGATTCGTATTGTATGTCCCCCTTTTTAGGTAAGGCCACACTTGGAATACTGCATTCAGTTTTGGTCGCCACGATGCAAAAAGGATGTTGAGACTCTAGAAAGAGTGCAGAGAAGAGCAACAAAGATGATTAGGGGACTGGAGGCTAAAACATATGAAGAACGGCTGCAGGAACTGGGTATGTCTAGTTTAATGAAAAGAAGGACTAGGGGAGACATGATAGCAGTGTTCCAATATCTCAGGGGTCGCCACAAAGAAGAGGGAGTCAAACTTTTCTCCAAGGCACCTGGGGGTAGAACAAGAAGCAATGGGTGGAAACTAATCAAGGAGAGAAGCAACTTAGAACTAAGGAGAAATTTCCTGACAGTTAGAACAATTAATCAGTGGAACAGCCTGCCTCAGAAGTTGTGAATGCTCCAACACTGGAAGTTTTAAAGAAGATGTTGGATAACCATTTGTCTGAAGTAGTGTAGGGTTTCCTGCCTAGGCAGGGGGTTGGACTAGAAGACCTTCAAGGTCCCTTCCAACTCTGTTGTTGTTGTTATTATTATTATAACTTCAAATGGTTGCTAAGGGACCAGTCCGAAGTTGAGGACTTACCTGTACAGCCTTGCTGTATTCACAGAAATGGATTAATTGCTGAGGAGCACCTATCTGTAGCACAAAGCACTTTGTCAGGTACAGGTGGTCCTCAACTTACAACAGTTCACTTAGTGACCGTTCAAAGTTACGACAACACTGAAAAGAGTGACTTCCGACCATTTTTCACACTTACAACCGTTGCAGCATCCCCATGGTCACCTGATCAAAATTCAGATGCTTGGCAGTTGACTCGTATTTATGACGGTTCAGTGCCCCAGGGCCATGTCATCGCCTTTTGCAACATTCTGACAAGCAGAGTCAATGGGGAAACCAATTCACTTAACAACCGTGTTACTAACTTAACAACTGTGGCAAGAAAAGTCATAAAATGAGGCAAAACTCATTTAACAAATGTTTAACGAGCCAAGGTGGCGCAGTGGTTAAAAGCAGCACTGCGACCTTCAGCTGACTGCTAGTTCAGCAGTTCAGCTGTTCAAATCTCACCAGGCTCAAGGTTGACTCAGCCTTCCATCCTTATGAGGTGGGTAAAATGAGGACCCAGATTGTTGAGGGCAATATGCTGAACTCTGTAAACCGCTTAGAGAGGGCTGTAAAGCACTATGAAGCGGTATATAAGTCTAACTCTAAGTGCTATTGCTATTGCTATTTCACTTAGCAACCGAAATTTTGGGATCAATTGTGGTCCTAAATACAGTACAGGACTACCTGTACTGTAAAGCATTTCTTCATGGACCTTCTAAGTACAGAGGTCCTAGGTCTCATTAATACAGTCTCATTAATATAATCAAAAGTGTAAAAAGCACTAAATCTCCCCTAGAAAGGTAATTTTATTTACTCTTGTTAACTGGTTTATTGAGAATAAAGAATAAAGCAAAGAATTTCCTGAGAGGGCTCATTCCCTTTTAGAAAGGAAAAAAAAACTTATTTAGTGCCCTTTGTTTCTTTTTCTTCTTCATACTGAAAATTTAAATTATAATCCTTTTGTTTTGTATAAATGTATCCATAGTAACAAGTAAATCTAAATTATTACCGTAGGGTTGATAGTTCCTCATGGAAGGCACCGTGCATATGTCTAAAATATTCTCCGGTACGGTCTCCCAAGATTTAAAACAAAGCAAAACAAAACAAAAGCTTTTTGCAAATCAAGTGTACAAAGGGAAACAATTATTTTATCATCCCCCTCCCCCTCCCTGCCAAGCTCAGGAAACACTGCTGTTTTCTTTATTTATATCCTGCCTTTCTAATCACTGTTCACTTTGAGCTACAGATCTAAACATGTAAACAATTTGATTACAGTATGTGTTTCTCTCAGTATTAGTATATTTTTAATGTACCGTATTTTTCGGAGTATAAGACGCACCTTTTTCCTCCCTAAAAGTGGCTGAAAATTTGGGTGCGTCTTATACTTCGAATGTAGCTTTTTTTCCAGCCCTAACTAGGTGCTAACAGATCTTCCCAGCTCTTACCTTGCAGGCTTTTTCATTGTTACTCTCTCCAAAGAATGTTTTTCCAGCCCTAAGTTTTTGCAGAATTTTTTTTCATTGCTCTACTTGCTCTGAATAAGTTTTTTTCTAGCCCTAACCAGGTGCTAACTATCTTCCCAGCTCTTACCGGCTTGCAGGTTCTTTCATTGTTATTCTCTCAGAAGAAGGTTTTTTTAAGTCCTAACCAGGGGATAAAATAATGTGCTGAAGCTGACCAGACTAAGGATGCTAGCCAGATGAATACCTGGTAGGCAGATTCCCCCCCCCCCTATTTTCCTCCCCAAAAACTAAGGTGCGTCTTATACTCCGGTGCGTCTTATACTCCGAAAAATACGGTAGTTCTGGTTTGTGACCCATAATAAAGTTTGACTGAATATGGACTATGCATATTCTGAGTGTAGACAGGAAGAACTACATTTTAATGTAATTGTTAGTGTTTCAAAAGCAGCCCCCACCCCCCAAAAAATAATCCTAGAAAGGGAACTTCACCCTACCCAATCTCAGATTTCATTTTAGAACCTTGGAGATTTAGGGTTGAGAAGGGAAGGGACAAGCATGATTTGCTTGTCCCTTCCCTTCTCAACCCCAAATCTCCAAGGTTTGGACTGTGAAGAGGAAAATTCCCTGTTTATGAGTGGAGACCACATGATCCGATTGACCCAAGTTTTGAAGTTCCCTTGCATCCAGCAGAAAATAAAAATCTGCGTGTCTCTCCCAGCTATTTGCCTCTTTGCAGCTAGTTTCACTTTCATTTTCCCACATGGCAAACCTAATCAGCTGTAGGTCGGGAAGCTGCTACTGACTTGCTTGGCTTTACAGGCTCTTCCCTCTTTCCTGCAAGCAGGTAAATTGCTGGAAGACAGAGGCCAAAGGGTGGGGGTGGCTGGGTGGGTGGGGCTGCATTTAGTGTATAAGACGCACCCAAGTTTTCACCCTCTTTTGGGGGGTAAAAAGGTGCGTTTTATACTCCGAAAAATAAGTTATACTAAATTAATTACTGAACCAAAGGTCCCATTAGCACCTGCAAATCATTTTGCTTTTTTGCTTTTCTTACCTTAGCAGCTTTTCCTTTTCTCCAGAGGACAGATAGAGTCCAGTTGTTGAAAAACTGTATTTGAGTCAGGGGACTGAGGAGGAGGGGGGGAAATCCATATTACAGGTATTAAAATGTGGTTAAGCATCAGAATGTCTTAAGTTATTTCATCAGTTCACTCTTGTGTCACCTGGAGCTTTATGGCTCAATTCTGAATGGGCTTTTCAGCTCCTTTTATGTTTCTACAGGTAGTCTTCTACTTACAACAGTTCATATAGTGACCGTTCAAAGTTACAACGGCACTAAAAAAGGGATTTATGACCTTTTTTCACACTTACGACCTTTGTAGCATTGCCATGGTCACATGATCAAAATTCAGACACTTGGCCACTGACTCATATTTATGACGGTGGCAGTGTCTCGAGGTCGTGTGATTACTTTTTGTGACCTTCTGACAAGCAAAGTCAATGGGGAAGCCAGATTCACTTAACAACTGCATCACTAATTTAACAACTGTGGTGATTCACTTAACAACCACGGCAAGGAAGGTCGTAAAATGAGGCAAAACTCACTGAACAACTGTCTGTCTTAGCAACAGAAATTTTGGGCTCAATTGTGGTCGTAACTCGAGGATTACCTGTATTGGCTCTTTGTGACTCTAGCTTATGAAATGGATTGAAGTCCGCACATCTTAAAGTTGCCAAGATTGAGAAACAGCAATTCTAGCCTATCGCTTGGAACTGCTCTCCCATCCAGGTAGCAACCAGGCCTGACCTGCCTTAGCTTCTGAAGCTAGATGAGGTTGACCAAGGGTGATAAACCAATTGTGATAAAGCGATGGGGAAGAAAGATTAAAGCCAAGCTCTATTGACCTCAGAGTTCTTCTTGGAGGTTTATTCTGTTTAAGCATTTATTATTTGAACTCTTTGGCCTGATCCCATTGTTGCTCCTTAAGTTCCATTTTATTACAGGTTTTAAAGGAACCACCTGAGGCTGCTAAGTTATCCCTCCTTTTTATAAGAAGGTGAAAGCATCCTATAAAACTGATACTGATTATTTACGCAGCTTCTAGAACGATGGGTTTGAATGCATCGTCGTTGAAATCAATGGAACGTTGCTTTAAAGAAAGCCATGCTAGCTTCCTCGGCTCTTAAAATAAGGTTGCCACAACAGAAAAAAATATTGGACTAGAATAGAATGGAATGGAATGGAGTAGAGTAGAGTAGAGTAGAGTAGAGTAGAGTAGAGTAGAGTAGAGTAGAGTAGAGTAGAGTAGAGTAGAGTAGAGTAGAGTAGAATAGAATAGAATAGAATAGAATAGAATAGAATAGAATAGAATAGAATAGAATAGAATAGAATAGAATAGAGAGCATACCAGCCATATGGGAAACCTGGTATATAGGTAGCCCTCAACTGAGCCCAAAATGTACCGTATTTTTTGGAGTATAAGACGCATGGGAGTATAAGACCTTAGTTTTGGGGGAGGAAAATAGGGGAAAAAATCTACCTACCAGGTATTTATCTGGCTAGATAAGGGAGTAGGAATGAAAACAAGCCTGCAAGCCGGGAAGATTGTTAGCACCTTGTTAGGGCTGGGAAAGAAAGCTTAGGAAAAAGCTACATTCAGAGTATAAGACGCACCCAAATTTTCAGCCTCTTTTAGGCAGGGAAAAGGTGCGTCTTATACTCCGAAAAATACAGTATCCTAAACCTGAGAGCTGCAAATCAACAAGTCTGCAGAGCATCAAACTGATTGGATTAAGAAGGTTGCTCTATGCAGATGAGGTTACCTATGCATCAATGGACAGCGGCTCTTGAATACGATTTCTGCTTGTTTTGTTATTTTTGTCAAATAATATCTTTAAGGGGTTGTTGCATAGCTTGGAGTTTGTGTAAAGGGATAGGTAGAGTAGGAGGAAACCCATTTATTAAATTGAAGTAAGCACGAGATAAACCTCTACCAAGATCAAAGTAGACGACACTGAATTTTCTTCTAAAGAAGGACAGGAAGGCAGAAAAAATTACTTTTGCAAATCTTCTCCGATTGGTTCCTTCCTTTAGTATTTATTTATTTTATTTATTAGTGAGATTTATATACCACCTCACCGTGCAAGCACTCTCTAAGCGGTTTACACCATTAAGCAATGTATATATTTTACATTTCCCCCAACAATCTGGGTCCTCATTTTACCTGCCTCGGAAGGATGGAAGGCTGAGTCAACCTTGAGCCGGTGAGATTTGAACCGCTGACCTGCGGATCACAGTCAGCTAAAGTGGCCTGCAGTACTGCCTCTAACCGATGCGCCACCTCAGCTCTTCATATCCAATTTGTAGTTGCTTCTAGCCCAGAAGTCTCAAAGTTGACATATGACATCAGTAGCTACATAGGGGTCAAATTCCTGTCTGGTTCATTTTTCAAAAGCTGTTCAGAAGGTGAATATTTTCATTCTTTGTGCAATTCAATTGCTCCAGGAGATACAACCGGACCCTTCGCTTCTGACATTTGGGTAAGCATTAAAAGCTGCTCCTTTTCAAGGTGCTTGGGTTTTTAACGAGGAAGATCTAGCGACCTTTTGTTCTTCTTTATTTTATGGTTTAGTGATCTTAATGTGAGTTTTAGGCTTATTTTTAGATACAGTATTGCATTTATTGACGGTTTTATTGAAGGCCAGCCCGATAAGATTGGACAATCTACAGATAATTTAAATAAATGTACGGTATGTGACTGGAATAGAACACGTTTTGGATTCTCCGCCATAAGCTGGAGAACTTGCTGATCCTATCCAATTGGCAGATAAAGCCTATCCAAGATAGCTTTTTGTTCAGAACACATAAAGAGGCTCTTTGGACTTCTTTTTTTTGTTGGTCCAGATTAGCATGGATAGACTAACCATTAAATTTCCAATGTTAAAGTCAAATCCCTTCATTTGCAGATGATGGGAACGTGCTGCAGGAATCTGTATGCAGGCAGTGCACCTTTGGCGGTGCTTGGGTTTTAGTCAGCTGCTTAATAGAGAGAGAAAAAGGTAATTCTCATTTGGCAGAGAGGTGGCTTTGATAATTTGATTCTCTCTGAGGAATGATTATAGGGGACTCTGCACGTGTGTGCGTGTGTTTGTGTGTGTTTCTAATATTTGCCATCGCTTCTTTTCGTCCATCTACAGCAGGGGTCCTCAAACTTGGCAACTTTAAGACTTGTGGACTTCAACTCCCAGAATTCTGGGAGTTGAAGTCCACAAGTCTTAAAGTTGCCAGGTTTGAAGACCTCTGATCTACAGAGAATTCCGTTCACCAATGAATAATCTCCTCCCTATAACACATCTTGCACCTACTTGTCGGTTCACCACCAGTAATAGAATAGCCCATTGATGGAGAACCGTTTGGGCTCAGCATGACAAAAATTTAAGAAAATAGGAAAAGCACGTAGACTTATTTACTGCTTCATAGTGCTTTACAACCGCCTCTAAGCGGTTTACAGAGTCAGCATATTGCCCCCAACAATCTGGGTCCTCATTTTATTGACCTCGGAAGGATGGAAGTCTGAGTTAACCTTGAGCCGGTCAGGATCAAACTCCAGACTCTGGACAGAATCAGCCTGCAATACTGCATTCTAACCACTGCACTAACATGGCTCTTGTAGAGCTTATCTTGACTCTGCTACTTCTCTTCCCCCCCTCTCTCCCACCCTCTCCCTCTCTCTCTCCCGCCCTCTCCCTCCCTCTCTCTCCCTCTCTCTCTCACTCACAGACAGACAGACAGACAGACAGACAGACGAGGCCTCTTCAGAAATCATGCAAGAACACTTGTATGACTTTCGGAGGCTTCAGAGTAGGGCTCCCTTGCATGTCACCAAAAATGGCAAGGTGTGTCACCTGTGACACACATGTTGTAGGTTTGTTTTCACTGGATAGCCCATTGATTCATCCATCAAACCAAATGCCCACCCTAATTTGTTGATTGGCAGTCATTTTGTGGTTATTTCTGGTTGTTTCTTTCTCCCCCCACCATGTTTGCTTAAAAAGGAAAATCAAAACCACAGTGATCCAAACAGGGTTGGAGCTACTGCAGGTAGAGGAAATGGGCTGGATATCCCTGTTTTGCCTCTCTCAATCCTTGACAGAATGAAATGGGAGGGAAACTGAGAGGGAAAGTGCCAGAGTGGCTTCAGTAGCATAGTATGGCTGCTCTAGCTTCCCGTCTCTATTTCCTGAAGATCAAAAGGATGCAAATCAGTCTAGCAGGCTGAGCTAACCTACAATATAAATTGGTTGCAAACTGTCGGGCACTCTGATCTAAGGGATTCAGACTATTTCCTTGATCTTACAAATTGGCTTAGTGGGCTCTGGGAACACAGCTGAACATTGATGTCCTGGAACCAGTGGTGGTTGTGCCAGGTACCACCTCCTATGGAGAGGAGAAAATGGGAAGGGAGGGTTGGATGAATGTGGGCTCTGCAAGGATTAGTTGAGAAGGGAGGTCTGGAGGAGGATTAGGAGGGAGTGTGGACGGCGAATGTATTGAGGAAGGTTGTCCCAAAGGTGCTTTTTCAAAAGGCAACTGGACTTTGTTTTTCCCTTGAAGACCTTTTGCTTCTCATCCAAGAAACTTCTTCTGAATGAACTGAAAAAGCTTCTTGGACGAGAAGCGAAACGTCTTCAAGGAAAAAGCAAAGCCCAATTACCTTTTGAAAAAGCACCTTTGGGACAACCATGACCTGGATGACTGAGAAACTCCATAGATATTGAGACAGGAATTAGTCAGAGAAGATGGAGCAGGTGGGCTATCTGATGCCCATCTCCTCTTCTGGTGCAGTTACCTTAAATAATGCCCAGGTAGTCCTCACATCAGGCTGCTAATGCTAAACCCCTCCCCCTCCCTTCTATCTTATTTTTTTCCCTTCCTTCCTTCCTTTCCTTTCTTCCTTCCACCCATCCATCCATCCATTCATTTCATTCTTTCACTTTTCGTTTCCTTCCTCCCTCCCTCCCTCCCTCCCTCCCTCCCTGTTGAGGGATGAGAATAAATCTCATAGAGGCGATTTGGATCTTTGCTTGGAATTCAAACAGTTAGAAATAAAGCCGAGATTAGAAGTCTAATAGAAATATTTATTTCGGTACAAAAACAATAAATCCTGAATAATTACATCTTTGCTAAGAAAATGGGACCGTTTTGGTCAAGAGCCAAGTCAAAAGTGATTAATGGTGGATCTGGAATGTGGACATGTGTACAAGATCATATCACGTGTTCTGCTTGTGTTGGAATATACCATAATATTAGAATAGGGGTGCATTACCCTGCATAGACATACAACTGACAATATTCACACCGTGACACTCCCTTCTTCCTTCCTTCCTTCCTTCCTTCCTTCCTTCCTTCCTTCCTTCCTTCCTTCCTTCCATCCATCCATCCATTCATTTCATTCTTTCACTTTTCATTTCCTTCCTCCCTCCCTTCCCTTCTTCCTTCCTTCCTTCCTTCATTCTTCTCTCCCCCCCTCCCTCCCTCAAGTTTGTTGTTCCGCCCCTTTTCCCCCCCTTCTTTCTTCCCTTCCCGAATTTTTTTTTCTACCAATGGATGTTCTTTTCTCTCCTTCCCCAGTTATGTTTGAGGCATCCTAAACATCGGAAGAGGTAATTGATGTCTTAGGAGAACATAGCTTGACATGATCTTCCTGGCACCTGTAAAATAGCCTGGAAGCTTACATCCATCTTCACATAATTGCCCCAAAGATTGCAATTGACCCCACTTTACTTTGCAACTGGAATTACAAGGAAGATGACAAATGGGTTTAGCCAAGGCTTAGTGGTCCCTGGAGAAGACACCAACAGGTTTTTTCCCCTGGAAAAAAAAAAGACTCACTGAGATGATTTTTCAAAACTCCTTTGGAAATCTTGCTTATGCCCTGATTGAGTCAAGGGATATAGAAAGTTATTTTCCATGGTGGATTTGAAGGAGCTTTGTTTTGCATAGTTCAAAGCTATTCAGGTGAAAGGGAAATTAATTTAACTGCTGGGAGGGAAGGCCAAGAAATCTATTTTTCTCCAAAAGATTAAGCATTCTGCTTTACACTTGGGCTCACGGCTCAGAAAGGTCCGTGTGTGCAATTTTCTGCATTGTTAAGTGAACTGCCTTCTTTTCTGAACTGGAGTGTTGGTTTTCGGTGTTTGGTTTATTTTGCACCTTCATTTTATTCTCCACGCAGCAGCTGGGGTATTAGGAAGGGTTAAAATTGCAGTGGGGTTTAGCTGAGGATTGGGAAATCACACACAGTCCTGGCAGTTTTGGGGCTAAATTGAACCTGTTGTCACTCAAAGGGCTAAGAGAAGCATATTCAACCTGATGCCTTTGGTTGCTAATGCAGGTAGTCTTCGACTTACAACAGTTCACTTAGTGACCGTTCGAGGTTACAACGGCACTGAAAAAAGTGACATATGACCATTTTTCACACTTATGACCATTGCGGTATATCCACGGTCACGTGATTTACATTCGGATGCTTGACAACTGGCTCAGAGTTATGACGGTCGCATGTGTCATGTGATCCGCTTTTGCGACCTTCTGACAAGCAAAGTCAATGGGGAAACCAGATTCACTTAGCAACCATTTTACTGATTTAACAACTGCAGTGATTCACTTAACAAATGTGGCAAGAAAAGTTGTAAAATAGGGCAACTTAGCAAATTTCTCACTTAGCAACATAAATTTTGGGCTCAATTGTGGCCACAGGTTGAGGACTACCTGAGCTTTACCTGACCTCTGTCTCTCCATGTGTATGTTTGTACACAAATTATTAAAAACTCTGGCATGCTGCAAAGGGCCTGCCTCTAAAATCATTTTTATTGGGCATTATAGTCATTCCACCTCTCTCTCTCTCTCTCTCTCTCTCTCTCTCTCTCTCTCTCTCTCTCTCTCTCTCTCCCACACTCTCTCTCTCTCTCTCCCACTCTCTTTCCCTCCCCCCTCTTTCCCCCTCTCTCCTTCCCTCCCTCCCTCCCTCTCCTTCCCTCCCTCCCTCTCTCCCTCTCTCCCTCTCTCCCTCTCCCTCCTTCCCTCCCTCTCTCCCCCTCTCTCTCCCTCCCTCTCTCCCTCCCTCTCTCCTTCCCTCCCCCTCTCCCCCTCTCTCCTTCCCTCACTCCCTCTCTCTCTCCCTCCCCCTCTCTTCCCCTCCCTCCCTCTCCCTCCTTCCCTCTCTCTCCCTCTCTCTCTCCCCCTCTCTCCCTCCCTCCTTCTCCCCCTCCCTCCCTCCCTCTCTCTCCCTCTCTCCCTCCTTCTCTCCTTCCCTCCCCCTCTCCCCCTCTCTCCTTCCCTCCCTCTCTCCCTCCCTCCCTCCCTCTCCCTCTCTTCCCCTCTCTCCCTCTCCCTCTCCCTCCTTCCCTCCCTCTCTCCCCCTCCCTCCCCCCTCTCCCTCCCTCCCTCCCTCCCTCTCTCCCCCCTCTCTCCCTCCCTCCCTCTCCCCCTCCCTCCCTCCCTCTCTCCTTCCCAGCTGAGAAGGTTGCAAATGCTGATCACATGACTCCAGAACACCGTCATAAATACATGCCGGTTGCCAAGCACACAAAATCTCATCACGTGACTTTGGCGATGCTACAACAGTTGTAAGTACAAAGACCAATTGAAAGTGACTTTTTAGTGTCCTTGTAACTTTGAATGGTTGCAAATTAAAGGCTACCTGTAATGAGTTGTAACTTCATTTTTTGGGGAAAGGTGCCTATCTGTATGCCCAGAAAGTGAGGGTTATGGAATCAACCTGAATGGTCTGTAGACGGTGTCATAGCCCAGTCCCAATATTTTTTCTTTCCTCAAACGATTTGTGAATTCATGAGCTTCTCTATGCCAACCTTTAATGTGAGGGTGCTCATGGCAGCAAATGCCTGTGATGGGCATTGCAACACTGCACCGTGCAAGAACCACGGTGGCGCAGTGGTTAGAGTGCAGTACTGCAGGCTACTTCTGCTGCCTGCTGGCTGCCTGCAATTTGGCAGTTCGAATCTCACCAGGCTCAAGGTTGACTCAGCTTTCCATCCTTGATTATTAGGGGAGGCTTCTGCCTTTCTTGTCTTCTGCTTTGTTCTTTCCTCAGCTTCTGGCTGCCATCTTGACTTTTTTATTCCCCCCCCCCTTCCCCTCCTGGGACAACTCTATCAAGTTCATTGAAGCCTGGTTTGGCGAATATAATGAGGGAAGCCTCTTAAGGACTCTGAGCAATGTTTTTTTAAAGTTCTATGCTCGTCCTCGGCTCACCTTTCAAAAAGAATATTATCTCAATTGAGAATCTTGCTATTTCTCCTAGCTGCCTGGAATATAATTACTACTTGGGCCAAAAATCAAGGATGTAGAACACTTTGGTCCAGTGGTGAAATACAATTTTTTTTACTACTGGTTCTGTGGGCGTGGCTTGATTAAGGTGACCAGATTTTATTTTTTGTAAAGCGGGACACCATTGATGGGGGGGGGTTCTAGGGGAGCAAGACGGGAGGGGTCCATCTCTCTTATCCTGCAGCTTTGTGCACCCCCCCAAACACCCCCCCACTTCATCGCAGCCAAGGGTGGGTTCCTACTGGCGCAGGCTTACCTGTTCGTCACCGCAGCCAGGGGTGAAATCCTGCTTGGTTTGGCCGGGCCAGTCGTTCAGCGTAGAGCTGATGGAACTGGCGGCGGTCGCGGCGCGGGGCTTCTCCCGCCCGCTTCCCCCGCCCAGCTGGACGCCGCCATTCGGGTTATTTTGTCCTCTGCACATGCACAGAACGCTTTGCGCATGTGCAGAGGACAAAATAACCCGAATGGTGGCGTCCAGCCGGGCGGGGGAAGCCCCGCGCCGCAACCGCCGCCAGTTCCATCGGCTCTACGCCGAACGACTGGCCCGGCCGAACCGGCAGGATTTCACCCTGCAGGGCAAATTCAAATTTAAAAAGCAGGACTTTTTTGAAACGCCGCGGGACGCGGGACAAATTATTAAAAAGCGGGACTGTCCCGCCAAAAGCGGGACGTCTGGTCACCTTATATTTGCCGGTTCTCTGAACTACTCAAAATTTCCACTACTGGTTCTCCAAACTACTCAAAATGTCAACTACCGGTTCTCCAGAACCTGCTGGATTTCACCCCTGCTTTGATCACATCACATACCTAGCAAGACCCATGGTTTATGAAGGAGGTTATTGGGTCGGACTAGCCAATATTTCTTTCTCTTTAGAAAACCACAGGGAAGCAAACTAGGTTTATGTGAGCCAAACTATTGGATAATTCAATCTTGTGGAAGGTCTATTCCCCCTTTTTAATGGCTATTTGAGAGGTAAAAAAACCTTGTTTAGAAGACTTTGGGATACAAAAGGCTTGATGTGCTGATTTGTGGTTCTGTCTAAACACACTGAATTTTTTACTGCTCGAGGATGTTTTAATTGCTTTAATGGCTGTTGGCCTTCAGTGGGTTTTAACTTATTGCCCTGAACAGACTTCAGCTCTTTATCTTCTAGGGAAAGGCAGATAATAAATGAATGGATGCCAAAACTTAAGGTGATCACATGCACACAGATGTACACACACACAAGCCCTTCTCTCAAACTAGGGTAAAAATAATGTGAGGAACTTAAGTCTCATAGATAAAACACCTTTAATAGATCTTTGAAATCATCGTTTCTGCTCTCTTGCACTCTTGGGATTAAAATCCCTTTGGCCTCCCTTCACTTATTTCTCCATAAGCATGCACACCAGAAAAATAGTGTTTCACCAGTTGTCTCCTTATCAACCTAGATTGTGCTCACACAACCCAGTCAAAATCTAGTTTGTTGTACAACACTTAGCATGTTACCTGAATCCAGCCTGTGTGGTTTGTAAGTTATAGTTTACGATTTAGTGATTGTGTGACTTGAGCCAATGGTGGTTTATTCAACACATCAAGACTTAATGTGTAAAAACAGCTATGCTGTATAAACATGTCAATGTGTCATCTTCAAGAGACAACGGCTGCAGTGTGTGTCGTTGTATCCCCCCCTCCCCAGTGTGTCTTGCCTGGGAAATATTTCCTATTTCAGATTGTTCATTTCCATGCACAAAAAATGGAAAGATTTGGAATGATCCACAATGGAGGAATGGTGGTTGAATACCATGCAAATTGAAGAGTGAATAGAATGGAATGGAATGGAATGGAATGGAATAGAATAGAATAGAATAGAATAGAATAGAATAGAATAGAATAGAATAGAATAGAATAGAATAGAATAGAATAGAATAGAATAGAATAGAATAGAATAGAATTCTTTATTGGCCAAGTGTGATTGGACACACAAGGAATTTGTCTTTGGTGCATATGCTCTCAGTGTACATAAAAGAAAAGATACATTTGTCAAGAATCATGAGGTACAACACTTAATGATTGTCATAGGATACTAATAAGCAATCAAATCATACTAGGAAACAATAAAGACAATATACAAAGATACAAGCAACATGTATATAGCAATAAGTGGGAAGAGAGAGGTACTAGTAAGGATGAGAAGAAGAATAGTAATACAATCTTAGTTATTAATTTGACAGTGTTGAGGGAATTAGTTGTTTAGCAGAGTGATGGCATTCAGGAAAAAACTGTTCTTGTGTCTAGTTGTCTTGGTGTGCAGTGCTCTATAGCGTCCTTTTGAGGGTAGGAGTTGAAACAATTTATGTCCAGGATGCGAGGGGTCTGTAAATATTTTCACAGCCCTCTTTTTGTCTCGAGCAGTATACAGGTCCTCAACGGAAGGCAGGTTGGTAGCAATTGTTTTTTCTGCAGTTCTAATTATCCTCTGAAGTCTGTGTCTGTCTTGTTGGGTTGCAGAACCAAACCAGACAATTATGGAGGTGCAGATGACAGACTCAATAATTCCTCTGTAGAACTGTATCAGCAGCTCCTTGGGCAGTTTGAGCTTTCTGAGTTGCCCTCTTCCTGTCAGCTCTAGAAGCCCAGAGATAAAAAGCAGGAATTTGTTAAATTTATATTGCAAGATACTACACATAGCACTTCCTCCTTTTATTTCCCTCAAAACAGCCCTGTGAAGTAGGTCGAATTGAGAGGATGGGACTGGTCCAAAGTCTCCCAGAGAACCTCCATAGCTGAGGGGGTGGGCATTTAAACCTGAAAGTCCCCACTCCTAATTGGACACCTTAATTATAGCTATAGCAACAAACTCCCTCTGTTTGTTGACTTAGTCTATGTACACATGGAAACCAAGATTTTCATAGAAGACCCACTGGAGCTTTACATTCTTCATAGGTAAAGTATAAATGGTTAAGGTGTTTCTCAAGCTTGGTGACTTTAAGATGGGTGGACTTCAACTCCCAGAATTCCCCAGCTGGTTGAAGTCCACCCATTTTAAAGTCGCCAAGGTTGAGAAACATCAAGTTAAGGCAGGGGTGGGCAAACTACAGCTCTTTGAGGACCTGTGGACTTCAACTCCCAGAATTCCTGAGCCAGCCATGCATGCATGGCTGGCTCAGGAATTCTGGGGATTGAAGTCCACAGGTCCTCAAAGAACTGTAGTTTGCCTACCCCTGAGTTAAGGTATAAACGGAATGTCCCTGAATTATGTGTAACTGTTGGATTCTACTTTATCCCTTTGAAGATGGATAGTATTTTGTTTCCCCTCCAGTCACTTGGTTCTTCGCTGCTTCTCTGAGATTCCTCAAAGTTAATACAGAAAGGACCATCCATTAATTCTTTTTAAGTATTTTAGGATGTCTTTCAACTAGCCTTGGAGATTTAAACTCATTTAAAGTAAAAATAAAGTACTTCTTGATCGGACGTCTATCAATCACAAGCTTTAATCCTGTCACTTCAACAGGCTTTTCTCAATTTTCCTGGTGCCACAATTTGTGTGTGTGTGTGTGTGTGTTGGAGAAGCCTGAACCAAAATGAGAAGACAGTATTCCTCTCGGCCATTTTTGGGATATTTGTTAGTATTTTAACATCTTCATTAGACAATTGGTATATTTTTCCCTTCTCTTTATTCTGAACATATAAAACAAGAAGACCCTTTACTAATTTATTAATATTTATTTATTAAATTTATATGCTGCCATCTCTATACAACCACCCCTCTCTCTTTTCTTCCTTGGTGATTTGTCTATTTCTATTTTTTTTGTTTCAGTTTTTCATTAAGGATTTTGTGTAGCTCCATTGGATTCTTCTAAGGTCTTTTTTCCCCCCATTGGTTTTGTTCTTAGCTGTGCTTTTGGCATTTCCTTTTTAAGGCATTCCTACCAGGAATGGGTTCCACTTACCTTCGCCACCGATTCGCATCGCAATGGACAGCAACCTCTGGCTGCTCCCTGGACCAGATGCCATTTACCAAGATTTCTCCACCGACCACCAAAATTTTCTTGGTGACCTGTGGTTTAATCACTAAAATTCAGTTATTTGCAATTATATTGTGAGAGAAAGCAGCAATTTGTTTGATCTTCTATATCTAAGATTCTTTGCCTTAGTATTGATCTACCTTGATCTGACTTTGGACCAGTGGTGGGTTCCTACCAGTGCGGTCCACTCTATAGCACCGGTAGCGGCCCGTTGGTGACATCACAGTACCGGTGCGGTCGGTTGCCGGTGCACCGCCATTTTTTAAAAAAAATTTACTTTTTTTTTACATTTTCTTCTGCGCATGCCCAGAAGCTGAGTTTCCAGCACTGCGCATGCGCTGCCTTCCTACCCCACAGTGAGTCCAAGCAGGGGAGGATGGCTGAGGGAGCGCGTGAGATGCTCAAAGAATGGGCGGCAGGACCTATCTGAGTTCCCCTCCCTTCAGCAGTCCGAGAAGCCATGAACGCGCAGTGATGATCCCAGGCATTTTCACACATTCGAGGCTTCTCGAGCTGCTGAGGGGAGGGGGAATGGGCGGCAGGACCTATCTCAGTTCCTCTCCCTTCAGCAGTCTGAGAAGCCACGCCCACCCAGTCACATGGCTGGCAAGCCACACCCACAAAATAAGCCACACCCACAGAGTGGTAGTAAAAAAATTAGGAACCCGCCCCTGCTTTGGACTCCTATTTATGTTCCCATGAACCAATCAGGTAAGTTTGCCTGGCTGGATTATAGATCCCTGTCTTGCTTTTAACATCTTTCGGTGGCATTTAGAGAGGGGTTCTCAGCAAAACTACTGAATTATCCATTGTAGAACAAGTTGGAGACTCTGCAAATAGATCTAATTACTCAAGCAAACTGTTTTGCCTCCAATTCTATCCATCACACTGTGTTTCCCTCTTTGCATGTTTATTTCTGTAGTTGTAGATACCCGTTCCCCCCCCCCCACACCCCAATGGCTATCATGTTTTATTTTCCTTCAAAGTATTTCTTTTCATTCCACTAAAAATAAACTTCACAGCACAGCAAGGTATTAGTTTTTATTTGCCCTTTTAATGTTCCTTCTTTTGCCATGACTACTCATCTTTTGCAAATATGCCTTTATTTACCCATTTATGACTTTTATATAGATTCCTCCTGGATTAATTTTGAACCGTAAAAGGGATCTCTGTTACCCACGTTGTTTATTTAAAATTAAGTGTTTACCTTAACAGCAGTGGTCTACCCTTAAAAAACACTTTAATTTTAGAATCGTTTTGAATTTTTCATTTAAATAGCAACTTCTGTTGTGTGCATTCTCTTCCCAATCAGCAAGCTTTTCTATTTATGGATGCATTTGTGCTTCCTTTCCTTAATTTCTGCAAATAACTCTTTAGTTGCAATGCCTGATTATTTTAGTTCGAAAGTCACAGCGTTTATTTCTAATTTTATTTCTGCTTTAAAATACCTGGTTGGATTGAGGACGGATCCAAGATTGGACTGCTTAATGGAATTAAGCTTGGTCCCACCAAATACAATACATATAATTGTATTTACATGCCACTGAATCATAGAGAATTGTGTGAGGGTGAAGGTTTGCTCTCCGAGGTTGTGGGTTGGTTTCCAAACGTTTTGTTAGCAAGGTAGGTAACATCTACAGCGGAGTTTAGGGGATGTCAGTGTCGGTATTCTTCTGTTTATAACAGAGCCCACTTGCGTAGCTTCTTCTCTGGCAACATTACATTGCTAACCAGAGCATACAAAACATTTGTTAGACCAATTCTGGAATACAGCTCACCTGTCTGGAACCTGCACTGCATATCGGACATTAATACAATCGAGAGAGTCCAGAAGTATTTCACAAGAAGAGTCCTTCACTCCTCCGCTCACAACAAAATACCTTATTCCACCAGACTTGAAATACTGGGATTAGACAATTTACAACTATGTCGCCTCCAATCTGATCTAAATGTAGTTCATAAAATCATATACCAAAATGTCCTTACTGTCAATGAATACTTCAGCTTCAACTGCAACAACACACGAGCACACAATAGATTCAAACTCAATGTAAACTGCTTGAAACTCAACTGCAGAAAATACGACTTCAGCAACAGAGTGATCAATGCCTGGAATGCACTCCCTGACTCTGTGGTTTCTTCCCCAAACCCCCAAAACTTTAACCTTAGACTGTCTACAATTGACCTCACCCCATTCCTAAGAGGTCCGTAAGGGGCGTGCATAAGCGCACCACTGTGCCTACCGTCCCTGTCCTACTGTCCTATTGTCCTCTTTTATCGGTACTTTTTACTTATGTTTATACAAACCACTACTATCCTATACATGTTTGACAAATAAATAAATAAAATAAATAAAATAAAAATAAAATATAACGACTTCAGGTGTGGTCAGTAGGTGATGTGATGGGTTAGGTGTGGGAGTGTCAAATGAGGGTCTTGTGATGGGTCACAAAACCCTCACTTGACACACCCACAAGCTCAGAGAATGAACCTTCACATTCATCCTACACCCAAGCTACAGATATTTGCCACTATTGCATAACATTGTGTGTGTAAGCATAGTTTATTGATGATGTTGCCATTATTATTTTAAATTCATGCATTTATGGTCTTTATCTAGATCTAATTCTTAGTTGTGTTAATCATCTGGGCACCTAGTAGGGCTGTCAGTTGCTAAGTGTTGATCAACGATTGAAGTGCTGTATAAGCCTAGTTAAATTTAATGAATTCTTTAAATCATAGTGGCTGCCTGCTGGGTGGGTTTTCTTTTTGGTTACCTGAGGGATACAGGTAGTCAACTTACAACCACCTGTTTAGCAATATTTCAAAGTTAGAACGGCACTGAAAAAAATGACTTACAGCTGGTTCTTGTATGACTGTTGCAATATCCCTAAAGTTCATGTGATGCAAATTTGGGTACTTGGCAACCGGCATGTTTCTGCATTCTTCAAGTCCTTCAAGTTTCTAGGTTCTATCATATCTCGAGACTTAAAATGGATACCTAACATCAAAAACATCATCAAAAAAGCACAACATTCCAACAAGCTGCTGATACAGTTCTACAGAGGAATTATTGAGTCTGTCATCTGCACCTCTATAACTGTCTGGTTTGGTTCTGCAACCCAACAAGACAGACACAGACTTCAGAGGATAATCAGAACTGCAGAAAAAACAATTGCTGCCAACCTGCCTTCCATTGAGGACCTGTATACTGCTCGAGACAAAAAGAGGGCTGTGAAAATATTTACTAACCCCTCGCATCCTGGACACAAACTGTTTCAACTCCTACCCTCAAAACGACACTATAGAGCACTGCACACTAGAACAACTAGACACAAAAACAGTTTTTTCCTGAATGCCATCACTCTGCTAAACAACTAATTCCCCCAACACTGTCAAATTAATTACTAAGATTGTTTTACTATTCTTCTTCTCATCCTTACTAGTACCTCTCTCTTCCCACTTATGGCTATATCCATGTTGCTTGTATCTTTACAAGTTATATTGTATTTATTGTTTCCTAGTATGATTTGATTGCTTATTAGTATCCTATGACTATCACTAAGTGTTGTACCTTATGATTCTTGACGAATATATATTTTTTTCTTTATGTACACTAAGAGCATATGCACCAAAGACAAATTCCTTGTGTGTCCAATCACACTTGGCCAATAAAGAATTCTATTCTATTCTATTCTATTCTATTCTATTCTATTCTATTCTATTCTATTCTATTCTATTCTATTCTATTCTATTCTATTCTATTCTGTCCCGGGAACACATGATTACCATGTGCAACCTTCCCAGTTGACTTCTGGCAAGTAAGGCTTTCTTTTATTTCTTGTTTATTTATTTATTTCTTGGCTCTTCTATGCCGCCCTACTCCCGAGGGACTTTTCCCTTAACAACTGCAGTGATTCGCTTAACAACCATGGCAAAACTTGTAAAATGCAACTTACTTAACCACTTTTTTTAGTAACATAAATTCTGATCCCAATTGTGGTCATAGGTCAAGGGCTACCTGTAGTTATACTGGCTTGGGTTACCATGGTCAAACTAGTTGGACAGATTTTAGTAAAAAGCTGCAGGTTCTAATTGTTTATTAGGGGCTGAAAAACATCCAGGAAGAAGCCCTTGGTAAGCCTGTTTGGAGCTGTTACTAGGAAAACTGTATGGTTGTGTCCATTAAGTCATCGGGAGTCAAGTGCAAGGCAGAGATTTTAATGATTTACAAGCTTCAAGGCAGCTGCAGTTCATTAGAAGCTTTCTCTCTGGATTCTACAGTAGTTGGTGATTTATTCTCCTTGAAGAAATATGCCCTCTAACAGAAAAAGGTGAGCAAATGTTGTTTCCTTTTTTCCCTTTTTGGCTAGATTCAAATATACAACTACCAAAGGTATAACAGAGAGCCAGTATCATGTAATGGCTAAGGTATCAGGTTAGAAGCTGCATCAGGCTAGAAGCAGGCTAGTATCAGGCTAGAACAGTGTTTCCCAACCTTGGCAACTTGAAGATGTCTGGACTTCAACTCCCAGAATTCCCCAGCCAGCATTCGCTGGCTGGGGAATTCTGGGAGTTGAAGTCCAGACATCTTCAAGTTGCCAAGGTTGGGAAACACTGGGCTAGAAGCTAGAAGCTGTTCTAGGCATGCCTTAGGCCAGGGCTCTCCAACCTTGGCCGGACTGCTGAATCTCTCTGCTGCTTCACTGTTGAGTAATTGTCTTAGTGTCTGTGTAGAATTACTTGAAGAGTTGCTGTATAAAGACTAACTATCTGTGATAGTATAGAATTAAATGTTAGCTGTAATCTTTATTAGTTAAACAAAGATAGGCAAGAAGAAGAAACTTCGCATTGACTGAACTAACTGTGTATGACTTGGACTTCCTATTGAACTTTGCTACTACTACTAGAAGTAAACTATTTTGTAAATACTAAACATATTGTTTATTGACTGAATAGCATTCATATCAAACTGTAACACCAAAAGCACAATTACTATTCCACTGTGTATGGGCTCAACAGCACAATAACTCCTTAAAATTATTATCATTATCATTATTATTATGGCAAGTGTTTGACTTGTGATATAGTGATATGAAATCCAGAGGAGGAGGAGGAGGAGGAGGAGGAGGAGGAGGAGGAGGAGGAGGAGGAGGAGGAGAAGAAGAAGAAGAAGAAGAAGAAGAAGAAGAAGAAGAAGAAGAAGAAGAAGAAGAATAGAATAGAATAGAATAGAATAGAATAGAATAGAATAGAATAGAATAGAATAGAATAGAATAGAACAGAATAGAATTCTTTATTGGCCAAGTGTGATTGGACACACAAGGAATTTGTCTTTGGTGCATATGCTCTCAGTGTACATAAAAGAAAAGATACGTTCGTCAAGAATGGTTGTCATGGGGTTCAAGTAAGCAATCAGAAAACATTAATATAAATCGTAAGGATACAAGCAACAAGTTACAGTCATACAGTCATAAGTGGGAGGAGATGGGTGACAGGAATGATGAGAAAAAGTAATAGTAATAGTAATGCAGCCTTAGTGAATACTTTGACAGTGGTGATGGAATTATTTGTTTAGCAGAGTGATGGGCAGATAATAATAATAATAATAATAATAATAATAATAATAATGATGATGATGATGATGATGATGATGATGATGATGATGATGATGATGTGCTCCGATGCACTTCTCAAGCAGGATGGCCAACACCTGGGAAATCTGGGAGTCGTAGTTCCAATGCTTTGGGGGACAGCGAGAGGCTTATATAACACAAGAAACGCATGGCCGTCCAAGAGGAGCGATGCTGGTTTTTAACAGTCACGTGGTTTTTTGGGGGGAGAGAATATCCATCCACGCGTTAAAACGCACCTCCCCCCCCCGCAGCCCTCCAAGCATCTTTCACCGCGACCCCCCCTCCCCTCCCCGCTTTCTCCCTCTTCAACGAGCCGCAGCACGTCCAGCCAATCAGAACGGCGCCTTCGGTAGCCCATCGCCGTCTCGCCGGCCTCTCTGGTAAACAAAAAACGAGGGGGGAGGGGCCGGCACTAGAGCCCTCCCACCCGCGGCGCGAAGCTCCACCCCCGAGGGAGGAGTCCGGCGGGAACGAGCCCATTGAAGAGAGCCAGAAGCGCGAAGAGGCCGGGCTACTGGAGGGCGGGGCTTGAGGAGGGGAGGCGGGGCCAGGTGGGGGAGGCGGGGACGGCAGCGGACGGGCGAGTGAAAGGGGGGGGGGAGCCGCTGTCGCAGTCGAACCCAGCTGCAGTTGGCGCGGTCGGCTGTGGCCGAGCCTTGCTGGGAGCGATGCCGCCTGAGAGCGGCGCCCCGATGCCGGCGCGTTAATAGGGCAAGAGAGGGCTGGTGCGGCTGCTTCGCCTTGCCTTTGCCCGGCCAGCTTCCGTCAGGCCCGGTCCGGTGGAAAGAGCAGCCCCTCCATCCGTCCGCGGCGCCCATCGCGGGCATCCAAAGAGCGGAGGAGGAGGAGGAGGCGACATCCAGGCGCCGCGGGCGGTTTCTGAGACTTCGGTGCCCGCCCGGGCGAGACCGGCGATGAATGCTTAGCCAGCGAGCGCGGGGCGCCTGATGCCCCCCCTCCTTCCCCGCCGCCGCGGCCGAGCCTAGCGCCAGGCGGGAGACCCCCCCCCCCTCAACCAAGCGGTCTCTCTGCGGCCGGCCCTCCGCCTCCCTCCCCCATGAGCGAGGAAGGGGAAAAAGTTGGGCGCCGTTGCTTCTTCGGGGAGGAGGAGCCACCGAAGTCGGAGAGCCGCTGATCGGGCAGCCAAAGCAAAGACCCGGCGGACGATTCAAAGCCGAGGCCGCCCCGGATTGGCGTCCCTGCGGGGCCGGCGGGGATGCCTCCCCTCCCGAGAGGCCGGCGGGATCGGAGCCGGCGCCGCCGCTGCTGCTGAACGCTCCCGCGTGTCGCCCTGCGTGGCTCTCCTCCTCCTCCCGCGCCTGGGTGGAGCCTCCCCTTCGCCGGCGGGAGGAGGCGGATGCTCGGCTTCTCCCTAAACAGCCGGCTGACTATCGCCGGGAGGAGCCGCGCGGGGGAAAGCCACGAGGATGCCGCTGGGGGCCGGCCGGAGCTGGGGGTGAGTCCGGCCAGGGGACCGGCCCGACGTGGATGGAGAGGGAGAGAGAGAGGCCGGCGCGGCTGGGGAGACGTCGGGCGGCGGGGAGCGCGTGGGGCGCCTGGCGGCACGCCCCGACCCCTAGCGCTGAGCGAGCAGCTCCGGCTCTTCCTTCCTCCAGAAATGCTGCATCATGAACCCGCCGACCACCCGGGTCTGAGCCCGAAGCGGCCGGAGAGCGGCTCCCCCGGTGCCCGTTAGCAGCGGCGGGGACGGGCCGAGGTGGAAAGGCAGCAAAAGCCGGAGGGAGACCCCCCCCCTCGACCCCCTGCCCTGTCTCTACCCGGCCGGGGTTGCCCCCCCTCCCCTCGGCAGGCCGGCGATGCTTGGCTGTAGATTCCGGGCAGGGAGGGGAATTCCGGTCCCCTGAAGAGGAGCAAAGTGCCTGCAAAGCGGAGGGAGGGGAAGAGGAGGAGGAGGAGGACTGGCCCCTCCCCGCCCTGTCCCTCGGAGCATCTCGTCCGACAACTCTTCAACTTCTCATCCAGTCGACGGAGCCGCTTCTGCGGGGCGCCGAGAACTTCTGCCCGGTCCGCCGGACGCTCTTTTGGCTGGAGCCGGCTTTTGCGCAGCCGCTTCAGACGACCGGGAGACGACGCGCGTCAAGCTTAAACTAAGCCGCTGCTGAACTCGAGTTGCCGAGCAGCGGGACGCCGGGCCAGGCCGAGCCGGGGAGCAAAGCGGCTCCGGAGAGGGTCTTTTCGGAAGGCTCGGACGCTCGGCCGGGGCGCGTGGTGCTGCGTGGCGGCCGGAGGGTGCCCCCTTGGCCGGCTCTCGCGGAGCTCCCATGCTGCTGCCGCGGAAGTGGCCGGGCTGGCCGCCGTCGGCGCTGCGGCTGCCGCAGAAGTTCCTTTTCCTGCTCTTCCTCTCGGGCCTGCTCACGCTCTGCTTCGGCGCCCTCTTCTTGCTGCCCGACTCCTCCCGCGTCAAGCGCCTCTTCCTGCCCCGCCACGCCGGAGCCGAGCTGGAAGCCCCCCGCAGCCCTCCGCCGGGACCCGGCCTGGCCCGCCACCTGCCCGCCGCCGCCTCCGCCAGCCAGCCCGCCCCGCCGCCCTCTCGCCACCTCCGGGACCCTCCCGACCTCCCGCCCGCCGCGCACTCCGAGCCGGCTGCAAGACGGACCCGCCCGCCGCGCCTCCCGCCCGCCGAGCAGAGCGCCTCGGCGCCCCCCTTGCAGCAGACGCGCGCCCCGTTCCGCTTCGACTACGCGGCGTTCCGGCAGCGCCTCCGTCACCCGGTGCTGGGCGGCAGGAGAGGCGGCGGCACCGAGGAGCCCGACACCCGCGTCCGGCGGCTGAAGATCAAGGAGGTGAGTCGGAGCGGCGCAGCCCTTCCATCCCCCTCCTTCCTTCCTTCCCTCCCGGGGCCCCCGACGGGCTTCTGGTCGTCTGTCTTCGGCGTCCGGCCGCCTCTCGCCCACCCCGCAGCGCCTCTTTCGGGGAAGTTCCGAGGGGAAGCGGCGGGGCGCTTGGCTCGTTTGCTGCTCGCCAGCTCTGCAGAGCCGCCTGCTGCAGTTGGCCTGCCTGGTGTGGGGGAAGCCGGCGCGTTGGTTCGTGGAGCACAAGCAGACCTGGCTTCACATCACACCTGTGTGCGTGTGTGTGAATGCATGCATGTGTGGATGCCTTTAAAGCAGTGTTTCCCAACCTTGGCAACTTGAAGATGTCTGGACTTCAACTCCCAGAATTCCCCAGCCTGCAAAGCTGGCTGGGGAATTCTGGGAGTTGAAGTCCAGACATCTTCAAGTTGCAAAGCTGGCTGGGGAATTCTGGGAGTTGAAGTCCAGACATCTTCAAGTTGCCAAGGTTGGGAAACACTGCTTTAAAGGGATTTAGTTCGCAGGAGTTCCCTTCCACGCACGTTTATTTGTATTCGTAAATGAGGTTTTTCGCCAATGTGGAAATTTTAAGGCATTAAAAACCTGGCCCGGGATTGAATCGGCTGCCACAATTATTCTCCTCCAGGGCTTTGCGAAACCTTTTCCGTTGCCTCTTTTCTGGGGGTTCTGCCGTGATGGTGTCTTGTTCATCTTTAAATAAGTTCAGAATTAATTTGGAGAAGGGCCGCTCCTGATGGGGTGGCTTGTCAAAATGTATTCTGCTGCAAATCCATCTTTGCTTGCTTTAATTGATTTTGTGGTGGTGGTGGTTCTTTGGGTAAGGAAATAAAAGGTGATGGGAAGAGAGTTGCGAGTAGATGGTGATATGGTCTAAATAAATCTCCATAGAATTTTCTAAAAAAAAGAATAGGACACAGTTTCTTTGAAAGCCATTCCTTTAAAAGCCTTGCCCAAAACCTCCTGTTCTATGTTTTTTTTTCAAATGCTTCTATGCAATAGTTTTCTTTCTGCCTCCTAAGTCAAAGTGGAAATTATGGGGATGGCAGAATATAGCGTGCAACTGAGGGTAGGTATGCACGTTGGGATTTAGTAATTAATGTGTGTGATACAGGCTAAATATACCCTTATGGGTATTTGGATAGGCACAATAATTGTTTCCACAGGCAATCTATGTTGTGGATACTTAGTGTATCCTTTTCTCTGTATTCCCAAAGACAGGTTCCACTGAGGGTACAATTCCGAGTTGTCACCTGTAATTGTTGGCATTTTGAAGTGGTTGGCAAAGTGTTTCTGAATTACGAGCATACCTCAGTTTTATTGCTCTCTGGAAATATTTCATTTTTTTTACAAGACTCTCCACAGGCAAAAGATTACGACTTGCTGAAGGCTTAGATCCGTGATGGCGAACAGGTGGCACGCGGAGCCATAACTGAGGGCACGCGAGGTGTTGTCCTATGTCAGCTCCAGGCGCATGTGCACTCTGGCCAGCTGATTTTCAGCCTTCCAGAGGGTGGGGGAAGGCCGTTTTCGCCCTCCACAGGCTTCAAGAAAGCCTCCTGAAGCCTGGGGAAGGCGAAAAATGGCCCAATGGGCCTACCGGAAGTTTGTTTCCAAACTTCCAGTAGGACCGTTGGGCTTGTTTTTCGCCATCCACAGGCTCTGGAGACTTTCCTGTAGTCTGCGGAGGGCGGAAAATGGCCCAACGGGCCTATTGGAAGTCCGGAGGCTTCAGTGAGGCCTGTGTGCATACGCGGGGGGGGGGACACGGGGGGGTTTGCTCACATGCGCGGGGGGGAGGGCATTGAGTTATGGGTGTGGGCACGCGTGCATGCGTTATCCTGCGTGCGCTCTTTTGGCACCCGAGCGAAAAAAGGTTCGCCATCACTGGCTTAGATGATGATTAGTATTTTTTTTAGCAATAAAGTATTTTAAAAAAATTAAGTTATGTACTTTTTAAAAAGCCTAATGCTATTGGCATACTTAATAGATGGCAGTATAGCATAAATATAACTTTTATATGCACTGGGAAACCAAAAAAGTTTTCAGACTTGCTTTATTGTGTTGTTCGCTTAATTGTGGTCAGGAACCAAAACCCACAATATCTCGAAAGTATGCCTGTTGTCATTCTTCCATATTGTGCTTGCCTTTATTAATAGGCTTTGGCCATCATTCCTCGACTTACAACTGTTCATTTAGTGAATGTTCGAAGTACTGAGAAAAGTGACATGATCATTTTTTCACGACCGTTGATCGTTTTTCACCCCATGATCAAAATTTGATCATCAAATCAAAATCAAAAAAGTGATCAAAATTTGGACGCTTGGCAACTGGCTCATATTTAAGATGGGTTGCAGTCTCCCGGGATCACGTGATCCCCTTTTGCGACCTTCTGACAAACAAAGTCAACGGAGAAGCCAGATTCACTTAACAACCGTTGTTACTAAGATAACAACTGCAGTGATTCACTTAACAACTGTCTTGCTTAGCGTGGAAATTTGGGGTTAAATTGTAAGGGCTGCCTATATAAAAAACTTGCTATAACACAGCATGCAAAGATGGGCAAAACGTGCATATTTTTTTACAGGTAGGTTTGTTTTTCTGCCTCTTTTTTTTTAATATCTGTTGATTTCTGGCTCTTTCATCCCTTCTCATCTCCTTCAAGTCAGTCCTGATTCTTGGTGACTACATGGACAAGTCTCAGCAGTTCTCTTGGCAACGTTTTTCAGCTGTTTGTTGCCTTGGTAGGAGGACTGGGAGAGAGATGGACTGACCCAAAGTGATCCAGGTGGATTCAGGCTATATGGTAGCAGTACTACAGGATAACTCCTGGCCTTCTAGTCTCTAATTTAGTGCTTTTAACCCCTGCACCAAAGTGGCTCTTATTCATTGATTAACTCTCGTTATAAAACGATTCCCTTTTCTAGTTTTCTAGCCCTTTCCGTGCCTTCTTAGTTTCTTCTTTAATCTTTGGTTTTTCGTGCATGCGCAAAGCTTTCTAAAGATTTGAAGGTGATACAGTAGAACAGGAATATGCAGCCTGATGCCTCCAGAAGTTTGGGACCAAAGGCACCATTAAGATCCAGAGCAGGTATAGTTTGTGGCAGTTGCTGTCCCAAACTTTATGCATCTTTGGTCTGTGATCTGGTCTGTGATATTTATATACCGCCTCACAGTGCAAGCACTCTCTAAGCGGTTTACACCAGTAAGCAATGTATATATTTACATTGCCCTCAACAATCTGGGTCCTCATTTTACCTACCTCGGAAGGATGGAAGGCTGAGTCAACCTTGAGCCGGTGAGATTTGAACCGCTGACCAGCAGATCAGTCAACTAAAGTGGCCTGCAGTACCCCACTCTAACTGCTGCACCACCTCGGCTCATCTTGTAACAGTCTTAAGATTCCTACTGTTTCCTCCTCTGCGTCTCCTTTTCTGGTGAAACAGGTGACTGGGGTTTTTTTTTTGTTTTTTGGGAAACAATATTGAAAAATTCAAAACTTATTTGACCAGAAACTAAACTGGAACAGGATACAACACTTGCATTTTGTAGGTTGGCTCACTAGCCCTGAACTAAAGACACAGTTGCAGTATCACTGTAATTGCCTTTCCTTCTTTTGATTTATACTCTACAAGATTCCTTTCTGGTAACTGTTACCTATGTTTCCTTCTTTCCCTTTCGTTTCTGGCTTTTCAAACCGCCTTCTTCTGTATCTGAACTTTATTTTTACCAGCGCTTCTGCCATGGCTGTTTCTATTCCTCTCTTTTCGCCAGCTGTCCCATTCACAAAGCACAGCCCTTCAACGTTTCTCCTGTTATCTGTAGAGCAGGGTTCTCCAACCTTGGCAACTTTAAGACTTGTGGACTTCAACTCCCAGAATTCCAACAAGCTGTTAAGTGGATGAAATAAGGCAGAATAGCTGCAAAAAGTAACCTCAGGTGGGACCGTAGAGAAAAAACAGATTAACAGAGTCGGAAGGGACCTTGCAGGTCATCTAGTCCAACCCCCTGCCCAAGCAGGAGACACTTACATCTGCCTCTACCTAGGATTGAACTCACAACCTCCTGATTGTGAGGCAAAAGCTCTATCTCTAGGCCACAGCAGCTGGGACGTTGCAGAGGTTGAAATTTCACTGGAGTGGCAATGGAGATACAATTTGAGACCCAGGGAACTGAAGTTGAATACAATAATTGAAATTGATAGGGCAGAAATCCTGAATGGTCACTGAAATTCAGATTGGATTGCACCCATCTTGACATGGGACGCCTGAATTCTCTGCCCCTTCCCCCCCCAACTGATCTCTTTTCTCCAATTAATTCCTACTCTCTTTGCAACCTGCTGTTAGTATGACCTTCATGAAAAAGAGGGAAACCAAGTTATAGGTTATGAACCAGAGGTGGGTTCCTGCCTGTTCCTGCCGGTACGGTTAATTGCTGTTGTTCGGCGCAGAGCCGAAGACGCTGCTGCTGTTTGCGGCGTGGGAGCTTTCCCCGGGCACTTTCCCCACCCGCATGGACGCCACCAATTGCGTTCTTTTGCCCTCTGCGCATGCAGAACGCTTTGCGCATGCGCAGATGGCAAAAGAACGCAATTGGCGGCATCCATGCGGGCAGCGCCAGCGCCCGGGGAAAGCCCCCGCGCCGCGAACGGCAGCAGCGTCTTTGGCTCTGCGCCGAACAACAACAGCTATTAACCGTACCGGCAGGAACCCACTACTGTTATGAACCCTTAATTGGGAGGTCAGTGGATTATTAATCTAGAGTTGTTTGTAGCCTTCAGAGTGCAGAATGGTCTGCCAAGAAAATGCACAGCTCCAGGTTGACTCCGGCAGGTGAATTCATCCCTATTTTACAAGCTGATGTTTCTCCATCTCAGCAACTTTCTAATGTGTGGCCCACACATCTGAACATTGCCAAGGTCAAGATGCATTGTTATATAAAATATTTTTTTTCAATACAGTGTATGGACTCTGAAATCCATAGCCAGAGAATTTTTAGCCAATTCTCTGGCCCTTCTGGGACATGACCATGTAGGGGAAAACTTGTGGGGAAAAGCAACTTAGAGTTACTAGTACCTCTAAACCAGGGGTCCCCAAACTTTGCAACTTTAAGACTTGTGGACTTCAACTCCCAGAATTCTCCAGCTGGCTGGAGAATTCTGGCAGTTGAAATCCACAAGTCTTAAAGTTGCCAAGTTTGGGGACCCCTGCTGTAGATGGAATTCCATTACTGGTGGTGAACCGATAAGTAGGGGCAAGGTGTGTAATAGGGAGGAGATTATTCATTGGTGAACGGAATTCTCTGTAGATCAGAGGTCTTCAAAGCTGGCAACTTTAAGACTTGTGAACTTCAACTCCCAGAATTCTCCAGCCAGCATAGCTGGCTGGAGAATTCTGAAAATTAAAGTCCACAAGTCTTAAAGTTGCCAAGTTTGAAGACCTCTGCTCTAAACTAAAGGACAGGTACACTCTTCTGCTGGTGCCATGACAACCAGGGGGAACCTTTACAGATAGCAAAAAGTTGTTCCACAGGTTTTCTCAGAAACAAATGTCATTTTGGCCTCAACATTATTATTATATGGATAATCTACAATTCAATACACAGATGGGTGGAAACATAAAAGTCCTAACCAGGTAGTGTCTGAGGATTAGGCAGATCTAAGCAGTGTTTGTTCTTGTTGTTGTAAAATTAGGGTGTTCAGGTCTGATAAATTTAAAATGTCTAAATATCGAAGGAGTCCTTGTTAAGTATTGCTCTGAAAGCTCCAATCATGATTGGTGCAACAGCAGATTTCTTTTTCCATAACTTTGATCTGCAAGTCCCATTGCCATCGTCAGCCATTCAGTCACGGCCAGCCCTCGGCCACTCTACGGATCAGCACTTTCCATGCCTCTCTGTCATGCAGTGCCTCCTTCAGATTCACCATGGTCATCTCAGTGTCCTCTTTTATAGTGTCCAGCCAGTGGGTGCCAAGGCAGCCCATTTCTCCTTTTTCCACTGAGTTTCATATTTTTCCTCCAATTTATTTTCCTCATCCTGGCATCACACAGAATTAAACTGTTTAATTAATTAAATTAATGAATTAAACACCTTAAACTGTCTACCGTGGACCTCACCCCATTCCTAAGAGGTCCGTAAAGAGGGCGTGCATAAGCGCACCAGCGTGCCCACCGTCCCTGTCCTACCGTCCCCATTTACTTGTTCTTATTTCCTGTGTTCATGTCCATGTTTATACTTCTATACCTGTTATCTTGTACATGTTTGACAAACTAAATAAATAAATAGAACGTCAATACCAATCAGCCAGTCTGTCTTCCTTTCAGTGACTGGTATATTAGGCATGTTGTGATCAAGTTGCCTTTCTTTTTGAATTTTAAAGTCCCGTACGAATCTTTAACCCGCTCATTTTCCAAAACTTTCTCAGCTGGTCCCAGTGGTTCTTGCTACATTCAGATCCCACACCTCTGGCAGTTATTATTTCCCTGTAGCAGGAGTAGACAGTCTCACGTAGCTGAAAACAATAAATTCAAACTTCAAGAATCTCTTTCCCCCTTTGGCTTTCCTGTTCGGTGTAGTGGGAGATGTAGTCACAAACATGGGGGGGGGGGAATTTGCATTGGATAGCCTGTTCCTGGCTGCTACAGTTCCTAATGATTAATGATGTCAGCAGAGATTCGTATGGGAAGAACTGAGTCTGACCCTAACGGGGCCTCCTTTTATATGGCATGTTGACATCAAGCATTTAAAGAGAGAGGAGGAGAATGCTGGTGGAACAAAAGACCAGATTTAACTATGCTTGCTTGTGCGTCGTATATGGCGAACAAGTAGACTTGGAGCCATCTCTTTTGTTCCCTGTGGCTTTCACACACAGTACAGGAGAAACATTGTCCCGGCGACACCACTAACATCCTGAAAAAAGCTGGCGGGCTGGCAGCTAAGAAAATGCCCCAAAGTAAATTGAAAGTCCACCTAACCAAAAAGACCCTGATTCAGTTAGGATCTGTTGGACGCCATGGCTAGCCAGCTCAAAGCAAATGTTCATTTGAGAATCCATAATTCCCCATAATATAATATGGCAAAGATGTATTTTTTTGTCCTTCAGCAATGGCTACAGGTTGACTTATAGGGAAGTCCAAACGGAGCAGAATAAAAATCGAGGTGAGACAATTGTTGCATCTCCATTGTTGCAGGTAGATCCAGAGGTCTGTTTTTGTCATGATTTTGATCAGATCTTGCGAAGAAAATTTGATGATAAATCTAAAACCACAACAACTGGCTTGCCAGACAACCAGGCAAAACATACCCAATATGTTCAAGCATTTTGTCTGCTGTCCCAGGACCTGCTAGAGTTAGCACTGCCAGTCTGTGACACTGTTGCAAGCATGATGGTCCAGGTAGGGAGAGTATGTGTCAAGCACCATCAGTTAAAGCAGAGGTGTCCAACCGTGGCAATTTTAATGAACAGAAATTTTAGGCTCAATTATAGTTGTAAATCGAGGACTACCTGTATCTATTGGAGTGCTCATTGTATTTGGATGCAAATGAACCTATTCCCTGGGCTGCCCCAAAAGGGGCTTTTTCAAGAGGCGACTGGACTTCCTTGTTCTTCTTTTGAAGACATTTTGCTTCTCATCCAAGAAGGTTCTTCAGCTCTGACTGGATTCAAATGAACGGATTTCCAGAAAAAATGCAGACTACAGGGACCATTTGCACTTCAGTTTGAGATGCAGGCACTACTCAGGTGACCCTGAGGACACAGGCAAACCTCCAAGTGGCCTCAACGGTGCTCTAAAAGGATGCAAATGACCAGCTGTCTGCAAGGAATATAAATCCTTCCACTCCCCCCACCCCATCCAGTCAGAGCTGAAGAAGCTTCTTGGATGAGAAGCGAAATGTCTTCAAAAGAAAAACGAAGTCCAGTTGTGGATAAGGACCATGACCTGGAGGACTGAGAATCTCCATAGATATATTGCCTGGGCTCCTTATAACTGCCCTGACACTTTCCTGACCAGGGCATTCTAGGAATTGAAGCAGGGGTGAAATCCAGCAGGTTCTGACAGGTTCTGGAGAACCGGTAGCAGAAATTTTGAGTAGTTCGGAGAACCGACAAATACCACCTCTGGCTGGCCCCAGAGTGGGGTGGAAATGGAGATTTTGCAGCATCCTTCCCCCAGGAGTGGGGAGGGAATGGAGATTTTGCAGTATCCTTCCCCTACCACGCCCACAAAGCCACGCCCACAAAGCCACACCACGCCCACAAAGCCACACCCACAGAACTGATAGTAAAAAAAAATGGATTTCACCACTGAATTGAAGTCCACGCATCTTAAAGTTGCCGAGATTGAGAAATCCAGCTATAGATGCAATATTCAAATCACAGCCAGGCTTCATGGAGTTGCTTTCCTCTGCGGATACCAGAAATTTCAGTGGAATTAATGACGCTCATACTGAATGGTCTCCATGATCAAATGTTGAGGACCTACAGTTGAATCTCAGCACTCCGAGAGAAGTGGGACTTTCTTTATGGAGAAATAGAACTTTGCTTCTTTTTTACATGTCTGCATCCTGCCGAATATGGATTAAACATATTTCTTTGAAGGTGCTGCAGAGCATCCGAGCCTTTAATGTAGATAGGAAAAAGAAAAATGAGCCTCCCATTTATTCCTTGCAGTGACAGTCGTACGGTGACTCGGGCGTGTTAGAGAGATGACTCACTAAATGCATAAATCGGTGAAGACTGAGTTCTCCCAATTACTCTGCTTGAGTTCAGTGGCTTATTTGTGCCCAGAGGGTGAATTTTGTGCTTTTCTGATGCAGGCATTTGGAAATAATTCTTGCAAGAAGGAGATAGTAAGGCTGGTATGGAAGAAGCAGCCGTGCCTCATCTTAATTGGCCAAGCGACATCCATGAAACAACTTTCTCAGTAGGCTTTGGTGACACATTTTGCTACGTTCTGAACCACATGTGACGGAGGGGTTAATCAGATGTTCTTCAACATTTTCATCAATGACTTGGACGAGGGGATAGATGGGGAACTCATCAAATTTGCAGATGACACCAAACTGGCAGGAATAGCCAACACTCCGGAAGATAGGTTTAAGATACGGAAGGATCTTGACAGACTTGAACATTGGGCGCTATCTAACAAACTGAAATTCAGTGGTGAAAAAAGTAAGGTTCTACATTTAGGCAAGAAAAACAAAATGCACAGGTACAGTATATGTCGTACCTTGCTCAACAGTAGTAACTGAGAGAGGGATCTTGGAGTCCTAGTGGACAACCATTTAAATATGAGCCAGCAGTGTGCAGCAGCTGCCAAAAAAGCCAACACAGTTCTAGGCTGCATAAACAGAGGGATAGAATCAAGATCACATGAAGTGTTAATATCACTTTATAATGCCTTGGTAAGGCCACACTTGGAATACTGCACTCAGTTTTAGTCGCCACGATGTAAAAAAGATGTGGAGACTCTAGAAAGAGTGCAGAGAAAAGCAACAAAGATGTTTAGGGGACTGGAGGCTAAAACATATGAAGAACGGTTGCAGGAACTGGGTATGTCTAGTTTAATGAAAAGAAGGACTAGGGGAGACATGATAGCAGTGTTCTAATATCTCAGGGGCTGCCAGAAAGAAGATGGGGTCAATCTATTCTCTAAAGCACCTGAAGGCAGAAAAAAGAAGCAATGGGTGGAAACTAATCAAGGAGAGAAGCAACTTAGAACTAAGGAGAAATTTCCTGTCCGTTAGAACAATTAATCAGTGGAACAACTTGCCTCCAGAAGTTGTGAGTGCTCCAACACTGGAAGTTTTTAAGAAGATGTTGGATAACCATTTGTCTGAAGTGGTGTAGGGTTTCCTGCCTAAGCAGGGGGTTGGACTAGAAGACCTCCAAGGTCCTTTCCAACTCTCTTATTCTATGATTTCTGTGATTCCAGTTTTAGTCAGACTCCGCTTGCCACAGAAATCTAGTAAAAAGGATTAGATACAGGGGTCTCCCACCTTGGCAACTTTAAGACCTTAAAGTTGCCAAGGTTGGAGACCCCTGGATTAGAACACCTGATGTTCCAGTTTCAGGCGGTAACATACAGAAACGGCAGTAAATGTTCCATATGAGAAAAACAAGTAAGTTGTTTGACAAAAAAGCTTGCGAAGTTTGGGGGATGGGGCAGGGGAATATCTTCTTTTTCCTTGTAGGTTACAAATAGAATTCTTTATTGGCCAAGTGTGATTGGACACCCAAGGGATTTGTCTTCGGTGCATAAGCTCTCAGTGTACATAAAAGATATACCGGTAAGTGATAAATCATGAGCATAGTCATCATAAAAATACATTCATCGTGAATCATAAAACACAACACTTAAATGATAGTCATAGGATACTAAACAAGCAATCAACATCAATCATACTAGGAAACTAAATAAAACAATATAAATTGTAAGATACAAGCAACAAAGTTACAGTCATAAGTAGAGAAGGAGATAGGTGATAGGAAAAATGAGAAGAAGATTACAGATTAGAGTTGGAAGGGACCTTTTAGGTCATCTAGTCCAACCCCCTGCTCAAGCAGGCGTCCTTACACCATTTCGGACAAATGGCAGTCTAGAAGAGTAATACAGCCTTACTAAACAGTTTAACAGTATTGTCGAAATTAGTTGTTTAGCAGAGTGATGACATGGGATGGGGAACTCTCCTTGTATCTAGTTGTTCCGGTGTGCAATGCCCTATAGCAGGGGTGTGAAACTCGATTTCATTGAGGGCTGCATCAGGGTTGTGTTTGACATCGGGGGGGCAGGGGGGCATGGCCCAGATGGGCATGGCCAGCTCAACATCACTCGTGTCGGGGGGGCCTGAGCGTTCTGCCAGTGAAAACGGGCTCCCTAGTTCCGTTTTTTGCTGCGACGGCTTCCTGCAACCCTCTGCCAGCAAAAACAGAGCTCGGATCCGGCCCCCGAGCCTTGAGTTTGACACCCCTGCCCTATAGCGGTATTTTGAGGGTAGGAGTTGAAGCAGTTTGTGTCCAGAATGTGAGGGGTCTGTAGATATTTTCACAGCCCTCTTTCTGGCTTGTGCAGTATAAAAGGAATGAACTTCGCATGTTGATGTTAATGTAGTCCAGCAAATGTGCTCTACCACTGAGAAGATAGTTGATTTTGATATTTTTTACCCTTTGCTCACAAAGTTGGGGCTCAGAACAGAGCCTTGGATAATGCTTGCGAGATGTGGTAATATGCAAGACCTGCTAGCATCTTAATGCAGGGAAACTCCCAGTTGTTACAAGGCAAGAATCTTTATCAATTCATTTTCAACTTAGGTTTTCAAAGGAGCAGAAGTTATGTTGGATGACTTGTGTTTATCTTTTCTATTGTTCCAGCTTCTAGAAGGGCCGCTGTGCAAACAAACAGGAAAAGAGACTGCTTAGAGGTTTCAACAATTGGAAGGAACAAAGGAAGGAAGCGAAACATCAGGACAAAGATAAAGTACATTTCAAAAGAAAAAAAGTTGTGAATTCTCGTGAAGGAAGGCAGCGTCTGAGTCAGGCGTTTCAGTTCAACCCTTGTCTTTGGATTTATACATGTTGTGCAATTTTAGAGAGTTGGTTGGAAGACACCATGGTTAGGATGATGACTAGGCAAATTGGTACAGATCGTCCTTGACTTACAACCGCAATAGAGCCCAAAATTTCTTGCCACGATTGTTAAGTGAATCACCACAGTTGTTAAGTTAATAGTAATAGATTGTTAAGTGAATCTGGCTTCCCCATTGAGTTTGCTTCTCAGAAGGTCTCAAAAGGTGATCCCATAATCCTGGGACACTGCAAGCGTCATAAATATGAGCCAGTTGCCACGCATCTGAATTTTGATCACGTGATCACAGGGATCCTTCAATGGTGGTATGTGTGAGAAAAACAGTCATGAGTCACTTTTTTCAGTGCCGTTGTGACTTCGAACAGTCAAGGATGGTTGTATGTCAAGGACTATCTGTATACCAGGTGAGAAAAGTGTGAGCCCTGATTTGTGAAAGATTTACAGTGAACTGTGAGTCAATTTCCAGATAATTTCTTCAGTGGAGAAGGCGAACACAAGCAGGGTAGTCCTGAATCAAATGGAAGCTACCGTATTTTTCGGAGTATAAGACGCACGGGAGTATAAGACGCACCTTAGTTTTTGGGGAGCAAAATAGGGGAAAACAATCTACCTACCAGGTATTCATCTGGCTAGCGTCCTTAGTCTGGTCAGCTTCAGCACATTATTTTATCCCCTGGTTAGGACTTAAAAAAAACCTTCTTCGGAGAGAGTAACAATGAAAGAGCCTGCAAGCCAGTAAGAGCTGGGAAGATCATTAGCACCTGGTTAGGGCTAGAAAAAAACTTATTCAGAGCAAGTAGAGCAATGAAAAAAAATTCTGCAAAGACTTAGGGCTGGAAAAACATTCTTTGGAGAGAGTAACAATGAAAAAGCCTCAAGGTAAGAGCTGGGAAGATCTGTTAGCACCTAGTTAGGGGTGGAAAAAAAGCTACATTCGAAGTATAAGACGCACCCAAATTTTCAGCCACTTTTAGGGAGGAAAAAGGTGCCTCTTATACTCCGAAAAATACGGTAATTTGTTGTTGTTAGTTGCGAAGTCATGTCCGACCCATCGTGACCCCATAGACAATGTTCCTCCAGGCCTTCCTGTCCTCTACCATCCCCTGGAATCCATTTAAGCTCACGCCGACTGCTTCAGTGACTCCATCCAGCCACCTCATTCTCTGCCGTCCCCTTCTTCTTTTGCCCTCAATCTTTCCCAGCATTAGGCTCTTCTCCAGTGAGTCCTTCCTTCCCATTTGGTGGCCGAAGTATTTGAGTTTCTTCTTCAGGATCTGGCCTTCTAAAGAGCAGTCAGGGTTGATCTCCTCTAGGACTGACCGGTTGGATCGCCTTGCAGTCCAAGGGACTCGCAGGAGTCTTCTCCAGCACCATAGTTCAAAGGCCTCAATTCTTTGGCGCTCAGCCTTTCTTATGGTCCGACTTTCACAGCCATACATTGCAACTGGGAAAACCAGTTGCAATGTATGGCTGGAAGCTAATTTAGGAAGGTGCAAAATGTACCCAAAGCATCTGAGCTTGGGATGATTGTGCCAGGCTAGTTAAAAATGTGGGTGTTTAAAGTGATTTTTTTTTTGCCATGCGGGGGTCTAAATGGAACTGCTTTGTTCTGGGCTGAATGGTTGGAGGGGGCATGGAGGAAGAAACCAGGGACTGTCGTGGGGGGGGGGCAGGAGGAAGGAAGGGGGGACATGGGCTGGTGGGTTGCGCTGCACGAGAAGCTGCAGACAGGATGGAGGGGCCAGAGTGCACCAGCACTGCCTGATCACTCCACCCAGATGTTGTTTTGTCTCCCAAACCCAGAATGGAAGATTGTTTCAGGTCAGCTGACTGGCCGAAAATGGTTTGGTGGAATTTCCAGGACATAATGGTTTGTTCTGGGCATAAAACAAAGTGTTTCCCCTCTTCCAGGCATGCTGATAAGGGTTCCTGTATTTTAAGGCAGGATGCGCACATGCAGGTCTATCATTTCCACCCTGCCCAACCAACAGGATTGTCATTTTTTAAAAAAAAGTTGTTTCCCATTGTTCTCCCATTCTCCCATTGGAGAATGTTTCCTTGCCAGTGCCAGATATGCACATGAGCGCACACAACTCCCATTTGTGCAAACGAAAGGTGCACGCGGCCGCCACACACACATAAAGAGTTGTGAGTGCCTGCTGCGAATCTGAGCACCTGCCATTTGTGGAAGTGGAGCTGCGTGTGCATGCTTGCCTGGTTCAGAACAGGCTGCAGCCCCGTAGTGGGCCACACCTGGAAGTTGGGGATCCCTAGCTGAGAATGTATCTCATACTCTTCCATTGAAAGCCACAGCAGAAAATTGGGAAATGTAGGCAGGCTGTAGTTTGGGGAAACACGTGGTGGCTTAGTGGTTAGAATGCAGTACTTCTGGGCTAACTTACTGCTCACTGCCAGGAGTTCGATCCTGACTGGCTCAAGGTTGACTCAGCTTTCCATCCTTCTGAGGTGGGTAAAATGAGGACCCAGGTTGTTGGGGGCAATAGGCTGACTCTGTAAACTGCTTAGAGAGGGCTGTAAAGCACTATGAAGCGGTATATAAGTCTAAGTGCTATTGCTGTTGCTATTCCCCATTGTCAGAAGTTCGCCAAAGTCTATCACATGACCTCAGGATATTGCAACTGTCATAAATATGAGCCAATTGCCGAATTTTGATCACATGCCCAAGGAGGGCTGTAAAAGCACCGTGAAGCAGCATGTAAGTAAGTGCTATTGCTTTCATGGCCAGAACAGAAGAACAGGCTGAAATCCAAACAGTAATTTCTTAAGGTATCTTCGTTGCTAGCTGGCTTCAGTATGAGAGGACAGCAGCTGATGGCTTCTGTATGAAAAGTCCTTTTGAAGGAAATGCAACGGTAGAGAGGACCCACATTTCCTAACCTGATTTTTCACTCTGGACTTCCTGGTGGACTTGAGGTTTTAGAAGTAGAACCAGGGGTGAAATTCAGCAGGTTCTACAGCTTCTGGAGAACCTATAGCGGAAATTTTGAGTAGTTTGGAGAACCGGCAAATACCACCTCTGGCTGGCTCCAGAGTGGGGAGGGAATGGAGATTTTGCAATATCCTTCCCCAAGGAGTGGGGTGGGAATGGGGATTTTGCAGTATCCTTCCCCTGGAGTGGGGTGGGAATGGAGATTTTGCAATATCCTTCCCCAAGGAGTGGGGTGGGAATGGAGTATCCTTCTCCTGGAGTGGGGAGGGAATGGAGTATCCTTCTCCTGGAGTGGGGAGGGAATGGAGATTTTGCAATATCCTTCCCCAAGGAGTGGGGTGGGAATGGAGTATCCTTCTCCTGGAGTGGGGAGGGAATGGGGATTTTGCAGTATCCTTCCCCTGGAGTGGGGTGGGAATGGAGTATCCTTCTCCTGGAGTGGGGAGGGAATGGGGATTTTGCAATATCCTTCCCCTGGAGTGGGGAGGGAATGGGGATTTTGCAATATCCTTCCCCAAGGAGTGGGGTGGGAATGGAGTATCCTTCTCCTGGAGTGGGGAGGGAATGTGGATTTTGCAGTATCCTTCCCCTGACACACACCAAGCCACGCCCACAGAACCGGTGGGGAAAATTTTTGAATTTCACCCCTGGGTAAAACCACCATTCCTGAAATCTGACCTCTCTTTGTTACATGTTTCAGATATATGTTTCCTTTTGACAGCTCTTGGATACAGACATTTGTAATGTTGTAACCCACTTACAAGTGTTTCAGTTTCTGTGGATTTTTTGTTTTGTCTTTTTCCCCAAACCCAAACAAACCTAGGATAATTTGTTTCCTAAATGTGTCTCTAGAAAGGTGGCTGTCATAGAATTGATTAGTAGTGCATTGTTTCAGGGGAAAATCTAATTTTTCGCAAGTGCCAAACAGTCGTGATTTATGTTCAGAAACTGCAATCTGTATATGTGACTGTAAAAATTACATAGTGGGGTTCTATGTTTATGTTGGCGATGAATGTTTCACATCATATTCACTTGAGTCGCAAATCAAGGTGTTGGGTTCCTCCCTTACCAGAGTCTGATACTTCTGAAAGACACAGCCGGAAATCTGAAAAAAATCAAACTGCAAGTTTATGACCTTAATGGAGCTCCCTTTTTATGACCCTGTCATCCCTTAATTAGGGGTAAAGTCTGGGCAACTGGATGGAGCTGAGCATTTACTGGCCGGATGCCCTTCCTGACGCCACATGGAGTTTGCACCAGATCTTTTTTCCATGCACCCTAAGAGAGAAACGTCTGACACTACCTAGGATCTCAACCTTCCAAGTGGGAGGCAAGCGTCTTCGCTACTAAATTGCGCCTCCCGATTTATGACCTTAATTGAGCCCAGAATTATAGTAAGCAAGTCATGCCAGTTTTAAGCAGTTCATGTGACTGCACTCCATTTTGCAACCCTTTTTGTGGAGGACATTAAGAGAACCAGTGGTGGGTTCCTACCAGTGCGGTCCACTCTATAGCACCGGTAGCGGCCCGCTGGTGACGTCACAGTACCGGTGCAGTCGGTTGCTGGTGCCTAGGCGCCACCATTAAAAAAATTTTTTTTAATTTTTTTTAAAAAAATTTCTTCTGCGCATGCCCAGAAGCCGAGCTTCCGGCACTGCGCATGCGCTGCCTTTCTACCCCACAGTGAGTCCAAGCAGGGGAGGATGGCTGAGGGAGTGCGTGAGATGCTGAAAGAACGGGCGGCAGGAGCTATCTCCATTCCCCTCCCTTCAGCAGTCCGAGAAGCCACGAACGTGCGGTGATGATCCCAGGCATTTTCGCACGTTCGAGGCTTCTCGAGCTGCTGAGGGGAGGGGGAACGGGCGGCAGGAGCCTAGGAGCCTAGAATGGGGAGAAGCATTCAGGCCAGATGGAGCCTCCTAGAAGAACTGCTGCCGCGGTCTTGCTGCTCCCGCTGCGGGGGGCTGCGTTGCGGGTGGGCAATGCCCCCCTGCTTCTCCGGCCGCTGCCAAGCTCCGGAGGCCCACGCCCACCCGGTCACATGGCTGGCAAGCCACACCCACAAAATAAGCCACGCCCACAGAGTGGTAGTAAAAAAATTAGGAACCCGCCTCTGCCATTGTCCACAACAGGTATAGATAGACAGACAGACTATAACAATCTATAGGTTGTTGGCAGAGGTAATCTGCAAGATGTGAAGATGTTGTGACGTTCATTATATTATGCTTATATGAAGGGGGAAACTTCATCCCATTTTGTGTCTCTTGTAGCACATAATCCTGATCTAAATGACATGTTTCACTTAAAAATAAGGACCTGGCTGCTTACTTGTGGCAGCAAAACTAATTATTATTCAATCTTGAGAATGCCTTGAACATTTAACAAATTGATTTGTGGATTAAATACCTTTATTAGGAAATTTGCTTTATTAGGAAAACAAAATACTTACACACTTGGAATCAGAATCAATCTTTATTATGGTCACAGACCAGCACAAAAGTTAAACATTAAAATAATTACATTCTCTAAAATTATTGGAAAATAACTAAGCAAAATAGTAAAATGAATAAGGATCTTTAATTCTTTAGGGTTTTTTTTCCTTTATCATCATTGCAGCAGCACAAAATTTTGCTACTGCACAAGTGGTGGCTGGATTTGAATCCTGAAGGAGATGGTTCACATATAAATTATCCAATCTTCCTAGAAGTCTCTCTAACAGAGGGAGAATATATGTTGATCTGATGTCCCTCTAGAACAGGGGTCCCCAAACTTGGCAACTTTAAGACTTGTGGACTTCAACTTCCAGAATTCTCCAGCTATGCTGGCTGGAGAATTCTGGAAGTTGAAGTCCACAAGTCTTAAAGTTGCCAAGTTTGAAGACCTCTGCTCTAGAACTTGCAGCGCAATAAGACATGTGAGATATCTTCAACTTCCCCATTGCCACATGTACACAATCGCTCAGCTATTGGGGGTTTTATCATACTCTGGTTTCTCTTCAGATCGTATAAATCAGTGATGGCAAACCTTTTTTTCCTCAGGTGCCAAAATAGTGCGCGCACGCGTTATCGCACGCTTGTGCGTGCCCACACCCATAATTCAAAGCCCCCCACTTGCCCCACTCCCCTGTGCATGAATGCATGACCCCCCCACTCCCCGACTTCCAGTGGGCCCAGTAAGCCCATTTTTTGCCCTCCCCAGGCTCCAGGGGCTTTCTTGGAACTTGGGGAGGGCGAAAATGCTCCCCCCTGCCACCTCGGAGGCCCTCCAGAGGCCAAAATCGTCGTCCCAGAGCCTCCACGCGAGCCAAAAATCAGCTGGCGTGCACGCACATGCGCGCTGGAGCTGAGCTAGGGCAACGGCTCGCGTGCCGGCAGATATGGCTCCGCGTGCCACCTGTGGCACCCGTGCCATAGGTTCGCCATCACTGGTATAAATCTTTTGCCTTACAAACTTAAAATAACAAACTTCCTGAGGGGAGACTCATATTATCAAGTTTGGGCAGATTATATTATTTTAATCCCAAAAGGTATTATTTGCCAGCTCTTCATGATATATGGAAAATAGCAACAACTTAATAATAATAAATAAAGGAAATAACAACAATAATAAAGGGAACATTAACAAAAGGTCCAAACTTTTTGTTAATGTTCCCTTTATTATTATTATTTTTAAAATAATGTTTTGTCTTTGTCTCTCTAGCCTTGTAATTGTTTTTGTTTGTTTGTTTTGTTAGTTTCTTCTTTGCATAAATCACTGCCTAATTGGAAAAAAAAATCCAAGTGACTGCTTAATTTTATAAGACAGTTTCATTGTGCAGTATAATTTCTGGTCTTAAGCGTTTGTTTAAAGACTGTATATGTGTTTTCGCAACAACACTGGTCATGTATCAAGTGTGGCACAAGGGTTTGTTTTACCGTGGGTGCATGCAGAGAAAGTACTATTTTCCACGCCACCAGTTGCTCTCTTTGGATCTTGTTTTTTCTCAAATCCCATGCTGTCAAAGCTCAACATTCTTCCTTTTGCAGTTACCTTACTCTTGCGTAGCTTGGAAAACCTCTCATACAGGTTTTGCACAAAACAGCAGATTGTTTTACAAGCAACCACCAAGGAATAGAATTCAAGCTGTGGACAGGAAAGATCTCTGAGGTTGTCAATCCTCTTGGGTAACCAGACAAGGAAACACAACTCGATGGGCTAAATCTCCTTTACTGGAAGGCTACATTAACAGAATCTTGCAAATTACCCGCCCTCCACTTTCTTCCTCTTGCTCCATTGGGGTGGGTCCTTCTTTAGTTTCTTTCTCCAACTGTTATGTCACTGGAGGCTCCTACCTCTCTTCTTGATTGTTTCCTAGCCAGCATCTCTTCTCCCCTCTTCTCGAGGTCACCCATGCATTCAGAGGTGGGTTGCTCCCGGTTTCGACCGGTTCTATAGAACCAGTAGTGGGAATTTCCCCCCGCTCGCCGAACCAGGAGCGATCGCCGGTTGGCCACGCCCCTAAACCAGCTCTATCTTGTTTTTGGCTTCTGCACACAAGCAGAAGCTCTTTTTTGCTTCTGAGCATATGCAGAAGCTTGGTTTTTGCCACTGTGCATGTGCGCGGGGCTGTGCGGCGCGGCCACGTGGTGCATAGTGCGCACACGCCCACGCGGCACAGGAGGAAGCGAACCGGCGGCGAGGTAAGTTAGAACCCACCCCTGCATGCATTCCATTGCACCCATAAACTTGAAACTTCTCTTACCTTGCCTGTGGTCAATTAAACATTGTTTCTTGCGGATTCTTGTCAGATATCTTTGGCTACAAGTGTATCTGGAGGCTTCTATTCCAGACAGAATGTCCTAGGCCCGTGATGGCATACGGAGCCATAGCGGAGGGCACACGAGCGTTGCCCACCGGCAAACCGGAAGTGCAGAAAAACGCACTTCCGGTTTGCCGGTGGGCTGTTTTTTGCACTCCAGAGGGTTCAGGGAAGCTTCCTAAAGTCCTGGAATGCAAAAAATGGCGAAACGGGCAAACCGGAAGTGCGTTTTCCGCACTTCTGGTTTGCCCATTTTGCCATTTTTTGCATTCCGGGGTTTCAGGAAGCTTCCCTGAACCCTCCGGAGTGCCAAAACTGGCAAACCGGAAGTGCGGAAAACACACATCCGGTTTGGTTGTTTTGCCGTTTTTTGCATTCCGGGGCTTCAGGAAGCTTCCCTGAACCCTCCAGAGTGCAAAAAACAGCCCAATGGCAAACTGGAAGTGCGTTTTTCCGCACTTCCGGTTTGCCCATTGTGCGCATGCGTGGGGGGGGCAATCGGCGTGGGCACGCGAACCAGAAAAGGTTCACCATCACTTTCCTAGGCATTATTATTATTTCTGGATGTTTTTGCAAACTGGATAGCTCCTGGAAGCAGGGCTCCTATGTAACATCTGTTCTTGGCTTGGCCTACCTTGCAGAATTGACAGCATCTTTCTCTTAGTTCCTAATTGGCTTCGAGGGCTATGAAGTATTAGATTGGAGGGTTATTGCCTCCCTTAGTTGCACGTAAACTCTGTGTTTGTTGGACTAGAACAGGGGTCTGCAACCCGCGGCTCTGGAGCCACATGTGGCTCTTTCATCCCTCTGCTGCGGCTCCCTGTCACTCAAAATAAGCGTCACAACTGCCAATGTGCGATATCCACCAGCACGCAATTTATTGAGGTTTTCGACCCATCTTTTTTTTCGGAGTTCAAAATGTTTTTGTTGCATGCAGAAATAAAAATTTGTTTTCTCTGTAGCAGTTCATTGATTTCATAAATGAAACACACTATAGTTTTTTTATACATAGCATAAAGGTAAAAAAAATAATATATGCAGTGCTATCTTCAGTTTAGATGTCAAAAGGGTTTTGTGACTCCCAGTGTTTTCTTTTCTGTGGGAGATGGGTCCAAATGGCTCTTTGAGTGTTTAAGATTGCCGACCCCTGGACTAGAAAACTCTGAATGTTGCATTTTTCAGGAGCTGGCAAGGACCACTTGATCTCTACTAATCTCAATTTAGAACATTTCTAGTAAAATTTATGATTCTAATCTTGCTTGGCAGATGTGGCATCATTTATTGATTGGGTTAGATTTCTGGGCCCTTTTCACTACCAAGATGGTATACATGAATCAAGCATATTAAAAGCCACGGATCTCATAGTAAAATTAAAGTATCATTAAAATGCTGTTTAAAATGGCACAAACTCAAATCAAACATGCCATAATTTGACTTTGTTAAAGGCCGGTTGAAAATAAACGTGCATTTTGCAAGCCTTTTGAAAGGCTAGCATGGAAGGGAGTCCTATGGGAAGTACCGTATTTTTCGGAGTATAAGACGCACCTTTTTCCTCCCTAAAAGTGGCTGAAAATTTGGGTGCGTCTTATACTTCGAATGTAGCTTTTTTTTTCCAGCCCTAACTAGGTGCTAACAGATCTTCCCAGCTCTTACCTTGCAGGCTTTTTCATTGTTACTCTCTCCAAAGAATGTTTTTCCAGCCCTAAGTCTTTGCAGAATTTTTTTTCATTGCTCTACTTGCTCCGAATAAGTTTTTTTCTAGCCCTAACCAGGTGCTAACGATCTTCCCAGCTCTTACTGGCTTGCAGGCTCTTTCATTGTTACTCTCAGAAGAAGGTTTTTTTAAGTCCTAACCAGGGAATAAAATAATGTGCTGAAGCTGACCAGACTAAGGATGCTAGCCAGATGAATACCTGGTAGGCAGATTGTTTTCCCCTATTTTCCTCCCCCAAAACTACAGTGCGTCTTATACTCCGAAAAATACGGTAAATGTAATATCAGTAATCCTATCATAGAGAAAGTTGAACCCCAAATAGTAGCCCAATAAATTGGCTAGTTATTATTATCAGCTATCATGGAGATGGCCCTTCCCAGGTGATCTAAGCAGATGACAGAAATCTTGCAGGAGAAGACATGCTCTTGAATATCCTGGGTTTTTTTTGTTCCTTTTCTACATTAGGTTCCTGAATCATAAAATTGTATTTCCTCATAAGGTTATCTAACAATCTAACAATGTATTGCTTATAATTTAAACCACCCTATTAAAAATGCTATTGCCACCTTCATTTCACATAGTTATGATTTATGATTGTATCTTATGATTTATGATCTATGACTTATCATTCTGTTGTTTGTATGTACACTGAGAGCTTATGCACCGGAGACAAATTCCAAACCAATCACACTTGGCCAATAAAGAATATTCCAATTCCAATAATATTCCTGTAATTTGAGTCCAACTAAGCAGTTAGGATGTTTCATGAATTTCACAAATGCCACAAGGTAATGAATCGATTATGCAAAGCAACGTGCTGTTTTCACTTGTCAATCTGAGCCATAGGTACGATATTGTCCACAGATTTTCATCCATGTTATTTAAAAGGTTGAAACCACTATTGAGAATGATTCACCTTTCACCTTTGAAATTTCTAGCCATGGAAATCTGTGCTGGCAGCACATGAGTTCTTTGCCAGGAGAACATGTCATGGTCAGGACCAGAGGTGGGATTCAGCAGGTTCTGACCAGTTCTGGAGAACCGGGAGCGGAAATTTTGAGTAGTTCGGAGAACCGGTAAATACCACCTCTGACTGGCCCCGCCCCCATCTATTCTCTGCCTCCCGAATCCCAGCTGATCAGGAGGAAATGGGGATTTTGCAGTAACCTTCCCCTGCCATGGCCACCAAGCCACGCCCACAAACCGGTAGTAAAAAAATGTGAATCCTACCACTGGGTCAGGACAACTGGAAATGTCAGACTTTAACTGAATGTCAAATACAATAAGCAAAAGATCTGACAGCCAGCTTCTAGTAGTGCCACCTGGTCTTGTTTAATACTACGTAGTAAACTCAGTCCTGATCACCAATGTTAAATCTGTCTGATACTGTCTAGCCAATCTTTGAGTTGGAGAATAGTTTGATACTGAGGTAAATTAGTAATGGAGCTTCCTGGGTGAGAACAGTGGCAACTCTTACCCTATCAGGATAGACTACTGTAATGTGCTGTACATGGGGCTATCTTTGAAGACTATTCAGAAAGTAGTTGGTACAGAATGTAGCTACACATATGCTGGTGGGTGAGAGCCACTTCAGTCATGTTGCATCTAGTTTGCAGGTTTGGGCCCTAGATATCTTCAGTAACACCTTTTGTAGGAGTTTTCAACCAGTTGGGGAAATGATATCTCCCCAGTTTGCAAGATATTACACTGGAGGCTTCAACTGTTGTGTTTCTCAGTTATGCCCCCTGCTCCCCATGCAATAGCCTCAGGTGAATTACTGGAATAAGCAGGAAAGAGCAAACATTACATTTGGCCTTGCTATTTCCCTGAAAAGGATATTTCAAAACCATTTAACTCAATGCCCGAATCAGTGTTTCTTGTTTGATTGACCTGGAAGCCTCATGCTCAGTTCTCTTTAGATTTCTCATAGGTGAAGTTGACAGTTTCTTTTCAAATCTCAGTTCTAAAAATGTATTCATGCCAAAGAAATCATATATATGCGTGTTCTGCAAAATAACTCTTTATTGTATGTAAAATAGCTGTCTCCAATCTAATGTGTTCCAAATGTGCTGAGACTTCATATCCCAGAAAGCCTTGCTGCTGAGGAATTCTGGGACTTTGAGTTTCAACAGGCACAAAAAATACTAGATTCCTTTAAGGCGGCTGATATATAGGTCTGTTTGGCCTACTGGTCTTCATAGCTTCCATTGCTTCATTAGCGCATGGCATTGCTAAATATTTTCAGGAATGGTTTCCAAATTGATAAAAGTTCTCGAAACCATTATGTAAGAAACCATCTGCAGACTTCTCCATTATCAACGAAGAAATCTCATTGAATCAAAGAAGTCTTCTAGAAAAAGAATCAGAATTCAACGTACATGTGGACAAGTTGCTTCTGAATTAGTTCCATTACTGGGATTCTTGTAAAGCCATTCATCTCAGTTAATCTCGCTAAAGAGAAATCTGTGTGCATCTTGCTTGGAAAAGAATCCCATTTGATTTTGGGCACTTGCTAAAGAGACTGACAAGCTTCTACCTGTCCCAGGTCACCAAGGAATATACGAGCCATACATTCCCATTTATAATATTTCAGAAACCGTGTTGGGAGAAGTTGACTGTTCTTTCGGCTGCAACAGGAAGGAAAGAACCGAACTGATGCGAGAAGGAGGCTGCATAATTATTTCTAGTTGATGTCCCTTAACTGTTTCAAAGCGTTACCTACAAAGCCTGATTCGTATCTGGATCTAATTGTCTGAAGAAGAACAAATGGAGAACATTGATAAGCAAGGGTCACTTTTGAATAAGATGTACAGTATTAAATTTGGAATGTTTTAATTCAGGGTAGGAGCAGGATGGGGATATGAAAATTATAACATGAAGAAAGTACTGGGAGAGATGGGCCTCTGTTGAAAGACCGGATGAACTAATACAATGTGTATTTACATGGTGGACTTTGCTACCCCATGAGGGAATAATGATGAGGCAATGACCCGCGCAATTCTAATGGAAGATTAACTAAAAGGAAATGTACCCCTATCTGCTAGATATGCCAGCTATCTTTACTCGCAGTATTGAGCAGCATTGAAAGATTTGAGGCAGTTTTCTTGTCTTAAAAGTTCCTTCAACTTTAAGGTGTGGGGCAAGAAATTCAGGGAACTGAAGTCTAAACACTGAAGACTTGACACAGCATTTGGTTAACTATGACAGGAAACACTGATCTACAAGGCAGCTAATTTTAATTAGTGACTTTATTTGGAAGCATGGAGTGTTAACGGGTGGGTTCCGGTTTTCTTCACTGCCGGTTAGCTCAGTGACGCACCACGCGGGTGCGAAAAATAGCTTCTGCGCATACGCAGAAGCAAAAAATGATGGCGCCGCCAAGAGAGCCGATTTGGGGGCGTGCCAGGCCTGGCTTGCTGCCGGTTCCAGCAACCCAGGCCGCCAAGTTACTACCGGAACTATAGAACGGGTCCGAACCGGGAGGAACCCACCTCTGAGTGTGAAGCAGCCTTAAAGTCCACCCGCTCAGTGCAGGATCCTTCCAAGCATCCCTTACATAGTTTAATTCTTCTCTGTGCAACTAAGTGGTTCTATTTGAATTAAATGGGAGGCAATAAAATAATGTGTGTGCATATTATTGATGTGAACAGCTAAGCCCACCCCGTTGGTAATCCCACTCTGGTTTATTCCTGCCCAGCTGTGGTCTTTATTGCTACTACTTTGCTTTGTTAGGCCAGAGAGTTAAATCCGCTCACCTCAAACGTTTCCTCTCCACCCCACTCCCCCTCTTCTGGTTTCTGTTTCTTGGTTGTGTGAAGCTTTGATGAACATTGCAACTATATTTAGATGAGTGGGTTATGCATGATTGGATCCACCTGTAGCAAACTGTGGAGCAAAGCACCCACATTATTGAGTCTCTGCTAATGCAGAAGAATTAGGAACAGATTGGTCAGACAACTGAAATGTACTGCAAATGTTTCTGGGTGATTAATTGGAAATAGGAAATAGTAGGAAAGTAGAGGTGCCTTGGCGCCAACATTTCTCCTCTGATTTCATAAAAGTCGGGTTTCTGATGAAATAAGACAATTTTGAAATCACTTTTACAGAAACAGGTTGATTACTTACTATCTGCAGTCTGTGGAATATGCAACTGGTAAAGCAAAATTCTGTGCAGAAGTTAATCCATATTTATTTATTTATTTATTTATTTATTTATTTATTTATTTATTTATTTATTTATTTATTTATTTATTTATTTATTTATTTATTTATTTATTTATTTAATGAGATTTATATACCGCCTCACAGTGCAAGCACTCTAAGCGGTTTACACCAGTAAGCAATGTATATTTATATTGCCCCCAACAATCTGGGTCCTCATTTTACCTACCTCGGAAGGATGGAAGGCTGAGTCAACCTTGAGCTGGTGAGATTTGAACCGCTGACCTGCGGATCAGTGTCAGCTAAAGTGGCCTGCAGTACCTGCCTCTAACCGCTGCGCCACCTCGGCTCTTTATTAAATATATCAGAGGCTCTGAAGCTTGGTGTAGAAATAATTTAGTCTGCTTCAATTTGTAATTTTATAATTGTGTTGGAGTACTGTAAACAAATGAAATTAAGGTTATTAGCAGAAGAGAGCCAGTTTGGAGTGGTGGTTAAGGTGCTGGCCTAGAAACTAGGAGATTGTGAGTTCTTGTCCCACTTTAGGCTTGAAAACTGGCTTGACTGACTTTGGGTCAGATACCTCAGAGGATTGTTGTGGAGAAAATAGAAGGAAGAAGGAATATTATTTATGTTCACCACCTTGAGTTACTGATGAAGTAATAAAGGTGGGATAAAAATCTAATGAACTTTCAGTTTATCAGAAATGAGTGATGGAAAGATGGATGGAAATTAAAGATTGCTTAATCTCACACAGGAATTCTTGGTATTTGGTATCGGTACAGGGGAACCACCAGTTTGTAGGGACTTCCATATTTCAAAGATCAGGAAGAAACCATAACCAAATAAAGTCACACTTTATTTGGTTATGAGAGTGTTTTGTAATTGATTGGATTAAGAAAGAGGACATGAATCCTATTGCATGATCCATCGTTTTCAAAGAAAGTCATTCAACTTCTGTTTGTTTTGTTAGAACAAATAGCCTGTTTTTCTTCTTTGCTCCTAGTGTACTTATCCTTTGTCCTTTTTTAATCTGCCCTTACAAAACATAGTCTCTCTCCCTCCCTCTCTATCTCTCTCCCCCTCCCTCTCTCCCCCCCCTCTCCCTCTCCCCCTCTCTCTCCCTCCCTCCCTCCCTCTCTCTCTCTCTCTCTCTCTCTCTCTCTCTCTCTGTGTGTGTGTGTTGTGTGTGTGTGTGTGTGTGTGTGTGTGTGTGTGAGAGAGGAGAGAGAGAGAGAGAGAGAGAGAGAGAGAGAGAGAGAGAGAGAGAGAGAGGATGTCAGTAGATCTAGAGAAGTATTTATCAGTGACTGAAAGTATTTTTGTTCTTTCTAACCCAATCGGAAGTTGGAAAGAAACATTGTGATGGCACTTGGCACTTTGTCCACTTTCCAATGGGCTCACTCTCTGAAAATGAAATAGAATGGGACCAAATGTGGTGTGTTGAGAGAAGCGGACAAAAGAAAGAAAGATTGTAAAAATGGTCTGGGTCGGCCTAGAGGTTGTGGAGGAAAAACACCTGAACATTTCCTTGGTTGCATGCCCACGGCAGTTAGAATACGCTCTGCTCTAGATATGTGAATGGGGACATAAAGATTTTAACGCCAAGTCACATGCCTAGAACAGAGCATATGCAGTCCATTTGTGCTTCCCAGTGCCCAGATTCACACAATTTCCCCTGCATCATGTGCTGCTTTGCAACACAGAAGAAAATACAGATTGCTCCTGATGGTAAAGATGTTGGCATCATACCTAAAAGAACATTCAAATGAAAGATACATATTGGAATGGAGTAGATGGACTGATTATATTCAAAAAAAGTATCAGATTAAGAAGATATATATATATAGTTTAATAATGCTATATGGTTAGAATTTTAGAATGGTTTAATAGATTTTAAATAATGTGGAGTTTTAAAAAATTAGAGGATTTTTTGAATTTATAATTTGTTAGTATATTTTAAGTTTATGGTTATTTGAAGATTATATCCTGTGTTCTTTCTGGGAAGTCGGGGGGAGTCGGAAGTCGGGGGGAGGGAGGGAGGGGGTTGGGGGGAAGGGGGGAGAAAAATTTAAAAAATGTCTGTACTTTGTACCAATAAAACTTTTTGAATAAAAAAAAGATGTTGGCAGCCATATTCTGTATGCTTTCCCTAGCCTTAATTCCTCCCCAAACATCTGGCAAGTTGCAAAAAAAATGCGCAGTTCATAAAATTCTGGTGACCTTGTTTGATTTAAAGGATTTACTAGGCCTTTGTGCATGCGCAGAAGGTTCATTGCCAGCCGCTTTCAAGCAGCAGCGACCGGGGAACCGGTTTGGGGGTGTGGCAAGCCGGCCATCACTACCGGTTCAGCGAAGGGGGCCAAATTTCTGCCACCGGCTCGCGCAAACCGGTCCGAACCGGTAGCAACCCACCACTGGTTTAGACCAATGTTTTTCCAGCTTGGCTACTTTAAGACATGTGGACTTCGATTTCCAGAATTCCTTAAGCCAGTCACACATCTTAAAGTGGTCAAGGTGGAGAAAACATTGGTTTAAACCTTAACCTGGCTGAATCATTTATTCAAGGTTTCCACTTCTCAGCCTTAACCCAGTGCTTCTCAATTATTTTCTGTTACGCCCCCCCCAGGAAGAAGTAAACATTTCGCGCCCCCCCCCCAACTCTCCGCCGGGACGATTGTTTGCAATATTCGGCATGTTTTCGGTGAAAAAACTCAAGCGGCTTATCAGCGCGATTGGGGTGTAATGTGTTTAAGTGACGCCTTAATTTATTTGGCTTCATGCTGTCCGCTGCCAACATTTTTAGACACAGTAAACATACCGGTCTTTCCTCGTCTCCCACCATAGTCACAGTGAAGCCAAGCGCTACATACGCTTCGTCATATTTCCTCGTCTTAGCTTTCGGGAGACTTATGTTTGTCTCATTATCTCCGTCTATCTCCTCCTTTCTTTTCATCCCTGTTAAATATTTTTTCATGGTGTCTCTTAAGGGTTTGTTATCTGCACTTCATATCTCCTGCTCTGTGCTGTGTGCTATTGTTCGGTGCAAAAAACCCTTACTCCCTGTGGCAAAAAAAAGCATGTTCCCCGGGGTCATGCGCCCCCCCGGCATCGCTCTGCGCCCCCCCCAGGGGGGCCCACCCCACTATTTGAGAAGCACTGCCTTAACCTAACCTCGCTAATTGTGAGAAGAAAAAAACTGGTTTTAGAGAAAGGACTGGAACGTATCTTATCACTACAGGCACTTCCAGTTTTCTTGCAGGATGGCTAAAATTAAATGATTAAAAGTACAGGATCAAATTACTCTTTGCTGATAACTCTATCACGGAAAAGGATGTCCATTTGGGAACCAACCCCATCACCCCAATCTATTTTTGGGTTAAAAATTCCATCCCTGACTCTGTTTGCAGCAAAGGAGGACATTTATTTTAGCCCATAGAATAAGCGTTTGTGGGAAAGGAAAGGTAAAAAGGGCTCTTTCAACTGTATTTCTTTTACACACACACACACACACACACACACACACACACACACACACACACACACCAAACAAACCAAACAAACTGAAGAAGAAATAGGAAATTCGAAACGTGGAATTAAAACCCTGCCATTAGCATAACATTTAATTTGACTCTTAATTATACCATGTATGTTCCATTGCTCTTTTTTAAAAAAAACAAAACTGCCTTTTTTCTGAGTGGAATAATTATGCCCTATAAAGTTAATTAAGTTCCTTCTTGATATCAGTTGCAACAGAGTGTGATATACGTACGTCTTGTCACTGCCTTCAGGGAAACGCTCAGCCTGTTGTAGGACAAATAATTGAGATTTCTGTCTGCTATCCATTACATTCCAATCAGGTTTTTTTAAGAAAAAAAAATCAGATATAATAAGAAACGAAATGACAGCCATATATTTTTATCTGGTTCAGTTCAGATCAGGAGATTTGCCCAGGGCTGATCAGGTCACCCTTGTGTCAATAATTGTGAAGCCACTTTCTTTGCTTAACCTTTGGGTTAAAGTTAGGCTTTCCAGTGGTGAAATCTACTTACCTTCCCTACCGATTCCGAAGTGCGTACTTTTTCACCCTCTGCACATGCGCAGAACGCTTTGTGCATGCGCAGAGTGTTTAAAAAATGGTGATGTCCGGGCGAGTGGGCGGAGCCTCGTGCTGCCACCGCTACCGGTTCTCTGAACCACCTGCAGCCGCCGCTACCAGTACGCCCGAACTGGGCCGAACCAGTAGCATTTCACCCCTGGGCTTTCCGCACTGAGGACATTTTGAATGTGGAAGCAGATCAGTTCTGGGTATGGTTGGTATGCTGAATTGATGAACAAAACCAGCCCCAAGTGCTTGGAAAGAAACTAAAAGCCACTCCCACCCACCCATCCCCAGAAATATGTCTACCGAACAAGCAAGAGTGGGAAACAGAGTTTGCTATGGACTTTGAAGGATTGCTCTACTTTGAACTCCAAAAAATAGCAGCAGGGTTGAAATCTGGGTCACTAGTAACCTGTCAGTTGGAGAGACAGCTTTTCATTGAAGTTCGTTGGTCATGCTGGAAGACTGAAATTCTCTTGCCCAGGTAGTCCATAATTGAACCTAAGATTTGCTGTTGCTAAGCAAGACCGTTGGTTAAGTAGGCTTTGCCCCATTTTGCGACCTTTCTTGGCACAGTGGTTAAGTGAACACTGCGGTTCAGGGGCGGGTTGCTTACTTACTGATAATGGTGCGCTGCACGCACATCTCCATGCTTTGTACGCGCTCTCGCTACGCGTGTGTGCCCCCTCGTGCAATTTCAGCATGATTTTGCTTCTGCGCATGTGCGGAAGTGAAATCTCGTGCGCGCGCACATCCCCTCACAAGATTTCGGCGAGATTTTGCATGCGCAGAAGCAAAAAAGCCGAAAAATTCTTTAAAAAGATGGCGACACACGCAACTGTCCAGTGAAGATGGCACCGGTGCAGTCACGTGCAAATTGCGTAATCGGCGGGTCCCTACCGGAGCTGCGCACTGGACCGCACCAGTAGGAACCTAACCCTGCTGCGGTTGTTGAGTTAGTAATATGGTTCTTAGGGAATCGGGCTTCCCCATTGACTTTGTTTGTCGTAAAAGGTCGTAAAAGGAGATCACGTGACCCTGGCATGGTGCAGCCATCCTAAATACAAGCCAGTTGCCAAGCATCCATATTTTGATCACACGAACATGGGGATGCTAGCTACAACAGCTGTTAAGCGTGAAAAATAGTCACAAGTCCTCTTTTATTTTTTAGTACCGTTGTAAATTTGGTCATTAAACAAATGGTTGTAAGTCAAGGATTCCACGACCGCTTCTGATGGTGGTTGGGCTCACTGTATCATGCAAGGAGAATGAATTACTTGATTGCTTTCTCGAACGGCCTCTGTGCTACCATTTCGATGCTTGGCTGAGATTTTCATCTTAATTTCCTTCTAAGCATTAAGAAATCAAGGCAGGTAGGAACCATGTAAAGAGCTTGCAAGTTTTGATTATAAAGTGTGCTGGTAAATAGTGTGTGTGTGTGTGTGTGTGTGTGTGTGTGAGAGAGAGAGAGAGAGAGAGAGAGAGAGAGGGAGGGAGGGAGGGAGGGAGGGAGGGAGAGAGAGAGAGAGGAGAGAGAGAGAGGGAGGGAGGGAGGGAGAGAGAGAGGAGAGAGAGAGAGGGAGGGAGGGAGGGAGGATAGCAGTAATAGCAGCAATAGGCTAACCTTGAGTGGCTTAAAAATTAGAACTTGAATGGGAGACCACCATGGAATATCAAATAATTTCCATACTGTTGCCAAGAAAACTAATGATTTGTCTGTGAAGTCAGCAGGTACTTGTACGAGCCTTTTCCTTTCTAAGTGGGTCTAGACAACACAGGATCCATTGGGTCAGTATTTCAGAAACACTTCCTTACCCAAACAGAAACAAACTGGCCACCTGTGGGCAAAAAAGCAGTAGAAGTGGGAGCGACGTTCGGCTTCCTGCCAGCTTCCCCATTGACTTTCCTTGTGGGAAGCTTGCAGGGAGCCTTCAAAATGACGATTGCACCTCGAAGCGGCTACAACTTCTCCAAATGTCAGTCCCACAGCAGTCGTGGCACCCAGATTTTGGTTATATTCTATAAGTTAACCCATTTGAGATGCGTGGATTCAAAAATTGTTGTCCTGTGAACACACAGTTTTTGCCCAATTGAAGGTCGCAAACCATCAAACAGACATTTTAGTAATACTCGACAGAAAAAAACATATATAACCCTTTCCTGGTGAAGAGCTGATAGGGAAGAGAACCTGGCCTAGAGGTTAAAACTGCTGCCTTACAAACAGACTGCCCAGGTTCAAATCCCACTAAGGGTATGGCTATCTGACGAGAGCAGAATAGCTCGAAATAGATCTATAATAGTCTCCCTTTATTTTCATTTATCAGCAAAAAATGTTATACACACACATATATGTGTGTGTGTGTGTGTGTATGTATGTATATATGTATATGTGTGTGTATATGTATGTATGTATGTATGTATGTATGTATGTATGTATGTATGTATGTATAGATAGATAGATAGATAGATAGATAGATAGATAGATAGATAGATAGATAGATAGATAGATAGATAGATAGATAGATAGATAGATAGATAGATATAGATACCAGCCTTGTTTTTAGCCAGTAGCCGTAGATAAGAAAGAATGATATGTGGACAAATGCATAAGAGTTCCAGATAGGCAATTTATTGTCATAGCTGAGGATCAGTCTGCTACCTGTTTCCGCATGGAAACACAATCATTGGCTTGTTACAGTTTGGACATTTCTCTCCAGCAATATCCTCTCTTCTGCTGGGCAATCATTTCCACTGAATTATTTATAAGGACATTCAGCATAAATTCCTTTTCTGGATCAAGCTGGCAGCTGTTCTCTGCAACTCTGTCCTGGTGGCCTCTCATTGTAAGCAGAGCACTTGCCTGTTGTTCCTAATTAGGACCCTCAGAGAAAATCTGAGTTTCTTCTTCTGAAAAGAACAGGTGGTCTCATCAGAGGCTTCAAGGTAGCCCTCCAAAGCAGGGGTCTCCAACCTTGGCAACTTTAAGACTTGTGGGCTTCAACTCCCAGAGTTCCTCAGCCAGCTTTGCTGACTGAGGAACTCTGGGAGTTGAAGTCCACAAGTATTACTGTTGCCAAGGTTGGAGACATCTGCTCCAAAGGATTCCCCTGCCCAAATATCGATGGAGGGAGGGAACTGGTTGCATAGCTTCTGCTGGAGCTCTAAAATCCAGCATTTTTCTCTCGGTGCTGAGAATGGAAGTGGAGTTCAGAAGACTGAGGTCTGAAAGGTAAAAGGAAAATATTGTTCTGACCCACTCCCCAAACACAACAAACCCTCTGAAGTCAACTCAAAGATTCCTTTATTAGGAGCACCAGCAGCCCCGGCAAAAAGTTTCTCTCACCGCAGACTAATAAGTCCGTCTGGCCAGAAGATGAAGAGTTGTCTGCCACATCTATACCTCTCCGCCCCCTGCCTTTTATCCCCAGAGCTAGGGTGGGGCTTCGCTAGCAGCGGTAGCTCTTCCTTCCCAAGGATCAGCCCACAGATTTCCACTGCTCTCCTCTCCTCTGCCTTCTGCACATCCGCACGTCAGGCACTGGACCCAGCTGTTCCTCCTCTTCCTCATCAGCCACCTCCAGACCTGGGGGCTGTTGATTCTCCATCTGAGGGCTGACGGACGGCTCAGGCTCTGCCTCTGTCTCTCTCTCTCTGCCAGCTCCATTCCCTCTCCCCCCTCGGAGCTCTCAGGTTGCCCTGATGCTGACCCTGACTCCCATGCCTTCTCCTCCTCTGATTCGGCTGCTGGAGGGGCCAGCGGCTGACAGGCCACAACAAAAATGTTTCTCCATTCTTGCCAGCAAAGTATCCTTTAAGGAAAATTCAAAATGTGGGTGTGGAGCAGATGGCTTCTGCAACATGCTGCTGAACTCTAGGCCCCACCTGGGCTTCCTTGGAAAGCATGAAGCAGAGTCTTAGTCCTGGCAAAACCTCTTTTATTTACACGACTGTTAATTCATTCACGGTCCGCAAGGCTTGGCAAACAGTCTTTCAGTGGAATATTTATCAACACAAACCTTATCTCACTTGGAACGCTGCCAGAGAACTAGTTTCCAAACTCAGGGCAAGGTAAAACTTGGCACAGAGCCTATTAGAGTCACAAATAGAACTTTCCACTCTTGAAACGAACGAATGAACTAATTGTTTCCTGCAAAAGCCCATGCCCCGTTCGCTCCTCTTTTATTTCCTATGGGAGGGGCCAATCATCTACAAAGTGTGGCTTTACTCCCAAGTCAACCCTGCTATCTTAGTTGTTTTTGTCTTCTGGCAGCTCTGCGCATGCGCACACTGGGAACAGGCTCCAGCTGTTCCTCTGCCTCGCTGATGTCTGACTCCAGAGACAGGTGATAACTACCAGATGGCCTTGGGCCCCTCTCTGCCTCTGATGCAGAGCCCTTGTCCGAGCCTTTCCCCAGACTCCAGGACTGGCCCATGTTCCTCCCTGCCTCCTTACTGTCCGAATCTACAACCTGCCTCAATTTTCTTTACGACATGTAGACCGTCTCTTTCTCTCTGACCTGTTCAGCACAATGCTTATGCTAAGCAACCTCAGCTCTGCCTAATTTTTTTTAATGAAAGCAAATTTTAATTCAGTGCTTTTTTTTAACCTAGCATCTATTGTCGACTTCATTTGCCTATGGTTCCTCTTTTATGTTACAATTTACTGGATGATTTGAAAAAAAAAAAGCAGAAAAGATGTTTGGGGCTTTTTTTTTTGCCCCTCCAAAATTTGACATATAAACTGTAATGATGGGCAGGATACCGCCTATGCAGGAGTAAAACTCTTATATAAATTCATCACCCTTTAACTGCTCCAGCAGATTGTCTTCATTTTAGTGCTGTAATTCACAGCAATCTTTGCCTTCGGTAGCCCATTTCCATCTCTCCAAATGTACAACAGACGTTCATATGAAAATTTAGTGTTTAATTACTTTTCTTTCTTTCTTTATTTTTATTTATTTATTTATTTTGTTTTGTTTTGTTTATAAATGAAAATAAAAAAAATAAAATTTTTTTTTTAAAAAGCTAAAAAAAAAAATAAATGAAATTTTAGTGTTATCTCCATCTACCCGTCTACTGTACACATTTCTGCTGTAAGAAATTGTTTATCTTTAATTAAGCAAGTGCAGGGCGTCTGTGTGGCCTGCTGCATCGTGCCAGCCTTGGCCTGAGTTCAAATCCTAGCTCTGTTATACAGTATATATTGACTTAAAGGCTTAAACAGTTACTATCTCTGCTTGTTAAATAAGGAGAAATGTTATCCAGCCTTGCAGAATGTTAGGTAAGAGGAAAGGAGAGAGAATTGAATGTTTTGCGAATAAGTAGTAAGTCCAACAGTGTTTCCTACTGCTGAATAATTGGTAGAATCTCTGCCTAAGACATCAGCGTTCTATCACTCCCTGTTAAAGTGCATAAGCTATTCCACTTTTGACAGAGTAACACAATAATAACACATTAACAGAGTTGGAAGAGACCTTGGAGGTCTTATAGTCCAACCCTCTGCTCAAGCAGGAGACCCTATATCCGTGATGGCGAACCTATGGCACGCTGCCACAGGCGGCACGCAGCGCCCTCTCTGTGGGCACACGAGCCGTCACCCCAGTTCAACTCTGCCACGCATGAATGGGGGTGGGGTGCGTGCAGGGGCCCACGTGTGCATGCACGGGGGGTGGGAGCATGCAGGGGACGGGCGTGTGCGTATGCAGGGGATGGGGCACATGCATGGGGGCTGTGCATGCATTGCATTTTGAGAGTTTAGGTACGCATGCGCATGCTTTGGGCACTCGGTCCGGAAAAGGTTAGCCATCACTGCCCTATATCATTTCAGAGAATTTTTTGTCCAATCTTTTCTTGGAAACGTCCAGTGATGAAGCACCCAAAATTCTGGAGGCAAGTCGTTCCACTGATTAATTCTTCTCACTGTCAGGAAATTTCTTAGATCTAGGTCGGTTCTCTCCTTGATTAGTTTCCATCCATTGATTTTTGTTCTGCCTCCAAAACAGTTTTGATCCTTACTGTCCCACAAATACTGTTTAAATGCTTCTTCAACATATTAAATTGAATATTCTACTCTGAACTCACAGCTACTGTTAGACAGGAAGGTGGCAGCTGTGTCTAAGGAGTGCTTGCCCATCTCTGGATGGTGTACCAGTTGCAGCACTCCTTGGAGATGGTAACTTATGCCCTTAATGCCACCCACTTGGTTTACTGCAGTGTGCTGCATAGAGGACACTCAGAAACTGCTATTGATCTGAAATACAATAGCTCATATTTTGATCAACCAGAATCACCCCAATTAAACGCATCAACAGTCACCGCATTGACCATCCATGTATATATTGTTGCAATTTAACATGCTGGCTTGGACTTGTGAAGCCCTTCGTGGCTTGGTACCTACTGTATATGGAACCTACAGAATCACACACATAAGGAGCGGGTTCCTAATTTTTTTACTACCGCTCCATGGGCGTGGCTTATTTTGTGGGTGTGGCTTGCCAGCCATGTCACCGGGTGGGCGTGGCTTCTCAGACTGCTGAAGGGAGGGAAACTGAGATAGGTCCTGCCGCCCATTCCCCCTCCCCTCAGCAGCTCAAGAAGCCTTAAACGTGCAAAAATGCCTAGGTTCATCACCGTGCATTTGTGGCTTCTCGGACTGCTGAAGGGAGGGGAATGGAGATAGGTCCTGCCGCCCGTTCTTTCAGCGTCTCATGCGCTCCCTCAGCCATCCTCCCCTGCTTGGACTCACTGTGGGGTAGGAAGGCAGCGCATGAGCAGTGCCGGAAACTCGGCTTCTGGGCATGCGCAGAAGAATTTTTTTTAAAAAAAAATGGCGGTGACACACCAGTGATGTCACCAGCAGGCCGCTACCGGTGCTATAGAGTGGACCGCACTGGTAGGAACCCACCACTGCACTCCATGCCTAGAAAAGACTCACCTGACAAAAGAAGATTTGCCAAAAGCTTCATTCATTTGCAGCGCAGGATGGATGGAGAAACAAAGAGAATGCGCTGCAGAATTGTTGCACGTGGCTTGTATTAAGAATGCTCATATAGAATAGACTTTGGAAGCTATATGCATGTGGCTTGCATATATGCACGTGGCTCATATATGCACGTGGCTTGTATTAAGAATGCTCATATAGAATAGACTTTGGAAGCTATATGCACGTGGCTTGCATATATGCACGTGGCTCATATATGCACGTGGCTTGTATTAAGAATGCTCATATAGAATAGACTTTGGAAGCTATATGCACATGGCTTGCATATATGCACGTGGCTCATATATGCACGTGGCTTGTATTAAGAATGCTCATATAGAATAGACTTTGGAAGCTATATGCACGTGGCTTGCATATATGCACGTGGCTCATATATGCACGTGGCTTGTATTAAGAATGCTCATGTAGAATAGACTTTGGAAGCTATATGCACGTGGCTTGCATATATGCACGTGGCTCATATATGCACGTGGCTTGTATTAAGAATGCTCATGTAGAATAGACTTTGGAAGCTATATGCACGTGGCTTGCATATATGCACGTGGCTCATATATGCACGTGGCTTGTATTAAGAATGCTCATGTAGAATAGACTTTGGAAGCTATATGCACGTGGCTTGCATATATGCACGTGGCTCATATATGCACGTGGCTTGTATTAAGAATGCTCATATAGAATAGACTTTGGAAGCTATATGCACGTGGCTTGCATATATGCACGTGGCTCATATATGCACGTGGCTTGTATTAAGAATGCTCATATAGAATAGACTTTGGAAGCTATATGCACGTGGCTTGCATATATGCACGTGGCTCATATATGCACGTGGCTTGTATTAAGAATGCTCATATAGAATAGACTTTGGAAGCTATATGCACGTGGCTTGCATATATGCACGTGGCTCATATATGCACGTGGCTTGTATTAAGAATGCTCATATAGAATAGACTTTGGAAGCTATATGCACGTGGCTTGCATATATGCACGTGGCTCATATATGCACGTGGCTTGTATTAAGAATGCTCATATAGAATAGACTTTGGAAGCTATGAAAGAAACAAGTTTGCACCTTAATCACACAAAGTAAGACTTTTTCAGCCTAATCCCCTACAGTGGTTGTTTCATTTTCTTTTTCTTTTTTAAGAAGTTGCCCACTTCTTAAAAACGATCAGCTTTTGCATTAAGAAATAATGGATTCATATTTCTCAAAAAAAGCCCCTTTAAACAGCTATTCTGCAAACGGATGAAGAAAAAGCTGAGTTTTGACAGCAATTAAAACTCAATTTGCAGTTCTTTGGTAGCTCTGTAGAACAAAACCCGTTGCTCAGGGAGCTGCCTACTCCATCTCCTTAATGATTACCTTTCTCTTTGATTAAAATAATCTAGAAGGTCTTCGGTGCATGTCTGTTCAAAAGTGTATTATTTCATCCCAGCTCTCTTTCCCCCTAATTCATAATTGCTGCTAAGAAATCTGTGGGATGCTTGAAAAATAAATGTCATTTTGATCTCTTGGAAACTGCCTGTCATCTTCCAGTAGGGTCTGTTGTGCTGCTTGCAGAATGAGTCGGTCTGAACTGGGAATGTTTTTATGGGTTTTTTAGAAAGTTCTCAAAGGTGGGTGATTGGAGAATAGAAAAGGGGGGGGTGGGATTTTCTGGGGGTCGTCTTAAGCAGGATTGCACACAGGTCATCACAAGGATAGGATTGGCAAAATCAGGTGAAGGGTTCAAAATAAAAAAAGATTGCATGCCGTCTGCCTCTGATGTTGAGATGACTCTAGAAAGAGTGCAGAGAAGAGCAGCGAAGATGATTAGGGGACTGGAGGCTAAAGCATATGAAGAACGGTTGCAGGAACTGGGTATGTCTAGTTTAATGAAAAGAAGGACTAGGGGAGACATGATAGCAGTGTTCCAATATCTCAGGGGTTGCCACAAAGAAGAGGGAGTCAAATTATTCTCCAAAGCACCTGAGGGCAGAACAAGAAGCAATGGGTGGAAACTAATTTATTTATTTATTTATTTGTGAGATTTATATACCGCCTCACAGTGCAAGCATTCTCTAAGTGGTTTACACCAGTAAGCAATGTATATTTATATTGCCCCCAACAATCTGGGTCCTCATTTTACCTACCTCGGAAGGATGGAAGGCTGAGTCAACCTTGAGCCGGTGAGATTTGAACCGCTGACCTGCGGATCAGTCAGCTAAAGTGGCCTGCAGTACTGCCTCTAACTGCTGCGCCACCTCGGCTCTTATCTTATCTAATCAAGGAGATAAGCAACTTAGAACTAAGGAGAAATTTCCTGACAGTCAGAACAATTAATCAGTGGAGCAACTTGCCTCCAGAGGTTGTAAATGCTCCAACACTGGATGTTTTTAAGAAGATGTTGGATAACCATTTGTCTGAAGTGGTGTAGGGTTTCCTGCCTAAGCAGGGGGTTGGACTAGAAGACCTCCAAGGTCCCCTCCCAACTCTGTTATTCTATTCTTCTATTCTATTCTAATTTCGATGGCCATCAAGATCGTGCCGTTGTAACCTGTTGCATTTTTACGTGCGTCACATGCTATGTGCGTAAAAAAGGGGTGGAGCCATGGTGGCACAATGGTTTATAATGCAGTATTGCTTACTGACTCTGCTCACTGCCAGCAGTTCAATCCTGACCAGTTCAAGGTTGACTCAGCCTTCCATCTTTCTGAGGTCGGTAAAATGAGGACCCAGATAGTTGGGGGCAATCTGCTGCTGACTCTGTAAACCGCTTAGAAAGGGCTTATGAAGCGGTATATAAGTCTAAGTGCTATTCCTATTGCTTCAGCTATGTGGTCCTGGTTGCCATCTTGACTCCCCACCCCACCCCTCATAGATGTCCCAGTCTTCTTTCCTACATACAGATAATCCTCGGCTTATGACTATAATTGAGCCTGACCACACTGGTTTTTACTATGTTTTTGGTAGTGGTCATTAAACAAACACAGCAGTTGTTACGCTAACCCATGGTTTGATTTTTGCCGAAAACCAGACATACATTCTGGTTTCCTATAAAATTGTCATACATTGCAGTCATGTGACTACAGGGCATTGCAAACAGCTAGAAACATGGGCCAGTTGCCAAGGGCCCATTACGTGATGGAGGAGCAAATTTGGAACTTCAAAACCAAGTTGTAAGTAACATTTCATGGGTCCATTGTAAGTTTCAATGGTAAGTTTCAAGCAACCGGTCGTAACTTGAGAACATCTGTGGGTGTATTGGAAAAGTCAATCAGTTCCAATTACTAATAGGATTAACTACAAACCCTAATTTGTAGAGGCAAAGGACCCTTAATACTGCATTTCCATGAGCCCTGGTGGCGCAGTGGTTACAATGCGATACTACAGGCAAACTCTGTCCACAGTCTGGAGTTCGATCCTGATGGGGTTTGAGGTTAATTCAGCCTTCCATCTTTCCGAGGCTGGTAAAATGAGGACTTAAATTGTCGGGGGCAATATGCTGTCATTTGTAAACCGCTTAGAGCAGGGGTCTCCAACCTTGGCAACTTTAAGACCTGTGGACTACAACTCCCAGAATTCTGGGAGTTGAAGTCCACAAGGCTTAAAGTTGCCAAGGTTGGAGACCCCTGGCTTAGAGAGTGCTGTAAAGCATTGTGAAGCGGTATATAAGTCTTGAGCGCTAGGTGCTATTTCCTTTCTGTTTTATGATAGCTTCCTGCAACAAAAACCTGACACTGCTTTTTCATCTTCGAAAGTCTGTTGCCGCTTGCATTCTCCCACATCGTTAGAAGACAGTGTTGCTGTAATGTTACGCAAATGAGCCACCTTTGGGATTCATGCTTAGCACAGAGCCTCTGATTTAAAGCCTTTCTAAAAACACAGTTTTTCCAAGTTTCTTTTCACTTGACCTCCGCAGTTAATGAAGAAGCCTGCTAAAGCGTATTCAGAGAGATTCTATTTTCTCAGATTCTGGGACGGAGAAGCAGGTGCGTAGTAAATTCAAGGGGTCTCCTGAGTATTGTTTCTAGTTTCACTCCTAATTTTTCTCTGTGACCTTGGATAACTGAAATTGCTTGCGAGCTAACATATCCTGTGTTGGCAAAGGAAGGAGCTGTGGTGGGGCTTAGTTTTAATAATTACGTTGAAATCTCTCATAAAGTCTGGATAACTCTAGATATTCTACATAGTTGGTGGGTTAGTTGGTGTTTCTCTTCTGCCAGCTCAAAGACATCCGGTGGTATAATGTGAGACCATTCTGCAAATATTACGGAGCAGAAGGACTAAAATCAGGGGTCCCCAAACTTGTCAACTTTAAGACTTGTGGACTTCAACTCCCAGAATTCTGGGAGTTGAAGTCCATAAGTCTTAAAGTTGATAAGTTTGAAGACTTCTGGCCTAAATACTGCAATCGCAAATTTTCTCAGTAATAAATGAGAATAGAATTAGAATAATGGAATGGAATGGAATGGAATGGAATGGAATGGAATGGAATGGAATGGAGTTGGAAGGGATCTTGGAGGTCTTCTAGTCCAACCCCTTTCAAGCAGGAAACCCTACACCACTTCAGAGTGACAAATGCTTATCCAGACCCTTCTTAAAAACTTCCAGTGTTGGAGCATTCACAACTTCTGGAGGCTAGTTGTTCCACTGGTTAATTGTTCTAACTGTCAAGAAATTTCTCCTTAGTTCTAAGTTGCTTCTCTCCTTGATTAGTTTGCACCCATTGCTATTAACTAAGAGGATACAAACGGTTTGCGGTCTTGAAAATCTTTACATTTTTAGAACAGAATTCTCCTTGGGAAGAGATCAGGGTGTGTGTGTGAGAGAGAGAATATAGCTCTGGGCATCTCAGTGGCCAAATGGTCAGGAGGGTTTTAAAAAAAAAGATATTTGGCTTATGAGATGAACATGGCAAAAAAAGTGGTAAAAAAAGATAAGATCAGGTGCAACTCTAATAAGCCGCCCTGAGTCCCTCGGGAGTTGGGCGCCATACAAGAATGACAAATAAATAAATAAATAAATAAATAAATAAATAAATAAATAAATAAATAAATAAATAAATAAATAAATAATAATAATAATAATAATAATAATAATAATAATAATAATAATAATAATAATAATAATTAATAATAATAATAAATAAATAAACAAACAAACAAACAAACAAACAAACTCACTTAACAACCTTCTTGCTTGCGATTGTTAAGTGAATCCTGTGGTTGCTGAGCAAATCTGGCTTCCCCTGTTGACTTTGCTTGTCAGAAGCCAGGTCACAAATGGCAATCACAGTACAACTGTTGGTTGCCAGGCACCTGGATTTTGGTCACGTGACCATGGGGGATGCTGCAGTGATTGCAAGAGGACCAGTCATAAGTGACTTTTCTCAGTGCCGTTGGAACTTCGGACAGTTGCAAAATGAATGGTTGTAAGCCGAGGACTACCCATATCAATCCTCACAATAAATGAACTTGTTTACGGAATGTGGAATAAACCCTGATCCAAACAATGTAATAAGAATTGAGCATTCTCAACAGCCATGAGATGCTCAGGGTTGGGGAGGGGGAGAAGAAAGAAGAGGAATAAAATGAGCGATCAGTACCACATGGCACCAATCGTTTTTGCAGAGAGGTTTAGATTACGGTTCTTCAAACTAGCAGGGTTCTTTCCGTGCAGAAATTCTGTCCATTTGGAGAATGACACGTGGGGGTGGGGAATAGATGCACTGCAGCATGCAAATTGTCCACTCCCGCTTGTGAAATTAATGCACAATTTCCATATGTCCAGGTTACACCTCTGTAGCTGTTTTGACAACGCCATTAGCATGACTAATGCACACCTCTGCTTTTAAGAGGTGGTAGGCGTTCTCTGCCAATGTGCATTCTTGAAACCCAGCACCCAGGGTGGCAAGTATGAACGGGGGACGTGAGCAGCCAAGTGTCAAATGCAAGCATTCCAAAAACCATTTCTAGATTATTTGCAAACATTTACAAAGCTGGGTTTTTTTTTGTTTCATATTTTTGTTTTGCCAGCAGCCCATTCCTTTCCGGAGCCAAAGATGCCGTTGCTGCCACCACCTAAGATTGGGCATGTGGCAGTTTCTTGGCTTTCCGAGGTTGCAGTATCGGGTTTTGGCAAGCAAAGCTGCAGGCTGGCCCAGAGCTTGCAAAGAAACAGTTGGTGCCCACAGTCTTGGAAAAGCTCCAGGTGCAAATGAAGTAAAACTGTTAATCTTGACTTCTGCCTTAGCTTCTTGATGGGGAAAATGTCCTGTCGGATCTCCTGCATCTTGTCCATAAGATGGATCGATGAAAGGTTAACGTCTCCTTTGAGTGAAGTTCGCTTGTTATAATGGCATAGATGTCCCCATCTCCTTTTATTTATGGAGGTCACTCTCCGTTGCGTTTTGGGGCGGGATCAGTGGTGGGTTCCTACCGGTGTGGTCCACTCTATCACACCGGTAGTGGCGGGCTGGTGACGTCACGAAGAGGCTACTGACCCGGTGCGGTCGGTTGCCGGTCCCTAGGAGCCGCCACCTTTTTTCCAGAATTTCTGGATGATTTTTTGCTTCCGCGCATGCGCGGAAGCAAAATCACGCAAGGGGGCGCGTAGCACGTGTGCGTGAAATGTGGTGATGCGCGTGCAGCGCACTGGTAGCAAGGTAAGAGAGCTTTTGTACGTGCTTCCCACTGTGTTTCCCAGTCCTGATTGGTCTCCAAGCCAAATACGGTAGTAATCTGGTTGAATTCAGCTGAGTTTTCAAAGACCCCTGAAGATTTATATATTTATTTATTTATTTTTGTCAAGTACGTATTGGTAATATACATAGATATAACATTGTTTATATACAGTACATAAGATGGGTACTGATAAGAGGGAACATTAGGACAGGGACGGTAGGCACGCTGGTGTGCTTATGTCTGATTGCCGCTGAGTGAGGTTGATAAAGAGTACGTAATAGTATTAGCAATAGAAATAGCAATAGCACTTAGACTTATATACCGCTTCATAGTGCTTTACAGCCCTCTCCAAATGGTTTACAGAGCCAGCATATTGCCCCCAACAATCTGGGCCCTCATTTTACCCACCTCAGAAGGATGGAAGGCTGAGTCAACCTTGAGCCTGGTGAGATTTGAACAGCTGAACTGCTGAACTAGCAGTCAGCTGGAGTAGCCTGCAGTGCTGCATTTAACCACTGCACCACCTCGGCTCTTATTCTTAGTATTAATTGCATTGGTGATCTTGGTGATCTCAAGACCCCTCAGATGAGAGATCCTGTAATAAGTCTAGCATTTGAAGACAAAGAACAATTTTATTTTTCCTGTCATTCTGTTGCTTTTAGTACAGGAATCAAAATAACAATTCCAAGTATTTGGAAGGTTTAATTTGAAAAGGTCAATAGACTGGATAGTGTCTAGACTTCTACCACATACGGCTAACCATGTGGGAGGGAGACAATTATTAGGGTTGTTCTGACCTTATTGTTTTGTGCCCACCAAAGGCTTCCGTCAGAACTCATTAGATTTAAATAAGTAGTTAATAGGAATAATCTAAAATGAAATTCTAAGCAAGTGCTGGAAGGTTGGCATCTGAATTGTCATGTCTCATTGCATCCTTTGGGTTCGTTGCTTCCCTCCTGGGTTGATTGGTTCATGATTTGCCTTGGATATGTTTATCAACCTTGGTTTTATAAAAGCCTGATTGTGTAACCACAATCACAAGAGCCACGGTGGTTAGAATGCAGTACTGCAGGCTACTTCTGCTGACTGCCGGCTGACTGCAATTTGGCAGTTCGAATCTCACCAGGCTCAAGGTTGACTCAGCCTTCCATCCTTCCGAGGTGGGTAAAAATGAGGACCCAGATTGTTGGGGGGGCAATCTGCTGACTCTGTAAACCGCTTAGAGAGGGCTGTAAAGCACTGTGAAGCGGTATATAAGTCTACATTCTATTGCTATCTGGGGAAGGGGCAGTTTTCTGTTGCCGCTGAAGAATTACTGTCTAGTTTTTGAATTTCCAAGAACTCTTCATCGGACTAGATCAGGGGTCTCCGAACCTGGCAACGTTAAGACTTGTCGACTTCAACTCCCAGAATTCCTCAGCCAGCATTTATTAAGACCTTCATTTTGTAAGGTTGGGAATATAACAGGCTGTGAGCTTGTAAACCTTTGTTAACATGGTTTGTGTCGCTGTAAGTCTGTCTTGATGCCTGACGACTGCTTGACCTAGTGCTTGTTATTTTCTTGACAAAGTTTTTGAAAGTGGGTTGCCATTGCCTCCTTCTTAGGGCTGAGAGAGAGTAACTGGCCGGCCCACAGTCATCTAACTGGCTTTGTGTTTGTGGTAGTACTAGCACTCACAGTCTGCCAGCTTCAAACTGGCTTCTCCTTATTAGCAATCAGCTTTGCATATGATGTGGACTCAAATTTCAATTGAATTCATAATGATTAATTTTCATCTTATCTAAGACTGATTCCTCTTTATCTTTACAAAAGGAAAGATCCACTTTTAAATGTAAGTAGATGGTATCTGGTGCCAGAACTCAAATTTTAGAGAACAGCCTTTTTAATTTACACTTTATAATAACCTTATCATAATTGCACCAAATTCTGGTCAGCGAACCGTAATAAAGTTAAAATGAGAAATGCCAAGTATAGCTACTAACCTTTATTAGTCCCCCCGGGAGTTGGGCGGCATACAAATCTATTTAAATAAATAAATAAATAAATATTTGTGGGAGTACTGAGGAAAGTTGGAGAGTTTGATCAGGGGTCTCCCAAGTTTAAACTTCAAGACTTGTGGACTTCAGCTCCCAAAATTCCCCAGTCATCATGGTTGGCTGAGGATTTCTGGGAGTTGAAGTCCACAACAGGGGTGGGTTCTAGCTTAACTCACTGCCGGTTCGCTTCCTGACACGCCCCGCATGCGCAGTGCTAAAACCCCAGCTTCTGCGCGTGCGCAGAAGCAAAAACCAAGATGATGGCGCCGAGAGAGCTGGTTCAGCGAGCGGGGGGGGGGGGAATTCCCGCTACTGCTTCTATAGAACCGGCCCAAACCGGCAGGAACCCACCTCTGGTCCACATGTCTTAAAGTTGCCAACTTTGGAGACCCCTGGTCTAGTGGCTAAGGCACCTGCTAGAAACCAGGAGACCAAGTCATCAATTATGCTATTAACTAAGAGAAATGGTACAAGAGAAGAAAAGGATGAGCAGCAGCAAGGTGGATTGAGTCAGGTACAGTAGTCACAAGACCTGAAGGACCAGGTTAGAAGGCAGATTGTCATGGAGAATGTCTCTATGTGGTTGCTAAGCATCAAAAACGATTGATGGCACTTAATCATGCGATGAAAGGAGCTCTTGGCTAATTTAGATGTTAGGTTCTACAAGAGGGATTTTCGGACTGCATTCTGTAGAATTCTGGGGTTTCATGAGAACATGATAGGGTTTCATGACCGACTAAGGGGGGAAAATAGCTCACTTGGATGCAGCCAAGGGTATCCATAGCAATTTTTCTAAGGAGAAACAATCACATTCCAGTTACTCAACATTGGTTTGGTTAAAACATTAACTTCCCTCCTCATTGTGAAATTCAGCTTTCAATTTTTGTACATTGGAAACACTACTGTTGCATTTATTAAAAATAAAGTTAACATTTTACTTTTTGTATAAGTGGAGGAACCTTTGGGGACCAAATTGGGGGACGTTTATTTGTTTGAAGTTCAAATAAGTTTAATATGTACAGTACATTTGCTTCTATAGATTACAGCAAGCACAGCTCTTAATTTTTCAGCCAATTTTCTGGCAGGATAGCTTTGCCTCTTGATAAGACATTCCAGGATTTTTCTGTTCTTTTTAACAAACAAGTTCCACAGCCAGAACCAGTTTGAAAGTCCTGTTTTGCAGGATTTGCCAGAAACAAGCCCGTTTTCTCTGCCACTGTTTTTCTTCTCCATCATAACTTCCTAGAGTTTTTTGGGAGAGAGTAAAAGTGTAGAACAAACTACAATCTTATTCAACATGTAACTCAATCACTGTAGCGGTGTTTTTCAAACATGGCAACTTTAAGATGTGTGGACGTCAATTCCAAGAATTTCTTAGCAATTTTAAGATGTGCGTTGGCAGTGGGTTTTTTTTCTTTTCAATTTATGGTAGTGTTTTCCAATTTTAGCAACGTTAAGATGTGTGGACTTCAACTTCCAGAATTCCGTAGTTAGCCAACTATGGCTGGCTGGGGAATTCTGGGAATTGAAGACAACACATCTTAAAGTTACCAAGATTGGAAAACACTGCACTTACAGGTATCCATACATTTTTCAAGAAATGTTGCAATGTGGGGTTTTTTTTTTTTGCAGGACTTAATTGCAGAAGACCTTCCGTCTTCCTAGAATGGAAGAATTAATTTACTCAGAATAATTAGATGGTTCTGTTGGAACCCTGTTACTGGGGAGAATATAATGTTGAATAACAACCCACTTTGGGGCAAAAATTCCCAAGAATTCACCCTACTTTTTATACATTTGGAAGATTAGGACACAAGCACTGCCAACAGCGCTGTTTCTAATTTGCGATATAGAATCCTTCCCATCCATAGATAAAGCTATCTTTTCCAACTCATTTGCCCCATTTATTTATTAATAATATATTAATAATTATAAATAGCATGTGTAGCAGGGAACACAAACTGTTTGGCGGCTTGCCAAAGAAAACAGAAAGCCTCCTTCCTTTGGTTGCCTGAACATTACAATAACGTATTTGTTTTGCTAGCAACAACAGTGTTTAAAGTAAACAGATTTCTGTATATGTCTGGTATTCAACGATAAATAAATATTGGAACTGTATTTATACTTTGGGCCAAGATTCGTAGGGGTTTTTTTTTCTTTTGGATTCTACGTCAACCTTCTTTGGGAAGGATAAATGAGTATATAGAAGTTGAAGTTAAAGATTAGGGCTGTTTCCTGTCCAGATATTTCGTATGCACAGAATCTCATTTTTCAAAACGAATGAATTTAGCAGAGACTTAAGCCGAAGTCTGCACTTGTGGAAAACAAGCAGCTTGGTATCAAACTTCTTGTCCTTATGGCAGAGGAGCTTGTTGGTTTCAGTTCTTTGCACACTTAGGGATTTTTATGTGGTTGTGCCCAGTTCTGCAACTTGCCCAGAATGTCTTGCCCAGGGGTGGGTTCTACTTACCTTCCCTACCGGTTCGGGGTCGCTCCCGGGTTAAACTTGTCTGTGCATGCGCAGGAGGCTTTGCGCATGCCGCAGAGCGTTATTTTTGCATAAATTTGGCTCCGGTGGACTTATTTCAATCTGGAGGACCAGTTCGGGAGCATGTCCAGCTGGCCATTGCTGCCGGTTCGGCGAGCGGGGGAAAATTCCCACTACTGGTTCTATAGAACCGGCCCGAACCGGCAGGAACCCACCTCTGGTCTTTCCTTGTGAAGCACACGTTATCCTCTGTTACCTGCTTCTACTTCTACTGAAAGTATTTTATTGTGGAATTATTATTCTACTCATGTTTCCTACATATAGAGTATGGGGTTTTTTTTTTCACGGTTAAGTTCCAACTGCTGCAACGTGACCTTGGTTAGCTGATTTATATTGTTGTTTTTACAAAAATATGATTTTTAAATGTCATAATCTCTGAATCAACCTTCTTTGCTAGAAAGTTAAGATATGTTTGGGGGGGGGAACCACAGCCCCATTTCTATTTCCAGAAAGAAATGAATTAGTATTTTTTTTGTCCTTCCAATTTTCTTAAGACAAAACTGGAGTTTAATTCTGTGCAACTTTGCTTGGGAAAGCAAAGTTCATTTAATTTTGCAGGGTCTGTTTGGGGTAAACATAAGATAGCAATCTACTGCTCAGCTGTGAAATTCAAATAACTTTAATATAATTAAAGATGTGTTATTATAGGGTTGAGAAAAAATGTATGTCTTAATACAAAAGGTTATAGGCCTATACCAAGTATGTTAAAAATGGCATTTTTAGCCACTAAGAAATATGTTCCCTATCAATGTTTTCTCTCTCTCTCTTCTATTTATAGTTAAATTGTAATATACAAGAGAAGTAATTATGATATTTCCATAGCATATGTTATCTATATCTAGATGCACAGTATAAATATACACAAACATCTTAGAAGTAATTATATACAGATAATTGTTGACTTACAATTATAAATGAGCCCAGAATTATGGTTATAAATCATGATGGTCATTAAGTAAGTCACCTCATGACCACGCCCAATTTAATATCTTTTTTTGCTCAAGTCATTAAATGAGTCAATTTTCCTCCATGGGTGATTTTTGCCAGAAATGGCAAAAAAATGCTATAACTCACACAATTGCATGACTACAATCACATGACCATGGAGGGGTGAATCTGTCAAAATTCATATGGTCGCTAAGTGTCTTCTCCTTAAGTGAGAACTAGCTTTATATTAATTTAACTTGAGATAAGTTTATATTTACTATTTTGGAACACTCATATTCATTGGATCTAAGTACCTATTCCATGGAAATAAGAAAAGTCTTCAGCGATAGAAAGATAATTTATTTATTTATTTATTTATTTATTTATTTATTTATTTATTTATTTATTTATTTATTTATTTATTATTTATTTGGTCCAGTTTATATGCCACCCCATTCAACATGGACTCTGGGCGGCTCAAAATTATTTATTGAATTGAAGATCTGATGTGATGTGCTACTTCAGAAGGATTTGTTTGTAGATGTAGATTTTCTATGGACAATTACGATGAAAGATGGTAAAACCCTTCATTGGAACTACCATTATATAAACCTTTGTACACGTACACTGTCATGGCCCTATCAGAGCCTGAGTCCGCGGAGGAGGACGAGCCGGAGCTGGGGCCGATGGAGGTCGAAGATGCAGCCCCGGATCCCTCAGGCTTGGGACAGCTTGCCAGCAGGGAGGAATGGGGGCAAGACGACTGAGAGAGGGGGGAAAGAGAGGGCAGGCAGTGGAAATGAGCGAAGGAGCTCATGCGACAAGCAAGGACACACCCTCCTGTTCCTCGAACACGGAGAGTGGAGAGGATGCAGGAACAGCGCAGGCTGACCCGGACAATTCGGGAGGAGAGCGCCCCGCCCATCTTCACAAGGCACACCTGGGGACTGAGACTTAAGGAAACGCTGTGGGGGGGGTCGCTTGTCGGGAACAAGTGCTGAATTCGTGGAGTTTTGTGTGCCATTGCCGACGTCTGGAGTTTGCTGGACTTCTTGCCTTATCATTGCCTTGTTCCTTTGCTTCGTGGACTCATTGCTTTGTTCCTTTGCTTTGTTGGACTTCTTGCCTTGTGCTAACAGCGTTTTGCTGGACTACTCGCAGCCAGAGGCTGCTGTCTGTGTGTGTGAGCGCTTTGCTTTGCCATAAACGTGGGAGCGTTTGGGGGAAAGTTGGAGCAATAAAGGGGAGTTTGAATTACCAGCTGGCTGTGTTGCCTCCGTGCCTTGCCCCGGGTCATCACATACACATATGTATGAGAAGTCCATATAGGTAGGAAGATAGTTGTATTGCTTTCTCATTTCTCTCTTTTTTCTTTTACTTTTTTCTTCTTCGTTCTGCTTTGCTAAATAAAAGCAAAACCTTTTATTTTTAAAAAAAATGAATATAACCTATTCGAATCCACACAACTATATTTCAGGATCTAACTGTTGACCCCGCTTCAAACATAAATAGCGTCCTTACGTCCAGCTGCTTCCATTCATAGGTTACAAAACCACTTGAGTTCTGCTATCCATTTTCCTAAGCGATTAGCTGTTTGCTGCCAAATCACAGCTAAAAACATATGTGGTAGCAGGTTGGTTGAGGTTTTTTCTGGCTGGCTTCTTGTACTTTTGGTTCCTTGTTTCTGTATCTCTGGCACATGTGCCATGTTCCCCACTGTGAGATCTGCAAAACTCATTTAAGGACTCCTTAGTGGAAGAAGCGTTGCTACTTTTAGGATTTGGTCAGGCAGGGGTGAAATCCAGCAGGTTCTGACAGGTTCTGGAGAATCGGTATCGGAAATTTTGAGTAGTTCGGAGAACCAGCAAATACCACCTCTGGATGGCCCCAGAGTGGGGAGGGAATGGAGATTTTGCAATATCCTTCCCCCAGGAGTGTGGTGGGAATGGGGATTTTGCAGTATCCTTCCCCCAGGAGTGGGGAGGGAATGGAGATTTTGCAGTATCCTTCCCCCAGGAGTGGGGAGGGAATGGAGATTTTGCAGTATCCTTCCCCTGCCATGCCCACCAGCCACACCACACACACCAAGCCACACCCACAGAACCGGTAATTAAAAAAATTGGATTTCACCACTGGCCAGGTGCTTTAATGTTCAACGGTTCGTTCCATTTCCCCCAATACAGGGAGTCCTCGACTTAACAATCGTTTGTTTAGTGACCATTCAAAGTTACAACGGCACCGGGAAATGTGATTTATGACTGTTTTTCAGTTACGACTGTTGCAGCATCCCCACGGTCACGTGATCAAAATTCAGACACTTGGCAACTGGCATGTATTTATGACGGTTGCCGTGTCCCCGGGTTATGTGATCAGCTGTTGCAACCTTCTCACAAGTGAAGTTATAACGGGGGGAAGCTGGATTCTCTTAACAATTTCAGTGTTTCAATTAACAACCATGGCAAAAAGGTTGTAAAATCAGGTGTGACTCACGTAACAACCACCTTGCTTAGCAACAGAACTTCTGTTACTAATTGTGTTGTAAGTCAAGGACTACCTATGTATATCATTTCAGGGAAGAATCCACACAAGGGCTATTAGTTAATGGAAAGACTAGCTGTTGTGTGACTGAATTTAAATCTCTCCTGTTTTTGTATTATTTTATCGTTAAAAGGTTAGGTGCTAATGTATCTGTTTGGAAACCGTTAACAGCTGCCATATGAATGAATTACTCGACATCCTGTTGGGATCTATCGGATGTATTATAATCTTTAATTATGAAAAGCATAATTACTTTAGAATGGATTATTTATGTTGCTGTCCGTTTTGCTGTGTTGCCTAGTAACCTGTTTGGGTGTGTGAGATTTGTGTTCCACTCTCTGCAGGCTTTCAAATTAAGAAAGAGTAAGAAGTCCGTGGCTGTTTAGTACCTGCTTGGCTAAGCAAAATCTTTTAGCCAAGTGCCTCTTAAAAGATGGGGGGGGGGAACCCCCAGACAGCTTGAGACAGTCCTGACAATTGTGCTGCAAAGCACAAAGGCTTTCGTAGTTTTAGGTCCTTTCTCCAACATTTTCTAGGTACAGGTGGGCCTTTACTTGCAACCATTCTAGATGCAGGCAGACCTTGACTTACAACCAAATTTTCTGACAGTTGGAACAATTAATCACTGGAACGACTTCCCTCCAAAAGTTGTGAATGCTCCAAGGTTGGAAGTTTTTAAGAAGAGATTGGATAACCATTTGTCTGAAGTGGTGTAGGGTTTCCTGCCTGAGCAAGGGGTTGGACTAGAAGACCTCCAAGGTCCCCTTCCAGCTTTATCCTATCCTATCCTATCCTATCCTATCCTATCCTATCCTATCCTATCCTATCCTATCCTATCCTATCCTATCCTATCCTATTCTATTCTATTCTATTCTTCTCCTATTCTATTCTATTCTATTCTATTCTATTCTATTCTATTCTATTCTATTCTATTCTATTCTATTCTATTCTATTCTATTCTATTCTATTCTATTCTATTCTATTCTATTCTTCTCCTGTTCTATTCTATTCTATTCTATTCTATTCTATTCTATTCTATTCTATTCTATTCTATTCTATTCTATTCTATTCCTAGACCATTCAAAGTTAAAACAGCACCGAAAAAAGTGAATCATGACCAGTCTTTACCCTTACGACCATTAGAGCATCCCCATGGTTATTTAATTTAATTTAATTTAATAGATTTGTATGCCGCCCAACTCCCGGGGGACTCTTATGTGTGATCAACTCAGATGCTTGGCCAACAGCAAGTAGTTATGTTGGTTGCAGTGTCCCGGGGTCATGTGATGACCATTTGCAACCTTCCCAGTCAGCTTCTGATAAAGTAAATCGAGGAAGCCAGATTTACTTAATGACTGTGTGTTTCGCTTAACAGCATGGCAAAAAAGTCCTAAAACAAGGCACGACTCACTCCAACAACCACCTTGCTGAGAAATATTGATCCCAATCGTGGTTGAAAGTTGAGAATTAGCAGTATGTGCCTAGATGTTTAGTACCTTTTAGCTATAAGCCCAGGTTTTTTTCCATCATGCAAATGCTGCTGGTTACAAGTATGTCAATAGACAGGGCTAAAACAGATTCTTATTTAGTAAAGAATATAGTTATAGGGGCCCCAGAAAGGAAGGAAAAAGATGTTAAAATACAAAACATCCAGAATGAAAAACCTATTCACGGGAAAGAGCTAAGCGTATCGTTTGCTGAGATAGGCAGCTATAGAAATCAAATAAATAAATACATATCTACAGTATATTGTGATTTTCCCCATCTTACAGAGATTGTTGTTTAAAAGTATATTAATTGACCAGGCTAAATTAGAGTTGACAAACATCTAGAGTTGATGTTTGAAGAGGATAACACTTCAGGTAAGTTTCAGGTTAGCTGGAAACTCTGCAGGGTATAATCCCGACACATCTAAACAACAAGAAGTTAGGTAAGGCTGTTTACAGAAACTGTGGAATTTAACAGATCAGGGTTTTTTTCCCCCCTGAGACTTCTGCGTTGCAGATGATGAATGAATTTCTACCTGGCAGTCTGAACATATGGATGGATGTAACTTAATTCACACATTAGGCTAAACTGAAATGTGCTTTGACCTTTTGGGCTTCACGTGTTTTGTTGATGCTGCTATTGAAGTTAGCAAAATATGGTATGTGATTTCCTGTCAATGCCTTTGAGTAAATGTCAATGCCTGCTACTGCCTGGTCAGGTCTCTGCGGTTTTCTTGGCAAGATTTTAAAAAATGGTGGGCAATTGCCTGCTTCTTCCTAGGGCTGACAGAGGGTGACTGACCCAAGATCAGTTTCATATCCAAAGCAAGATTCGAATTCACGGTCTCCTGGTTTTCTAGCCTGACATATTAGCCACTACACTGAGAGTCAGTTTGGTCTAGGGCAGTGATGGCGAACCTATGGCAGGTGTGCCACAGGTGGCATGCAGGGCCATATCTGAGGGCACGTGAGGTGTTGCCCTATGTCAGCTCCAACGCGCATGCGCATGCCAGCAAGCTGATTTTCGGCCTTCTTTTTGGCCGTTTTCGCTCTCCCTATACTTCAGGAAAGCCTCCTGAACCCTGGGGATGGCGAAAAATGGCCCAACGGGCCAACCGGAAGTTCATTTCCAAACTTCTGGTTGGGCCACTTTTTGCTCTCCCGAGGCTTCAGGAGGCTTTCCTGAACCCTGGGAAGAGCGAAAAAAACAGCCCAACAGGCCTACCGGAAGTCTGGAGGCTTCAGTGAGGCCTGTGTGCATGCGCGGGGGGGCAGCAGGGGGGTTGTGCACATGCAATGGGGGGCATTGCATTATGGGTGTGGGCACACACATGCACGCCATCGCACACGCGGGCACTCTTGACATCCGAGCCAAAAAAGGTTCACAATCACTGGTCTAGGGATGAAGGCACTAGGCTATAAAGTTGAAGACTGTGAGTTCAAGTCCCGCCATAACCATGAAAGCCAACTGAATCACTTTGAGTCAGTCCCCCTCTCTCAGCCCAGTCCACTTCACAGAGTTATTGTGGGGAAAATAGGAGGAGGAAGGTGTGTTAGATATGTTTGCTGCCTTGTGTTATTTGTAAAACAAATAATAAATAAATACAGGTAGTTCTCAACTTACAACCACAATTGAGCCCACAATTATTGGTGTTAAGTGAGACATTTGTTAGGTGAGTTTTGCCCCAGTTTACGATTTTTCTTGCCGCATTGGTTAAGTGAATCACTGCAGTTGCTAAGTTAGTAACCTGGTTCTTAAGTGAATCTGGCTTCCTTGTTGACTTTGCTTGTGAGAAGGTCGCAAAAGGGAATCACGTGACCCTGGGACACAGCAACAGTCATAAATATGAACCAGTTGCCAACCATCTGAATTTTAATCACGTGATCATGGGGACTCTGCAAAAGTCGTAACTGTGAAAAACGGTCGTAAGTCACATTTTTCAGTGTCATTGTAACTTTGAATGGTCACTAAACAAACTGTTGTAAGTCGAGGACTACCTGTACTGTAAATAACACTAAACTGCCTCTCTTATGGCTGATAAAGGCTGATTAATTAGCCCTTGTTCAAAAACCACAATCAAACAACGTACACCAGGGGTGAAATGCTCCCGGTTTGGGTGTGCCTGCCGGTCGTTGGAGAGCCGGTAGCGATGGCAGCGTTCTGCGCATGCGCAGAGGGTAAAAGAACCCAAATGGCGGCATCCGGGTGGGTGGGCAAAGCCTCGCGCTGCCGTCTCCTACCAGCTCTCCGACGACCGGCAGGCACGCACAAACCGGGAGCATTTCATCCCTGACGTACACTGTGCATGAACTCCTCATTACTTACAAAGCACACTCACTTTTTCTGCAGTTTTGGTATTTCTTGTGTGGGCACACACCAGAGGTGGGTTCCTACCGGTTCGGACCAGTTCTATAGAACCATTAGTAACTTGGCGGCCTGGGTCGCTGGAACCGGCAGTGACCTAGGCCTGCCACGCCCCTAAGCCAGTTCTCTTGGCGGTGCCATAGGCGGCACCATCTTTTTTTTAGTACTGCGCATGCACGCCCGCATGGCGCGTTCCTGAGCGAACCGGCAGTAGCAGAATCTGGAACCTACCCCTGGCACATACATCCTGATTTTGCACGTGTGTGAAAAAATGTGGTATTTAGCCCAGGGAGAAGCTTTACTACTTGCAAGCTTTTTATCCTAGTCTCTTGGAAGCGCATCTAATTTCAGAACCTCCTTGTTGAACTTCCGGCATGTTTAGACCTGTACAGTATATTTTAGATGTAAGACCACCGTAATTCCTTCTTTGATAAGGAACTTAACATTGATCTATCTCTTTATCACATGCCCCCAGGGTCTCTCTTTTGTGCTCTCATGGCTTGCCTTCTTCGCATCAAGTGCAAGCTAATTTAATTGCTTTAAATTCTGGCTGAGTTTTAGCCATTCATGTTGTCTTACTATAAGTTACTGTGACTTCCCGTGGAAACCCCACAAGGCTCTTACTTCAGAGCATCAGATTTTAAGGCACGGAGGAGGAACAAGCCCTTTTCTCGTACTACAGATAGGGGCAATCCCCAGGTTACAAACAAGAGCTGTAGTAAAATCTGTCCATAAGTCAAGTTTGTAAGTAAGCCAGAACAGGTACCTACGTTTCTGATATAATCTCAGTTAGTAAAAGTTTGTCTTAATACTTTCAGGTAGTCCTTGACCTACAATCACAATTGGGACCAAAAATTCTGTTGCTCAACGAGGCAGTGAAGTGAGTCCCGCCCAATTTTATGATTTTCCCATGGTTATTAAGCCAATCACTGCACTCGTTAAGTGAATCAAGCAGTCATTAAGACAATCCAGCTTCCCCCATTGTCTTTGCTTGTTGGAATGTTGGGAATGTTGCAAACGGTGATCATGTGACCCCTGGACACTGCAACGATCAGAAATATATGCCGGTTGCCAAGTTAAAATATAACTTTGGTCCATGACCAAATGCTGTAATGGTTGTCAGTGCAAGGGTTGGTTGTAAGTCATTTTTTTCAGTGCCATTGTACCTTGTCTTAGTGTCAGGTTCCAAGTAAACGCACCCATTACAAATTGAACTCCGAGGCATTGCTTTTCCTCAAAGAACAAATTTATTCAGATACATCATCTTGGCGCTACTGGTGAAAAGCCAGTACTAAAGTTCCCGGGCTTCTCACTCCAATATAAGTTTCAGTTTCTCAGGTTTTCAAAACAACTGTCACATTGTCCAACCAAGGTGTGAGCTGGTTGCTCAGCGACATATCTCCTCCTTCTCATCCAGTCAACCAGACGTTGGAATGTGCTAGGAATGATGTTTTGACTGGTGGCTCCATCCTCCTCCAGCTCCAAGCTGTGTCAAACTGAATTCATGTCAGAATGCCCCAGGAAGCGAACAGTCCCACATCCCAATCAAATTCAGGCTTGTTGAAATGAGAATAAGATCTCATAGAGGCGATTTAGATCTTTTCTTGGAATTCAGACAGTTAGAAATAAAGCCGAGATTAAAAGTCTAATAGAAAATATTTATTTCAGTACAAAAACAATAAATCCTGAATAATTACATCTTTGCTAAGAAAACACGACCGTTCAGGTCAAGGCAGAAGAGAATTAATGGTGGTTTAGGAATGCACACATGCGCAAAGAACATCATATCACATGTTCTGCTTATATTGGAATGTACCATAATATTAGGATAGGGATGCATCACCCTGCATAGACATACAACTGACAATATTCACTACGTGACAAGGCTTGACAGGATGGTCATAAGTTGAGGACTCCCTGTAGTATATATTTTATCTTTACGTTGAGGCTCCTTTTTCAGCCACGATGGCCTCCTGCAGCCCTCTGCCAGCGAAAATGGAGCCCGACGTCATGGAGCACTGTTACTCTCCCACCAAAGTGGTACCTATTTATCTACTTGCATTTGCATGCTTTAGAATTACGGGCAGTCCTCGGATTAAATATCCAGAGTTACAATGGTGCTGGAAAAAAAAGTGATCTACAATCAGCCCTTGCATTTAAGACCCTTGTACAGGTAGTCCTCAACTTATGACCACAATCGAGCCCAAAGTTTATGTTGCTAAGTGAAACATTTGTTAAGCAGCTTGTCCCGTTTTTCTTGCCACATTTGTTAAGTGAATCACTGCAGTTCTTAAACTAGTAACATGGTTGTTAAGGGAATCTGGTTTTCCCATTGACTTTTGCTTGTCAGAAGGTGGGCAACTGTCATAAATATGAATCAATTGTCAAGCGTCTGAATGTAAATCACGTGACCATGGGGATGCTCCAACGGTCGTAAGTGTGAAAAATGGTCATAAGTCACTTTTTTCAGTGCTGTTGTAACTTCAAATGGTCACTAAATGAACCATTGTAAGTTGAGGACTGCCTGAAGATCCTCTCAACCATACGATCACGATTTGGGCGTTTGGCAACCGGCATGTATTTGATGGTTACGGCATCTCTGGGTCATGTGATCCAGGGGTGGGCTTCAAAAATTTTAGCAAGAGTTTCTCTGCCCGGTTGCTGGGTGGGCGTGGCCATGGTGGGAGTGGCCTAGTCGGCCTCCTGCACCATGGCAGGGGGGGCATTTTTGCCCTCCCCGTGCTCTGGAGGTTTTATTCGAGCCTCCGGGAGGGCGAAAATGGCCTCCCCAGGCTCCAGAGACCCTCTGGAGGCCGTAAATGGGCCTTCCCGAACTTCCGGGAGGCCCGTTTTTCACCCTCCCTGAGCCTCCGTGTGCGCCCTGCACTTACCGGCATCCAAAACGGGCCGCGTGGGGACTCCTGGGAGGGGCGTAGTGGGCGGGGCGGGACCAACCAGAAGTGAGATTTGGGGGTTCTCCGAACTGCACAGAATCTTAGCTAGAGGTTCTCCCGAACCCCTGCGAACCCTCAGCAGCCCACCCCTGATGTGATCCCCATTTGTAACATTTGCTTCCAACAAGAAAAATCAATGGGGGAAGTTGGATTGGTTTAACAACTCAGGATTCTCTTAACAACCGTGGGAAAAATAATAGTAAAATCAGACATAACTTATTTAATGACCACATTGCTTAGCAATGGCAGTTCCAGTCCCAAGTGTGGTTGTTAGTCAAGGACTACCTGAATGCTCCTTTATAGGAATGCCCACCCACCTTATGCTCCTTTTGCTATTAGCGCCTTCTGACCTGGAATCTTGCTTATACTTGCTTTCTGATGATTAATGCATGCTTAATGGCTAGATTAATGGCTTGCATTATTTTGGTTGTTGTACCTTCCATAAAAGTGCATCCATCATTTTTTTTAAAAAAAAATCAAGCTTGTAGCTCTAATGGTTGCCAGGAAATCCATGTAAAAGAGTTCTCATTACTAGGAATCCTGCTGAATTGGCTTCCTTGTGACTAATGTTGCACAGCATAGCTTGCTCCTTCCTTCCTTCCTTCCTTCCTTCCTTCCTTCCTTCCTTCCTTCCTTCCTTCCTTCCTTCCTTCCTCCTTTTTCCTTTTTCCTTTTTTTTCCTTCCCCCCCCGCTTTGCTTTGCTTTCCTTTCCTTTCCTTTCCTTCCCTTCCCTTCCCTTCCCTTCCCTTCCTTTCCCTTTCCTTTCCTTTCCTTTCCTTCCCTTTCCTTTCCATCTCCTCTACCCTTTCCAGAGCCTTCTTATCCACCTCTTCTTGGGCTGATGCAAAGGAGGTGAACAATTGTGGGTTGGCTAAGGAATTTGTTCTCTAACCTCCATTCTCAATCTTGGTAACTTGAAGAACTGTGGACTTCAACAACGTGGCCGGCTGGGGAATTTTGGGAGCTGATGTCCACATATCTTTAAGTTAACATGGTTGAGAAGTCTAGAGCAATTTGATATAATAATAAACAAATAATAATAAATAAATAAATAACAATATAACAATATAACAATATAATAAACCAGTCTAGAGCAATTTGAAAATGTCAGGCTGGGGAATTCTTGGAGTTGGCAAGATTGTGCTCTAGAGGGAGATTTGGATGGAGTTAATAAATATTATATTACCCCACCTGGTTTTTCCTTGTTGTTACTTAAAATGGGATGTAAAGGCAGCCGTAGAGACAATGTTATATTGAGCTGCTTTTGCTTTCTATATTAAGTCTATATAGGAAGAGTGGTGTTGAGTGCTTATTTTTGTGTGTTACATGCTGTTGCCATCTTGTCACAAAAATCATTCTGAAATGTTAAATTAAATATAGAAATAAGATCATAATAACCAGAATCTAGGTGATATTCATTCTGAAGAGCCTAAAGCATGAACTGTACACCAGCTGAGGTCAGAAGGAAAGAATGGGGCAGGGGATTATGGACACTGTAGCATGGCACATTACGAAGAACTGGTCAGGGTTGGTTCCTAGGCTAGATTCTGGAGACTGCACTGCCAGTTTTTCAGCCTTCTGCATTATAACCGACGAGAATCGATTCTCAGCAGTCCGTACAAAAAACATTGATGCCTTAATACAGGTAGTCCATGATTTACAACAGTTCCTTTAGTGACCGCTTGAAGTTACAATGGCACTGAAAAAAGTGACTTACGACCACGTTTCACACTTACAACCGTTGCAGCATCCCCATGGTCACATGATCAAAATTCAGATGCTTGGCAACTGACTCATATTTATGACGTTTGCAGTGTCCCGGGGTCACATGATCCCCTTTTGCGACCTTCTGACAAGCAAAATCAATGGCAAAGCCACTTAACAATCATGTAAGCAACTTGACAACTTCAGTGATTCACTTAACAACTGTGTGAAGAAAGGTGGTAAAATAGGGCAGTGATGGCGAACCTTTTTCTTTGCTCAGGTGCCAAAAGGGTGGGCGAACGCGCGATAGTGCATGCGCTCGTGCCCACACTCATAATGCAATGCCCTCCCCCCATGCATGCATGCACAATCCCTCCCGCTGCCCCCTGTGTCAGGTTGTCAAGCAGGTCATACTTGATGTAGCTCTGAAAATATCAGCTCCTTTTCATGTAGCTCCTTTAATGTCAGTTGTGAGTCTATGCAGGGTGATGCACCCCTATCCTAAATACTATGGTACTTCCCGATACAAGCAGAATATGTGATATGATGTTCTGCGCATGTCTACATTCCTATCCACCATTAATCACTTCTGTTATGCCTTCTGACCTGGAAGGATGTGTTGCGTAGCAAAAATGTAGTTTATTCAGGATTTATTGTTTTATATTGTTTTGTACTGAAATAAATATTTTCTATTAGACATTTAATCTCGGTTTTATTTCTAAGTATTTGAATTCCAAGCAAAAGATCCAATGTCGCCTCTACGGGGGAATATTTCCCTTAACAATTTCCATCATAAATCATAAGTCAAATCAGACCTGATTTTACAACAATTTGTATGGTGGTCATTAAGCAAATCACCACGGTTGTTAAGTGAACCCAGTTCTCCCATGTGTGTTTTTTTGCCAGAAATTGGCAAAAAAGAAAAAAAAAGCCACAAATTGTGATCACAAGACCACAGGATGGTGTAAGCCAGAGGTCTTCAACCTTGGCAACTTTAAGACTTGTGGACTTCAACTCCCAGAATTCTCTAGCCAGCATAGCTGGCTGGAGAATTCTGGGAGTTGAAGTCCACAAGTCTTAAAGTTGCCAAGGTTGAAGACCTCTGTTAAGCAGTCATAAATACGAGCCAATTGCCAAGCACCCAGATTGTGATCATGTGACCCTGAATTGCTTCCATGGCTGTAAGTTTGAGTACAGGTGATAAGTCACTTTTTGCAAGGCCACCATGACCTTGAACCATCGTTAAATGAACAGTTGTAATTTGAGGACTACCTGAAGCTGGAAAAAGTCCTGCCAGACTCCTCTTGAGTTTTTGCTACCATGCATTAAAGTACCTCTCCTCCTACAAAGTCCTAATTTGGTAGGACTTAAAATTTGCAATTTTAATAAACAGGAATGCTCACTCAGAAGACAATGTTAATCTGTTTAAGGGTTCTGCATAGAATATATTCAAGAGTGAACACACAAGAGATAAAATGTTACACAACCAAACTATTTTCCCCGTATGAACCCAGTTTTCAAAGAAATCTTGACAAGGTGACCTCAAGTAGGCACCAAGACAAGATTTATCTTAAATAAAAAGATTTATAGGCAGGGGTTGTTGTTGTTGTTTGTCTCCAAAAAGGAGTCACAATGTCGTTTACTACCATTATAGAAAAGAAATAACAATCTTCAAAGCAGTTACTTAGAAACCAACATAAAAAGGCTCTCGGAGAAAAACAGGACCATGAAAAGCTTCACACAATAAATCTCTTGGCTCGGCTCACCAAAATTTCCTGAAAGAACCCGGCCAAAATTTCCCGAGCTGATCGAATCCCTGAAAAAGAATCTGACTGGTATAAAATATTTAATCATCTAGCTCTCCGTGGTAGCTCAAAAGAAAATTTGTTTTTGCATCCGTCTGATATTGAATCTGGTACCGAAGAGAGCACAGCCCCGTGCACAAAGGGCTGCCTTCAAAAAGAGTGGGCAAGGTCAGAATGAAAACTAAATTTCATTGACTTGATATTATCTGTACACTTACTATCTTTGCCCTGCAACGGTGTGATTTTTCCTCTTCTCACGTTAGAAACCACGACTTGGTTCCAAATGTTGGAAACTCTCTAGGGGTCATCCGAAACCTTGCCAGACGAGCCAGGTGGTCGTTTTGTGACATTGGTTTGAAGGGCAGAGATGCAGATTCTGGCTTCATCAGTTAATTAGGGAGCAACTGAAAAATGTGGTCCATTATTTGGCGACAGGTAGTCCTCGAGTTAAGACCATAATGAAGACTGCCCATCACAGTCATCTCTTGTGACGATCATAAATTGTCACCCACACAAGTGATCTGGTTTTACAAAACTTTTGCAGGATCTGTTAAGCAAACATTACAGGAATAGGAATAGAAATTAGGATAGGATAGGATAGGATAGGATAGGATAGGATAGAGAAAAGAATAGGAATAGAATAGAATAGAATAGAATAGAATAGAATAGAATAGAATAGAATAGAATAGAATAGAATAGAATAGAATAATAAGACAGAATAGGAGAGAACAGGAGAGAAGAATAGAAATGGGATAGGATAGGATAGAATAGAATAGAATAGAATAGAATAGAATAGAATAGGAGAGAGAAGAATAGAAATAGGATAGAATACAATAGAAATAGAATAGAATAACAGAACAGAATAGAATAGAAGAATAGAATAGAATAGAGAAGAATAGAATAGGAGAGAGAAGAATAGAAATAGGATAGAATACAATAGAAATAGAATAGAATAATAGAATAGAATAGAATAGAATAGAATAGAATAGAATAGAATAGAATAGAAGAATAGAATAGGAGAGAGAAGAATAGAAATAGGAGAGAGAAGAATAGAATAGAGATAGAATAGAATAGAATAGGAGAGAAGAATAGAATAGAAATAGAAATAGAAATAGAATAGAATAGAATAGAATAGAATAGAATAGAATAGAATAGAATAGAATAGAATAGAATAGAATAGAATAGAATAGAATTCTTTATTGGCCAAGTGTGATTGGACACACAAGGAATTTGTCTCCGAGGCATAAGCACTAAGTGTACATACAAACAACAAAGTGATAGGTCAAAGATCATAGTTACAAGCAGTAAACATAAGATACAACAAATGATAAATCATAGATACCAATAGGAGAAGGTATTAGGGAAGATGAGAAGGATAATGTCAATACAGCCTATTACATAGGTAAATAGTTTTAGGCCTAAGACAATGTTGTGGGAACCGATGTGTGAACCAACAGAGCTGAAGAAGCTTCTTGGATGAGAAGCGAAACGTCTTCAAAGAAAAACCAGAAAGTCCAGTTGCCTCTTGAACAAGCACCTTTTGGGACAATGTGAACCAATGGTTCTCTGTGGGCGTGGTTGGGTCAAAAATGAAATGAAAGTTTAGGATACAGGCAGTCTTCAGCTTCAGGCCACAACTGGAACCACCACTAAGCAATGCAGTCGTTAAATGAGTCATCATGAGACTGCACCTGATTTTATAACCTTTTTGCCATGGTCATTAAGTGAATTCGGCTTCCCTCATTGGCTTTGCTTGTTGGAAGCAGGCTAAGAATGTCACAAATGGTGATTATGTGACTCTGAGCCAGTGCAACTGTTATAAATATAGGCCTCATTATTTCTCATTATCTCTGTCGCAACCGTCTCATAAGTCATTGTTTTCAGCAATGTCATAACTTCCAACCGTCTCTAAATGAATGGATGTAAGTCGAAGACTACCTGCAACTGGTAAATAACATACCGTACTTTGGCTTAAGGGGAAAGAGTTGCATGAAAATCCAGAGCTAGATAAGCTACTTATACTCTGGGAGCCTTGTACGAAGAGGTTGAATTTTTGTTAGTAAATTCAATTTTCCACAGTAGTTAATCCCACACTTGACCCTGAAACCTTAATAATTCCTCCTTCCCTGCCCCCCCTGCAAATTCTATTCAGACAATGTTGCCTATATAGTATCTCTCCTTATTTATATGACCATCTGTAAAACTCTGCTTTGCAAGAGGTTTTTTATTATTATTTCACCTTCACAAATAACCTCCCCTGAAATCCTTAAAGCAAACACTGCTGTGTTTTATTTTGTTGCCCGCATTAATTACTCTGAGTCTGACCAGATGCTGGGCTTTGGAAAGAGAGAGAAGGCCCAAACTAGAGCTTAAACCAGGGGTGGCCAAACTATGGTTCTTTGAGGACCTGTGGACTTCAACTCCCAGAATTCCTGAGCCAGCCATGCATGCATGGCTAGCTCAGGAATTCTGGGAGTTGAAGTCCACAGGTCCTCAAAGAACCATAGTTTGGCTACCCCTGGCTTAAACAATTTGGCCTCTTTCCTTCTCCATCGCTTCACATCACGAGGCAGCTTTCTAGGCCAGATCTGACAATTACTGAATACATCTCCCAGAATTCCCTGTGAAACTGAACTGAGAATTCTGGGTATTTTAAAATTTAAAGTTAATACAGCTAGGGGGACCACCAAGTAAGGGAAGAAAACACAGTCCTTAATTTACGACCGCAATTGTGCCCAAATTTCTGTCGCTAAGCAAAACAGTTGTTTGGTTGAGTTTTGCCCCATTTTGCAACCTGTCATGCCACCGTTATTAAGTGAATCACTACAATAGTTAAGTTAGTAACACGGTTGAATCTGGCTTCCCCATTGACTTTGCTTGTCAGAAGTTCGGAAAAAAGGGATCGCATGACCCTAGGACACTGCAACCGTCATAAACACGAGCCAATTGCCAAGGTCCAAATTTTGATCCCATGACCACAAAGATGCTGCAATGGTCATAAGTGTGAAAGGCGATCATAAGTCCCTTTTTTTCAGTGCCTTTGCAACTTTGAATTGTCACTAAATGAATAGTTGTAAATTGAGGACTAGCTGTAGATCAATGAGTAAAAGAGTACATTCATAAGATTGTGTTGACTTTATGTTTTACCGACAAAGAAATAAAGGGAGACCAGTATAGATCTATTTCAAGCTACAGCTAGCCATACCCTTCTGGGATTCAAACCTGGGCTATTTGCATATTAGGTAGATGTATTAACCTCTAAGCCACTGGCTCTCCTCCCTTTGTCGGTTATACCAGAGGAAAGATTAAGTGTTTTTTGTCAGGGCAACCTGGTCTAAACAATTATGGGACAAAGCATACTGCTTCCGTTTTCGCGTTTCAGCCCCAATCCAGGAGCCTTCGCAGGCAGTCGCTTTCGCGACAAACTATTTTTGTGTTGAATTTATGTTCTACCGACAAAGAAATAAAGGGAGACTAGTGTTAGAACCCTGTTCAAATGATTGGGTGTGTTAATATATGATTAAGCCACAAATCATTGTTATGTGTATATTGCTTTAAATGCATTGTGGATGATTACCATATAAGCAAGCAAGAGAGCATGCTCAATGTGGTTGATGGTTTATGGTTGATGGTTTATGGTTGGTGGTTGTGTTTGACCGTGTGTTCTGGATTGAAGACTCTCTGTTCTGCTTTACTGATGAGTAGATTACTTTATGGCTGTGTGAAATTGCTGTGAAGAAGAAGAAGTAACTGTCTGTGATAGTATAGAATTAAGTGATAGCTGTAATCTTTGTGAGTTAAAACAAAGATAGGCAAGAAGAAGAAACTTCGCATTGACTGAATACCTGTGTATGACTTGGACTTCCTATTTAACTTTGCTACTATTCAAGTAAAACTATTTTGTACATACTAATGATATTCTGTTTATTGACTGAATAGCATTCATATCAAACTGCAACACCATTACTACAACACATTTCGCTGTGTATGTGCTTAACAGCACAATAACTCCTTAACAACTAGTATAGATCTATTTCAAGCTATTTAGCTCTCATCAGCTAGCCATACCCTTTCTGGGATTCGAACCTGGGCTACTTGCATATTAGGTAGATGTATTAACCTCTAAGCCATTAATAACATTGCTTCAAAGAATTAAAAATGCATCGATGCCATGTTAATCTGCATGAGAGAAGAAAGGTTGTAGATCAGTGTTTCCCAACCTTGGCAACTTGAAGATGTCTGGACTTCAACTCCCAGAATTCCCCAGCCAGCATTTGCTGGCTGGGGAATTCTGGGAGTTGAAGTCCATACATCTTCAAGTTGCTAAGGTTGGGAAACACTGTTGTAGATGATAGGAAAAGAGAATGCTTAATCCCAGTTTTGCTCCCTGCTTTTTGGGGGGTAGCCATCAGCCATTTTTTTCTTGAATTACTTATAAATAAATCAACTGTAGTAGAAGAAAAGTATCTGGGCAAAGCTTTAAGCTTAGCTATTGTAAATCGGTGGTAAGACAAGCTCAGGAAGTCCTAGGACTTTGCCCCAGGAGAGAAGTCAATGCGCGTATAAATTTGATAAACACTACAAACTACTACTTTAGTAAGACCCAAGTAGATTTGTAACTTTATCTGTGAATGGTGCATAATTGACTCTGCTCTCTGCGTCAGCTTTTCTATATCCGACATTGATGGATTGACTTTCTGGTAAAGGAAATAAACACCAAAGGAATCGTAGAAGATGGGATGATGCTTCAGTTCCCAGTGAAGGAGAGCCCTCTGACTCTTTTGCATTAAGACCCCACTGGGAATATTGCATCCAGTTTTGCTCACCACCGTGTAAAAAAAGATGTTGAGACTCTAGAAAAGAGTTCAGAGAAGATCAACAAAGATTATTAGGGGACTGGAGGCTAAACGTATGAAGAACGGTTCCATGAATTGGATATGTCTAGTTTAATGAAAAAAAAGGACGAAGGGTGACATGATAGCAGGGTTCCAATATCTCAGGGGCTGCCACAAAGAAGAGATAGTCAACCTATTCTCCAAAGCACCTGAAGACAAAACAAGAAGCAGTGGATGGAAACTAATCAAGGAGAGAAGAAACCTAGAACTAAGGAGAAATTTCCTGACAGTGAGAACAATTAATTAGTGGACTGGTTTGCCTTCAGAAGATATGGGTGCTCTAACACTGCAGGTTTTCAAGAAGAAACTAGACAGCCATTTGTCTGAAATGGTATAAGATTTCCTGCTTGAGCAGGCTGTTGGACTAGAACAGCGGTCACCAATTGGTGGTCCGTGGACCACTGGTGGTCCGCGAGAAAATTTTGGTGGTCTGCAGAAAAATTATTTGCATTTTTTATATTACACGAAATCAGGGGTCCTCAAACTACGGCCCCTGGGCTGGATACGTGCAATTAACATTTGTGTTGCTGCAGAGAGTCTCCCCCTTCGGGGTCTTTTTGTGTGGGTTGGAGCGGGGCAGAAATTCCAACTCGGGGTCTGCTTCAGCCTCCTGGTGCGGGGTTTTGGGCGAAGACTGGAGGGAAGTGCCACTGCTGGCGAAGAGCTGGAGGGCCTCGTTCCAGTGGGACTGCATCATGGCCTGGAACTGGCTGACCATCTCAGCCCGCTGAGCCTCCAGGTGCCGGTACCTGGCCTTGCACTCCCTCAGGTCTTCCCTCTGCTTGGAAAGCCTATGCTCGTAGTCCTCAGTGAGGTGCTTCTGCTGAGCCTCCTTCTCGGCCAGATCCAATTTAAACTGAGCTGTTTTGCCAACTCTTTCTCGTGGTGGCTGCTTAGCTCCAACAACTGCTTCCTGTTGGGGCTCTAAGGAGCCTGGGCGGGCAGGGGAGGAGTGGCTGGGAGGGGAGGAGCGAGTAGAGGCCGGCGAGGCACCCATCGACGCGAGTGACATCAAGTTGGCCATGCCCACCCAGTCACATGACCGCCTAGCCACACCCACCCAGCCGGTCATTAGGCAGATCATATTAGTGGTCCGTGGGATTTAAAATTATGAATTTAGTGGTCCCTGAGGTCTGAAAGGTTGGTGACCCCTGGACTAGAAGACCTCCAAGGTCCCTTCCAATCCTGCTATTCTGCTATTGTGGTTTTTTTTTTCCTCAAGTGCCCTTGTTACTTGGAATGGTTTGATCAAATCCCAAAAAGTGGGCTACCGTAGAGTCTGGTCCCTGCTAGCAAAATGCTTCTTGTTGTGACTATTGATGATGTAGTTTTGCTGGACAGGAAGGCAGAAGCTTCTTCCAGACATCTTAACATATTGCTGCCTAACCTTACTGATGTTCATTTTTCCTGCCCTTCAGAGGTCTGGATATGGTTGATCTCAGCAGCTAAGAAAGGTCAACTTGGGTCAGTACTTGGGTGGCGAAGCACCTGGAAAGTTGAAAAAAAAAAACACCCCAATTTGGAAGAAAGCTAAAGCCAACTGTTTATATAACACTGTCCAGAAAACTGCATGGATGCAATCACCAAGAATCAAGTTCTATTTAAGAAAGTCTTTACCTTGGGTGGCCTTTTGGACTGAACTCTCTAAAGGGGTGGCATGCTGTTAAAAACGCACCTACATCACATTGAGCCTCTTGTAGCAAAAGTACTTTTTTGAGCATAAAAGCAATAAATGCAATTGAGGTTGAGAAGTGATGGGAACCCAAAGAAGGAGGGCATTAAGGAGAAACCTGACTTGGTCTGAACCACAAGCAAACCTAGCTTGATGGGTAATTTCCATGCATTGGAAGGAGACCAGGGAGAGAAAGGACACCTTTCTTCCAAATTTTTCAACCATATCGGCGGAAATCCGATTTATTATTTATCCATTGACTTACTGACCCCTTCCTTGGAAGAAGTGGACTGGGATTGGAATCTCAAGCTTTTGAGAACAGGGAAACCAGGGGTGGGATTCAGCTGGTTTGGACCGGTTCGGGTGAACTGGATGTTAATTTTACATCTGGTTCGCCCGAACCGGTAGTTGCAAGGACTGGATGACCCTCCCCGCCCCTCCCCTCCCAGGAGTCTCCACATGGGCCATTTTAGATGCGATGTAAGTGCAGGGCCCGTGCGGAGGTTCTGGGAGGGTGAAAAACGGGCCTACTGGAAGTACCAAAAGTCTGGAAATGCGCCCGTTTTCGGCCTCTGGAGCTTGGGGAGGCCATTTTCGCCCTCCCAGAGACTCGAGAAAAGCCTCCGGAGCCTGGGGAGGGTGAAAATGCCCCCCCACCGTGGTGCAGAAGGCTGAGTAGGCCACACACCCATGGCCACACCCACCCAGCAACCTGGCAGAGAACCGGTTGCTAAAAAATTTCCATCCCACCCCTAAGGGAAACCCTTCATTTTGCATAATTTTATTTTTAAAAAAAGGTGGGGAGGGAAGGCTTGGCCACTAATTCTTCTCTAACCTCATAAGGATGCATACCGTATTTTTCGGAGTATAAGACGCACCGGAGTATAAGACGCACCTTAGTTTTGGGGGAGGAAATAGGGGAAAACAATCTGCCTACCAGGTATTCATCTGGCTAGCGTCCTTAGTCTGGTCAGCTTCAGCACATTATTTTATCCCCTGGTTAGGACTTAAAAAAAACCTTCTTCTGAGAGAGTAACAATGAAAGAGCCTGCAAGCCAGTAAGAGCTGGGAAGATCGTTAGCACCTGGTTAGGGCTAAAAAAAAACTTATTCAGAGCAGCTTCAGCACATTATTTTATCTCCTGGTTAGGACTTAAAAAAACCTTCTTCTGAGAGAATAACAATGAAAGAGCCTGCAAGCCAGTAAGAGCTGGGAAGATTGTTAGCACCTGGTTAGAGCTAGAAAAAAACTTCTTTGGAGCAAGTAGAGCAGTGAAAAAAAAACCCTGCAAAGACTTAGGGCTGGAAAAACATTCTTCTGAGAGAGTAACAATGAAAGAGCCTGCAAGCCAGTAAGAGCTGGGAAGATCGTTAGCACCTGGTTAGGGCTGGAAAAAACCTTCTTTGGAGCAAGTAGAGCAATGAAAAAAAACCCTGCAAAGACTTAGGGCTGGAAAAACCTTCTTCTGAGAGAGTAAAAATGAAAGAGCCTGCAAGCCGGTAAGAGCTGGGAAGATCGTTAGCACCTAGTTAGGGCTGGAAAAAAAAGCTACATTCGAAGTATAAGACGCACCCAAATTTTCAGCCACTTTTAGGGAGGAAAAAGGTGCGTCTTATACTCCAAAAAGTATGGTATTTTTCCTCCTCCCTTCCCCTGCCAGCTGGGCCCAGGCCTGTGAAGGGAAGTCAGAAACATTCTCTTTCTATAACAGTGTCAATGACCTCTAAGTAACTGTCTTTCCAGGAAATCCAGTTTGCTGATTACTTGGAAATATTTTTCCCCACCCACAGTTTTTGGAGAACTGCTTGTGGCAGAAAACAGAATGGACTCATGAAAGTTTATATGCATGCATGCATACATACGTACCTCTGTGTCTGCAAGGGCTCTATTTCTCTTCCTTTAGAATGCACATGCTAGTTTTGGCAGAAGTTTGTAGCAGCCAAATCGGAGGCTGAAAATTGGGTGTTTGCTTGTTTCCATATTGCCAAATCTGTTGACAGTGGGAAGGAAAGCTCCTTCAGTAGTTGTTCTTATTTTGTGCTTTCCCTTCCCAATGAAGGTTTTATCCAGTCTGTAGCATTTAAACTGTACCTGTTTTCAGCTGAGCATGGAGCATATTCGAATATTGTCGGAGTCTGGATTGATTTGCAGCTCTTTATGATTGAGATGATTTTATTCTCCTCTTGGGTGATTCGTATTCTGTAACCCACCTTGGAAAGACTTGAGTTCTACAAATATAGTTAAGAAATGGATTAACTTAAAACGTTCTTACTGAGAGAGAATGAGAAGAATCTAAACTTCGGGGCTTAGTGTAAATTTGATTCTTTCACCATGGAGCAGAAAAGGGCTATATACTGTATATATATCTATGGTTGTCATCCTAGAGATCTATTAATCTTTCTTAGTTGTTAGGACAATCTGAGACCACCACATCCAGAGGTCTAATATTGAAGAACTGTTGCAAAAAGGGATACATGGTGGAGACGGATGTGTATGAGTTTCTAAGGAGCATATGATTGGCTGTTGAGATCAGTAGGTTGCTCTGGTTATAGGATGGTTTGGTGCAAATCATGAGGTTCTCTTTAGGTATTATCTCAGTATCATACCTGGTGATTTTAGTTATTCTACCTTGAATAATTGTTTTGAAATAGGGGCAGTCTTCAACTAATGACCACAATTGGGACCCAAATTTTCATGGCTAAGTAAGGTAGCTATTAAGTGAGTCAGGTCTGATTTTATCTTTTTTGCTGCAGTGGTTAATGTCATGCAGTCATTAAGCTTCTCCCGTTGACTTTGCTTGTTGGAAGCCATTTGTGAAGGTTGGAAATGGCGATTAAATGACCCAGGAATGCTGCAGTTATTGTATGTATGTATGTATGTATGTATGTATGTATGTATGTATGTATGTATGTATGTATGTATGTATGTATCGGTTGTCAAGTGTCCAAATTTTGATCATGTGACTTTGCTGCGATGGTTATAAATGTGAGGATCAGTTGTAAGTCATTGTTTTCACTGCCCTTATAACTTTGAATGTTTGCTAAAGGAAAGGTTGTAAGAATTACCTGTATTCTGAGTTTTGTTTTTAGTTCATACCAACATACTTAACAGACCCAAAACAATAACAATAGTCAAGGCAGTAAGAAGCGAATTGGTGTGTTCGTCTTATATATTCTTAATTTTATTTTGTCAAATGTTTTCAATCTACAGAGAAGTCATAAACCAAGTGCAGACATTTAGTAGGAAAACAGTCTGAATAGATAGGCTTACAATTTGGGGAAGCATTTTATAGAATAGAATGGAATGGAATGGAATGGAATGGAATGGAATAGAATAGAATAGAATAGAATAGAATAGAATAGAATAGAATAGAATAGAATAGAATAGAATAGAATAGAATAGAATAGAATAGAATAGAATAGAATTCTTTATTGGCCAAGTATGATTGGACACACAAGGAATTTGTCTTTGGTGCATATGCTCTCAGTGTACATAAAAGAAAAGATACATTTGTCAAGAATCATGAGGTTCAACACTTAATGATTATCATAGGGTACAAATGATTATCATAGGCTACAAATCAGGAAACAATATTGATATAAATTGTAAGGATACAAGCAACAAGTTATAAGTGGGAGGAGATGGGTGATAGGAACAATGAGAAGCCTTATTTTTGTAGCCTACAATATACAGCTAGCTAGTTAATGTACGGAGAGCAAAAGAGATTTCTTACGCCCACTTGTTAAATGCTAATTTGTGAATTTAAATTCATTGCTAGATAAATTTCATCCAGAATTCAACAGCAAGACAGAATCATTGTTTCTCTTGGTTTGTGTGTGCATATTTGGATGCCTTCTGTCTCTTTGCACATCAATTAGCTCTATCCTTGAACACAGTGATGCCCAGATGCTGTCTGAAAAAAACCAGATACCCAGCTAAGTACCAGTTACTTCTTTCTTTTGCAGATGATGAAGTTTGCTTGGGATAACTACAAGCAGTTCGCTCTGGGGAAAAATGAACTGAGACCTCTCACGAGAAACGGACATATCGGGAACATGTTTGGTGAGTTGAACTTTAATGTTGCTGAAATGAGCCCAGTGTCCTGGTCTCTTTCCTGAATGCTTAGCAACAGGCAGTCAGACTAGAATACATATTTTGAAGAGTGACTAAGTGCATGGTGGATTCATACTCCCCTCCTTCAGAACTGATATATAAATATAAGACAACTGGCAGAGCAACTAGTTCTACCAAGTCACAACACAACTTGTGACGGAATAAGAATTTACGGTTAGAGGTGATAAGATCTTTTTCCCTTGAATCTAATCCTTGTCAAAAATAAAGTCCAAGAATATTGTCTAAGTAATAAAATATTTATTTCAGTAGAAAAGAATATAAAACCTAAGAGCTACATCTCTGCAATCTAAAATACACATCCTTCTTCAACAAAGGACCGCAGCAGAAGAGAAAGAAAGAAAGAAAGAAAGAATGAATGAATGGAATGTTACACATGCGCAGATCACTCATCATGTGTCTGCTTTGCTAGGAATCTCTGAATATCATAGAGTACAATATATGAGCACAGCTGACAATCAAAATTCACATCGTGACAACTTGGTTCTATGCAGTGGTGAAATCCAATTTTTTTTACTACCGGTTCTGTGGGTGTGGCTTGGTGGGCGTGGCATGGCTTGGTGGGTGTGGCTTGGTGGGCATGGCGGGGGAAGGAGACTGCAAAATCCCCATTCCCTCCTCACTCCTGGGGGAAGGAGACTGCAAAATCTGGTCAGATCATTTCCTTCTGAGGATGGATTTCATGGCACCACTCCTCCACCGCAAGGAGGCGGGACCGACTAAGTGGTTCCGCCCCAGGCGCCTAATGGAGCCCGAGGGATTCCAGAGGGAGCTTGGGGAAATACCTGAATCCCTGGTACACAACTCGTCCGAGGACCTTGTAGCCACCTGGAATCGGGTGGCAGCGGGGGCCTTGGATCGGATTGCGCCTTTGCGGCCTCTCCGTGGTAGCGGATCCAGGAGGGCCCCTTGGTTTACTGAGGAACTCCGGGAGATGAAGCGCCATAAGAGACGCCTAGAGCGACGATGGAGATCTAGTAAAGCTGAGTCTGACCGGACACTTTTAAGAACTTTCATTAAGTCTTACTTAGTGGCGATAAGGGCGGCAAAATGTTCGCATTTTTCCGCCCTTATTGCGTCCGCTGACTCCCGCCCAGCCGCCTTGTTTAGGGTGACCCGCTCCCTCCTAGCCAAGGAGGGTGGCGAAGATCCCTTGCAGGGCAGAGCTGAGGAATTTTCTCGGTTTCTGGCGGATAAAGTCACTCAGATTCGGACAGACCTGGACTCCGATTGGGCAGTACAGGCCGAGGTGACAGGGGCAGGTCTTAGTCCTGTTATATGGGAGGAGTTTGAACCAGTGACTCCTGATGATGTAGACAAGGCCATAGGAGCGATGAGTTCCGCCACTTGTTTATTGGACCCGTGTCCATCCTGGTTGGTTTCGGCCACCAGGGAGGTTTCACGCGGCTGGCTCCAGGCGTTGGTCAACGCTTCTCTGAGAGAGGGGTCCGTCCCGCGGCCCTTAAAAGTCGCGGTGGTGAGGCCCCTCCTCAAGAAGCCTTCCCTGGACCCAGCGGATTTAAAGAACTTCCGTCCGGTCTCCAACCTTCCCTTCGCGGGGAAGGTTGTAGAGAAAGTGGTGGCACTCCAACTCCTACGGCTGTTGGATGACACTGATTTTCTGGATCCCTTTCAATCGGGTTTCAGGCGCGGCTACAGTACGGAAACGGCTTTGGTCACTCTGATGGATGACCTCTGGCGAGCCCGGGATGGGGGTCATTCCTCCATCCTGGTGCTACTTGACCTCTCAGCGGCTTTCGATACCATTGACCATGGTATCCTTCTGCGTCGTCTCGGCGAGGTGGGAGTGGGCGGCACTGTGTTACAGTGGTTCTCCTCCTACCTCTCTGACAGGACGCAGTCGGTGTTGACAGGGGGGCAGATGTCGAGCCCTAGGCCCCTACTTTGTGGGGTGCCGCAGGGCTCGGTCCTCTCGCCCATCCTGTTTAACATCTACATGAAACCACTGGGTGAGATCATCCGTCGACACGGGGTGAGGTATCAGCAATATGCTGATGATACCCAGTTGTACATCTCCACCCCGTCTCAATTCAGGGAAGCCGTCGACGTAATGTGCCGCTGCCTGGACGATGTTAGGGTCTGGATGGGGAAGAACCGGCTAAAGCTCAACCCTGACAAGACCGAGTGGCTGTGGATATTGCCTCCCAAGGATTATGTCAATTGTCCCTCCTTGGTTCTTGGGGGAGAGAAATTAACTCCCTCAGAACGGGTTCGCAATTTGGGTGTCCTCCTAGACCCACAGCTAAAATTGGAGCAACATCTTTCAGCTGTGGCTAGGGGGACCTTTGCACAGGTTCGCCTAGTGCACCAATTGCGACCCTTCTTGGAGAGGGAGGCGCTACTCACAGTCACCCACGCCCTTATCACCTCCCGGCTGGATTACTGCAATGCGCTCTACATGGGGCTACCCTTGAAGAGTATCCGGAGACTACAATTGGTGCAAAATGCAGCTGCTCGTGCCGTGGTGGGTGTGCCCAGGTACACCCATGTAACACCTGTCCTCCGGCAGCTGCATTGGTTGCCCATTAGTCTCCGGATCCAATTTAAGGTGTTGGTCGTTACCTTTAAAGCCCTACATGGCTCAGGGCCAGGTTACCTGCGGGACCGCATCCTGCCGCATACCTCCCTACGACCAGTTAGGTCCCACAGAGTGGGTCTTCTCCAGGTCCCATCAACCAAACAATGTCGGTTGGCGGGGCCTAGGGGGAGAGCCTTCTCTGTGGGAGCTCCCTCCCTATGGAACCAACTTCCTCCGGAGATCAGAGCCATCCCCACCCTGCTGGCCTTCCGGAAAGCAATAAAAACGTGGCTCTTCCGGCAGGCGGGGTGAAAGTGAGACCGAGCATATTATCTCTGGGTCTCCCCCCTTGTTATGAATGTTGGAGATTTTCTTTTTAATTTTTTTATATCTTTTTAACTGTGATGTTTTTATTGTAATAGATTTGGATATGTTGTGAGCCGCCCAGAGTCCCCCGGGAGTTGGGCGGCATACAAATCTATTAAATTAAATTAAATTAAATTAAAATCTCCATTTCCATCCCACTCCAGGGGGAAGGAGACTGCAAAATCCCTATTCCCTCCCCACTCCTGGGGGAAGGAGACTGCAAAATCCCTATTCCCTCCCCACTCCTGGGGGAAGGAGACTGCAAAATCCCTATTCCCTCCCCACTCCTGGGGGAAGGATACTGCAAAATCTCCATTTCCACCCCACTCTGGGGCCAGTCAGAGGTGGTATTTGCTCGTTCTCTGAACTACTCAAAATTTCCGCTACCGGTTCTCCAGAACCTGCTAGATTTCACCCCTGGTTCTATGGACCATCAACTGGCTGGTTCTTTGAATAGCTTTGAAACTGCCACCCTCAACCGAATGTATTTCAAATGAATGGTACCATCACAATCTCAGTCCTCAAGGCTTCTGGGGTGGCAGAAAAAAACATAGGTTCTCAAAAACAACCTAGGTCATTGGAAGGGACATAAACTATATATGACAGGAGGAGAATAAGAATGCAGTGGTACCCTCAACTGCTTTGAAATTCATCGAATTTGATACTCAACGCATTTTGATGAGAAACTTTTGTCCCAGTATTCATTGTTTGTTTAGTATTCAACGCACAAGCTAGAACTTGTCAGTGGGCTGCCTTGTGACTCACTACATTATTCCTTATGGGAAGAAATTGTTTGGTATTCATCATTTTTGGTACTCATTATGCCTCCTGGAACCAATTAATGATGAGTACCGAGGTACCACTGTAGAGGAAAACGATAGCAGAAAGATGGGAGATGTGTCAATAAAGATTCTTGGTCATTGTCTGGAATTGAGTCATGGCAATTGGACTTCTTTGCTTGGTGGTTTGAAACATTTTGCTACTTAGCCAAGTAACTTCTTCACTGTGAGCAAATTGGTTAGGGGGACCCCATATAGGTTCTCCAGGGATGTTAGGTGAGAAATGAAACCTCCCTGGAGGACATATATAGAGTCAGGCTAATCAACATGCTCAGACTGAAGAAGCTACCGGAATAAGCAGAAAAATGTTTCAACCCAACAAGAAAAGAAGCCCAGTTGCCATGACTCAACTTCCAGACAAATCTTCCTTACTAAGCTTTTGTATAGTTGCCACTGAAATTAGTGATGAAGATGGCCATAAAAGTAACCCTCATTTGAAATCTAATATTAACCAATTGTTCTACTTCTCATTGACATCCTGAATCTGGAACACACACACACACACACACACACACACACACACACACACAAATACATAGAGTCCAGCAAATGTTTTTCAAGCTTGACAACATTAGGTTGTGCAGACTTCAACTCCCAGAACCGAAGTCCATCTTAAAGTTTGAAAAACACTACCCTGTTCCCCCCAAAATAAGACATCCCCTGATAATAAGCCCAATCGGGCTTTTGAGTGCATGGCAATAAGGCCAAGCGCTTATTTCAGGGTTCAAAAAAATATAAGACAGGGTCGTATTTTCAGGGAAACTATCTATCTATCTATCTATCTATCTATCTATCTATCTATCTATCTATCTATCTATCTATCTATCTATCTATCTATCTATCTATCTATCTATCTATCTATCTATCTATCTATCTCCCTCCCTCCCTCCCTCCCTCCCTCCCTCCCTCCCTCCCTCCCTCCTGTTTTCCCCAAAATAAGACATACCCTGATAATAAGCCCAATCGGGCTTTTGAGTGCATGGCAATAAGGCCAAGCGCTTATTTCAGGGTTTAAAAAAAATATAAGACAGGGTCGTATTTTCAGGGAAACGATCTATCTATCTATCTATCTATCTATCTATCTATCTATCTATCTATCTATCTATCTATCTATCTATCTATCTATCTATCTATCTATCTATCTATCTATCTATCTATCTCCCTCCCTCCCTCCCTCCCTCCCTCCCTCCCTCCCTCCCTCCTGTTTTCCCCAAAATAAGACATACCCTGATAATAAGCCCAATCGGGCTTTTGAGTGCATGGCAATAAGGCCAAGCGCTTATTTCAGGGTTGAAAAAAAATATAAGACAGGGTCGTATTTTCAGGGAAACGATCTATCTATCTATCTATCTATCTATCTATCTATCTATCTATCTATCTATCTATCTATCTATCTATCTATCTATCTATCTCCCTCCCTCCCTCCCTCCCTCCCTCCTGTTTTCCCCAAAATAAGACATACCCTGATAATAAGCCCAATCGGGCTTTTGAGTGCATGGCAATAAGGCCAAGCGCTTATTTCAGGGTTGAAAAAATATATAAGACACGGTCGTATTTTCAGGGAAACGATCTATCTATCTATCTATCTATCTATCTATCTATCTATCTATCTATCTATCTATCTATCTATCTATCTATCTATCTATCTATCTCCCTCCCTCCCTCCCTCCCTCCCTCCCTCCCTCCCTCCCTCCCTCCCTGCTGTTTTCTCCAAAATAAGACATACCCTGATAATAAGCCCAATCGGGCTTTTGAGTGCATGGCAATAAGGCCAAGCGCTTATTTCAGGGTTGAAAAAATATATAAGACACGGTCGTATTTTCAGGGAAACGATCTATCTATCTATCTATCTATCTATCTATCTATCTATCTATCTATCTATCTATCTATCTATCTATCTATCTATCTATCTATCTATCTATCTATCTATCTATCTATCTATCTCCCTCCCTCCCTCCCTCCCTCCCTCCCTCCCTCCCTCCCTCCCTCCCTGCTGTTTTCTCCAAAATAAGACATCCCCTGATAATAAGCCCAATCGAGCTTTTGAGTGCATGGCAATAAGGCCAAGTGCTTATTTCAGGGTTCAAAAAAAATATAAGACAGGATCTTATTTTTGGGGAAACACAGTAGTCCAACCTGTAGTTGGAGAAACTGGGACCAAGGCTCCCGTTTTCTGTAATGGCAGGTGGGCTGTATAACATGGGTGCCTGTATTATACCATGCTGAGAAATTCCTACTGGAATCCTTACTTCCTCTCCTGCCATTTCAATAGTTTAAAGGACTGAGTATCTCAGGGAGCTGAAGGCTAGTTTGGGCACTTGAGGGTAGGTAGCAAAGAGATCACATCTCAGTCGTTTCATTTATACCTTGATAGGCTGCGGCTCATCCCACCTGTAAAATTTCAAAGCAACAGATAATAAAAACCCCATCAAACAAGAGGCAGCGAGTTCATAAAAAAATCTAATGGCACTGCCGTGCTCGACTCTAAACAGTTTTGAATGAAACAGATTAAGTGCAGCTCTTACAGTCAGGTTTCTAACCAGTCTGCAACAGGGGAAGAGCTAGAATAGATGAGTTTCAGAGATTGGAGTCAGTGGGTGGTTTTACTCCCCCCTCCCACCCAACTACTAAGCCCCCAGCCACATTACGTAAAGCTTTCAAAGCCCTCTCAATTCAGATGCAATTTGCCTGATTTAAAAGAGGCTACTGATGGGGAAACTTAAGCCCAAAGCTGTTATTTGTCCAGAACTAGCGGCTGTTATGGAAGGCGGGAGGTGACATTTGCGAAATACGGACTACGTGGATCAATATTCAAGGCTTTGCTCTCCATGCCGGGTTGGTTTGCGTAATTTCTCCTTAGCAAGCTGCCGTGTTTTGGGTAGCTCAATTCTTAACCCTGCTTAGAGCTAGCAAGCTTCCTCTCTCGATAAGCCTCACTTCTGTTCCTTTGTCAGCGTAGCTTCTTGCCAGTTTTTAATTTAAACATTCCGTATTATGCCTGATCTAAACAGGCAAGACTAAAAACATCACAGTTGTGCCAATCTGGACACAGTTATTTAAGCAGGGTTTTGGACCGTTGCCGTATGGCAAACCTGATGATTGCTAACAGTGTTGCTGGGCCACCATATGTAGCTGGATGCCTGCCTGTTACGTCTAATTAAAGCTGGATAGACAGTCTTGTAAGTTGATCAGCTGATAGGACAATTAGTTGCCTTGAAGCTTAGTTGTTCTTATGAAACCTGTAGCATCCTTTCTGAATGAACCCACCAGAAAATGATTGGGCCAGCTGCAGGCCTGTTGTGACTCTTTTGTGACGGGTAGGAGACAACAAAGCAACTTGTATTTGTGTGTGCGATGATGGCGATGCATCTTGTGTTGCCTGAATTGCCATGATGGATAATCAGCTGTCTGGAGGTAGCATTGTCTGCATCTCATTTTGTTAGAGCTTTTGAGGAGCATTTGAAATTGCTGTCTGTATGATCTTAATGGGTTCTTTGGAAGACTTGACTGGTCTTCTTTTTTCTTTCCTTTCCTTTCCTTTCCTCTCCTCTCCTCTCCTCTCCTCTCCTCTCCACCTTTCCTTTTCTTTCCTCTTCTTTTTCCTTTCCTTTCCTTTCCTTTCCTTTCCTTTCCTTTCCTTTCCTTTCCTTTCCTTTCCTTTCCTTTCCTTTCCTTTCCTTTCCTTTCCTTTCCTTTCCTTTCCTTTCCTTTCCTTTCCTTTCCTTTCCTTTCCTTTCCTTTCCTTTCCTTTCCTTCCCTTCCCTTTCCTTTCCTTTCCTCTTCTTTTTCCTTTCCTTTCCTCTTTCCTTTCCTTTCCTTTCCTCTTTCCTTTCCTTTCCTTTCCTCTCCTCTTCTTTTTCCTTTCCTTTCCTTCCCTTTTCTTTCCTCTGCTTTTTCCTTTCCTTTCCTCTTTCCTTTCCTCTCCTCCCCTCTCCTCTCCTCTCCTCTCCTCTCCTCTTCTTTTTCCTTTCCTTTCCTTTCCTTTCCTCTTCTTTTTCCTTTCCTTTCCTTTCCTCTTTCCTTTCCTTTCCTTTCCTCTCCTTTCCTTTCCTTCCCTTTCCTTTACTTTCCTCTTCTTTTTCCTTTCCTTTCCTTTCCTTTCCTTTCCTTTCCTTTCCTTTCCTTTCCTTTCCTTTCCTTTCCTTTCCTTTTTTCTTTTATTAAGATGATCCTGGAGTTTGTTACCAGGAAAGTCTCTTTTAACCTCTAGGATATACAGTGTGACGGGTCTTTTTTATATATATAAAACCCATTGGAAAAAACAGTGCAGATAATTGTGGATGGTTCTCAGTTTGTATGCAGAAGACATTCATTTCTGCATGGCTTAGTAAATAGAGCCAGGAGCGTTGCAATCCCTTTGCAAACATCAGTTAGATGAGACGGTTCAGAAGTCAGAGGGTTTTTTTGTGTGTGTGAACCAATCTTATGCAAATATATTGCAAGACGTGTTTCAGAATGCCATTTTTAATCCTGAAATCTCTGATAGCTACATCTTGCCACATTCTGATACTAACTCTTTTGAGCTCCTACATTTCCTGGCATGAGTCCATTCTACCTGCTGAACTGATTGTTTAAATGCTTTTTTTGCCGTTCCCTTCTGATTCCGACATTAGATAAGGTGGGAAGAGAACAAGATGGGTGGGGCCTAAACTTGACAAATAAATAAATGGAACATTCTTTGTGGCTGTTGTTGTAATCCTTGAACAACTCATACTTCATCTGATTTCCATACTCAAGCACTGTTGATGGTTTTTGTTGTTTGTTTTGGCGATGTTTAAGTTTTGTGTCACCTTTTTTATTGGACCTTTTTCTATTTTATACTTCCTTTGAAGATTGGGAAGCTCAGGTTTGAACATTAATGCCACAGGGCTATCCAAGCAGATTGTGTTGAGCTCTGTTGGGGTTTTTTTTTTTTTTTTTTTTTTTGGATTATAAGGGAACAAACTCAGAAATGCAACAACTGAATTCTCACCAAATGTGCATCTCATGCCCTAAACCAGTGTTTTTCAACTTGCCACCTATAAGATATGTAGACTTGAGGCATGCTGACTGGGGAATTTTGGGAGTTGAAGCCCACACATCTTAAAGTTGTCAAGTTTGAAAAATACTGTCCTAAATTGTTCAGCACAGAACCTCTTGCCTGTGTTTGTCTTCCTTAATGTCCCCATTGATTCCAAGATCTTGTACAGGTTATATTATGATGGTTATTCAACATTTTGATGCCTGGATCTTTGTATGAGAGAGGGAGGGAGGGAGGAATGATGGATGGATGGGTGGGTGGATGGATAGTAATAGCAATAGTACTTAGACTTATAAACTACTTCATAATGCTTTACAGCCCTCTCTAAGTGGTTTACAGAGTCAGCATCCTGCCCCCAACAACCTGGGTCCTCATTTTACCAACCTCAGAAGGATGAAAGACTGAGTCAACCTTGAGCCAGTGAGAATCGAACTGCTGGCAGTTGGCAAAATGAGCCTGCAATACTGTATTCTAACCATTGCACCACCACAGCTAAGAAGGAAGGAAGGAAGGAAGGAAGGAAGGAAGGAAGGAAGGAAGGAAGGAAGGAAGGAAGGAAGGAAGGAAGGGCAATAGCACTTAGACTTATATACTGCTTCATAGTGCTTTACAGACCTCTCTAACAGGATTACAGTGTCAGCATATTGCCCCCAACAATCTGTGTCCCCATTTTAGCAACCTCAGAAGGATGAAAGACTGAGTCAACCTTGAGCCAGTGAGAATCGAACTGCTGGCAGTCGGCAAAATGAGCCTGCAAATACTGTATTCTAACCATTGCACCACCACAGCAAGGAAGGAAGGAAAGGAAGGAAGGAAGGAAGGAAGGAAGGAAGGAAGGAAGGAAGGAAGGAAGGAAGGAAGGAAGGAAGGAAGGAAGGGCAATAGCACTTAGACTTATATACCGCTTCATAGTGCTTTACAGCCCTCTCCAACAGGATTACAGTGTCAGCATATTGCCCCCAACAATCTGGGTCCTCATTTTACCAACCTCAGAAGGATGAAAGACTGAGTCAACCTTGAGCCAGTGAGAATCGAACTGCTGGCAGTCAGCAAAATGAGCCTGCAATACTGTATTCTAAGCACTTTGCCATGACAGCTCTTAGATGGATGGGTGCATACATTCATGTTGTATGGATAGATAGATGATGGAAGGATATATAGGTGGACATAGGTAGATGGATGAATAGATGATGAATGGAGGCTCAGATAGATACCTTATTTCAGTTATTACATTTCGAATGTCTGAGATAGGTTCGCTGAGCACACGTTCTCTTCTTCACTGTTGATGTGAACTATTGCTTTTGGACAACTTGAGGCTCTTGCTGCAGATGCCCAGCCAAATGTTCCCTGGCAAACAACCCTTTGTATTTTTTTTTTAGATTGCTTTTTTCTTGGCACCCAAATTCAGCCTTCAGCACTAGCTCATTAATAGAGCAGAAAGAAGTAATAGTCCCACATCCCATTGTTGGCAGTTAAATTCCTCTCCTTTTCCCCCCCATCAACAGAAAGCAACTTTCCCTAGAGCATCTTGGAGCCTGTACAAATTTAGGCACTTGTCTCTGCGAGGGAATCCTACTAAAGGCATCTGCTTCCTTGCCTTTCCCCAATGCCTTGATCTTCCTGTGGTAGCCCATTGACTACTTTATCCCAGTAGGAAGCAACCATAGAGATTAAGGAACAGGGCTGCAACCAGTGGAACCAGCTAGAGACATTCTTCTTCACCAATAAGCCACCCAGTTGCTTAAAACCACAGGGAGCTTCTAAAAATACCTATTTGGGTCCTGGACTCCTGTTGAAATCATTATAGACCCTATAGTCATTTGAAGTTGGCTATTTTATCTGCAGAGCCAGTTTGGTGTAGTGATTAAGGCAGAGGTCTTCAAACTTGGCAACTTTAAGACTTGTGGACTTCAAATCCCAGAATTCTCCAGCCAGCATAGCTGGCTGGAGAATTCTGGGAGTTGAAGTCCACAAGTCTTAAAGTTGCCAAGTTTGGGGACCCCTGGATTAAGGTATCAGGCTAAAAACCAGGAGACTGTGGGTTCTAGTCCTGGGTGACCCTGAGCCAGTCACTCTCTCTCAGCCCTAGGAGGGAGGAAGCAATGGCAAACCATTTCTGAAAAACATAACCAAGGAAACCATAGGGACTAGTCCAAGCAGTCATCAAAAGTCAAAACTAACTCCAAGCTACATGCATACAACACAATATCTGGCAGATGTTGGTTGCTATTCTCACTCTTGGAGATGAGGCTGCTTCTGGTGGCCAACATTTGTTGATTGGCCACATCTCTGACTTCCATTATTCAGTATCGGGGGGGGGGGGGTGTTACTGGCAGAAGTCCTCGCTTTATTTCCCTCAAGTGTTTCATCAACACATGGCTGTTTTCATAAAAGTATTTATCAGTCTTTTTGAGTCTTGCAAACTCTTGTCCATGCTTCTCTTGAGCTATTTGAGAACATACGAGGGTGAGTCAAAACGTAATGCCATTTTCTTTAGGACAGGTATAATTATCAACACAGGAACATGTAGCATACATCAAAATGAAGCTGGTCCTCTGTGGATCACATCCCTACTTCTCAACATAGTCACTGTTTCTCTCAATAGCAATGTTCCACCTTCGAATGAGAGCATGTATCCCTGCCTCGTAAAATTTTGTTGACTGTTCTTTGAGCCACTTCTTCACTGCAGTTTTCACTTCCTCGTCACTGGAATAATGTTTGCCTCTCAAACCCTCTTTCGTGGGGCCGAAGAGATGATAGTCTGAAGGCGCTAAATCTGGTGAGTATGGAGGATTATACTCTGAGGTTGCACTGAATCAACCTTGAGCCTGGTGAGACTCGAACTGCCGAACTGCTGGTAGCCGGCAATCAGCAGAAGTAGCCTGCAGTACTGCATTCTAACCACTGCGCCACTTAGGTCTCTTGTTGGGGCATAAGGGGTTCAGATTGATGGTGCGGTTGATCCAGCCCACAGGCTCCGCCTGGTCGTCTCCTACAGTTCTTCAGTTGTGCATTTGATGCTCCCATCCAGCTGGTAAGCCCTGAATAATGGAGACAAAACCATTCTTTTTATTGAATGTATGTTCATTTAATTGCATTTCCGCAAGGCATAACAGATAAATTTGACAAGGCAGGTAGTCCTCGACTTATAACCAGAATTTTGAGCCCAAAGTTTCTGTTGGTAAGTGAGACATTTGTTGAGTGAATTTTGCCCCATTTTGCGACTTTTTTGCCACAGTTGTTAAGTGAATCATTAAGTTAGTAACATGGCTGTTAAGTGAATCTGGCTTCTCCACTGACTTTGCTTGTCAAAAGGTCGCAAAAGTGGATCACGTGACCCCGGGATACTACAATCAGAGGTGGGTTACTCCCGGTTTGGATCGGTTCGCCCGAACCGGTAGTGACCTGCTGGTGACATCATGATGATGTCACAGAACCGGTTCTGTTAGTGTCGGTTCATGGGTGCCGCCATCTTTTTTTTGATTTTTTTTTGAATTTTTTAAAAAACATTTTTAAAAAATTTCTGAGCATGCACAGAAGCCGAGTTTCCAGCACTGTGCATGTGGTTGCCATCTTGTTTTTTGCTTTTGGGGGGATTTTTTGGCACTGCGCATGCCCGCACGTGCAAAGAGAGCACATGGCCACACGGCGCAGGAGGAAGTGGACCGGCAGCAAGGTAAGTTAGAACCCAACCCTGACTACAACCATCATAAATATGAGTCAGTTGCCAAGCATCTGAATTGGCCGTGACCATCAGGGATGCCAGAATAGTCATAAATGTGAAAAACGGTCATAAGTCACTTTTTTCAGTGCCGTTGTAACTTCGAACGGTCACCAAACCAACTGTTGTAAGTCAAGGACCACCTGTACTTTGCCGTTCACTTGCCTGTGAAGTTTGCCCATGTAGCGGACACTTATCTTCTTTCGGTTTTATATCATCACACAACATTGTGGTGTGGAGGGTGTGCCCTCCTTTAAAGCAATGTTGCACTAATTTGTTATATTTTGTGGGAGGAGAGCTGTACAGATAGCAAGGAGCCCTCTCCGTCTGACGTGTTGAACTCCAATATGATAGTAAGAATATTTGGCCACTGGCCTGTCAGGGGCTCTGAAAATGCAATTTGAGAGAGAGAATGTAAACAGCAACTACTCCGTGAGGAACCATCAGGGTAAGAGAAAGCTGCTAGACCAGCAAAGAAGCCCCCTGAAAGTACTTGGGTAGATGTTATTGGGTGTTTGGAGAAATAGATTGTTTGCTCGTCTGACAATAGAAAGGGAGCTTTTTTTCCATGATGGATTCCTTTGCACTTCATCAAGGGCTGATTTAGAACATCCTGTCAGACTCCAAAAACCAAGAAAGACATCCTGAAGTTCTTTCAAACAATTCCTTTTATTGCTCCTCACCCAGGGGTGAAATCCAGCAGGTTCTGACAGGTTCTGGAGAACCGGTAGCGGAAATTTTGAGTAATTCGGAGAACCGGCAAATACCACCTCTGGCTGGCCCCAGAGTGGGGTGGGAATGGGGATTTTGCAGTATCCTTCCCCCAGGAGTGGGGGGGGGGAATGGGGATTTTGCAGTATCCTTCCTCCAGGAGTGGGGAGGGAATGGGGATTTTGCAATATTCTTCCCCTGGAGTGGGGAGGGAATGGAGATTTTGCAGTATCCTTCCCCTGCCACACCCACCAAGCCACGCCCACAGAACCTGTAGGGAAAAAATTTGAATTTCACCCCTGTAACCTCACCTATAGACAGAAATCTTGCCAAACTAAAGCAACTCCTTGCATCATTAAAGATATAGGATCCAATCTCAATTGGTCCTCTGGACCAAGGTTTATTCTTCCAAGCTTTGGGGCTTGTGCTGGAGCCCATCTTGTCTATCTCCAGAATGTGTGCACTAGGGTGTTCTACGCATTGCATTTATATGATTCCTGGTTGCGTGTAGCTATAAGTTGTTAATTAGGATGTTGATATCTGGCTATTAAGTTGTTAATCGTTGCTTCCTTGTTGCACACCCTCAGCTCCTAAGTACCTGATAGGCAGGTAGGCAGGTAGTAAATCAGCACTCCTATTAACTGACAGGGGGCCTGTTTCCCAGGCTTCAGCTATTTCCCTGGCTATTTTTGTCCCTGCTCCGCCGACAATCATAGTAGCTGTGAAATTGAATGCATGTTTTTATTAAAGATTGTTGAGGTTTGAATTGTGGCTTGAGGCGATAAGATCTTTTTCCTTTGAAACTAATCCTTATCAAATAAAACCCGATAATAAAGTCTAATTAATAAAATATTTATTTCAGTAGAAAAGAACATAAAAACCATAATCTTAATAGCTACATTTCTGCAAACTAAATCATGTCCTTTCTCGGCAGAGGACTATAGCAGAGGGAAGAAAAATCCAAAGGAATGTTAGACATGCGCAGATCACCTATCACATGTCTGCTTTGCTAGGGATGTTTGAATACCATAGAGTGTAGCATATGATCACAGCTGACAATCAAAATTCACACCGTGACAAAGATATACTCTGAGAATTGCTAGAGAGGAGCCTTCTTAACTCCCTGCCTCCCAGCCAAACTACCTAAACTTTGCTGTCTCTTGGTCCTCTGGAATGCAGCCCCTCCTTCCTGGGAATCCAGATTACATTCCAACCACATATCCATCCTTGCTTCATTGCCAGGACTGTGCCATTCTGACATGACAGACGAGACCTTGGAGATTTGGGAAGGGGCACAGTTTTCTATAGCTAACCCTAAGGGTCTCTTTCACTGGTTCCATGCCAGTTCTACCTGTCCTTGTGCCAGCTCAAACACTTCCCTTTTGCCCAGGTAAGTTCAGCTTTGAGCTTTTCGCTGCTCCTTTCCAACAGCTCTCTAAGGGATTGTGCGAGCCTGAACATATTAACAGAGGAAAGCATTCTCTGATCCTTCCTCCCCCTCCATCACATTGCAAGGGAGAAACACATTTATTATCTAGCCAAGCTTTTCAAGCACACCTGTCATCACAATGCCTGCCATTATACAACAGACTTATTATTCTGCCTATTCCTTGTGCCTGTCATATCTACTTATTATTCTGACAAAGCGTTTTAAATCCCTTTAGCTTGGCAACATTTTATATAGCTCTGGGGGGAAAAAAGAGCTGAATTCAGTTCTAAGGCGGTATCAGCAACATTTATCACTTAAGGTCTGGGATGTCATCGTTGGTCTTCTCGGCAGCTTTTAGGTGTTAACCATTTTTTCTTTTTGTTTTCTTTCTGAGTATACTGTGACGGTAGGCACAAGAGTCCATTTTGTCTCTGTGTGGCTTGCATCTCAGTTTAGACAGGATATGAATACAGATCCATGCAACATTAGGGCAGGCCCTGTCATTAGACAGAGGGAGGCATCGGTAGGCTATCAAATAATAGCAGATTAGTCTTTGAATTCCTCTTATGTTGGGTTTTTTCTGCAGGAAAAATTTGGGTTCTTCCCCAAATAGTTTGGTTTGCCTTAGATTAGGGCAGGGGTGAAATCCAGCAGGTTCTGACAGGTTCTGGAGAACCAGTAGCGGAAATTTTGAGTAATTCGGAGAACCGGCAAATACCACCTCTGGCTGGCCCCAGAGTGGAGTGGGAATGGAGATTTTGCAATATCCTTCCCCTGGAGTAGGGTGGGAATGGAGAGTATCCTTCCCTGCCACGCCCATGAAGCCACGCCCACCATGCCCATAGAACAGGTAGTAAAAAAATTGGATTTCACCACTGGATTAGAAGTGTCAAATTTAAGGCCCGAGGGTCGGATCCGGCCTGCGGGGTGCTTAGATCTGGCCCATGGGGCTGCCCTGGAAAGCGAAGGACCAGTTCACGGTGCCTCTGCCAGTGAAAATTGAGCTCGGCAGAGGGTTGCAGGAGGCCATCACAGCCGAAAATGGAGCTCGGCAGCCCGTTTTCACTGGCAGAGCGCTTGGGCCACCACAGGCGCCCTGAGGTGATGTCAAGCTGGCCACGCCCACCCCGGCCCCCGAGGTCAAACGCAACTCTGTTGTGGCCCTCAATGAAATCGATTTTGGCACCCCTGCCTTAGATGGTGAGCATCTTGGCATGGGAGTAGGAGAGACATCATATGCTGTACTATAGGTAGTTCTTAACTTACAGCCATTCGTTTAATCACTGTTACAATGGCACTCAAGAAAATGACTTACAACCAGTCCTTGCACTTACGACCATCACAGCATCCCCATGGTCATGTATGTGATTGATTGGTTTTGATTAATGACTAGTCTTTAAAGCCCTACATGGCTTAGGACCAGGTTACCTCCGGGGCCGCATTCTGCCTCATACTTCCCTCCGACCGGTTAGGGCCCACAGAGTGGGTCTCCTCCAGGTCCCGTCAGCCAAACAATGCCGGCTGGCAGGCCCTAGGGGGAGGGCCTTCTCTGTGGGGGGGGGCGTGCTCTGGAACCAACTTCCCCCAGAAATCCGAATCATCCCCACCCTGCTGGCCTTCCGAAAAGCCATCAAGACATGGCTCTTCCTGCAGGCAGGGGTTTGAGACCAGTTTTTATCCGAGATCTCCCCCAGTATGTATGTTGTTGAACGTCTTTTAACTTTTTAAATTGTTTTTAAATTGTTTTTAAATGAATGTTTATTGTTTAGTGTTCTTTTAAAATGTTGTACGCCGCCCTGAGTCCTTAGGGAGTAGGGCGGCATAGAAGAACCTAATAATAAATAAATAATAAATAGTCTATTTGTCTGGTAACGTCTACAGGCCATTGCCACTCCCCAAGAAGCAATTGGTAGTCAGGATGACAACAGGCATTGAAAAAAATCTCCTTGTCAATTTCTCGTGCAGTTCATTGACACTTTAGTGTATGGCAATAAATGCATCAACTTCTCAAAACAAGTCAATTCATAAATTAAAAGCCACACTTCTATGACAGCAGGAATTTGTTTTAGAAATTGTACCACCTAAATAATACTGACAGGATAAATTCTCCCAGCAATTATAAGATACATGAGCAGTAAAAATTAACCATAAAATAGTGGCAATGACACTTATCTTTCTCACCACAACAGAATCATTCCTGCTTATCCTCTCCAGACAGTTAAATCATGTTGGCGGCTCGACTAACGTGCTTTGCAATCCCGTTATAACTTTGGAATCCAAGTTTAGAAAGGCTGCAGAATTTCTTCTAAAAGGATTCTCTCTTTTCCTGTGGAGCTATTGAACAGTCAATGCAGTTAAAATGCTGGGCCGTTCCTTCTTGTTCTGGCTTCTTCCCAGGCAGATAGGATTAGTTAATGGTAATTGCGGGATTGGGGTGTGATGGAAGTTTTTTTGGCTCTATTACAGGCTTTCCTTGTTTTTTTAATCTGGTTTTATGCTTTGATCCACTGTCAGCCTCAAAAACCACGAATGACATGTGGCGATTCTTCCAAGCTAAGTTCTTTGTTGTTTCCACACAAAGAAAGAATCGTGCAAGACTAAGCAGTGTACTCTCTGCATCTCCCATATATACTCTGGGAACTACTAAGAAGGAGCCATCTTCACCCTCTTTTTCTCCCACAAAATATCTGGACTAAGTTTTCTCTCATTCCTCTGGAATGCAGCCCCTCGCTTCTTGGGATCCAGCCTATTATAGTCTACACTGAGCACTTAGACTTATATACCTCTTCACACTGCTTTACAGATCTCTCTAAGCGGTTTACAGAGTCAGCCTCTTGCCCCCAACAATCTGGGTCCTCATTTTACTCACCTCAGAAGGATGGAAGGCTGAGTCAACCTTGAGCCGGTAAGAATTGAACTCCTGGCAGTGAGCAGAGTTAGCCTGAAATACTGCATTCTAACCGCTGGGAGGGAGGGAGGGAGGGAGGGAGGGAGGGAGGAAGATAGCAATAGCACTTAGACTTATATACTGCTTCACAGTGCTTTACAGCCCTCTCTAAGCGGTTTACAGAGTCAGCCTATTGCCCCCCAACAATCTGGGTCCTCATTTTATCCACCTCGGAAGGATGGAAGGCTGAGTCAACCTTGAGCCAGTCAGGATCGAACTCCTGGCGGTGAGCACAGTTAGCCTGCAATACTGCATTCTAACCACTGCGCCACCACGGCTCTTCCACCTTTCTGAAAATGAATATAAAGGGTGGAGTTTGAAGTGAATTCCAACTCGGAAAACTGAGTTGATAGAATTTGCAGAACATTTGCAAGATGGTTTGTAGGATTTTGAATCTCTGAAGAAGAGTGCTGCAATGACTAGCAATTCTCATAGCTATGAGACCAGTAGTGGGTTCTAAAACCCTTTACTACCGGTTTGCGCTCTCGCGTGCAACGCGTCCCGGGCGGGTGGGCGGAGATTCCCACCGCCGGTGCTACCGGTTCTTAGAACCGGGCCGAACCGGGAGCAACCCACCGCTGTATTTCTCTGTTCACAACTGCATTCTGGTACTGGCCCAAAAATATTTTAGTAGGACCTGGCGCTATAATCTATTATCCAATCAGATTTCAACATCCAAAGATTTCCTTGGAAATGACACTTACGGATCCTTCCATTTGAAAAAAGGACATTTTTTAGCTGTTGTGACCTCATTAGTAACCTTGAGAGCATTTCTTCACCCCTTTGCAGAAACCAGAGAAAGCTTAGCAGGAACAAGGTCCTAGATGCAAAATTAGGTCTGCATTTGTTTAATTTCCATAATTTATGTCTCAGAATTAAATTTTATTTGGAATAACTCAATGAGTTATTCTGTAATATTAAATTAGCATAGCACTTTTATAACTCCATTATTAGAAATTAATATGCACCTTCTTGCACTAAATTATATTCTGGACTAATTTGATTCTCTCCTAGTGTTCGAGTGATACTACCTATCTTGCCTCTTCAAGGATGCAGAGAAAAGCTGATTTGCAGCGAATGTTGCATTTCAATTATGTGAGAAAAGCTGCACTTTATTCAAATGTTCCTGTCTCTGCACTTTTCTTTTGTACTTTAGGTCTGTGCTGTTCTGAGGTGTTCCCGCCCCTTAAGAGTTTGACGTTAACAGCGCCTGATTTTTAAAAAGTGAATTTGATAGAGGAATAATTGTTCATTGTCAAGAGATCCAGATTAGAACTGTCGGGAACAATGGAACTGTTTTGTCACTTAAAAAGTCACGGATCATGTTGGGTAACTACTTTAACCCAGTGCCCCAAAGGTGGGTTTTTTTTCAAGAGGCAACTGGACATTCTGGTTTTTCTTTGAAGATGTTTCACTTCTCATCCAAGAAGCTTCTTCAGCTCTGACTGGATGGTGGAGAATGGAAGGATTTATATACAGACAAACCTCCAGGTGGCCTTAACAACTCGCTAAAAGGATGCAAATGACCAGCTGTCTGCAAGGAATATAAATCCTTCCATTCCCCACTATCCTGTCAGAGCTGAAGAAGCTTCTTGGATGAGAAACGAAACATCTTCAAAGAAAAACCAGGAAGTCCAGTTGCCTTTTGAAAAAAAACAAAAAACACCTTTGGTGTTGCTGGTGGACACATCGTGTGGTTTCTTGGCAACATCTCTTCCACTCTGTCTTTGAACCTAATGAGATATCACAATTCACAGTTGCACACTTTTAGCAGCATCCATAATAAAAGGTCTAAATGGTTAGATTAATCTCCGAGGCTGTCAAAATTTATTTATTTATTTATTTATTATTTATTTATTTGTGAGATTTATATACCGCCTCACAGTGCAAGCACTCTCTAAGCGGTTTACACCAGTAAGCAATGTATATATTGCTCCCAACAATCTGGGTCCTCATTTTACCTACTTCAGAAGGATGGAAGGCTGAGTCAACCTTGAGGCAGTGAGATTTGAACTGCTGACCTGCGGATCACAGTCAGCTAAAGTGGCCTGCAGTACTGCCTCTAACCGCTGTGCCACCTCGGTGACATTCAAAAAAGGAATGGTTAGATTTCCAAAATCTGATGTGCATGGATTGTGCTGGGTGAAAGTTTGAATGCTCTAGAACAGGGGTGTCAAACTCAAGGGCTCGCAGGCCGGATCCAGCCCATGGGGAGCTTAGATTTGGCCCACATGGCTGGCCTGGAAACAGCAAAGGATCGTCCCGTGGTGCCTCTGCCAGCGAAAATGGAGCTCAGCCACGAAAGCCTCCCACAGTCCTCTGCCAGCGAAAATGTAGCTTGGGGGGGCACGTGCGCCCCCCGAGCTCCATTTTTGCTGGCAGAGGGCTATCGAAACAAACTAAAAACAAAACAAAAGGAAAAATGTTTCCCCTTTTGCATTTGACCATGCAAGAAGAGACAGGAAAGGAGAAAGGGAAAGAGGAAAGACAAAGAAAAAGAAGGAAAGATGGGAAGAGAGCAAGGAAGGAAAAATAAGGAAAGAGGAGAAGGAAGAGGGAAGGAAAAAGAAGAAAAGGAAGGAAGGAAGGAGATTATAAGGAGAGTGAGGGAGGGTCTGAGGGAAGTTCTGCCTTAGCACTTGGCCACCACAAGTGCCCCCGACACGAGTCCTGTATCACGCCCACCATGGCCACGCCCACCCCTGGCCCTCCGAGGTCAAACACAACCCTGATGCGGCCCTCAATGAAATAGAGTTTGACCCCCCTGCCCTATGGGGAACAATGGGGTTTGCTTAACAGCTGCGTCATTATGACCGCCACATTCACAACGACTGCTGCAAAAACAGTCGTAAAATCGGGTCTGGTCTCATGGTAATCTGCTTTACGGCCATCACGACTTATCGCCAGAATTGTGGGCGATAATCTGTAATGTACAGAACTGGATATAGTACTACAGCTGTGGTCCAACCAGTGCAGAATACACTGGGACTTTTATGTGTCAGGATGTGGATGTTGTGCTTCTGTTCACGTTGTCTAAGATTGCGTTGTTCATCACACCGCTTGCTCCCTTTCAGTTGGAGATGAACTCCATTGCATTTTGGAGTCTATTGAAATGTAAAGTTGCCTCTTGATGAAGACTTTCCCAGGGCTCAGGAAACCTCACCTTTTGTATCAATCAAGTCAAAAGCTTGTCGGGCAGAATTTGAATTGTGATGGATGTTCTTTCTGTGTTACAAATTCCATTTTGATGCTCGTTGGCGGCTGGGCTTCTTTCTGATCTTCATTGTCATTTTTCAGCATCTCAAAAAAAAAACCTTTCCTTGGGATGGTTGTGAGGAATGAAATATGATTTCCATGCTCTGAACCTTGTCAAAAGGCTGAGGGATTATGAATCAAAACGAATACCTCCTGCACTATATTTCCCCGGTTATAATACTTGTCCAAGCAGAATTCTGCCTGCCTTTGAAGAGACAAACACAACAGCGACCTAGATAGGTGGCTGTGTGTCTCATTAGCAGTCTCTGGAGTCATCCAGTCTTTACCACCGAACCACCCTTTTTTTTCCTAAGGCTTCCCCTTTTTATCTGTTTTTTTTGTCTGGTGTTTTTGCACGTAGCTGCTTAAAGTTGGTGGGAAAACGATCTTGAGCAAATTAGAAGCAACAGGAGCCCAATGCCCTTGTGCTTAATGCTGGAAATGGTTATTGGAGAAGGCGATTAGCAGGCGCAGTTGCCGGTGGAATTAAAACCCGCTTGAGCAGAAAAAGGGGAATAGATGGAAGAAGAATCTGTGGTTCTTTAGGCTCATACTGTATTTTTTTAAAAAAACCCTCAGAAACGTCTTTTCCAGTAAGTGATTTGAGCATCCCTTTCCATTTGTATTCCAAATCCATTCTTCCTAAATGTTGCTTTATGTAGAATTGCTTGGTTCTGTTTCGCAGGAGGAAATGGATGAGGGGCCCTTTTCCTGGTCCTCCTTTCTGCAGTTATTAAACAGTTGTGTTTCATCTTTTCCGGGAATTCTGTGGTCTCCTCTTCTCCTTCCTCCCACTCAAGATGTCAGCTGCCTGCTTGAAAATTGACTGTAGCCGCCACACCTCCGTTTTGTTCATCTGGGCTACAGGAAACCTGTTTTCTTGGTTCCATTAAGAAATAACTAGCCGTTTCCTCCCGTGAATCTGATCCGAGCGGACATTTATCCTTAATTGGTCCCTCGTCCTTTCCACTTTCCTCGCCAAGAACAACCAACGTGTCAGTAATTGGCCGGTTGATACTCGTGGGCAATCACTTTCCTGCTCCAGAGGAGATACAAGTGGAAGGTTCTCTTTTATTGCCTTGAATCTGATTATAAGAAGAGATAACAGCTTCTGCTAAGAGCATCCATATTCTTCTAATTCAAAGAATGGAATGCCATTATAGAGACTTACAGTCTCTTCCTGAAAGCTTCCAATGATGAAGCTCCCGTAACTTTTTTAAAAAATGTTTTATTGGATTTTTTAAAAAATATACATCAATATCAATACATAAACAGTGTGGCCTCCGGGTATAATTCTTTTTGATACTAACAGCAATAATAGTAATAATAATAGTTGTTGCATTAATCAAGCTTCTGTAATCCTAGTATTGATATACATGATTGTTTTTTAAAGTAGTTATTCAATAATTCAATGTTCCATTTTAATGCAAATGATATTATTAAGCATACATAGTAATACCATCTTTCAACCTCTAATCTTTCCATCTAATTATTATTTATATTCTATTATATACAATTGTATCTGCTAATATTCCCCCTATTTCTTATTTCTACCTCTATTCTAACTTCTAATGAGGCCACCATTACTAATCCTAATATTAATACACTTGTTTATATTAAGACATAGTCCTTCATTATTTTGTTGTTCAAAGTCACAACACGCCATTCCAGTAGCAGTCATCCTATTATTTAAACATGCCTAATAATATCATCTTTCAACCTCCAATCTTTCCATCTAACTCTTACTTTATTATATTAACCAAAAGAAAAGAAAGTAATGATAATTCCTTTCGGTCCATCATCTCTTGTCCGTTTTAATACTTCAATTCTTATTCGTTTTTTGACTTACCTCCCATACTGGTCTCTTGGATCTTTGTCTCTATCAGCATCTGTGTCTTCATCATTCAATCTGAATATTTCTCCCATCTCTATCCTCATAAGCTACCAGGTCTCCCAAGTGTTCACCCAAACCCTATCTCTCTTTCAAAAATATCTTTCAGGTTATCCAAGCTCCCACAACTTCTGAAGTCGAGCTGTTCCATTGGTTGATTGCGCTCACTGTTGAAAATTTCTCATTTCCAGGTTGAATCTCTCTTTGTTCAGTTTCCATCCATTATTCCTTCTCTGGCCTTCAGGAGCTTTGGAAAATAGCTTGACCCCCTCCTCTCTGTAGCAGCCCCTCAAATATTAGAACACTGCTATCATGTCTCCCCTGGTCCTTCTCTTCACGCCCAGTTCCTGCAACCGTTCATCATATTTTTTAGCGTCCAGTCCCCTAATCATCTTGGTTGCTCTTCTCTGCACTGTTTCTAGAGTCTCTCAATATCTTTTTTTATAGTGTTGTGACCAAAATTGGATGCAGTAGTCTATGTGTGGTCTTACTAAGGCTTTATAGAGTGGTATTAGTACCTCACTTGATCTTGATTGTATCCCTCTGTTAATGCAATTTAGGATTGCATTGGCTTTTTTGGCTGTCCCACACACTGTTGGCTAGTATTTAATTGGTTGTCCACTAAGACTCCAAGATCCCTCCCACAGTTACTGCTATTAAGCCTAGTTTCACCCAGTCTATATGTGTACTTTTGGTTTTTCTTGCCTAAGTGTAAGACTTTACTTTTCTTTTTACTGGGCCTGCCACCACCATGCTGAAGGACAAAACCATTTATATCACATCAGCTGTCCTCAGATCCCTGGACTAATCACTTCTGAAAATCTCTGAGACCTACTCTTGAGCTGGAAGGTTGCACCTCTAGACCAGAAAGTATTCCTTTAAAATATATATATAGTAGAGATTATAGTTATACAGTTACAAAGAATACAAATCACAAAAAGAAGAAAAAATAGTGCAGAAAAAAAGAATATAGTAAAGAAAAAGAAAAAAAGAAAGAAGTAACTTGCCCTTTCATCACAAGTATAAACCAATTTAGCAACTTATCGCCTTCTTTTAAAATACAGCAAATGTTCTATTCATCCTGTGTCACATCTCATATCTCTAAACAGATCCTTAAAACCTCTCCATTCAATTCTAATTAGCAAAGTCCCACTAAGACTTACCAGAAATAGCAGTACATATATTTTAAATTTAACCAAATAAACCCACTTCATATTCCTTCCTTTTTCTTTTTGTATTTCTTCTCTTATCTATAAAGAAGTCCTTAAAACCTTGTCATTCAGTACTGATCAATAATAGTCCATTAAATGTTGCCAGAAATAACAACATATCTATTTTAAACTGGATTCAATAAACTCATTTTATATACCTTCCTTTTAACTTTTAACAACCTTGATCTTTAATCTCTTCAAATATTGACCTAGAGCTTGTTTTCATTCTTTTTTTGTCTCCTCTCACAAAGTCCTTCAGAAGTTTAACAGGGCTCTTTTGTAAATCCAATGTAAGAGAGGTATCCAGGTCTGGTTTATTATTTGTATGTCTCTTTCAGTTATTAAAACATTAACCAGTTTCATTGATATATCCAGTATTTTATATTTTTCCATATCATTCTTATAGCCTGTCATTTATAACTCTACATTTAAATCAATTTCGGGCTTGTACAAGAGAATTTGTTCCTCTTCCACAACATCATTTACAAAGACTACAAAATTAATTTCTTAGTCCAGGGGTGGCCAAACTATGGTTCTTTGAGGACCTGTGGATTTCAACTCCCAGAATTCCTGAGCTAACCATGCATGCATGGCTGGCTCAGGAATTCTGGGAGTTGAAGTCCACAGGTCCTCAAAGAACCATAGTTTGGCCACCCCTGTTTTAGTCCATTGTTTGCAGGTATCCTTCAATATACCCAAAGTTAAAAGTATTTTCCTCCATTGTCTGTTAACAAGTCAAATCTAGGTGTACTTCTCTTTTAATTATAATCTTTAGTTCCTTCTGCTTCCCTCTAGTGTTCAAACTTCAAAGTCCCATATCATCATCATCATCAATAGGAGGGATTGTTATAATGAATTTCATAATCATATTTCAAATCCATTGTTTATAACTTTCCCAAATCAATACTTCAATCACTTTTTGCTATTTAATCCACTGGGGGGAGGGGAAATCCTTTTATGTACACTGAGAGCATATGCACCAAAGTCAAATTCCTTGTGTGTCCAATCACACTTGGCCAATAAAGAATTATATTCTATTCTATTCTTAACTTATACTAAAAACTTCTTTCACTAAGGATTGAAGGAAATTCAGATAGTGAATGCCATAAAACTTGCCATTCTTAAGGTTCTTGATATTTAAATGTCAGTAAAACAAAAATAACAAAGGTGTTTAAGAAATGAGGTTTGGTAAAACTTTATGTTCATATACTGTCAGCTGCATTAAGATTGTGACCCGGGGTAGGTTCTGGTTTGTTTTGCTGCTGGTTCATTCAGGGACGCGCCGCACGGGCGCAGTACTTAAAAAAAGCTTCTGCACATGCACAGAAGCAAAAAACAAGATGGCAGCGCCTATGGCACCGCCGAGAGAGCTGGCTCGGGGCGTGGCAGGCCTAGGTCGCTGCTGGTTCTAGCGACACAGGCCGCCAAGTTACTACAGGTTCTATAGAACTGGTCCGAACCGGTAGGAACCCACCTCTGACTGTGACCTTAGATGAAATCTCTAAACTCCCAGCTACTTGACTCACAAGCTGACTGTGAAAAGCTCAATTCCTGCCATCTCATGTGTTGTGTTCCGGTAATTCCTCAGACCGCTTTAGGATGCGGAATGTAAGAGTCCTGTGATTGGCTGTTCCGTTTGACAGCCGACTATAAATAGCGGCTGTCAAACGGGGGCATTGCCTTCATTCTTACGTAGTCAGTTATACAGTTAATAAAAGTTCATGTGTTAACCATTACCTCAGTCTCCTCGCCTCAGTTCTTGCTCCTAGCCTGGCTCACTCAACAGAGCATTGGCGACGAAGGTGGGATCGCAGAACTGAGGCGAGGTCATTAATGACAAGTCATTATAGCGGTCATTAATGACAAGTCATCATTTTGGCTGAAGTAACCAAGGAAAAAAAATTCCTCAGCTGACAGGAATGGCTACTCAGCACACATTCGCGCCTTTTAATCCTCCTGCTGAAATGTGGGAATTGTATGTAGCCAGATTCGAATGCTTCCTCATTGCTAATGCTTATACTGAGCTCTCTGGTGATAGGAAACATGCTTATTTTTGGGGATTTTGTGGCACGGAAATGTTTGAAACGGCGAGGGCTCTTTTTGCCCCTCATCCATTCACACTGTTTCGTGGGAAGCAATGTTAGCTAAGCTAAAAGATCACTATACGCCTCCACTGTCTCGTTGTGCCCGGTGTTACGCTTTTTATCATAGGAACCAGTGTGAGGGTGAGATGATTAATCAGTACATAGTGGCTCTGAGGAAGGCAGCACTTTATTGTGAGTTTTCTAACCTCGAAGACTACTTGTTGGACCATTTGGTTTTCGGAGTTCGAGACAGCCGTCTCAATTTATATTCCTTGCAGACAGCTGGTCATTTGCATTCTTTTAGCGAGTTGTTAAGGTCACCTGGAGGTTTATCTGTATATAAATCCTTCCATTCCTCACCATCCAGTCAGAGCTGAAGAAGCTTCTTGAATGAGAAGCAAAATATCTTCAAAGAAAAACCAGAAAGTCCAGTTGCCTCTTGAAAAAAAGCACCTTTGGGACAATGACTTAACTGTTAGCTTTACATTAAAAGAAGCTTATTGTGATCTGTTCATGAAGTCAGCCAGATTTCCCTCCATATTCATCTGAACTACCGTGGAAATTGATGATTGGAGAATGGAAATAGTTTCTCTGGGCCATTTTTATTGCTGAGTAGTATGGTTCAATATCTCTGGAAAGATAAAGATAGGGCCCCAATTAGTGGACTGAAGGTCTAATGTTACTTGCAACTTAGGAATGTTTTGGTTACTGATATGGGTTGCATGAGTGATTTCAATGAAATATGGTACTTTATTGAAACTGTATATAAAACTACAGTATATATGACATACATATCTGCAAGAGAAGCCCTCATAAATATAATTTGTTGTTTTTCTGCTCTCTTTTTTCTTCTACTCTCTTTTTTCTTTTCTATTGATTCTTCCTTCTGTTTGGTTTATGAAAGGCAAAGAAAGAAAACAGACTTCATAATACTTTATATTTCTTTTCAGAGCAAATATGTACAAAATGTAAAACAGCCTGCTACACGCTATACATCTACACTGCCATTTGTCAGAAATGGTGTAAGGTCTTCTGCGACAGGGGGGTTGGACTAGATGACCTACAAGGTCCCTTCCAATTCTGTTAATCTGAAGTATTATCCATTTCCCAATGTTTAAAATTATCTGAATACTATGTTTAGAAATGTTTCTTATCATAAGAAACTCTCATCTACCATACAAATGTAATTTTCCGAGTTTCTTGAGTCTTGTTATCTACTAGATACAAATGCCCATGGAAAAAGATGAATGACGTCTACTTGGGGGACTCTGGGCTGATAAAAGTTTCTCTGTGTAAGGCATTTCGATGTGCCTAGTTCTGTCCTCATTTTAAATTCTAAACTCACCATATAAATTTTTCTTTTCTGCTCAGAAGAGATTGGTAGATGTAAGTCATTGTAATCAGTAATGTGTATCTGGGGAATTAACTTTAAGCAACAATAGATTTCTTGAAATGTAATTTATATATATATCTGCCGTTCTCTCAGACTTTTAATTCTCTGCTGTACATCTTAGATTAGAAAGCCTCAGATTTAATCACATTTCTGGAATGTAGCTTTTAATCATCTTTGTGTGCCAAATGGCGATAGTTTTCCTCCGGCTTCATTCTTTGCTCCCTGTCTCTAACTGACCTGGGATGATCCCAGAATCTATGACGGATTGAATCTGGTTAGTGTTTGCGTGGGAGACTGCTGGGAAATCTCAGAGCTATAAACTAGATTGGAAAGGTTTTTTTTTAAGAAATTGAAGAAGATAATGGAAACCCCCCCCCCCCATCCATGCTGTTGCTGAGAAAACAAGATGGATGCGTCCATCAGTCAACAAAGTTTGATCTCAACACGAAGGAGATTTTACCTTTTCTACCTCAAAGAGTAACAAGAACTCTGAATGTTTTGATTTTATAGTAACCTCTCTTAAACCTCTCTTTAATGTAAGTTACATTAAAATTTAAATTTAAAAAGTTTTTAATGAAATATTTAAAAGATGTTGAGACTTTGGAAAGAGTGCAGAGAAGAGCAACAAGAATGATTAGGGGCTGGAGGCTAAAACGTATGAAGAACGGTTACAGGAATTGGGTATGTATAGTCTAGTGCAGGGGTCTCCAACCTTGGCTACTTTAAGACTTGTGGACTTCAACTCTCAGAGTTCTGGGAGCTGAAGTCCACAAGTCTTAAAGTTGTCAAGGTTGGAGACCCCTGGTCTAAGTGAAAAGAAGGGCTAGGGGAGATATGATAGAAGTGTTCTAATATTTGAGGGGCTCCTACGAAGAAGAGTGGGTCAAACTATTTTCCAAAGAACCAGAAAGCAAGACAAGAAACAATGGATGGAAACTAACCAAAGAGAGAAGCAACCTAGAACTAAGGAGAAATTTCCTGACAATTAGAACAATAAATCAGTGGAATGGCTTGCCTTCAGAAGTTGTGGGTGCTCCATCACTGGAAGTTTTTAAGAAGGTGTTGGATAACCATTTGTCTGAAAGGTTATAGGGCAGTGATGGCGAACCTATGGCACGCGTGCCACAGGTGGCACGCGGAGCCATATCAGAGGGCACACGAGGCGTTGCCCTGTCAACTCCATGGGCAAACCGGAAGTTTGGAAAAATGCACTTCCGGTTTGCCGTTGGGCTGTTTTTTGCACTCCGGGAGGGTTTAGGGAAGCTTCCTGAAGCCCCGGAATGCGAAAAATGTCGAAACAGGCAAACCAGAAGTTCAGAAAACGCACTTCCGGTTTGCCGTTGGGCTGTTTTTAGCACTCCAGAGGGTTCAGGGAAGCTTCCTGAAGCCCCGGAGTGCAAAAAACAGTCCAATGGGCAAACCGGAAGTGCGTTTTTCCGAACTTCCGGTTTGCCCGTTTTGCCGTTTTTCACCGTCCCAGGCTTCGGTAAGGCCTTTGCGCGGGGATGGGGTGGGGGTGCGCATGCGCAGGGGGCAGCATGGGGGGGTTGTGCGCATGCGTGGGGGGAGAGGAAATGGGTGTGGGCACGTGTGCGTACGCTAGCGCGTGCACACACACCCTTTTGGCACGCGAACCAAAAAAGGTTCGCCATCACTGTTATAGGGTCTCCTGCTCCAGAAGGGGGTTGGACTAGAAGACCTCCAAGGTCCCTTCCTACTCTTATTAGTCTGTGTACTATGTTTTACATGTTTGGAAGCAGTTCCATGTGAAAACATGGACACGTGTATCCCAGGTTCTGCTTTCCACGTGATCTTCTTCTCCAACATACTCTTAAGGTTTGATCCCTGCTTGGTTGTCAAATTCAAAGGCAGCTTTGTGCCTTGTGAAGGTGTAACTAAAAGCCTCCCTTCCTTTTTTCTCCTCCCTTCCTCAAAGCACTATCTTCTGAGTTAGGAAATTCTGCCAGGGTAACTTCAAATGCAGCCAGGTTCCATTCAACCATTATTAGCTGCTCAAAAAAAGTGAATGAAGCAGAGCGAAAAGTCCTGCGATAATTTATTCTCCCCGTTGGTTCCATTTATAACTTTCTATTAACCCCACTGAGGAGGGTGTTGCGTTTAATCTGAGGTAAAAATACACTGGAAAATGAAGAGGCTGTCAATGGAAACCGGGGTGCTGTGGTTCAGTTTCTTCCCGCTGGTATAAATACACAAAATGAGCCCCATCCCTCCAATATCTTGCATGGATATCTTTTTTTTAATTTTTTTTATTTTCACAAGGTATCAAACCTGTTTATACTTTCTCATTTTCCAAAAAGTGTCTGGATCTGGCTGTGCTCCATAACTATAGGTGTGTTCTTTATGAATTCCAAAGGATGCAATCTTCCACTGAAAATTTATTTTGGGAAATACCTTCACGGAAGATGAAATAGAACAGTAGATGGAATGTGTAAAAGGTATTTGCTTCATTTTGAAAGATAAATTTGTGATAAATGGTATTAATTAAAAGAAAGAAAGAAGATGAATAGAAAGACAGAAAATATGGGAAATGTATGTAGTAAACATTATAATTAATGGATGTGGGTGAAAGGGATCAGAAATTAGTAAATTATGTATGCAATAGAAAGTAAAAAGTTAGGATAAAGAAATATGTATGGATAATACTATACGTTGGAATTGAAATAGAGAGAGAAATAATGGAATTGATTATGTATTGAAAAACTATGTATGACTACCAAATGTGACCTAGACTACACTTTGTGTAGAAACTCTGCATTGTTTGTTGTGGGGGGTGGAACTTTTGGCAAAAATAAAAAAGAATAGGTGTGTTCTTTATGAATTCCAAAGGATGCAATCTTCCACAGAAAATTTATTTTGGAAAATACCTTCACGGAAGATGGCTTTCACTCAGTAACCAACTGAGTAGAATCATGGAAGGAATACCTTATCCAGTTTTCTGAAAAGCATCATGAATGCTTGCCTGAACCTAATGCAAGGTCTTGAGAATTGTAGATGGAAATTCCTATTGCATTTATAAGATAAGATAACCTTTATTGTCATATTTTTTTTCGGTGGGCACTCTGGCACACATTAAAAACGAAATTCTGTTGCCTGCTCTCAAAGGTGTGCACATACATAACACACAGGTATGCTTTATACATGCATATGCATATACCTACACCCTAACATATAAATAGATATAAATATTAATCACAAGTTAATGCTTTGAAGCATTTCTTCCCAGATTTCTTTTTGCTTGGGCTAAATGATTGTTTATGCATTAAGCTGTTAGATCAGTGTTTCCCAGCCTTGGCAACTTGAAGATATCTGGACTTCAACTCCCATAATTCCCCAGCCAGCATTCGCTGGCTGGGGAATTCTGGGAGTTGAAGTCCAGACATCTTCAAGTTGCCAAGGCTGGGAAACACTGTGTTAGATGATTCCCCCGTAGCTCTTTCTTGACTGTTTATAAAACTCTGGCTTCATTCATCCTTTCCCCAACTTCTCAGTTTTTCACAATGGCGATATTGTGTTATAATTGGGCCAAGCAACTAGACAGACATTGTTGGGAAAAGTAATTGAGGCCACACCTGTAAGTGTCCTAAGATGGATGAAGGAGACAACCACACTCACCACATTGTGATTTGTCTATGGAAATTCTCAATCATCATCCAGGTCATGGTTGTCCCAAAGGTGCTTTTTATCCAAAAGGCAACTGGACTTTCTTGAGTTTTTTTTTTTCCTGAAAACATTTTTCTTCTCATCATTCAGTTCTGAAGAACTGAAGAAGCTTCATGCATGAGGAGTGAAGCATTTTCAGAGGAGGAGGAGGAGGAGGAGGAGGAGAAAGAGGAAGAGGAAGAGGAAGATGGAGGAGGAAGGAGGAGGAGGAAGAAGAGGAGGAGGAGGAGGAGAAGAAGAAGAAGAAGAAGGAAGAAGAAGAAGAAGAAGAAGAAGAAGAAGAAGAAGAAGAAGAAGAAGAAGAAGAAGAAGAAGAAGAAGAAGAAGAAGAAGAAGAAGAAGAAGAAGAAGAAGAAGAAACAAAGTCCAGTTGCCCAGGCAAATTGTGACGTGAACACCATCCCCTATTGTCAGGCCCAATCCCAAAGACAACACTACAAAGTCCAATTGAGTTCAATCTTTATTTGCTTGCATCTAATGGGCAGAATCTTGCCAAACAAAAGCTATGATTTCTAAGATATTAGATTTGTCCTGAGAGATTCTAAGGTGTGGCTACTCTGAAGCTTCCCCCCCCCTACGTTATCCAGTTTGGGACTGTGCGGTCTGTTAATCTGAGCCTCTTTCTGGGAAGGCTCTGAGATGGCAAAACTCTCCCACACTGATCCTTTGTGTGCCTCTTCCCTCACACCTGCTGTGTACTTGTGTGCAATGTTGCAACATGAGTAGGAAAGTCTGGGGCTTGCATTATGATACCACAATATACAGTGCCATCCTTCTCCTCATTCTTTTGCTGGTCAGTAGCACAACCACCTGCACCTTACTTGAATGTATCTCCAACACCTTAACTACTATACAAGTAGTCAATTTGTATGCAACACGTTTTCATTTTAATGTATGCCAATTAGTGTACTTTCAAAGTGACAATACAGTTATTCTAAGTCTAAGTCTAGTCCTCAGCTTATGAGCACAATTGAGCCAGAATTTCCGTAGTTAAGCAAGACAGTTGCTAAATGAGTTTTGCCCTATTTTACAACCTTTCTCGCCACAGTTGTTAAGCGAATCACTGCAGTTGTTAAGTGAGTAACACGGTAGTTAAGTGAATCAGGTTTCCCCCGTTGACCTTGCTTGCTAGAGGGTTGCAAAAGGGGATCACATGACCGTAGGAGATGGCAAGTGCCATAAATATGAACCAGTTGCTAAGCATCCAAATTTTCATCATGCGACCACGGGGATGCTGAATGGTCACAAGTGTGAACACGCGTCATAAGTCAGTGCTGTTGTAACTTTGAACAGTCACTTAACAAGTTGAGGACTACCTGAAGTGCACTGTCTCTCAGAGCTTAGGTCAATAATCTTGCTAACATATTTATAGTTTCCCCCCCTCCTCTTCCCAGTACAATTAATGATAATGTTTTCACTTCTAGTGAATTCCAATCCTTCATTTTGTATCTGAAACGATGGGCCTTAATTATAAAATTCTAGGTTTGCTTTTTAACGCTTTCCCCAAATTGCTGCTTTTCCTCAGGGCAGCAGGTGGGAGTACAACATAGTTTCTTGCTCCCAAATTATCAATCCAGCCAAATCCTTCAGAATATATATATATAGTGGGAAAAGACACAGTGTGGACCTGCCAGCTAGTTAATTTGTCTTTTCGCAAGACACCTACTGCTCTCTTAGGAGCTTGTGTTCACAGCCGAAGGATGCATCTTGTGCTTTTTGATGCTAATAGCACAAAGTCTTGGCTTTGTTCATCGTCTGGCTAGCTCCAAAAGAAATTATTAGCCTTTCCTTATTAGCAAATCGCTCGAATACGAAACTCCACAGGTGGCTGTTTCAGAAGGAGAGGCATGTTAGGCAAGGGTAGATCCGATGAAGTACACAAATTTTGTGCTGTTTAATGAGATTTGTTTGTTGGGAAAGCTACTACCGGACCATACCCTTCTGGGATTCGAGAAAAATGATAGAAAAAACCCTTAATCTCTCCCCTGGTACAGCTGACAAAGCGAGGAGGGCCTGTGGCTTAGAGGTTAATACATCTACCTAATATGCAAGTAGCCCAGGTTCGAATCCCAGAAGGGTATGGCTAGCTGATGAGAGCTAAATTGCTTGAAATAGATCTATACTAGTCTCTATTTCTTTGTCGGTAAATATAAATTTAACACCATATATATACTGTAGTAAGTTTTTACTTCTATTGACCACCAGGAGGCACTACAAGACCAGTTTTATCCCATGTTGGAGCTTGTCAGATATATGTAGTCAGATCTTTTGTCTGGGACTCATAACCTTCTACCAGAAACTGAAGTCTTGGACCACTGTCCTTTAGAAACCTATATTCAGTGCATTAAGTTTAGAAGCTGTCAAGGTTCTGATCCTCAGTGCTGTCCCAAAGGTGCTTTTTCAAGAGGCAACTGGACTTTCTGGTTTTCAAGAGGCCTCTTGAAAAAGCACCTTTGAGACAACCGTGACCTGGATGACTGAGAATCTCCATACAGATCATCAGCGCTGTTGCAGGAAGGAATATATGGAATCTATCAGGATGATCCACTTCCTTTCAATCTTGTACTGCCTTATGATCACATACTGGCTCTTAGTGATTGATAAAACCAAGCTCATTTAACTACTTGAACCAATACTTATGGGAAAAGCCATATTCCTAATGCTTATGGCTTAGGACCAGATTACCTCCGGGACCGCATTCTGCCTCATACTTCCCTCTGACCGGTTAGGGCCCACAGAGTGGGTCTCCTCCAGGTCCCGTCAGCCAAACAATGCCGGCTGGTGGGCCCTAGGGGGAGGGCCTTCTCTGTGGGGGGGCCCGTGCTCTGGAACCAACTTCCCCAAGAGATTCGAATTATCCCCACCCTGCTGGCCTTCCGGAAAGCCGTCAAGACATGGCTCTTCCTGCAGGCAGGGGTTTGAGACTAGTTTTTATCCGAGATCTCCCCCAGTATGTATGTTGTTGGACGTCTTTTAACTTTTTTAGTGTTTTAAAATTGTTTTTAAATGAATGTTTGTTGTTTAGTGTTCTTTTAAAATGTTGTATGCCGCCCTGAGTCCTTAGGGAGCAGGGCGGCATAGAAGAACCTAATAATAAATAAATAATAAATAAATTATTGTACTGTTGTTCAACTTTAGCTACTCTAAGTTGTTGGTTGGCACACTCTGGGAGTTGAAGTCCACACATCGTTAAATGGCTAACATTGAGGGACACGTTTTTATGGAAAGCCATCAAGGTTTGGAGCCATTCAAATCACAGAGTTCTGCTACTCCACAGGGCAAGACTCAGCAACAGAACATTTCCTAGATCCCCTAGGTCCGTGGTGGCGAACCTATGGCACGCGTGCGACAGGTGGCACGCAGAGCCATATCGGAGGGCACGCGAGGCGTTGCCCTATGTCAGCTCCAGCATGCATGCGCATGCTGGCCAACTGATTTTCGGCCTTCTTTTTGGCCGTTTTCTCTCTCCCCAGGCTTCAGGGAAGCCTCCTGAAGCCGGAAGACAGCGAAAAATGGCCCAACGGGCCAACCAGAAGTTTGTTTCTGAACTTCTGGTTGGCCTGTTTGGCTGTTTTTCGCCATCCCCCGACTTCAGGAGTCCATTGTGAGGCCTGTGTGCATGCGCGGGAGGCAGCAAGGGGGGGAGTGTGCATGCGCAGGGGGTGTTGTGCACATGTGTGGGGGAAGGACATGGGTGTGGGTACGCGCGCTAGTGCGCGCACACCCTTTTGGCACACGAACCAAAAAAGGTTCGCCATCACTGCCCTAAGGTGGTGTTGCTTAATGAAGGAGATCCAGAGGAAGCCCACTCCATCAGATCTCTGGAGATCAGCAGTAAACTGGCCCTGTCCAATGAAATTGGACCACACTCCTAGCATCCTCAGTCAGCATGGATAAGCCTGGTGGAAGTCATAACCCCAAATATTCAGAGACCAAAAGTTGAGAACCATCACTTATTCTTAAGTAGAGCTTATTTTTCCTGAATCAAAACAAAATAGATATCATTTTATCCAAATGTGTTAAGTCTATCATTGAAAATGCCAACAACGTATGGTAGGATTCAATATTCTCTGCCCAGTTTTAATATAACCAGAGCATTGCAGTGAGTCACGGTAGGCAGTAGAACTACAATTTTGAGTCGCAGAGCATCATTTACCTCTATCCAGATAGCAAACATCCACAATTGTGTCTTCAAGACGTAATCCTGGAAGTCAAACAAAGAAGCCGAGGTGGTGCAGTGGTTAAAAGCAGCACTGCAACTTCAGCTGATTGCTAGTTCAGCAGTTCAGCTGTTCAAATCTCACCAGGCTCAACGTTGACTCAGCCTTCCATCCTTCTGAGGTCAGTAAAATGAGGACCCAGATTGTTGGGGGCGATATGCTGAACTCTGTAAACCGCTTAGAGAGGGCTGTAAAACACTATGAAGAGGTATATAAATCTAAGTGCTATTGCTATTGCTAAGTCACCTACGTAGACTCATCCCATATTTACCTAGTAGTATCTGCTTCAAGGACATCAAATGCAGCTTAGGGTGAAAGCTAGAACATTTCTATTATAAAGTATTGAGTGTTGATCTCCAAATATCAAAACTTTTTTTTTTAACCTGCAAAGGAGGCAGCTAGAAAGGTTGGCACCACCTTCTGCCCACTTTCCAAAGCCGGTGTACATAAAATGGCAATTTGCTGCCAGAAAGTCAGCAAGAAATAGACACCATTATGGATTGGTGTTCACCATATCAACAGGAGAAAAACAATTAAATCATTCCGTATTAACAGGCCCTGCACCAAGTAGCTCCTTTGTTTTCCTCCTTAACCACGTTGTTTCAGCTTCAGCACCCAAAGGTATAATCATAAGCGATAATGAAGATATGAAATGAAATAAAACTGTTGTAATAAAATATCACATACATTTGCATCTTACAGGTATATCTAAGTAAGATACAATGCCATATAATTATGTGTCATATAATATATGTGGGTATATGCATAATTGTTTTGTCACGCAGTGATTTATATTGCCTGTTATATGTATATGCAGGGAGCTGCATCCCTATTCATTATAATGGTTTATTCCTGAGCACGTGATTGATATGTTCTAGTACGCATGTGTGCATTCCTTTCTCGGATCTCTCCTTCTGTTCCTGGCTTCCATTGAAGCAAGACCTATTTTTATATCAGAGATGTAGAATAATGAGGATTTATTGTTTTGTATTGAAATAAACATTTTTACTTAGACTTTTAAACTGCGGTTTCTTTTCTAATGTCTGATGTCCGGGAAAAGATCTATTTCTCCTTTGTGAGATTAATTTCCACCTCTGACATGTTTATTTATTTTGTCATATTTATGTAGTTATATTGGAGGTGGTAACCCTTTGAGAGCTGCATGCAATGAAATTTCATGTTAATATATGCCGATTGGTGTATATTTAAAGTGACAATAAAAGTATTCTAAGTCTAAGTCATATTGTAAAGTTATAGCAACAGAATCTTGAAAGTTTATAATATGTTCTCCCTCCCTCACTTTGTCTTCATGGGAACTAGTGAGGGGCTTATCTGAGATGTTTTTACATATTATTTGCTTGGTCTGGGCTCAAGCCCCTCTTATCTGACTGTTTCCTTGGTAATGCCTCTTCTGTCCTTCAAGGCTATTTCCTCTGTCCTCTACAGCGGGAAATTGTGCATTTCTTGTGGTATTCATAGGTTGATTGTGTCTGACATGATGGATTTTATTTTTATTTTTTGGAAAGGAAACACCACAGTTGTAAAACATAAGGGGGCAGTTACAGAATTTTTATCCTAACAATTTTATTATTCGAGATGTGCTTGGTGGGTATTAAATTCCATAAAGTTTGCTTGGCTTTGGGGAGTGGCCACATTCCACAATTCTGTGTGTCATTTTCTCACTCCTTTCTCCTCCTAAACCTAGCACAATTTCAGTGTTTATTAATTCTTTTAAAGATCCAAGCATGTGAATTTTATGTTTAAAGGAAGTAGGCCATTTTTTAAAAGTTTCTGTTGTAACATAAAAAAAAACCATCAAGACCAATGCCTTACCTGACTTTATACTGTGTAAATTTGCCATCTTGCAGATAGGTCCATGCCAGCTTGTTTGTAGTATATCAACAGTAAAGCTTTCAAGAAAATCATTAGCCTTAGGCCATTTCAGTTTGGCCAAATTTTCCAAAGCAACTTCCCTAACCTTCTGTACCACTAAATATTCTAGACTATAGCATCCATCAGCGCTATATTGGAAATAGGGGAGTTATAGTCCAGTATATCTAGAAGTACTTCTGAAAAGATCTGCTTTAAAAAAAGAAAGCACAAAATCCTTTTCGGTAGAATGTGAAAATTAGAGTATTTTTCCCAGTTCGGGGAAAGAGTGACATTAATTCCTTTGTATGTCTAGGTCAGGGGTAGGCAAAGTTGGCTCTTCTATACTTGTGGACTTCAACTCCTAGAATTCCTAAGCTAACATGATTGGCTCAGAAATTCTGGGAGTTGAAGTCCATGAGTCATAGAAGAGCCAACTTTGCCTACCCTTGGTCTAGGTTATTTATTAATTGTCTTTTTGTCCCATGTTTCCTCAAGGTGCTCAGGGAGGTATACATGGCTCCCTTGATTTATCCTCACAACAACAGCCTAAGACAAATTCAGTTGGAAAGAATGAGGGTGAAAATTTCCCCTTGAGCTTCATGATTGAGTGGCTATGGGAATCTGAGTCTCTCTAGATCTAAAATACTAAGCACATCACCAGGCCCCTGTAGAAATCGAAGTATGAATGGCCATTGCAAAACTGAAAGGAGACTATAGATTTCTGATACATAAAACACCATGACGTAAGGAGATAGCAGTAGCACTTAGACTTATATACCGCTTCATAGTGCTTTACAGCCCTCTCTAAGCGGTTTACAGTGTCAGCATATTGCCCCCAACAATCTGGGTCCTCATTTTACCCACCTCGGAAGGATGGAAGGTTGAGTCAACCTTGAGCCGGTGAGATTTGAACCGCCGAACTGCAGCTAGCAGTCAGCTGAAGTAGCTTGCAGTGCTGCACTCTAACCACTGCGCCACCTCGGCTCCTTAGATGCCAGGGGTTGATGATAAGACATCGTCCAACAGGGTTCACTACTACACTGTGGTTTATCCCCGATACATGAGCAATTGTCCCCAAGTCTGGGGATTAGGAGTCCATGCAGAGCTGAACTGCATTAAATGAAAGCGAAGTATCTATCAGAATTAAAAATTGGCATTTCCTAGCTCTTGTAGGTCTGTATTTGATTACTGGCTGTCGGTCTGCGTCCAGAGGATGTAATCCTGATGGACGAGTTCCAGTGATTTTCGATGGGATTCTGGCATGCTTAATTCCCATGAATATAAACAAAACCACAAAGCTGAAGGTCAGAGAAAAAGCAGCCTCGGTACATTATCATCACGCTGAGCTGGTTAAAATAATACTGTGTTGCTGGAAAGAGCAGAGATCGGCTCAACAAATCTTCCCCGTGGAGGCAGTTCCAAATTCTGGCAAGGCACTATTTCTGTCATGTATCAGAGAGTTGAATGAAATAGGGACCACCCTTGCCATTATTATTATTATTATGGGATGGGTGGGACTTGCAGAGAAGGCCTTGTTTTATTTTAGCTCAGCAGAGGGAATTCCAGCATCCTGGATCTAAAGTTTGCTACCAACTTTGCTGCTGTTATCAAGGTCATAAAATCAGATGCCTGCATTACAAGACTTATGAAAGCTGGGTGTGTGACTTCGGGCCAATCAATAGGAGACAATGAGTTCTAGTCCCGCCTTAGGCGTGAAAGCCAGCTAGGCAACTTTGGGCCAATCACCAGGAGAGGGTGAGTTCTAGTCCCGCCTTAGGCGTGAAAGCCAGCTAGGTAACTTTGGGCCAATCACCAGGAGAGGGTGAGTTCTAGTCCTGCCTGAGGCGTGAAAGCTAGCTAGGTAACTTTGGGCCAATCACCAGAAGACAGTAAATTCTAATCCAGCTTTAGGCATGAAATCCAGCTGGATGACTTTGAACCACTCCCTCTCTTTCAACTCAACCCACCTCACAGGGTTGTTGTTGTGAGGAAAGCAGGAGAAGGAAGGGATATTAGGTATGTTTACCACCTTGAGTTTACTTATAAAATAATAAAGGCAGAATAAAAAGCTAATAAATAGATTAGTAATATATAAATAAATGAGTGTCGTAAGCAGCCGAGAGTCACTTGATGGTGAGATGGGTGGCATATAAATTTAATAAAAAATAATTTAATAAAGCTGCAAAGCAGATCTAAGCTTTTTGGTCCCTACTCAGGCGGTGATACCAGACAGGAGGAATTCTTTTTTTCTTCAGGTCCTTTCACCTTTCTTCTGATACTTTTGCAGAACAGCCACAGGTAGAACTGAATGCCTCTGAGGAAATCTTTCCATGACTAAGCAAATTGCAAAGCTCGTTTTATTGATGTTTACTTGAACCTTTAAAGTTTCAGATTTTATGGCCCCCACATTGCATAACAGTTTTGTTTGGCAGGTCTTGTAGAAACAGCGTCCTAATTTTTTGTGTGTTTTTATTGTCAGCCAGATTTCAGCCCCATATTTTCCTTTTGACAAATAACAATTTCATGTAAAAACTATCAGAGCTTTTCACCTTTGGGCTCAGATTTACATTGTTTTGATTTTTTCTTTGTTTCCTTGCTTTTCTGTTATAAACACTATTACTGAAGTCTGCACACACACACACACACACACACACACACACACACACACACAAACTATTTGCCAACTCTGCCTAGTAACATTTAAGCGCACTGTTACACACAAGATTAAGTATGATAGCTTTTTAATGACTTGTGCTGCTCACTTTTGAGCATAGAATAGATTGCTGGATATTTTGGTAATAGCAAGTGTCTTCCCTCCTTGGTTGTCTGTCTGTTCAGAAAGAAACCCTATAAGGGGAGCAGTAGCTACACAACCACCCGCAACCCCCACAGTGTGTTGCAGGATGAGATTGCAGTTCCTCCCTTCAAGGAGGAACTGTGGTGTAACACAAAAAGACATGCTTGACATCAGTGGTGGGTTGCTGCCAGTTCGCTCGAACTGGTGGCGGAAATTTGCCCCCGCTCGCCGAACTGGCAGCGATGACCAGCTGGCCACGCCCCCGAACCGGTACTCCATTCGCCGCTCCTCGAAAGCGGCTGGCAAAGAACCCTCTGTGCATATGCAAAGGCTTCTGCGCATACGCTGAGGGTCATTTCCCCGACATGACGTAGGGTTAGGGTCCGACGCGATGCAAACCGCTAGGGAAGGTAAATGGAACCAACGCCTGTTTGACATGCAGAAAGTGTCACTGTTTGGCAATTGTTGTTTAGCGCAGGGGTCTCCAACCTTGGCAACTTTAAGACTTGTGAACTTCAACTTCCAGAATTCCTCAGCCAGCTTTGCTGGCTGAGGAATTCTGGGAGTTGAAGTCCACAAGTCTTAAAGTTGCCAAGGTTGGAGACCCCTGGAACTTTAGCGGGTTGAGGTACCAGATGAATAGCTAAGGGAACTAGCTATGTTAATCTAGCACGCTTGATAGTTGTCTTCCAATCCTTGAAGGGCTGCCAGACGGAAGAGAGGATCGACTTATTCTCCATAGGAGCTGAGGACAGGACAAGGAGCAACGGGTGAAAAGCGCTTTAAAAAGAGATTCAACCTGGAAATAAGGGCAACTTTTTTGACAATGAGAATATGCATTGATCAATGGAACAGCTTTGCCTCCTGTAATTGTGGATGCTCCATCACTGAAATTGTTCAAAGAAAATATTGGACAACCATTTGTCCAAGATGGAGTAAGGATTCTTGCCTTGGGCAGTGGGCTGGACTAGAAGACCTCCAAGGTCCCTTCCAGACCTACGATTCCATGCTTCTATGAAGAGATGGATTCTACCCACAAACCGAAGTCCCTTGCATACTTGTTACACCCTGTTTTCTGCCTCCAGAGCTGCCTCCAGAGCTGTCCCTTCAGGACCTTTTGTGGGCCTTGCACTAGACCGCAGGGGTGGAGAACTATGGCCCTTTTATGACTTGTGGACTTCAACTCCCAGAATTCCTGAGCCAGCCATGGCTGGCTCAGGAATTCTGGGAGTTGAAGTCCACAAGTCATAAAAGGGCCATAGTTCCTCACCCCTGCTCTAGAGAAATCTGATGAAGCTGAAATGGTGGATAAGGCTTTAAGTGGGCCGGAAGCGAAACAAAACAGCCTTGTTGTGCTCCTCACACCCACCTCTTCTTTGTGGCAAACTGAATCAAGGGACATGGGACATTAGAACCGCCCAAGTAGCTCTCAGATAGGAGATGGGAGCAAAGACATATTTGTTTACTACTGTTATCTGAACTTACTCCATAGTGCGTCTTTCTTCCATCCACCCCCATCCCCAAACAATTGAAGAAAAAGCTTAGCCCCCTTGGCACAGTTCTGTTGCTCGGTTGAGATTTTAATCATTTCTTTTCAACTTAAATTGCCAGTTTAAGGTTAGCCTGCCTTCAGAATATTGTTTTTCCTTGGCATTTAGGTTTGACCATATTTCTTCCTTCCAGGACAACACAATACCTCTTTCTCTAGAAAGAAAGAGTCGATTTGTCCTTTCAGCAAATAATGGGGGTGGATGGAGAGCATATCTAACCCCACCATTCCACCAGTTTTTTCTTTCTCTCTGCCCTTTCTTTGATGGCACAACTACTCCCAGGTTCTTCAAAACAGCCACCTAACTTTTTAAAAAAAATCTGTTTCTATAATAAAGCCACAGAGTGATTGTCCCGAAATGAGAACAAAGATAATATTTATAACACTATTAAGGTCAATTGAACATAGGAGCATTATGTGTCTTATTTTTTGATTTGATTTATGATGTGGTACGTGATTTTTATTGATTTTATTTTATTTTATTTTGATAGCCACCCATCTCAGCAACTACCCTACTTCCACGTGCTTATGGAGTGAGCCCTTTCTGAGCTGGTGGGCACATTTGGTTTTGAGTACATGCTGTGGCTAACCTTTATTTCAGAGGTGGGTTTCAGCAGGTTCTGACCATTTCTGGAGAACCGGTGGCGGAAATTTTGAGTAGTTCAGAGAACCAGTAGCGGAAATTTTGAGTAGTTCAGAGAACCAGTAGCAGAAATTTTAAGTAGTTCGGAGAACCGGTAGTGGAAATTTTGAGTTGTTTGGAGAACCGGTAGTGGAAATTTTGAGTAGTTCGGAGAACCGGTAGTGGAAATTTTAAGTAGTTCAGAGAACCGGTAGCGGAAATTTTGAGTAGTTCGGAGAACCGGTAGTGGAAATTTTGACTTGTTCGGAGAAACGGTAGTGGAAATTTTGAGTAGTTTGGAGAACCGGTAGCGGAAATTTTGATTAGTTCGGAGAACCGGTAGCGAAAATTTTGAGTAATCCGGAGAACCGGTAGCAGAAAATTTGAGTAGTTCAGAGAACCGGTAGCTGAAATTTTGAGTAGTTCGGAGAACCGGTAGCGGAAATTTTGAGTAGTTTGGAGAACTGGTAGCAGAAATTTTGAGTAGTTCGGAGAACCAGTAGCGGAAATTTTAAGTAGTTCAGAGAACCGGTAGCGGAAATTTTGAGTAGTTCGGAGAACCGGTAGCGAAAATTTTGTGTAGTTCGGAGAACCGGTAAATACCACCTCTGACTGGCCCAGCCCCCATCTATTGTCTGCCTCCCGAGTCCCAGCTGATCTGGAGGAAATGGGGATTTTGCAGTATCCTTCCCCTGGAGTGGGGAAGGAATGGAGATTTTACAGTATCTTTCCCCCTGCCACGCCCACCAAGCCACACCACACCCACAGAACCGGTAGTAAAAAAATTTGAATCCCACTACTGCTTTATTTGTTTATTTATTTGTTTTATTGATTTCTCACATTTATATAGTCGCCCATCTCACAAAATGTGTCTCTGGGAAGCATGTCATAGAACCAAAAAAATAAAAAGCAAGCATTTTTTTAAAAAATCCATGATAATAGAATCAACATTATTAAAAAGAGTCTACGAAATAACATCTTGGATATTTCAAGCAAGGGAGCCGTCTCAACAGATTTCCTTTGTGGGAAATGATTCTCCTACGTTATGAAAGAGGGGTTTCCTGTTCACAGAATGCTGCCATGATGAATTGCACCCATTTCCCAGAAGGCGAATTGGTGAAAATGCTCCTTCTTCCCCCATGTAACTTCATAGCATGCTTTCTGCCTTCTCCTAACGAGGTGGATGGTATCTTGAGGGAGAAACCAAGACAATGTTTAGAAGCCGTTGTTTTATTTTTGAGCATGGCAGCCTCCCACTTAATTTTTTTTTTTTAATTTCGAGACAGGCAAGGTAAAGAGTTTGGCAGGGAGGGAAGGGAGGGGGTGTCTGCTCGTCCATTGGTGCCTACAGGCATCGTGTACTTTACATTATACTGTATTTTAAAATTTTTATTTCTATTGTTGTTTTATATGAATTGTTTTTTTGCTTGTTGTAAGCCGCCCAGAGTCCTTCTGGAGTTGGGCGGCATACAAATATAAATAAATAAATAAATAAATAAATAAATAAATAAATAAATAAATAAATAAATAAATAAATAAATAAATAAATAAATAAATAAATAAATAAATAAATAAATAAATAAATAAAGTAATGTATGGAGATGCTGGGACTGGGCTCCAAAATGCTTTGCAGAAAGGGTGTTGTGAGGTCCTGGTGTTTTTATTGATTGATTGATTGATTGATTGATTGATTGATTGATTGATTGATTGATTTATTTATTTATTTATTTATTTATTTATTTATTTATTTATTTGTCAAACATGTATAGTAGTAATTTGTATAAACATAAGTAAAAAGTAACGATAAAAGAGGACAATAGGACAGTAGGACAGGGACGGTAGGCACAGTGGTGCGCTTATGCACGCCCCTTACAGACCTCTTAGAAACGGGGAGAGGTCGACTGTAGACAGTCTAAGGTTAAAGTTTTTGGGGTTTGGGGAAGAAACCAGAGAGTCAGGTAGTGCATTCCAGGCATTGATCACTCTGTTGCTGAAGTCGTATTTTCTGCAGTTGAGTTTGGAGCGCTTTACATTTAGTTTGAATCTATTACGTGCTCGTGTATTGTTGCGGTTGAAGCTGAAGTAGTCATTAACAGGAAGGACATTTTGGTATATGATTTTATGAACTACATTTAGATCAGATCGGAGGTGACGTAGTTGTAAATTGTCTAATCCCAGTATTTCAAGTCTGGTGGAATAAGGTATTTTGTTGTGAGCGGAGGAGTGAAGGACTCTTCTTGTGAAATATTTCTGGACTCTCTCGATTGTATTTATGTCTGATATGCAGTGCGAGTTCCAGACAGGTGAGCTGTATTCCAGAATTGGTCTAACAATTGGTCTGTTTGTGAAAACAGATCAAAGGATACAAGGTAGAGAGGAAAACATGCCGGTCTTTTTGAAGGAAGATGTATTTCTCCTGACCTCTTGAAGTTTTGGGGGCTTTGATAACTGATTGATCATTGGTCTTTTCTTTTTCAACCAGTAGAAGTGATGGTGCTATCTAAAGGACCTGGTCAATCCTCTCCCCCCCCTTCAAACCTGTTAGAGTATGGAGTGGCAATTCTAATCCCTAAAAGCGTTCATGAGATACCTCCCGAGTTAATTAAATGAGAATAAAATAACTCCGAGGTGCCATTCTGACTTGGCCATCCATCCAGCCGTCTCAAAATCACTTTCCATCTTTTACGGCTCCCTGGTGTTTTCAGTGCTGTGCTTTTGACCAAAGCTTTTAAAGATTCTTTTCTGAGCTGCCTCATTGCTTCTACCTGACTGGATTTATGCATTTGATCTTTTTCTAAAAGAAGTCCTGTTTCATTAGGGATCTCGCTCTAGCAGCAGGCCGTCCAAAGGAAAGTATTGTTACGGCTCTCGGGACTTGCACGTCTATGAAATGGCCAGATACCTTCAATTGGATAATTCAACCTCTTTCAACTTAGCCAACTCAGGAAAAGTTTCTCTCTCCCCCTCCCCATTTCAATTAAGCAAACTGGGGGGAGGACAAATCTTTTATTATTATAAAATACTACGTCGCCTCCGATCTGATCTAAATGTAGTTCATAAAATCATATACCAAAATGTCCTTCCTGTTAATGACTACTTCAGCTTCAACCGCAGCAATACACGAGCACGTAATAGATTCAAACTAAATGTAAAGCGCTCCAAACTTGACTGCAGAAAATACGACTTCAGCAACAGAGTGATCAATGCCTGGAATGCACTACCTGACTCTGTGGTTTCTTCCCCAAACCCCAAACATTTTGTTACCAGGTTAGGTAACATCTACAGCGGAGTTTAGGGGATGTCAGTGTCGGTATTCTTCTGTAACAGAGCCCACTGTAACAACATTGCCAAAAGGGCACTAAGAGTTGTTAATCTAATCTTGCGTAGCTTCTTCTCTGGCAACATTACATTGCTAACCAGAGCATACAAAACATTTGTTAGACCAATTCTGGAATACAGCTCACCTGTCTGGAACCCGCACTGCATATCAGACATAAATACAATCGAAAGAGTCCAGAAATATTTCACAAGAAGAGTTCTCCACTCCTCTGCTCGCAATAAAGTACCTTATTCCACCAGACTTGAAATTTTGGCCTTAGATAACTTAGAGCTACGTCGCCTTCGATCTGATCTAAATGTAGTTCATAAAATCATATACCAAAATGTCCTTCCTGTTAATGACTACTTCAGCTTCAACTGCAACAATACACCAGCACGTAATAGATTCAAACTCAATGTAAAGTGCTCCAAACTCGACTGCAGAAAATACGACTTCAGCAACAGAGTGATCAATGCCTGGAATGCACTACCTGACTCTGTGGTTTCTTCCCCAAACCCCAAAAACTTTAACCTTAGACTGTCTACAGTCGACCTCTCCCCGTTTCTAAGAGGTCTGTAAGGGGCGTGCATAAGCGCACCACTGTGCCTACCATCCCTGTCCTACTGTCCTATTGTCCTCTTTTATCGTTACTTTTTACTTATGTTTATACAAATTATTACTATTCTATACATGTTTGACAAATAAATAAATAAATAAATAAATAAATTATCCTTTGCTGGTGGAAAGGGGAGCCAGGAAGCTGTCGTTCTTATCTCTCTGTCCTTGATGAAGGGGTGGGTGACTTATCACATGAAAACCACCCCATTAGTGTGTGACTTTTGCAATATCAGGATAATTCCTTGTGCCCCGGGCCCTTGCTCCCTTGTTCCCCGGGTGGGTGCTTTGTCAGTATTTGTCAGCGTGTTTGCCAGGAACCCACGTTGCTTGCAGGCTGATGCATTACTTCGCCTAATAGGCAGGGGCGCAAGAACCACAGCCATTAATATTGCAGAATCTTTAGAGCTGATAAAAGGGAAGACAAGCATCATCGAAAAGGATGTGGTTTTTCATCACCCGGCCGTTTTGTAAACAGGCTACTGAAGGAACTTACTTAAGGGACCGAAGCTTGTAGATTAGGAAGCAGGGGGAGAGGTTTCATCCCGCCATCGTAAGTTTATCTCAAATCATGACAGCAATCGTTCTTCAGAACTCTTGGTTTGCTGTCTCGTAGACACCCAAGCAGATCCAGCAGAATTCTCTTTTATCTTTTTTTTTATTGCCCTTGGTGAATAAGTCTTTAACTTGCAAGGCTGGCAATAAGGTCAGCCGTTCCAGAATAATTGCAGTGGCAGAAGAGCAGAGGAAGTTAGAAAATTGTGTATTTTCTGCAATACTCTTGCTGGCCTTTGCCTCCGGCTTTAAGATTCATTGTTTAATCTATTTTATATCGCTTCCACTAGGAAATACAGGTAGTCCTCACTGAACAATGGCAGTTGGGACCGGAATTTCTTTTCCTTTTTTAAAATATATTTTTATTGTTTACATATAGATATATTGAATACAGTGTAATTGTCCTGGCATTCAACTTGCCATGAAACAAAGGTAAAAACAAAATAACATATATACTATTTTAAACAGTGTTAGTGTTGTACAGTTATTTCTGACCATCATATTCTAGAATGTCAACTTATCTACCCTGTTTCCTCGAAAATACGACCTACCCCGAAAGTACCGTATTTTTTGGAGTATAAGACACACCGGAGTATAAGACGCACCTTAGTTTTTGGGGAGGAAAATAGGGGAAAACAATCTGCCTACCAGGTATTCATCTGGCTAGCATCCTTAGTCTGGTCAGCTTCAGCACATTATTTTATCTCCTGGTTAGGACTTAAAAAAAACCTTCTTCAGAGAGAGTAACAATGAAAGAGCCTGCAAGCCAGTAAGAGCTGGGATCATTAGCACCTGGTTAGGGCTAGAAAAAAACTTATTCGGAGCAAGTAGAGCAATGAAAAAAAACCCATGCGCAGAGGGCAAAAGAACGCAATTGGCGGCATCCATGCGGGCGGGGAAAGCGCCCGGGGAAAGCTCCCGCTCCGCGAACGGGAGCAGGCTCGAGCAGCGTCTTTGGCTCTGCGGCGAACTCAGTGATTAACCGCACCGGCAATCAGAGGTAGGATCCCACCTCTGGTCTATATCATCTGTCTATCTATATCATCTATCATCTATCTGTTTGTCTATATCATCTATCTATCTATATCATCTATCTGTCTATCCATATCATCTATCATCTATCTGTCTATCTATATCATCTATCTATCATCTATCTACATCTACATCTATCTATCTGTCTTTCCATCCATCCATCCATCCATCCATCCATCCATCCATCCATCCATCCATCCATCCATCCATCCATCCATCCATCCATCCATCCATCCATCCATCCATCCATCTATCTATCTATCTATCTATCTATCTATCTATCTATCTATCTATCTATCTATCAAAACAGATGTTTGATGCTGTGCAGTAAAAATAAGTTTGCGGTCTTGTATGCAGTCGGCAATTTGCCCATAAAGTTCAAACTGTCAGATTTCTTAATCTTATAATAAAAGAAACCACCAGGAAGTCATTAAAAAAGAAAGGGGACTAATTAGAAAGCTTGAGGGAAATGGGAACGTTCTACAGGAATGCAGTTGTCCCCAATGACTTTAATTTGTATGAGACACTTTGTCTACATTTTGTTTAGAAAGCTCAGGGCCAATACCGCCCATCAGGAACACTCTGCAAATATGCCAATCATCCTTCGTTTTACTACTGTTTACAACATTGGGCACTCTCAGTGTTGGGGCTTTTTATTTTTGAACAGAGATGCGCTCCTATTGTACGGAAAGAAAGATCTAAGATGACTGTTCCCTGCCTTCTTGGTATTGATAATGCTTTTCAGGCATGGATGAAAAAAATGTCTTATGCCTTTAAATCAATGTTTCTCAACCATGGAAACTTTAAAATATGTTTACTTCAACTCCCAGAATTCTCTAGACAGCATGCTGGCTGGAGAATTCTGAGAGCTGAAGTCTACATATCTTAGAAGTTCACCACGCTTTGAGAAACAGCACTATAAATGGTTTTCTTTGAATGTATGAAGACAAGAAAACAAAAATTGGCTTAGAAACCTCCATGTTCTTAATCCAACGCTACTGATGTTGTGTAAGTCCACAAGAACCTCCATAGAGAGTACATTAAAATGTGCTAAGGTTTAAGTGCCTTCTTGAATTTAGGCACTCCTTGTAGATATCTTGTTGACTTAAAGAGAGGTGCCTGATTGCTCAGAAAATCATATAAAGCGATCAATTAAAGTCTAATTTTTTTCCTGCCAGGAATGGCCCAATGTGCTGTCAGCAAAGGAAACCAACCACTTTGCTTTCTAATTTAAGTGAACAGATTTCTCACAACACTGGGTGGGTGCAGTGATATGTGGGGAAGACCAGGGGTGACATTCACATTTTTCCCCTACCGGTTCTGTAGGCGTGGCTTGGTGGTGGTGGGTCATGTGATTGAGTGGGCGTGGCCAACTTGACTTTTCTCCTTCCCTTCACAGCGGAGCTGCTCCCTTTATGGTCCCCCCTGACCCCTCCCTCCCGAGGGTCAAAGTACTTTAAGGGACAGGCAGGCTGTCGCAGCTCCCTTCCAAGCAGGCTCCCTTCCCTTCTCTGCGAAGGGAGGAAGAAAAGTTCGGCCAAGTCTTCTCCTCCTTCTCGGGCATACACACAGAGCGGAAGGGGTGAGCAGCGAGCGGGCGGGGGTTGGCGGGGCCAACCAGAGGTGGTTTTACCGGTTCGGTGAACCACTTCAAATTGCCGCTACCGTTACCCGCGATCCGGTCTGAACAGGTCGAATTTCACCCCTGGGGAAGATCTTGGGAGACCAGGCAAAGGGATGATGAAAGGTTAAATAAGAGACAGTCTAGAGATGGTGGATGGGATAAGGGGCTTAGGAGGGACACATACACATATCCCATAGTTTCTCGGTTTGTGCAAGAGATGGGGGAGAATTATTCTTTCAGACTTGGAAGACTAATGTCAGCCTCATGAAATTAACTAGATAGGAATTAAAACCAGTTGAGCTTTTTCTACTCCGTTGTAAAGCTACATTGAAGTCTGAGAAGACTATTCCCCCCTCTCCACCAAGAACTAGGGAGGGTTTCTTCTGAGCCTCTCTCCCCACCCATTCTCTATCTGGGGGCTGTGCTGTCTCTTATCTCAGGGGTCCCCAATCCCCGGCTGTGGCCTGGTACTGGGCTGCAGCTCATTCAGAACTGAGCCACACAAGCTGTACAAGCAGATGAGTGTGCGTGCAAGCAGCTCCATTTGCACAAGCGGCGGCAGGCAGTTGCACATGTGTGTGAAAGCCCGCCACTCACGCAAATGTAGCTGCATGCGTATCTGCCACTCACACAGAACCATTTCCTCTCTCTCCCCCCCCCCCCGCTGGTTCGCAAAGCCAGATAGGTTGGGGACCACTGTCTTATCTGACCATTCTATTAGCAACTCCTTTGTGCCTAGTCTCCCAAGGTTTAGAATTTAGAATAACAGAGTTGGAAGGGATCTTGGAGGTCTTCTAGTCCAACCCCCTGCTTAGGCAGAAAACCCTACACCACTTCAGACAAATAGTTAGCTAACATCTTCTTAAAAACTTCCAGTGTTGGAGCATTCACAACTTCTGGAGGCAAGTTGTTCCACGGATTAATTGTTCTAACTGTCAGGAAATTTCTCCTTAGTTCTAAGTTGCTTCTTAGTTGTGAATGCTCCAACATTAGAAGTTTTTAAGAAGATGTTGGATAACCATTTGTCTGAAGTGATGTAGGGTTTCCTGCCTAAGCAGGGGGTTGGACTAGAAGACCTCCAAGGTCCCATCCAACTCTGTTGTTGTTGTTGTTGTTATTGTTGTTGTTGTTGTCATTGTCGTTGTCGTCATCATCATCATCATCATCATCATCATCATCATCATCATCATCATCATTATTATTATTATTATTATTATTATTATTATTATTATTATTATTATTATTATACAACTCCTTGAGGTCTTTCCCTCATGCCATTACTGTAGGGCAGATTGAGCCAGTTGGGCTTCCAGTTCTTGGACAGGTTGCTTATATGCAATGAATGCTCAGTCATCATCCATCATTAAAAATACCTTCCTAGAAAAATCATAATAATGCATTTTTTGCAAGAATTGTCCTTGTTGAACAAAGCAGACCTTCTGAAAATAAGAATAGCTTCAACCAGAGTACACATCTATTTCTCATTTCAATTCTAGAACGTCATAGGTGGGTTCTAGCGCTGGGTACAATAACAGGTCTTCATAATACAATGCCTTCAAGGTGTCTTGGACCTGATGTCCCATCAGCATCTCGACCCATCAAGCCAAACCTGATTCTCTAACATGCAATCCACTCTCAAAGGTGTTCAGGAAAACCCTCTTTTGTTCTGACATTCCATTAAAGCATGTGAACAAGGTTGATGGATAGCGTACTGTTTAATGGACTATATATCTCACAGCTGGGGCAGTTCACAAGAGGCGCAATGAATCATGTTTAGCCTTCATAAACATGGTTTCCCCCTGCTAAGAAAGACAGTTATCACTGCCAGATCTGAGAGAGGATTTTACCCAAGCCAACCATACCGTTTGTTGACACCAGCTGTTTTGGACACCTGACATGTTCCTGAATGCTGGTGTGCTTATAACATTACTGGAAAACTGTGAATCACTCTTCATAGGAAAAAAGCTGAATTATTGGGAACTGGGAAGCTGTTAGGACAGCCAGTTTATCTTAAAAGTCATATTTGTTGATGAGAAAGTAGTCCCCTGATCTTTGTAGGCCTCCACAGAGAAAGCGTTTAGTATTTATATTTATTTTACTATTATTTTTCACCTTTAAAAAAATATATATATATATACATTGGTTTTCTTTTAGTTGCCTTGAGCGCTCACCCGACCAGAAAGATGGGATATAAATCAAATAACTATAGCTGTGTTTTCTGTTACCCGGTCTTTTTCTAGCTCAGTGACTGTGCAGGTTACAGATTATATGAAAGATGAAGGGTAATAAATTGGAACAGTTTTTAGCTCCTCCAGTTCAAAAAAATTCCTTCCCCGCAAAGTTGTTTTGAGGGTAGGACGTATAATTTGCAATTGCAATTTAATGAATTCCGGGAATGGGATGCAATTTCTCCCTGATTTCTACACATTTTACATGCATCTTCGCTGCTTTCAGACTTTTTAGTCTGGATGATAATGTAGCTTAATGCCTCTGAAATGAAAAGTGCTTGTAAATGCATGAATAGTGTACGATTAAAGTGCTCGGTTTCCTTCCTAATGTAACTAGTGCACAACCTCGGCAATTTTAAGTTGTATGGATGTCAACTCCCAGAATTCCCCAGCCAGCCATGCTGGCTGAGGAATTCTGGGAGTTGAAGTCCACACATCTTACAAGTGGCTGAGGTCGAGAAACAGTGCCCCAGAGAAAGGGGAGCCCAATACCCTCTTTCAAGGGGTCCTCATTGACAAACGAGCAGATTTTAGACAAGGCAACACTTTGGCAGGGCCTGATCTGTAAGGCACAACCTCTTAAGCATCACACCAGGACAAATCTGTTACTCAGCTCGTGTTAATACCAATGAAATTCCTGCCAAGTTAGCGCCCCACATTATTTAAGTAGGGATAGTGTTTGCTGTTTCTGTGTCATCTTCCCCTTTCTCAACTTTGCAATCAGTATTTCTTACAACCTGCATCTTAATTGGTGGTGTTTTGCTCCTCGGTCCCAATGACATGGGATGATGGGAATCCTCTCTTCAGTTTTGCAAGGCCTGCTGTGAACCATTGGCCCCAAGTGGGTTTTGCAATAATTTAAATGACATTTTAAAACTCCTGGAAAACATCTCTCTCTCTCTTCCTCCCCTCCCCACCCCACCCCTCCCCTCCCTTCTTCTTCTCTCTTTCTCTCTGTTCTCTGTCTCCCTCCCCACCCCTCTCCCTCTTTCTCTCTTTCCCCCCCTTATTATCCCTCTCTCTGTCTCCCCCCCCCTCTATCTGTCTCTTCCTCCCTCTCCCTTTCAGTCTCCCTCCCTCCCTTCCTCTCCCTCTCCCTCTTTCTTTCTGTCTCCCTCCCTTCCTCTCCCTCCCTCTCTCCTTCTCTGTCTCTCCTTCCCTCCCTCTTTCTGTCTCCCCTCCTCTCCCTCTCTCTCTCCCCATCTCACTCCCTCTTTCTCTCTCTCCCCCTTCTTCACCCTCTCTCTGTCTCCCTCCCCCCTCTCTCTGTCTCTCCCTCTCCCTCTTTCTGTCTCCCTCCCTCCCTTTCCCTCTCTCTCTCTCCCTGTCTCTCTCCCTCCATCTCTCTTTCTCTGTCTCTCCCTCCCACTCCCTCTCTCTGTCTCCCTCCGTCCCTCTCCCCCCTCCCCCTCTCCCATACTCACTCATCCAGTTCCTATTTGAATAGGGGGTATCTCCTAAACAGGAGTCCCTTGAAGTCTCATGCTTCTAATAACCAGCTCTTCATTTCAGGATGTCTTCATTTCTCTGATCTGAATCAGAGAAAACTGCCTTATTCACTTTTTTTTTTTACACCCGCCAGTCCTTTGCTGTTGAGCTTGCTCAGAAGCCCATGGCTGACTTTTATCAGGTGTTCACACATTGCCTTCCCATTTTTCTGCCGAGGAGTGCTGAAAGTTATCAGGAGGGTTTTGAACCAATTAAGAGGTTTTACATTTCAAGTCTCCTGACAGTGTCACTTCCCCTGAATCATTCGGAGATGTAAAAACTCAATATTATAGGATCTTAATATACTGTTCAAAGGTTCTAGTGCATAAACAACCTGTGATGCAGAGTCTCTTTCCTCCCTGCTCTGCATATAGAGAAGGGATCATAGATCATGTGGCACAGGATGATAGGCATTGCAGTCTCTTACAACTAGATGATGTTCGGTAAGTTTCATGTAGACCAGGGGTTCCAACCTTGCCATCTCTATGATGAGTGGACTTCAACTCCCAGAATTCCGCAGCCAGCCATATATATTCTATATATATAAAAGCCAAATACCACTCATGCATCATCACAAAATATTCAGAACCGTAAAGCCTACAAACCTGAAACTTGGCACGGATGTTCCCCTTGGCTTCTAGGTGCTTGCTAAGAAAGGATTTTTCAAAATGACCATCAGATCATTAGTATTTCTTATATTATTATTAACATGCTCTGATGCTAAGGAGATAGACGTTCTACTCCCCCTCCCCACCTGAAAAGAACTCAGTTCCAACTGCCAGTTGCCTTATATTAACATGCTCTGATGCTAAGGAGTTACGCATTCTACATAAATTTTCAAGCTTTAAGTGTTAATCATAACTACTCCTTAATTTTCAAGCTTTAATTGTCAATTTATCAAGCCCAATCACATAGTTTTGCAGCGAAGCACGGGTATCCAGCTATTAGTGCTCTGTATGCATTAAGAAAGCAGTCTCAGGATTACATCCCAGCAGCAATTTTTACAGCCGCTCTTACCTCTGCATCCCTCAGTGGAAAGTCAACTGAAGTTCCATTCTAACTGTGCGGGTTTCTCTCCCTGCAGGAGGCCTCCGGGGAGCCACCGTGGTGGATGCTTTGGATACTCTGTACGTCATGGAGCTGCAGGAAGAATTCCAGGAAGCCAAAGATTGGGTGGAGAACAGCTTTGACTTGAACGTGGTGAGTCAGCCTTTGAATAGATTCCTCTGTTCTTTGGCAGAAACCCCCTGGTGTATTTTGAACCCTGGTGTTTTGACTGGTCCTCCACCCCCCGCCCCCCATCCCAACCTGTCACACTGTAAAAACAAGCCGAGAATAGCGTACAGTTGAGCTGGGAGGTAATAGGGTAAAAGAATTAAAGGAGAAATGCCTTGATCACCAGATCAGCTAATAATCCGATCAGCGCCTCTATCAGCATTTTTCAACGTTGGCAGCTTTAAGATGGGTGAACTTCAGCTCCCAGAATTCCCCAGCCATGCTGGCTGGGGAATTCTGGGAGCTGAAGTCCACCCATCTTAAAGCTGCCAACGTTGAAAAACTGTGGCCTATATCTTTATAGATCACCTCCTTCCTCTTTCCGTCTTCCCTGTCTGGAATATCTCCGATCAAAAAGCTGGATAATTTGAGAACTAAGCAGCTGCAGGTATTTGGAGTACAGGCTTTCCCACTGCTATCTGATGTTTTGTAGAGGTGCAGCATCTTCATCACTCCACCATCTCGGCTCTTGGGCTGAGAGATTCCGGTAGGCCCAAGGTCACTTAGAAAGCTTCCCTGGTAGAGGCTTCCCTTGCTGGGTCTCCTTGCGGCCAAAATGTCCATGCTGTGCCTTTGACTGCCTTTTGGTGCGAAGGAGAACTGACAAAGTCTTGATAGATGACCCTCCAGGTGAACATCCTGTTTCTTTTGATTTTGGGGGGCCATTACAGCAACAGCTATAGGCTGCATGGTTAGCAGTGAAAGTTGATGAGAATTATACTCGCAAACATCTGGGAGAAATTCAGCTTGGAGCAGAGTAGAATTTTTAAAGACGTTTAGAAGTTCCACAAATGGGACACAACTAGACATAAGTTGTACTACTACCCCACTAGAGCAGTGATGGCGAACCTTTTTTTTTCTTGCGTTCCAAAAATGGGAGTGTGCATGTTCACTAGCGCGTGCGTGGGCCAGCACACAACCCCCACGTGCGCCACACTGCGCACGCGCGCATCCCTGTGCATGCCCCCCTTCCCATTGGGCCATTTTTCACCCTCAGGCTTCCCTGAAGCCTCCAGAGGTCAAAAAACGGCCCAATGGGCAAACCGGAAGTCTGTTTTTCCGAACTTCCGGTTTGCCCGTTGGGCCATTTTTCGCCCTCCGGAGGCTTCAGGGAAGCCTCCTGAAGCCTCCGGAGGGCAAAAGGGGCCTTCCCTAAGGCCAAAAATCAGCTGGTCAGCGCGCGCATGTGCATTGGAGCTGACATAGGGCAACGCCTCACATGCCCTCAGATATGGCTCTGCGTATGCCATAGGTTCGCCATCACGGCACTAGAGTTTAGGAACTTGTCTCCGTACATGAAGAGAGTATGTTTTTATTTGTTTATTTATATTCTTCCCATATTATTTTTACAAATAACTCAAGGCATTGAACATATCCAACATACCTTCCTCTTCCTAGTTTCCCCAGAGCAACAACTCTGTGAGGTGGGTTAGGCTGAGAGGAAGTGACTAGCCCAAGGTCACCCATCTGGCTTTCATGGCTAAGGTGGGACTTGAACTCACGGTCTCTTGATTTCTAGCCTGGTGCCTTAGTCACTAGCCCAGACTGACTCGTGTTGTGTTTATTGTTTTGCTCTCCATGAATGTGTTTGTCTCCAGGATGGTTCTCCTACAGTTTGTATAATGCTTGAAATAGCCTATAAATACTTGGTCCTCTGAATCACATCCCATGCTCTAGTTCAGGGGTGTCAAACTGAAGGCCCAGGGGCCAGATCTGGCCCGTGGGGTGCTTAGATCTGGCCTGCAGGGCCGCCCTGGAAATAACAAAGGACCGGCCCGCAGTGCCTCGGCCAGTGAAAATGGAGCTTGTGTGCGGTCCTCTCAAGCTCCGTTTTCGCTGGCAGAGGGCTCCAGGAAGCTGTCACAGCCGAAAATGAAGCTCGTGAGGGCTATGAGTGGCCTCCCCTGAGCTCCGTTTTCTCTGGCAGAGGATCAGAGGTGAGTTCCTGCCTGTTTTTGCCGGTGCGGTTAATAGCTGTTGTTCGGTGCAGAGCCGAAGACGCTGCTGCCGTTCGTGGCGTGGGAGCTTTCCCCGGGCGCTTTCCGTTTTCGCTGGCAGAGGATTGCAGGAGGCCGTCGCAGCCGAAAATGGAACCCGTTTTCACTGGCAGAGCACTCGGGCCGCCACAGACGCCCCCCCCCGACACAAGTGACATCATGCTGGCCACACACACCCTGGCCACACACACCCTGCCCCCCCGAGGTCAACCACAACCCTGATGCAACCCTCAATGAAATCGCGTTTGACACCCCTGCTCTAGTTTATCCTGTTTGCTCCATCACTTTGTTTAGCCTCTCTACAGTCCCTCTATTATTTGGGTTTTGTGTTGCTGCACAGACTGAGGTCCTCCAAGGTCTCTGATTTTAAACCCATTGTGGACTGGCAACCCTGCTTATATACCAGCAGGGCAGCATTTCTCATTCCAGACCGCTTCTCTGTTTTTTTGCTGCAAGGCTGTAGGAAAAACAAAGGAAATTGCTCCCCTGCCCCCCCCCAAAAAAGCTTTGTTTTGAAATAGATGACCAACATGGGCTTGCAAATGGGCAGTCGTGCCTCGTAAATTTGGCTCAATGCTCTGTGTTTGGAATCGGATCAATAGGCCAACAGACAAACTAGAGAAAGGTTATTGATCTGTATTTTCACAAAAGCTCTCCCTTCTGGCCCACAAATCAATCAGCCAGAAACCTTGTGAAGAGCCGTGTCATAGGTTTCACTTGCAGAAGAGACAAGATGTGGACTGAAAGTTCCTTTTAATCCAGATGAAACAGGACAACTCAAGTTAGAAATGAAGAGTTTCTCAACCCTGGGAACTTTTCAGACATGTGGACTTCAACTCCTAAAATTCCCCAACTAGCAAATTCATTTTTGTTAGCATGAAGCAAGATATTTATCTTAAGGCTCTAACAGCCAACATTTCCAGATTACAGATTCTGAACCCTCCTTGTCTCTAAATTTAAACACCTATATTTGCCAAGAACTTAGAAAAGGGAGCTTTGAAAATATTGCTAAACGTTGGCAGTTTGAAGATGGATGGACTTTAACGCCTAGAATTTACCGCCCAGCAAGCTGAGAATTCTGGCAATGAAGTCCACCCATCTGAAAGTTGCCAAGGTTAAGAAACAGTTATTAGGATATTAAAAAATATTAAACGTAGGACATTTCGGGGGGGAACCATGTATGGTGCTCTCTGAGTTTGGTTGTTTTCTTGTAGATGTTTCCTTACCAATCTGGGTAACATCATCAGTGCACTGCAAGTTAATATTTTCAAAAGTGAACATAGAATTCCAGTGATGTTAATGATGGCTGCAGCATCCATTCATTAGTTCAGTATAATAGTGGGCTGCACATCTTCCAAAAATGACCTGATGTGAATGCTGATTGTGAACAGGATAAGAAAGAATGCAAGCCCTACTTTTCTGTTATTCCACACTTGGAATACTGCATTCAGTTTTTGTCGCCATGATGTGAAAAAGATGTTGAGGCTCTAGAAAGAATGCAGAGAAGAGCAACAAAGATGATTAGGGGACTGGAGGCTAAAACATATGAAGAACGGTTGCAGGAACTGGGTATGTCTAGTTTAATGAAAAGAAGGACTAGGGTGACATGATAGCAGTGTTCCAATATCTCAGGGGCTGCCACAAAGAAGAGGGAGTCAAGCTATTCTCCAAAGCACCTGAGGGTAGGACAAGAAGCAATGGGTGGAAACTAATCAAGGAGAGAAGCAATCTAGAACAAAGGAGAAATTTCCTGACAGTTAGAACAATTAATCAGTGGAACAGCTTGCCTCCAGAAGTTGTGAATTCTCCAACACTGGAAGTTTTTAAGAAAGAATTGGACACCCATTTGTCTGAAATGGTGTAGGGTTTCCTGCCTAAGCAGGGGGTTGGACTAGAAGACCTCCAAGGTCCCTTTCAACTCTGTTATTCTATTCTATTCTATTCTATTCTATTCTATTCTATTCTATTCTATTCTATTCTATTCTATTCTATTCTTCTATCCTATCCTATCCTATCCTATTCCTGTATTCCTAACAGGCCCTTTTACAAAGTCCAGAAATACCTCTTCTGCCTGGAGGTGAGGAGGATGTTTTTGCATGCACACCTTTTGTAAAAAGTCGGTATTTATTCAGAGGACAAACCTGAATTGGCAGGAGGAAATTTTTGAAAGGGATGGTTTGACCGCAATTGCTTTGACATTTCGCTGCTCCAATATTTTTATGAGTAAAGGGCTAGTTGGAAAATTCAGTCCACTGCATCAGTGTTATATTTTTTTAAAAAAGAGGAGGGAGGGGATTGCACAAGCTTGTTCCCATTATCGTCTCCTTTCCATCCACGCTCACTGATGTAAACCGCTCTGGGTCTAATTATTATGTCTTCCCCCCCCCCCCTTTGCTTGAATGGATTTGTGAATTCCTCAAAATGCTAAAACCACAGAGAAAAGAATGTGGAGGCAACAAACATTTGCTCTTACTCTGGTATATCACTGTTAGAAATGCTGAGTGTCTATGTTACTATTTCTGGTAGGTCTTTAGTAAGCTGTTGCTGCTCAGGATCGAACGATGCATTTTATGTAATTTGGCTATTGATAAGGGATGAGATATGGGAAGAGGTTTTTTTTTAATTGAAATACTGGAGAGAACCAGCCAGCAACACCAAAGACATTCCAGATGTTTCCCCCAAAGCCTGCAGAAGCTGTCTATAAAAGATAGAGGTAGAGGAAAATTTTCATTTTGGGGATTACAATGCAAATTATATATTTTTTTTCCTTCTGGAGAAAGAGGTGGCAGGCTGGGGAATTCTGGAAGTGGAAGTCCACAGGTCTTCAAGTTACAGGGTTATTATTTCCATCCATGCCTTGCAAGTGTCTCTGCTAAGGATTGTGCAGTAAAGAGTACTAAAAATGTGTTTTTATACCTGCTGCTTCAGTTGCACTTTCTTAGCATTCGCATATCCACCAATGTCCAATCTGAGACCTTCTTATTTTCTTCTTTCAGCAGAACGGCGAAGCTTCCTTATTCGAAGTGAACATCCGCTACGTTGGAGGACTTCTGTCTGCGTATTACCTGACGGGCGAAGAGGTTGGTACTGACCCATTGGCACGACTTGAGTTGCGATATGGATTTCCGCACGGAGAATCTCAGAAAACCACACCTGTTCCCTTGCCTAAACCACCTAAAAATGGCGCCTCTGGATAAATATCAGAGCACCGATGATAGCTGTTAATTAAGTTGGACATACCGGTAATTACTTGGCCTGACTCATCCAGTAGAATTTTCCTCCTGTGGACAATTTCTCCAGGACAGTTCACTGGGTTGGTACATTGGTCTCTGCAGAAATGCCACTGGCCACGGTTTTGGTTTTGTGTTGTGAATTTATTAATGACTTGAAGCTAGAAAGAAGGAGTTGTGTCCCTCACAAGGGTCACATTAAACACTGCTGTGAACTATCTTTTTTTTTTAAGTGACAACCACTTTTAACTCTACCACCAAACCCCAAAAATCTTCCTTGGCACTAAAGTCACATGTGATGAGCTCCTAAATTTCATGGACTCATTCCAAGACATTCTTCATTATCTCAACAAGGGAGACTGCATCGGTGAAAGCATTAATTGCCATAATCTTCCGGTATTAATTCTTGGAACTGAACTACCTAAGCAAGTGTTTCCATAAAACATAGCTACAAGCAGGAATCTCTTTAGTGAGAACTTTTATTATGAAATTTAGGATAGGCAGTAGACTTAAAAAATGGTTGATATATTTTGATGCTTTGGCTGTCGATCTGCTTCTGGGCGCAGTTCAAGGTATGGCTATTACCTTTAAAGCACTTTATAGTGCCACAGTGGTTAGAATGCAGTACTGCCTACAATTTGGGAGTTTGAATCTCACCAGGCTCAAGGTTGACTCAGCCTTCCATCCTTCTGAGTAAAATGAAGACCCAGATTGTTGGGGGCAATAGGCTGACTCTGTAAACCGCTGTAAAGCACTGTAAAGCAGTATAAAAATCTAAATGCTATTGCTATTGCTATAGCATGGGTCCAGAATAGCTGCAGACCCATCTTCCCAATATAGCAGTGGTCCTCAACTTTTTGGGCATCATGGACCAGTTCCGTGGAGAAAGGTTTTATCATGGATCAGAGGGGGGCGTGGTTTTATGTGCTGTCTGCATCCCATGGATGGGGCTTCACTTGTTTGCACGGCACGGTTTCTGGCATGCCGTGGCCCGGTGCTGGTCCATGCACTGGGGGTTGGGGACCCTTGTCTTATAGCAGAGGTGTCAAACTCAAGGCCTGGAGGCCAGATCTGGCATGCAAGGGGCTTAGAGGTGCTTAGATCTGGCCGCGGAGCCACCCTGGAACAGGGCTGTGGAGTCGGTAGATAAATGTTCCAACTCCGACTCCGACTCCTCAGTTTTTTGTACTTCCGACTCCAACTCCGACTCCGACTCCAGGTACCCAAAATTTACTCCGACTCCGACTCCTCGACTCCGACTCCGACTCCAGGTACCCAAAATTTCCTCCGACTCTGACTCCGACTCCGACTCCTCAGTTTTTTGTACTTCTGACTCCGACTCTGACTCCAGGTACCCAAAATTTCCTCCGACTCTGACTCCTCGACTCCGACTCCGACTCCACAGCACTGCCCTGGAAACAGCAAAGGACCGGCCCGGCTGTGCATCTGCCAGCGTTTTCACTGGCAGAGGGTTGCAGGAGGCCGTCGCAGCCGAAAACAGAGCTCAGGAGCCCATTTTTGCTGACAGAGTGCTTGGGCCACCACAGGCATCCCCGACATGAATGATGTCAACCTGGCCACGCCCCCTGGCCACACAACCCCATGCCCCCCTGACATCAAACACAGCCCTGATGCGGCCCTCAATGAAATCGAGTTTGACACCCTGTCCTATAGGAATGGCCCACCCCATTTGTGCTGGAAGAAGGTACCTACTGCGGATCCCATCAGCCAAGTAATTTTGGCTGGTGGGATCCAGGAAATGGCCACGGCTTTCTGCCACGGCTCCCACTTTTTGGAATATCTTGCCTCCAGAGATAAGATCCGCCCCTTCTCTTTTAGCCTTGAGGAAAAGCCTTCAAACCAGGCTATGGGGTTCTGAAGGAGAAAGCCACCCTGGCCCATCCTTTCAAAAAATATTCTTTCCTTGGAGTAAATCAGGGGCGGGTTCCTCTTACCTGCCTACCGGTGCACTGCGTGCGCATCATCTCGTTTCGTGTGCACGCGTCCCCTCGCGCGATTTTGCTTCCGCGCATGTACAGGAAGCAAAAAAAAAAGCCCAAAAATTCCAGAAAAAAGATTGTGCCACGCGACAGACTGGCGAAGACGGCATCGGAGCCGTCGCGCGCAAATTGCGCAATTGGCCAGCCTCTACCAGTGCGACAGAGTCGACCACTAGGAACCCGGTAGGAACTCACCACTGGAGTAAATGGTCTCAAAGGTGACCTTGCTTCCCCGGGCCGATGACTTGTACCAAAACGAACTTTGCAGCATGATATAATACAGCAGCAGTAGAGTTCCTGCTTATTTTTCCATTGTTCCGTGGTACACACTGAGACTGATTGCACTATATATTTTTGATGGCATAAGAAAGGTTGCACAAAAAATTTCTAGGACAGAAACTGGAGCAAAGCAGTAGTTTGGCCTCCTGCTGTGGCTTTGCATATAGAACAAGGGAGCTGCGTGGTTCCAATGACAGATTGTAAGAACCTCACAGTGCGAAAGTGTTATATGGTCAGCTTTTTGTGTTTCGAAAGGAACGGCAAAGCACAGCAAGTTGTGATGCCTTTCCCTCCCCCCCCCAAAAAAAACCTGTTGTTGTTGTTTTTTTACTTAATTCCTACAAGTTAGCTTTGCCACTGTGGCCTTGGCAGTGCTGCTTTCCTCATTTAGACAAAAGCTTTGGATCCTGCAAGATGTCTCTGTAAATCACTTAACGTTCTTCCGTTTATAACAAGTAAACTCTTGATTAATATATCTGCAGAACGATGCGGCTGCTCTCACTTTTTCAGCAAGTTCGGTTCCTGTGGTGACTGGAGCAAAGGGGGAATAGGGAGAAGATGTCCCTGTTTGCAAGTTTTCAGAAAAGACTGAGAAACTGACTAGAACAGGGAATTGTTCTAAAGCCTTACAAGTAATCCTTGACCCATGATCATATTTGAGCCCTGAATTATGGTCGTAAGTCATGGTGGTTGTTATGACAGCCCACCAGACAGAGAGGTGGAAGGGGTGTGTGCAAAGCTGATGGAGAAACTTACTTCTCTGTCCCAACTCAGAACTGTTTTCATTTTTGGCCAATGTCTTAATTCATGATGGTGTCAAAAAACATTGATTTTGATGCCTTTGTCATGCCCCCGTCAGAGCCTGAATCTGCAAGAGAAGACGAGCTGGAACTGGAGCCGACAGAGATCAAGGGGGCGGCTTCGTTGGCTTTGGAGGAGAATGGGGAGGAGCAGGCCCAGTCAGGCCAGTGCCTTTCAGGATTGAGATGGCTTGTAGGCAGGGAGGAACGGGGGCAGGATGACCAAGAGAGGCTAAGCAATGAACCTGAGAGACAGAGCTCAGGCGATGAACAGGGACCGCTCCCTCCTGATCCCCGAGCATGGAGAGTGGAGAGAAGGCGAGAACAACGCAGACTGACCCGGCTACTCAGGAGGAGAGCGCCCCATCCCTCTTCACAAGCCACACCTGGGGACTGAGACTGAAGGAGACCCTGTGGGGAGGGGCATTTGTTGAGAACAAATGCTGAATTCATGGAGTGTTGAGTGCCGACGTGTGAACTTTCCTTGGTTCCTTGCATTCTTTCTGGATTTCTGGATTACTTGCTTTGCTCCCTTGCTTCCTGGACTCCTCGACTTGCCCTGCTAGATTTCTTGCTTTGCAGCTGTGGTGCTCACAGCGTTGGGCTGGACTATTTGCAGCCAGAGGCTGCTTGAGGTGTGTGTGTGAGGGTGTGTCATCACTTTGCTCTGGGACTTGCCAGAAACGTTGGGAGCGTTTGGGGAAATTTGGAGCAATAAAGGGGCGGTTTGAACTGCGGCTGCCGGCTGCCTGCGTTGGTTCTGTGCTGTGCCCCAGATCATCACAGCCTTTTAGTGGAGCTTAGAGGTGGAGAAGAACTTTCTTGAGAGCTGAATGCATTCAGAAAGAGGCATCTGTCAGGCCTGGAAACCATCTTGGGCATTGGATCTTCAGGCCTGCCACATTTAGTGCTGTGGGAAACTGGGAGGGGGGATTGTGTGAGTGGGGAACTATAGTCAAAATAACATTCCTTTCTCAGAGAGTCAAGGTCACTCTGCCCTGAACCTGGAGGGGTGTCCCTGGGAGGCATCTCCAGTTGGGACGGTGCATTGATTGGACCATGTGATGGACATGTGGATGCTGGAGGCAGGGACTTGGACTTTCTTTTGGGTGTGGAAAACCAAGCCCCACCCTTAGAGAATTTACTATGGATACCCCTAACCCAGGGGTCAGCAACCCGCGGCTCTGGAGCTGCATGTGGCTGTTTCATTCCTCTGCTGTGGCTCCCTGTTGCCGGTTGATGCCACAATTTTGAGAGGAGCTTCTGGTTGGGGGGGGGGAGCATGGCACGCCAGGAGGAGAGACTATGACAAGGGTGGGTTTTCAGGTCAGCTCCACAATTGATAGAGCTTTTGGTTAACACAGGTAGAGGAAAAAGGACGCTGTGCTAGGAGGAGACTCTATGGTGGGGGAACCAGACTTCCAGTTGGCTCCAGAATTGTACGGGGGGCTTCCGGTTCGTACCTTTGTGGCTCTTTGAGTGTTTAAGGTTGCCGACCCCTGCCCTAACTTGTGTTTGAGTGACGTTTATTGTTTTCCCCTTAATCTCTAATGGTACCCCATCAAGTTCTTGCAGATCCCTTGGGGTTCCTCAGAAAAGTTTGAAAAAACCCAAACCATCCTTTTCACTGGAGGTTCCCAGGATTGAATCCAAGATTTTCCATGTTTAATATATGCGCTGCATCGTAGCTATGGGGGGGGGGGTCCTTCTATTTTTTCCTTAAGTTCAAAAGGCTGAATTCTTCTTATCTGAATTCATTTCCAGTCTGGGTTTTTATCTTTAATATGGGTGTTTGTGTAATTGCTGAATTGGCTCCTACAGTTGCTTGAACAGTTCACAATAGGCGTCCTTGAAAAACAAAATGAAAGAAGATTCATTTCCTTCCTTATTATGCCATTTAGTTTCAGTTTGTAAGGGGGAAATAATGTTGAAATAGTAAAATAGATAAAATCTCTTTAATAGAAACAACACTGTTTTAACAGAACAGGGATAGCAAACGGCACTGATAAAATCGAGATTTCCAAGACCATTTAAAACAGACCAGGCATCAAAGTTTCTAATGCCTATTAAAGATCAAATCCACTTACACACCAGGGGCGGGTTCCTATTTTTTTTACTACCACTCTGTGGGCGTGGCTTATTTTGTGGGTGTGGCTTGCCAGCCATGTGACCAGGTGGGCATGGGCCTCGGGAGCTTCGCAGCGGCCGGAAAAGTGGGGGAAGCAGCAAGACCGCGGCAGCAGTTCTTCTAGGAGGCTCCGTCTAGCCTGAATGCTTCTCCCCATTCGATGATCCTAGGCTCCTGCTGCCCGTTCCCCCTCCCCTCAGCAGCTCGAGAAGCCTCAAATGTGCGAAAATGCCTGGGATCATCACCATGCGTTTGTGGCTTCTCAGATTGCTGAAGGGAAGGGAATGGAGATAGCTCCTGCCGCCCGTTCTTTCAGCGTCTCACGCGCTCCCTCAGCCATCCTCCCTGCTTGGACTCACTGTGGGGTAGGAAGGCAGCGCATGAGCAGTGCCGGAAGTTCAGTGTCTGGGCATGCGCAGAATAATTTTTTTAAAAAAAATGTTTAAAAAAATTTTTTTTAATGGCGGTGCCCAGGCACCGGCAACCAACCGCACCGGTACTGTGATGTCACCAGCGGGCTGCTACCGGTGCTATAGAGTGGACCGCACTGGTAGGAACCCACCACTGTTACACACCCTACTCCATGGTGGGACGATCCAGAAGCCACCATCCAAAGCCATTACTACACCTCAAGCTTAGAGTGATGGCAGAGAAATAAGATTTGTGTGGTTTCCACAGCGGAAGTCCTGAGATGGGTTCTCGTCTATTTTTTAGCTCATCTGTTTTCATGATTTTTATTATTATTATTTCGCCACCTGTGCTCTAGTTGTCAACGGGATCTAAACTACATTCACGCTGAGAAAAGATGCTCACTGCCGTTGCCTCCAAATATTGCCCATTCAGTCTGGGCAGAAGGAACAGTAGTCTACGAGGATGGTTCTCCAAACCAGGGGTGAAATTCAGCAGGTTCGGACAGGTTCTGTAGAACCGGTAGCGGCAATTATGTGCAGTTCGGAGAACTGGTAAATCGCACCACTGACTGGCCCTGCCTCGCCTCTCCCAGCCCCTCCCACTCACCCCTTCTCGGGCTCGTACACACAGAGCAAACATGAGAAGGAGGCGAGAAGCAGCCAGGTTGAATGCTAGAAGACTTGGGCGAACTTTTCTGTTGGTTCTGTGGGAGTGAGTGACGTCAAGTTGACCACGCCCACTCAGTCACATGACACCCCCACCAAGCCACGCCCACAGAACCGGTAAGGGGGGGAATTGAATGTGACCCCTGCTCCAAACCCATTTCTCTTGAAGTAGCATTAGCACTAGCACTTAGCAATAGTTTTAGAGTTAGCCCCATAATGCTTCACAGCACTCTCTAAGCAGTTTACGGAATCAGCATATTGCCCTCAACAGTCTGGGTCCTCATTTTATCGACCTCAGAAGGATGGAAGGCAGAATCAATCTTGAACCTCGTCAGGATCGAACTGTGGGCAGAGTTTGCCTGCAATGCTGCATTCTAACCACTGCACCACCGGGGCTCCTGGTGTATTTATTTATTTATTTATTTATTAGGAGGAAGTACCTCCAAGTGGGTGAACATATGGAGATTTATGTTTAGAAATCCAGCTCCCATTAATTATCTGCTTCCTGACTCCCTCCTCTCTTTCTTCCAACAGGTCTTCAAGAGCAAAGCTCTAGAACTTGGAGAGAAACTTCTCCCGGCCTTTAACACACCAACAGGAATCCCACGAGGCGTCATCAACCTGGGCAGGCAAGGAACAGTAATGTTGTTGTTGCTAACAAATAGAGAAGAAGAGGAGAAACCTGCCTGGATTAACCCCAATTGAGCCCAAAATTTCTGTTGCTAACGAGACAGTTGTTATAAGTGAATTTTGCCCATTTTACGACCTTTCTTGCCACGGTTGTTAAGTGAATCGCTGCAGCTGTTAAGATGGTTGTGAAGCTATCTGGCTTCCCCATTGGCTTTGCTTGTCAAAAGGTGGCAAAAGTTAGCAATAGCAATAGCACTTAGACTTATATACCGCTTCATAGTGCTTTACAGCCCTCTCTAAGCGGTTTACAGAGTCAGCCTCTTGCCCCCAACAATCTGGGTCCTCATTTTACCCACCTCAGAAGGATGGAAGTCTGAGTTAACCTTGAGCCTGGTGAGATTCGAACAGCTGAACTGCTGAACTAGCAGTCAGCTGAAGTAGCCTGCAGTGCTGCACTCTAACCACTGCGCCACCTCGGCTCATATGATCACATGATCCTGGGACGCTGCAGCTGTCATAAATACGAGTCAGTTGCCAAGGATCTCAATTTTGATCACATGACCATGGGGTGTTGCGATGGTCATCAGTATGAAAAACGGTCAATAAGTCACTTTTTTCAGTGCCATTGTAACTTCAAATGGTCACTGAATGAACTGTTAAATCGAGGACTACCTGTAATGTTTTCAACAGGAGCCAAGTCAATGCTGTCAGAAAGCAAATATGGATAGCTTTCAGTTTCGCCCAGACTTCCCCCAAGTTTGACTTTCTATCTGTGTGGAGGCTGAGATTTCTGGGTGTTTTGGGCTCCCAGTGATTTATTAACCCAGCCTAATTTGGAGAATTTTCCTATAACTCTTGCAGTGGGGTTTTCATTGCCTTAAATCAATATTTCTCTATCTTGGTGTCTTTAAGATAGGTGGACTTCGGCTCCCAGAATACCCCAGCCATCTGGGGAATTCTGGGAGCTGAAGTCCACCTGTCTTAAAGTTACCAAGATTGAGAAACATTGATCTGAGGCAATGCTAGGTGGGGAATTCTGGGAGTTGAAGTCCACGTATAAGTCTCCCAAGGTTGAGAAACACTACCTTGGATCGTGAAGTTGAATTTCCTCCCCAAAGAAAGCTATTTTCTGTTCACAGGGCAGAGTTTCCTCCCAATCTAACTTCCCAGGTGTTACAGAAACCAGAATGACTCAGACCAACCTTCCCTTAGTTACTTGAGCTGACACTTTTCAGATCTAGCTCCTGTCATCCCAAATTGACTACAGCTATTCTGGCTGATCACTGGAACTTGAAACCAATATAGCGGAAACTGCCAGGCTGGAGAAAGATTGGCCGGAACCGAAACCAAAGTTGGCATAGTTGATTAATTTCTGAATTTCCCTTGGAGGTGAATTGAAAAGCATGTTCTGCTTCAACGTGCTTGTTCTCTGCAGCCGTAACACCTCTCCGCAATCCTTTGTTTTTGTAATCGCAAGTTCCCAGCTGTTCTCTTGGTTTCACTTACTCATGGCATCGCTTGTGTGTTGGTTGGGTGCAGTGGTGGGTTCCTACCGGTGCGGTCCACTCTATAGCACCGGTAGCGGCCCGCTGGTGACATCACAGTACCGGTGCGGTCGATTGCCAATGCCTGCACGCCGCCATTTAAAAAAAATTTTTTACATTTTTTTTTTTTAAATTCTTTTGCGCATGCCCAGAAGCTGAGTTTCCGGCACTGCTCATGCGCTGCCTTCCTACCCCACAGTGAGTCCAAGCAGGGGAGGATAGCTGAGGGAGCGCGTGAGACGCTGAAAGAACGGGCGGCAGGAGCTATCTCCATTCCCCTCCCTTCAGCAGTCCGAGAAGCCACAAACGCGGGGTGATGATCCTAGGCATTTTTGCATGTTCGAGGCTTCTCGAGCTGCTGAGGGGAGGGGGAATGGGCAGCAGGACCTATCTCAGTTCCCCTCCCTTCAGCAGTCTGAGAAGCCACGCCCACCCGGTCACATGGCTGACAAGCCACACCCACAGAATAAGCCATACCCACAGAGTGGTAGTAAAAAAATTAGGAACCTGCCCCCGGTTGGGTGGTAGGAATTTGAAAGATCCTTGCCTGAGATTTTGGGGTGCCCTCAGCTGAGAGAAAGAGGTGAATTAAAAGGAACTGGTGATTGAGCCTTGTGAACCCCAGTCCTGCATTTTTTGCCATCCTTTCATCCCGCTGCAATTCTGTAACCTCTCTGGTCTGACTCTACAATTTTTACAATGTTGAGTTTAGTTCAGCGTGTCCCTCTAAACAAGGCCTGATTTTTGCTCTTTGAATTGTCAGCCTGAATCCTAGAGTAATTCATCTTTGCCTTGAATGTCATTCTTGGTGAGCGTTCTTAGGGCAGTTAGAATATCACTCCAGACCAGTTCTCGGACTCAGCAAGTGGCTAGGGAACACTGGGAATTAAAGTCCACATATTTTAAAGCTGAAGTTAAGATTCGTTGCTCTAGACCAGAGCTCCCCAACCCCCAGTCCATGGACCGGTACTGGTCCATGGCCTGCCAGGAACTGGCCCGTCAAGCAAGCAAAGCCCCATCCACGCACATGCGGAACCATGAAACCACGCCCCCACCTGGTCCACATAAATACTGCTCCACACGGAACTGGTCCAATGCACCCAAAAGGTTGGGAGCCACTGCTCTAAACTTAATTTAATTTAATTTAATAGATTTGTATGCCGCCCAACTCCCAAGGGACTCTGGGCGGCTCACAACATGTCAAATCTATTACAGGTATAAAAATATATAGCAATTAAAAAAGATATAAAAATTAAAAAAACATCCAACATTCATATGTGGGGGGGAGATCCAAATATAGTTTGCTTGGTCTCCCTTCCCAAGTTGTTCAATAATTTGGCCGAACATGGTCCTCCCTCCCTCCCTCCCTCCCTTCCTTCCTTCCTTTCTTCCATCTCTTCCCCTCCCTCCCATCTCTTTCCTTCCCTCTCTCCCCCATCTCTTTCCCTCCCTCCCTCCTTCCCTCCCATCTCTTTCCCTCCTTCCCTCCCATCTCTTTCCTTCCCTCTCTCCCCCATCTCTTTCCCTCCCTCCTTCCATCTCTTTCCCTCCCTCCTTCCATCTCTTTCCTTCCTTCTCTCCCCCATCTCTTTCTCTCCCTCCTCCCTCCCATCTCTTTCCCTCCCTTTCTCCCATCTCTTTTCCTTCCTTCCTTCCTTCTTTCCTTCCTTCCTTCCCTCCCTCCCTCCCCTGAGACAAGGAGCTGCAGGTTGCTCACCACTGAACCATACATCCCCAAATCAGGGAACTTGACTAGCATTGAAATACTTGGAGGCCTCCAGAAGAACAACAACGTGCCTTGATTATAAAGTGCAGAAGCTGTGTGAATGCTAAAGGCTCATGCAGGGACTCCTAATCCAGAGGGACATAAGGGAGACATTCAGCAAAATGTGGGGATTTTGAAGATCAAAAGTCTGGCTGGGAAGGGAATCGGCACAGGTTGTCTAGCTGTTAACCTGATAGATATAAACAGGCCAAGAAGAATCTATTTTTCTCCCTTTTCCAGTTTTCTATAATTTAGAAGAATAACTTGGACCTCTTCCTGCAGGCAAACCAAACGAGATTTATGACACAAGAAATTTCTTATGATTTCAACCTATTAATCTTGTTTTGCTGAGTAGTACCGAAAATGTATTGCTAAGCAACCACCATTTTAAGTAACTAAAATGGCATAAATTTTTAAGAGACGATACCAAGGTGTTGCATTTTAGCATTTGTATGTATAACTTTTAAATTCATATTTTTTTGAGGGTGGAGAATAATTCTCCAGAAAGCCAAGTCAAGGACTTGGGTTGCCCTTCCTGCTTAAAGTTGAGGTTAGAACCACCAGGGGAGGCCAGTGAAGAGAAGAAAGGGCAATCCGTTTGAGAACACCAGAAGGAAGAAAAGCAATTTTAAATTTAGCCTTCAATCCTCATTCATTTGAAAATGAACATCCTGGTTTGCTCTGAGAATAATCTATGTTAAAAGTTAACCTGCGAGAAACACGTATTGGTATCATCACTCTGGGTGGTGAACCTACCAATGAATGTGACGATCAGAGTATCCAGGTAAGGAAGAAACACCACTGGAGATAAAAGATGGATTGTCGGTATCCCTTAGGACAGGGTGTCAAACTCATGGCATCACGTGACGTATCGGGACTTTTTCCCCCTTCGCTAAATCGGGCGTGGGCGTAGCCAGCGCTTGATGTATCCGGCCCATGGGCTGGGAGTTTGACAGCCCTGCCTTAGGATAAGGGTCTCCAAACTTGGCAACTTTAGGACTTGTGGACTTCAACTCCCAGAAATCCCCAGCCAGTTGAAGTCCACAAATCTTAAAGTTGCCAAGTTTGGATAATGGAGGGATAAAGATAAAGGTAAAGGTTCCCCTCGCACATATGTGCTAGTCGTTCATGACTCTAGGGGGCGGTGCTCATCTCCGTTTCAAAGCCAAAGAGCCAGCGCTGTCCGAAGAATTCTCCGTGGTCATGTCGCCGGCATGACTAAACGCCGAAGGCACAAGGAACGCTGTTACCTTCCCACCAAAGGTGGTCCCTATTTTTCTACTTGCTAATGGGCAGGCTCCATTACAACTGTAATGGGCAGGCTCCATTACAGTCATAACTTGAGGACTACCTGCATAAACATAATCGTCATTCTCCTGGATCGGTCCAAAGTCTAGCATATTGTCCCCAGCCCGGTTCTTAGGACGACGTTGACGGAGGGGTGAAAGTAGCAAGCTATTTGTCCCCCCAATAGCTGATCTTCAGGTTGCCTCAAAGTTATCCTCATAGCTGTTGGCAGACCGACTCAATCATTTTTTAAAAAAATCTCTCCAAACCACTTGTAATTTAACTCCCTGAGACAGGCTAGGTTTAAGGGAGATCTGTGGTGGATTTACCCCACAATCCCTTGTGGGGATGGATGGGATTCAACTAAAAGCATTAAACTGCACCCAAAACCCCATTTTATTTCCGTAAGTCCCAGTCAAGGAAAAACATGTGGCTTTTCAACGCTGCAAGTTTTTATTTTAAAAAAGTTAAAAGTGTTGGTCCTCTGGAGTCCATTGCACAAACCTCTTAGCGCCATCTGCTGCCTCCCTGTAATTCCTCCCTTCAGATAATCATAGCCGTGATAATTGTCACGGAAATGACATGGAATTGTCATGGAAAAAGAAGCCTTAACCGCAATCTGCCTCCCATGCTAATCAAGAGTTATTAGGATCAGGTCTTCCTGTTTTTGAAACGGCAGTCATTGAACTTCTCTCAAGCCGACAATTACGAGGGCTATTTTCAACCCAATCCTAAAAATATAGGCTGTTCTGCAGAGGTTGAGATGATCTTAATAGACTGTAATCAAGATGGTTGTGTTGGTTGATTGGAGAAGATGAGTAAGGAAGCCAAGTCCGGGAAAGTTCCTACTGTTGCTATGCTTTTTCTTAACTCTCTGTAAATTTCCTGCAATTTTACCACTTGGCAAAACCAGAATGTTCATTACATTTCTCGAGGCCTTGGATCTAAAGCTCTAGACGTTTGCTTTTGACCACAAATTGTCCCTGCTGCCTCTTCCATAGGCTAAGCTTACCTCTTGAATGTTTACGTCTTTTAAAAGCACAGTCAGGCATGTCAAAATGCACACTGTATTCAAAGCTGGTCTTCATTTGGCTTACCAGACTTAATATCCTATGGGTATTTATATATTTAAATACATCCTATTGCCAACAAATGCAGAGGAACAATGTTCCTCTGCATTTGTTGCAGAGCAAAAGCAGTGTGCAATGTTCAAAAGCAGTGTGCAGAACAAAAGCAGTGTGCAGAACAAAAGCAGTGTTCAAAAGAAAAAGTATGACATACCGTATTTTTTGGAATATAAGATGCACTTTAGTTTTGGGGGAGGAAAATAGGGGGAAAAATCTGCCTACCAGGTATTCATCTGGCTAGCATCCTTAGTCTGGTCAGCTTCAGCACATTATTTTATCCCCTGGTTAGGGCTGAAAAAACATTCTTTGGAGCGAGTAGCAATGAAAAAAAGCCTGCAAAGACTTAGGGCTGGAAAAAACCTCCTTCAGAGAGAGTAGCAATGAAAAAAAGCCTGCAAGCCGGTAAGAGCCGGGAAGATCGTTAGCGCCTCGTTAGGGCTGGGGAAAAAAAAAACTACATTCAGAGTATAAGACGCACCCAAAATTTCAGCCTCTTTTAGGGGGCAAAAACCTGCATCTTATACTCCAAAAAATACGGTATGTGACTTTTATATCTCTACCTGCTAAGTACTGCAGATCCATGTATATCAGCTCCTGTGCTATCTGTTTTCTGTGTAGCCAGACCAAATGCCTTTCCTGCACGTTGACACCATCTCAGACACCAACAATTATACAATATTATTCTCAGCTAAGTTGCTGGAAATATGGAGAAGGATGTAAGTGGCTTCTGGAGAGATTTGGGCTTTAAACATGTTAGGTTCAAGAGGCCTTTTCCAGTATAGATGTCCATGATCAGATTTTTGGCCAATTTAGCCCAGTGTTTTTCAGGAACATGGAGAGGAAAATAGCAATAGCAATAGCACTCAGACTTATATACCGCTTCATAGTGCTTTACAGCCCTCTCTAAGCGGTTTACAGAGTTCAGCATATTGCCCCCAACAATCTGGGTCCTCATTTTACCCACCTCGGAAGGATGGAAGGCTGAGTCAACCTTGAGCCGGTGAAATTTGAACTGCTGAACTGCCATGCTGCATTTTAAAACTGAGGTATACAGTAACAACTAGTGAGTAAATCACTTTAAGATACATGGACTTCAATTCCCAGAACTCCATTCATGCTGGCTAGGAAAATCTGGGAAGCTGAATGAAGTCCAAACAACTTAATGTTTCCAACGTTGGGAAACGTTAAAATAAACACACAATGTTGTACAGACTAAGCCCTGCAAAGAATAGGTCACCTGCAGCTGGATCAAGCTTGTGCAGTAAAGGGAAACTGCCTGGGATCCTCACTCCTTACATGCTTAGCTTTTTCTTTCTTTCTCTGTTTCCCCCAGTGGCATGAGTTGGAGCTGGGGATGGGCATCGGCAGGAAGCAGCATTTTAGCTGAATTTGGGAGCCTCCACTTAGAGTTTATGCACCTTTCAGAACTGTCTGGAAATTCCATATATGCCGAAAAAGTAAGTATGCCCTTCCTTCCTTCCTTCCTTCCTTCCTTCCTTCCTTCCTTCCTTCCTTCCTTCCTTCCTTCCTTCCTTCCTTCCTTCCTTCCTTCTCTTTCTTTCTCTTTCTTTCTTTCTCTCACTTATCAATTGGTATGAAATGATTCCTCTCCCTCTTTCAACCTGCTACCACGTCTTCCCTCACAAACACGTTCACCTAGGCACCCAAAGCAGCCTCTGAAATTCACTTTCTGTCTGTAACAAGGGCCCAGATCAGGGGTGGGTTCCAACTAACCTCGCTGCCGATTCACTTCCTCCTGCGCCGCGTGGCTGCGCCTCATGCAAAAAACCCCAATTTTTTTAAAAAGCCAAAAACAAAATGGTGATGCATGCGCAGTGCCGGAAACTCGGCTTCTGCGCATGCGCAGAAGAAAAAAATTCAAAAATTCAAAAAAAATTCAGAAAAAGATGGCAGCGCCCACGGATCGGCGTCGACCCATCCAGTTCAGTGACATTGTCACATCACCAGTGGGTCGCTACCGGTTTGGGCGAACCGGTCCGAACTGGGAGGAACCCACCCCTGGCCCAGATTTGAGAAATAGGAATCTCACACCTCCACCTTAATCCCAGCCATAATCATTTTGGCAGTTCCGAATCAAGTGTGTCACTTCTGCTTGTGGTTGTAGCAGAGAACCTGTAAGAGGTTAGGGAGCAAGTGCTATTAACTCAGGAGCTGAAGCTCAGGATTTCCTTCAGGCCAAGCGGTTTTATTTATTTATTTATTTATATTTATTTATTTTGTCAAGTACGTATTTGATAATATACATAAGTATAACAGTATTTGAATACATAAAATGAGTACAAATAAAAGGGAACATTTGGACAGGGATGGTAGGCACGCTGGTGTGCTTATGCACATCCCTTACAGACCTCTTAGGAATGGGGTGAGGTCAACAGTAGACAGTTTAAGGTTAAAATTTTGGGGATGAAACCAAAATGATGAGTCAGGTAGTAAGTTCCAGGCATTGGCCACTCTGTTGCTGAAGTTTTGGCTAACTCCATCCAGTTGTACTAAGGTTCTGTCTGTCAGCAGCAGAATTGCTGCTATCCAATATAAGAAAGACACTGCAGATCAGTGAAGACTTTAGAACAATGTTTCTCAACCGTAGCAGCTAGCATGGATGGATTTCGAACTCCACCATTGCCCAGTCCTGCTGGCTAGGGAATGCTGGGAGTTGAAATCCAGGCATCTTAAAGTTGCCAAGACTGAGAAGCACTGCTATAGAATATCTCCCATTCCCTCTGATAGCTTCTTTTGTTTCTTCTCTTGAGTAATTGCACAGTGATGGGACTTTTTCTAAAGTGGGTAGAGGCTGGAGTCCTTCTCCTACTGTGAACTTTTTAAAGATTCAGAAGAAACCCTTGAAGAGTGTGGGATTATTATTGCTGAGAGTTGATAGTAGCTGTGGGTGCACTTTGTGCATCTGGTGATTATGTCATGCCCTTCCTCAGTAGATTCTTGGAATTCTTTTGGAGTCACATTTTGCCAGCAATCATATAGACTTGATCTCCCCACCCCACCCCACTTATATTCCTATAACTGACTATGGAAGTGAGAACCTAGCTGTTGTAAGGCACCTACCACCCAGTAGTGGGTTCTAAATCCTGTTGCTACCAGTTTGCTCGCGCAGAAGTGTCCAGGGCGGGTGGGCGGAGCCTGCCACCGCTACCAGTTCAAAGAACTGGGCAAAACCGGGAGCAACCCACCGCTGCTACCACCCACTAAGAGTATCCCAGAGTCTGAAGGAAACTTAAATAAACTGTTGTAGTGACCAGGTTTGGTCACCACAATATAAAAAGAATGTCAAGACTCTGGAAAGAGTGCAGAGAAGAGCAACAAACATGATTAGTGGGCTGGATGCTAAAACATAAGAAGAACAATTGCAGGAATTGGCTATGTCTAGTGAAAAGAAAGACCAGGGGACACATGATAGCAGTGTTCCAATATTTGAGGGGCTGCCACAAAGATGGGGGGGGGGTCAAACTATTTTCCAAAGTACCTGAAGGCAAGAGAAGAAACAATGGATGGAAACTAATCAAGGAGAGAAGCAACCTAGAACTTCCTAACAGTGGGAACAATTACCATATTTTCCGGAGTATAAGAACCACCGGAGTATAAGACGCACCTTAGTTTTTGGGGAGGAAAATAGGGGAAAACAATCTGCCTACCAGGTATTCATCTGGCTAGCATCCTTAGTCTGGTCAGCTTCAGCACATTATTTTATCTCCTGGTTAGGACTTAAAAAACTTTCTTCTGAGAGAATAACAATGAAAGAGCCTGCAAGCCGGTAAGAGCTGGGAAGATAGTTAGCACCTGATTAGGGCTAGAAAAAAACTTACTCGGAGCAAGTAGAGCAATGAAAAAAAATTCTGCAAAGACTTAGGGCTGGAAAAACATTCTTTGGAGAGAGTAACAATGAAAAAGCCTGCAAGGTAAGAGCTGGGAAGATCTGTTAGCACCTAGTTAGGGCTGGGGAAAAAAACTACATTTGAAGTATAAGACGCACCCAAATTTTCAGCCACTTTTAGGGAGGAAAAAGGTGCGTCTTATACTCCGAAAAATACGGTATATAGGAGTTTAAATAGAGGGGGAAAGATACCAGCTGGAAAAGCAAAGTTGAAAACAAGGAAGAGACGCACCACAGGGATGGAGATTATGAATATGCAACCTTAATGGAAAGCCTTTGTTGAAGTTAGGATTAACGCAAAGGGCCTCGTCCTAACATATCCCTTAATGTAGGAGAGAGGGTGATTCTCGTTCAGTGGTTTTCCAAGAGGTTAGTTGAGCAGCCCACTCGCCTAAGTCCCGTCCCTCCGTCAATGCGAAAACCGGCTTGTTAATGGATTCGCCCACCCAGAGCATGATGTCGATTAAAGCTAAAACTGTATGAGAGTCCGCACAATGGGTGCCGATTGCAAACAGCCATCTGGAGGGAAATGGACTTGGTGAAAAGCTTATCAGTTCATTAGCTCCCAGCTAGAGATTTGTGGGCTTTCTTTTTTTTCTTAAAAAATAAAATAAAATAGAGCATTGCTACTGTATTTTTCGGAGTATAAGACGCACCGGAGTATAAGACGCACCTTAGTTTTTGGGGAGGAAAATAGGGGAAAACAATCTGCCTACCAGGTATTCATCTGGCTAGCATCCTTAGTCTGGTCAGCTTCAGCACATTATTTTATCCCCTGATTAGGACTTAAAAAAAACCTTCTTCTGAGAGAGTAACAATGAAAGAGCCTGCAAGCCAGTAAGAGCTGGGAAGATCGTTAGAACCTGGTTAGGGCTAAAAAAAAACTTATTCGAAGCAAGTAGAGCAATGAAAAAAAATTCTGCAAAGACTTAGGGCTGGAAAAACATTCCTTGGAGAGAGTAACAATGAAAAAGCCTGCAAGGTAAGAGCTGGGAAGATCTGTTAGCACCTAGTTAGAGCTGGGAAAAAAAGCTACATTCGAAGTATAAGACGCACCCAAATTTTCAGCCACTTTTAGGGAGGAAAAAGGTGCGTCTTATACTCCGAAAAATACGGTAATCTACATGCGTGTTCATACTTGCTCTTAAAATGCCAGGGTCTTCAGCGGAGAGAGCTGCACTCCTTATGTGCAGTGGGAGCCAACTTGACAATTGATAAAAGAATGGAGCACAGTCACCAACACTTGATCCTTGTGAGCTTAAAAGCCAAGTTTGCAATCTTGAACCTGGGGCTAGGCTGCCTTCACTCCTGTTTGCCAAATGAAGCCACAAGGTTTAAGCAGGATACAACCCAATCTGTGGTTCTAAGCAAGGGATCCCGGACCTTGGCACTTAAATCACAGTTGGTGTTAACACAGTACCCTATGGTAAAGAAAAGTGAGTCATTACTGAACACATCAAGTTTGCATCAGGCCTAATTAGCTGGATGTCATAACAAATACATGCTGTAGCTTGATTAAAAACACTGCCTGTAAAATGAAGGTTTCTTGAAACTGGTGAGATTGAACACAAATTAATGGCCTGATTTTATCTTCTTTTAGCACGTGTCCTCTTAGCTGTTATGGTATCCTTACAGAGCCGATTTGGTCTAGTGCAGGGATGTCAAACTCAATTTCATTGACATCAGGGTTGTGTTTGACCTCGGGGAGGGCTGGGGTGGGTGTGGCCAGGGTGGGCATGGCCAGCTCGACGTCACTCATGTCAGAGGCGCCTGTGGCGGCCCAAGTGCTTGCCGGCAAAAGCAGGCTCCTGAACTCCGTTTTCGGCTGCCATGGCCTCCTGCAACCCTCTGCCAGCAAAAACAGAGCTCTGTTTTCACTGGCAGAAGAACCGCAGGCCAGTCCTTTCCTGTTTCCAGGGAGGCCCCGCGGGCCAGATCTAAGTACCACGCAGGCTGGATCTGGCCCCCGGGCCTTGAGTTTGACACCCCTGGTCTAGTGGTTAAGGCACCAAGCTGGAAAGTAGGGGACTGTGAGGTCAAGTCAAGCCCCCACCCTATTGGCCTCCCGAAAAGCAGTTAAGACCTGGCTTTTCCGGCAGGCCTGGGGCCGTTGATCTCGCAGCTGTAATTGGCGAGATCTGGCCATGAAAGGATATGCATGGGTTTTAAAATTGTTTTAATTGTTTTAATGTTTAATTATGTTTTTAATATTTATTATGTTGTTAAGCCGCCCAGAGTCCTTTGGGAGTTGGGCGGCATACAAATTTAATTAATTAATTAATTGAATGAATGAATGAATGAATAAATAATAAATAAATAAATAAATAAATAAATAAATAAATAAATAAATAAATAAATAAATAAATAAATAAATAAATAAATAAATAAATAAATAAATAAATAAATAAATAAATCCCACCTCGTCATGAAACCCAGCTGGGTGACTGAGCCAGTCATTCCCTCTCAGCCCAACTCACCTCACAGGGTGGTGGTTGTGAGGAAAATAGGAGGAAGATGTATTGGATATGTTCGCCACCTTCAGTTATTTGTAAAAAATAAAAAAGGCAGGGTATAAACAAAATAAATGTAATGTATCCTGTAATGGGACCTGAAAACAGCCAGCCAACAGCTTGTATTCAATTGCAGTTTAGCATGGGAAACTGTTCAGGTGCCATTGCCTTACGTGCACCTTCTGAGGTGAGGGGTTCCTCAGCCACTAGAACGGGGGTCCCCAAACTTGGCAACTTTCAGAGTTGCGGACTTCAACCCCCAGAATTCCTCAGCCAGCTATGCTGGCTGGAGAATTCTGGGAGTTGAAGTCCGCAAGTCTTAAAGTTGCCAAGTTTGAAGACCTTTGCACTAGAAGGTCCACAGCCAAGGGGAAACTGGCAAAAATGTGTTATGTGTGTTGCTCGGCAACAGAGGACACTTCAGAGTCTGCTTCTTGTCACGGTTTCTTGCCGTTCTCTCTGGCTTGGGGATCCTGTGGTGTTTTTGGCTGATTTGGAAGGGCTGCTGGAGAAGCAGCTGTTTGGGGATCTGCTGCCACAGATGGCCTGCGTGAGGGTGGGCCTATCAGTGATCACAGCTAAATGAAACCTTTGCATTTCAGGACGTTACATACCACTGAATAAGAGGCACTGGATGCAAACAAACGAAAATGGCCTCTGCCATCACGGTCCAGCTGTGTGGAGAGCAGTGCAGTCCGCCAAGTTACAATGACTTTGTCCAGCCTCCTTGAAAACTGGCTAAATCAACGGTCATCACCTTATTTGAAGGCGTTGAGTTTGTCAAATGAATGTGCAGGGAGTCCTCGGCTTTTCATTTAGTGACCGTTCAAAGTTACAGCAGCCCTGAAAAAGGGACTTACGACCGTTTTTCACACTTATGACGTGCCGTTGTAACTTCGAACAGTCACTAAATGAAAAGTTGAGGACTCCCTGTATTTGGTGGGAGGCTTCATTATTAATAAAATCGGTTTATTATAAATAGCAAAGAGTTCATAATAGCTAGAGTATTTTTTACAGTGTTTTTCTAAAAATCTCCTTGTAGGTGATGAACATCCGCAAAGTCCTGAATAGAATTGAGAAACCTCACGGGCTTTATCCGAACTTTCTCAGTCCGGTCACAGGGAACTGGGTACAGCGTGAGTATTCAGCCTGTCTTGGCTGAGCCAAAGTGATGTTTATCAACGCATTTCGGACTTCTAATGTGACTCCTGAATAATAGGCTCAAAATAGACCATGTGATGGACATGTGGACTGGGGGGAAGAACTTTGATTTTTAATTTGGGTGGGGAAAACCTCGGGATCTTCAGAGTCGGGTTTTCACCAGATGTGCCAATATGACATCCCTGATAAATTTGGACTTTGAGGAGCACCTTGGCCTCGGAGTTTTGATTCCCTTGGGCCTGTTATTTGGAACCCTGACACTGTGTTGGCTGGGGAATTCTGGGAATTGAAGTCCATCCATCTTCAAGCTGCCAAGGTTGAGAAATACTGCAATAGAGCATAATGCAATAGAGCATAATGAGATACATATACTTTTAGATGGGGGGAGGTTGCACGATGGCGGCACCCATGGAGACACCGACAGAAACGGCTCCGTGATGTCATCGCCGAGTTACTAATGGTTCTAAAGAACCGGTTAGAACAGGTAGGAACCCACCTCTGCTATGAGGACAGACTGAAAGAACTTCGGCAGGTTCAGTCTGGAAGAAAGAAGATTTGGGGGAGACAGGACAATTATTATCTATTTCTTAGAATTTATTTTATTTCAAATTGTTTTTTAAAAAATACACCAAAATGCCAAAAAGGAACTACAAAAACAAAATACAGAAGCAAACAGGAGACAAATGCAAAGGCAAAACAAAAAGCCATAATGAGCAAAACCCAAATGAAGGGGAAAATTATGAACCAGCTAGGCATGCCCGTTGTATATCAAGAATTAAACAATGTAAGGAAATGTCAAATTCAGAGGGGAAAAAATAATATTTTCTCGCAGAACATCATGAATCTGTGCCAAAGAGAAACATATGGCACCATTTTCTATAATTAGTGGGGGGGGGGGGAAGTATTTGCAAAAGTGAATAAATTACACATGCTTTGAATCCAACCGTTAATGTCCAGAATAAGAGTGCTTTTCCAATTGCTCCAAATAGCTTGCTTAGTAATTCCCCTTGCCTGAGATAACCAAATTGGAGTAGACAGATGTACTCAAGTGCATTGAGAGAAACTACAGGGAAAATGGGCAGAAATTTCTTTCCTTGGCCATAGGACTGGGCATATCCAGGTTCGCCCTAAACTTTCTCTCAAGCCATCCTAAAATATACTATACAGCAGTGATGGCGAACCTTTTTTGGCTCGGGTGCCAAAAGGGTTTGCGCGCACGCGATAGCGTGTGCTTGTGTGCCCACACCCATAATGCAATGCCCTCCCCCTGTGCATGCGCACAACCCCCGCACTGCCCCCCATGTATGCGCAGAACCCCCGCTGCCCCCCCCCCGCACATGCGCATAGGCCTCACTGAAGCCTCCGGACTTCCAGTAGGCCCGTTTGGCCGTTTTTTCACCATCCCCAGGGTTCAGGAGGCTTTCCTGAAGCCTCGGGAAAGCGAAAATGGCCGAAAAGAAGCCCAAAAATCAGCTGACCATGCGCGCTGGAGCTGACTTGGGCAACCCTTCGCGTGCCATAGGTTCGCCATCACTGCTATACAGTGACACTTCGGTACTCATCATTAATTGAGTCCAGGAGGCACAATGAGTACCAAACATTTTTTTCACATAAGGAATAATGTACTGAGTCATAAGGCAGCCGACACTGACAAATTTTAGCTTGGGCATTGAGTACCAAACAAATGATGAGTACCAGGACAAAATATTCAAGTCAAAATGCGCCGAGTACCAAATTTGAGTTTCAAAGCAGTTGACTACCAAGGTAACACTGTATTGCAATATGCAATCCAGTCAGGCTTTGTCAGCTTTCCTATACCATTATATAAGGTTTCCCAACCTTGGTGACCTGTGGATTTCAACTCCCAGAATTCCCCAGCCAACATGGCTGGCTGGGGAATTCTGGGAGTTGAAGTCTACACATTTTAAAAGTTGCCAAGATTGAGAAACCCTGCATTACAGGCTCACACACAAATCAGTCACAAAGAAACCCGCTTAGCGGAAAACATGCTATAAATTAAGCTCTGTTTCAGATGGAAATCCCACAGGGTAACAGTAGATGAGGGGATATATACATTTGCATCCTAGGTTAGGTGGCATACAGAGGTGGGTTGCTCCTGGTTCGGACCGGTCCTATAGAACCGGTAGCGGGAATTTCCCCCCGCTTGCTGAACCGGGAGCGATCGCCGGTTGGCCACGCCCCCGAACCAGCTCTAATGGCGCCACCATCTTATTTTTTACTTCTGCGCATGTGCAGAAGCTTGGTTTTCGGCACTGAGCATGCGCTCACGCAGCGCAGCCACGCAGCATGGGAGGAAGCAAACTGGCGTCGAGGTAAGTTAGAACCCGCCCCTGGTGGCCTAGAAAATAAATTTCACTGGTGCTTATTATTTCTCTTGCTCTTTCATTGGTTGTTTTTTCTGGGAGAGGGGAAGATGACTCGCATGTCCTTGGATACCCTAGAGCAATGATGGCGAACCTTTTTTTCCTCGGGTGCCGAAAGCGTGTGTGCGCACGCTATCGCACACGCGCGAGTGCCCACACCCATAATTCAATGCCTGGGGAGGGCAAAAACAGCCTTCCCCGCCCCCGCCCCCCGGAAGCCCTCTGGAGGCCGGAAATGGCCCATTTCCCGACTTCCGGTGGCTCCAGTAGGCTTCCCTGGAACCTGGGGAGGGCGAAAATGCCCTCCCGCCCCCCGGAGGCCCTCCGGAAGCCAAAAACACCCTCCCAGAGCCTCCACATGAGCCGAAAATCAGCTGGCTGGTGTGCACATGCGCGTTGGAGCTAAGCTAGGGCAACGGCTCGCGTGCCGGCAGATATGGCTCCGCGTGCCACCTGTGGCATGCGTGCCATAGGTTCACCATCACTGTCCTAGAGCAGAGGTGTCCAACCTTGGCAACTTTAAGACTTGTGGACTTCAACTCCCAGACTTGTTGCAACTTTAAGACTTGTGGACTTGAACTCTGGGAATTGAAGTCCACAAGTCTTAAAGTTGCCAAGGTTGGAGACCCCTGCCCTAGAGCATTGATGCGAAGATGTAAAAATAAAATCCTCCCCCCCTCCCCAGCATGCTTTTCCCATTATAAATCTGTCCAGTTTTTGCCCCCAGGCAGATTTCCCCTAAGAGGTTCTGTAGCAGGGCAGTCTGAAGAGGAAGCCATGGAAAAGCACTCAGTATTCCGGAAACATCTTCACACCTGGCACCACGGTGTTTTCCTTCCCTCCTTCAACCTGCTCCTTCAAATGTCTCTAATATTCATTCCAGGCATCGAATCACACTTAACAAAATGCCGATGAACTCTCCAGATGCTGCGAGTTCAATCTACACGGCATGGCTGAGATTTTTTTGGCTTGCAAACTTCTGAACTTGCAATGCAATCCTGTCCCTGAGTATTTTGTGCTGTTTCGACACTTGACTCTAAGGTTCTCTTCCCTTTTCCCTTCACAAAGGAGGAAGTGGCTGACAAACAAAGACAATAATGGATAAAGCCCCCGCCGAAAGGGCTCGCAATCTGGGTGTCCTCCTGGATCCACAGCTGTCCTTAGAGGACCATCTGACAGCTGTGACCAGGGCGGCCTTTTATCAGGTCCGCCTGATAACGCCAGTTGCGGCCCTTTCTGGATTGGGATTCCCTGTGCACAGTCACCCATGCCCTAGTCACGTCACGTCTGGACTACTGTAATGCTCTCTACATGGGGCTCCCCATGAAGAGCACCCGGAGGCTCCAACTGATCCAGAATGCAGCCGCGCAGGTGGTTTCGGGGGCTAATTGGCGCTCCCATATAACACCCCTCCTGTGCGAGCTGCACTGGCTTCCGGTGGTCTACCGGGTGCGCTTCAAGGTGCTTGTTACTACCTTTAAAGTGCTCCATGGCATTGGACCTAGGTATCTCCGAGACCATCTGCTGCCACAAACTGCCTCCCATCGACCAGTGCGCTCCCACAGAGAGGGCCTCCTCGGGGTGCCATCAGCCAAGCAGTGTAGGCTGGTGACGCCCAGGGGGAGGGCCTTCTCTGTGGGAGCACCCACCCTCTGGAATCAGCTCCCCCCAGACTTAAGAACCATTCACGACCTGTCCACCTTCCGCCGTGCCCTCAAGATGTATTATTTTTATCAAGCCGGGCTGGCGTGAAAAAGTTTTTGGGGTTTTTAAAATTTTAAGATTTTACCAAATTTTAATTGTATTAAATCAGGGCCATATCAAATATTTTCTTTTAAATGTATATATATTTTAATGTTTATATTGTGTTTTTACTTGGCTGTTCACCGCCCTGAGTCCCCTGGAGAAGGGCGGTATATAAATTTAATTAAACTAAACTAAACTAAACTAAAGTCTGTATATTTATTTCCATTCAAAGGGAGTGCAAAATGTATTGGGAGCAAAGCCCAGCTTCCTGAACAACTTCGTTTCTTTGTTTATTTATAAACCAAGTTTCTAACCCTTAAGGTGATTTTTAAGAACCCAAAGGAATCAAAGAATTCTCAAACTGCAGAAAAAAGTGTATTATAGTACTTTATAGATATATTTTCAGTGCCAAACTTTAGTACTCCCACAGTGGCAGTACCTTGTACCTTGTAGTGGAAGATCTGGGTCCAGATCTTAATTGGTCATTTGCTGTTTTACTCTGCTCAATTGAAATTGCTAGACAAAGATAGAGCAAAATTATTCAATCTTGACTCCTTTGAGAAGACACTAGAGCAGTGTTTCCCAACCTTGGCAACTTGAAGATGTCTGGACTTCAACTCCCAGAATTCCCCAGCCAGCATTCGCTGGCTGGGGAATTCTGGGACTTGAAGTCCAGACATCTTCAAGTTGCCAAGGTTGGGAAACACTGCACTAGAGAGAGGCAGTTGTATCTGGATGATAGGCTAATAATCTGGGGGGTTTTTTGCTTCGGTTTTTTTTTGCTATCCCTCTCTTCCCTTGACCCCTTTGAAGGAATTTGGGCATTAAAAATACAAAAGAAGCAGGCTAATTTCCAAATTGTTTGTGTTCCTGTGCACGTTTCTTACTGGAGAGGATGTTCTCCAGTTGGTTAAAATAAAATGTAGACAAAGTATCTTCAATGCAGTTGTTTGACTTTTCTAATCACAAGTTGTCTTCTTCTTCCCGTCGTTGCAGATCACGTCTCTGTTGGTGGCCTTGGGGACAGTTTTTATGAATATCTGATCAAATCTTGGCTCATGTCAGATAAGCAAGATAGCGAAGCAAAAATCATGTATGATAAAGCTCTGGAGGTAAGGTGGAGAATGAAGCATCATTCCTTTTGCAGCACGTACTTTATGAGAAACCCCACAGAGGATGGAGATGGATAGCCAAGATTCAGATCTTACCTTTGCACAAAATCACTGGGCTGACTTAGGCCACCCAGCCATCCTTCCACCATTAAGTTGGGTTTGGGCATCATGATTCAGAAACAGGGTGTTTTCCAAACGGGATTCTCATTCCAGGTTTTCCTTCTCTACAGAGGCATTGGAAGAAAATTAAAAGCTTGTAGTTGAATCCAAATCCTAAACAGTAGTTAGTTTTAACCATGATTTGTTTATTTATTCAATTTCTATAGCCACCCATTTCAATCAATGACTCTCAACTGCTTACAGCTCCCAAAGTATAAAAACGATTAAAACCATAAAGTAACAAAATAAATACACACAGCAGCCGAGATACTTAGCCAGTTATTCTGTTTATTTGTTTGTTGACAGTAGCAAACTCCACAACACGTGAAATTTTAAGGAGTTTGTTTCATAATTAAAGTTAAGAATGGCTCGTTGGCTTCAGGAAACACGGCAAATTGCAGTCATTCAGAATCAAAACCATTTCAAACTGCTTCGTCAACTCTGGAGCCCTTTTGCTTCAGTAGTGGGTTGCTCCTGGTTCGGACCGGTTCTTAGAACCCGTAGCGCTGGCGGTGGGAGGCTCCACCCACCCAGGACGCTTCTGCACATGTGCAGAAGCGGTGAGCGCGCATGCAAACCGGTAATAAAGGGTTTTAGAACCCACTACTGTTTTGCTTCCTTGGTGAAGCAGCCTGTTTCAAGGGCAAAATCCATGAAGCATTTCAAGCACTTTTGTAAAAAGGCTGAAAAAGAAAAACACAGAGATATTTTGAGTTCCAACTTCTGCTAGGATGCTCGCTCTACACAGGAGGTTTTGAATTCAGCTAGAGAAGTTGTATACCCTGCTGAACAAAACTAGGCTTAAACAAGGTGTGTCCAGCCTGTGGCACATGGGCTTTATGTGGCCCTGCACAGCTAGTAATGTGGCAACACAAGATCGCAAACTTTTAGCATTATTATGTGATTTGTATACATTAATTATATTATCTATTTTATATGCTTTCTAAGATCATTCCTTTTCACTCAATGTGGCCCAAGCAAGCCAAAAGATTGGCCAACCAAGCCTTAACAATTCCAAACTTTTGTTTATGGCCATGCTGGATAAGACAGTAGGCAAGTCAGAGGATCCTATGTTCCTATCCCCATTGCCATAAAAGATGATTTAATGTGTTCTCCAAATTAGCCACAGGTTTTAAAAGCAATGAGAGTGGTGCTGGTGTACTGTAGTTCTAAAACTTTCTGAACGGTCTATTTTGAAAGTGGAGATAAGCCCAAGTGAACTGTATTCGGGGCTAGAGGATGTAATATTGCCAACACAGAGATGCCTATCCCTGAAGGAGTTCTGCATTTCTAATGTTCTTTTTTAGCCTGGTTGTGTGGTTCAGTTTTGGTTGAATCACGGACATTTGCAGGACGAGAGGAAAGGGCAAGGGATGCCTCAATGCATGATGATCTCATCACACAAATGAGCCAATTATGTAATCTGCGTCATCTCTTGTTCACGGACACCTAAAGGGTTGATTCATCCGATAAAATTACAGATGAATGGCCCAACAAGTAAGCAGGTTCATGTCAATAGAAAAGGCAGAGAGGATAAATGCCGTTCCTCCTAACTTTGGCCTGATGAACTGAACATCTGCACCGCAAATTATGGAGCTGGACTCCAGCTGTGACAAAAAAGCCTGCAGCTCTTGAAAATCCTGGAAGCAGTAACTTGTACTCTCCACCACTGTGAAGAATATTGAAAGCCACTTCTTAGTATCTATATTCTTCCTTTTCTATTTTTTCACAAGTTTTCTTTCCTTGCACTTTTTGCTTTCTCTTTGCTTTCTTTTTTCCTTAAATTTATATTAGTGTATAGTTGCAATATATATAGTGTATAGTGTATATATTAGTATATGTGTGTGTATATATATATATATATATATATATATATATATATATATATATATATATATATATGGATGGATGGATGGATGGATGGATGGATGGATGGATGGATGGATGGATGGATGGATGGATGGATGGATGGATGGATGGATGGATAGATAGATAGATAGATAGATAGATAGATAGATAGATAGATAGATAGATAGATAGATAGATGATAGATAGATGATAGATAGATAGATAGAAGGGCCAACTGCGCAAAGCCCCACCCACCCATGCCGATGTCATGACGTCCCTTTTTGGGGACGGTTTTCACGTTCTGCGCATGCGCAAAATGCTTTGCGCATGCACGGATGATGGCACGCGCATATTTGTGAGCCGGTACAGAAGGTAAGTGGATTTCATCGTGTGTGTGTGTGTGTGTGTGTGTGTGTGTGTGTGTGTGTGTGTGTGTGTAAAAATCATTAAAGCTGATTCTATTGATAATCAATTCTGAATCAGGTTGCTCTGTCTTGTACATTAAAAATCCTTCATATACAGCTATTGTGTTACCCCATTTTTCTCTACTGTAAGTATCAGATGTTCACTGCCTCCAATGGGTGGCTCCAATCACCCTTTGGAATCTTCCTTGACTCTTGACCACCAAAGTCAATGATGAAACCAGCAGGAAATAGCAAATTATAGTCACACAAGAGCTTCACATAACAATCATTCAGCCTCATTTAATGATTGCAACAAGAACTGATGGAACTGTTGTTGCTCAGTGGCACCTTGGAGTACTCGTATCTAATGACCTAAGTGCCAGAGCCCATTGTAACAACATTGCCAAAAAGGCACTAAGAGTTGTCAACTTAATCTTGCGTAGCTTCTTCTCTGGCAATATTACTCTGCTAACCAGAGCATACAAAACATTTGCCAGACCAATCCTTGAATACAGCTCACCTGTCTGGAACCCGCACTACATATTGGACATAAATACAATTGAGAGAGTCCAGAAATTCTTCACAAGAAGAGTCCTCCACTCTTCTACTCGCAACAGAATTCCTTATTCCACCAGACTTGAAATTTTAGGCTTAGACAACTTAGAGCTACGCCGCCTTCGATCTAATCTAAATGTAGTTCATAAAATCATCTGCCCCAATGTCCTACCTGTCAATGAATACTTCAGCTTCAACCGCAACAATACAAGAGCACACAATAGATTCAAACGCAATGTAAACTGCTCGAAACTCGACTGCAGAAAATACGACTTCAGCAACAGAGTAATCAGTGCCTGGAATGCACTACCTGACTCTGTGGTTTCTTCCCCAAACCCCAAAAACTTTAACCTTAGACTGTCTACAGTTGACCTCACCCCATTCCTAAGAGGTCTGTAAGGGGCGTGCATAAGCGCACCATCGTGCCTACCGTCCCTGTCCTTCTGTCCTATTGTCTAATTTTTACCTATACATACTTTGCTTTTGTTTATGTTTATATCATACCTGTTATCTTGTACACGTGTTGACTAAATAAATAAATAAATAAATAAATAAAACAACCACATGACATGATATGACATCATACTTAACAAAGTTTCCAGTCACAATTGTGGATGTTAAGTGAAGACCAGTGGTGGGTTGCTACTGGTTCACACCGGTTTGGGTGAACCAGTAGCGGCGGCAACGGGAAGCTCCACCCACCCACCCAGACGTCATCACAGACGATCTGCGCATGCGCAGAACGTTATGTGCAGAAGCGCCGCGCACGAGCATTCACAGTTCCGAACCGGTAGTGAAGCCTAACCTATACTTAAAAACTGCAAGTAGTCCACTATAAGGCCACCTGTGTATTCAATGATTCTTGCTACTGGAACTACCGTATTTTTCAGAGTATAAGACGCACCTTTTTTTCCCCTAAAGGAGGGTGAAAATTTGGGTGTATCTTATACACCGAATATAGCCCTGCCCAGCCTCTCAAACGGAGGTTTCAGGGGCTGAAAAAATCCTCTGAAATTGAGGTTTCAGAGGCTGGGAAAAAGCCTCTGAAAAGCCTCTGAAAAAATGCTGGAAAAGCAAGGGGCAGAGTTCACAACCAACAAACCTGTTACTAAAGTTCACCTCTGGGAACAGCTGTTTGGGGGTATTCCAGGAGGCCGATTCACCCACCAATCACCTTTTTTCTTATTTTCCTCCCCCAAAACTAAGGTGCGTCTTATACTCCAGTCCGAAAAATACGGTATATAACACTGATTCTTCATGCCCTATATTGGTTGCTGATTGGTTTCTGGATACAATTTATAGTGCTGGTGTTGAGATACACAGCAGAGACTAGATGATCACTACAGTGGCCATCTCCTTTCCTATATTGGGTGAACCATTGGACCATTTGCACACATAGATTTTGACACTTCTACCCAGTGTATATTTTATTCATAAACCTGCTTCATTTTTCTTCATTCCACACAAATAACTCACTCTCTCTCTTTTCCAAATGCTGCGAAATTTAGGCCATAGAAAAGAACCTTGTCAAAAAATCGCCTGGTGGGCTAACCTATATTGCCGAATGGCGAGGAGGCATCTTGGATCATAAAATGGGGCACTTGGCATGTTTTTCTGGTGGCATGATAGCCCTGGGAGCGGAACACGCCCTGGAAGAACAGAAACAGCACTATTTGGATCTAGCTGGGGAAATAACACACACTTGTCACGAATCTTACATTCGCTCAGGTAAAACTCTAAAAATCCTATCCCGGTTTTGAAACAAAGTTCTGTGCACTCTTGTTCACCAGTTAATATTGTACACAGGTAACATCCATTAGTGAAGCCACAGTTCCCAGTCCTCACCTCATCCTCAACTGCTGCTATTGGCAATCTGCTTCCAGTTGCCCAGCTGAAGTCGCAAATGCACCGTTTTATTATAACCCATTATTTGTTAGTCTCCATGTTCTGCCAGAACTGGAAAGTACCTCCAGCTGAAAGGTGTCAATTTATTTATTTTATTTATTTATTAGTGATATTTATATACTGCCTCATAGTGCAAGCACTATCTAAGCGGTTTACACCATTAATATACATTAAGCAATGTATATTAATATTGCCCCCAACAATCTGGGTCCTCATTTTACCTACCTGGGAAGGATGGAAGGCTGAGTCAACCCTGAGCTGGTGAGATTTGAACAGCTGAACTGCTGATCACAGTCAGCTAAAGTGGCCTGCAGTACTGCACTCTAACCGCTGCGCCACCTCGGCTCATTGTCAGTCTTGACAAAAAGACTGCATTCGATCTAGTATCGGCTGTCATGAACAGTCTCAAGCAGAAGCTTTATGGTTAGTCACCCATGTTACAGGAATCTCGCCAGACTGACTGCATTCCCTTGGGAACGGTCAGATACAGCTTCGTGGATTCTGGGGACAGCCAGGCCTGTGCCACTTTCTGCACGGCAAGGACTCTATAACCCAGACCCCTTTTTAACACATCCTGGAGATTCTATCACATCTAGATTGGTTATCTTTTTCCTCTTTTAATGTCTAAACTGAAGATCTATCTACTTCCTTCAGTTTAGCTTGAATAGTGATGGTGTTTGCTTCTCCAGGTCAGGTCCTTATAATGGAAATTTCGCAGGCACTTAAGGCTTAGGATCAATTCATTTTTTTTCCACTTGCAAGAGATCTGAAAAATGTTTCTACTTCATAGAGAAAGTATTCATAATATAGTACTTGTTTAGTGAATTCACACATTCACCCCAAATTTTAGCTGACCCTGCAGCTATCAAAGCACCCTCTGACCGTTCTGTTTTGTTGTTGTTGTTGTTTTTGTTGTTTTGTGGTTTTTGTGGCTAGATACCAACCTGGGCCCTGAAGCATTTCGTTTTGATTCTGGAGCGGAAGCGATGGCCACACGACTCAGTGATCGTTATTACATCCTGCGCCCCGAGGTTGTAGAGAGCTACTTCTACTTGTGGAGGTTGACACATGACCCCAAGTACAGAGAGTGGGGCTGGGAAGCTGTCCAAGTAAGTCAGGAAAAGTGTTCTAAGTCTGATCCCTTTGACTAATGTCTAAACCAGTGGTTCCCAACCTTTTTGTGATCGAGTACCACTTGGAGGTCCCGTACAGTCGCCGCGTACCACCTGGTTCCAGAGAAACTAAATTCGATCAGATATCACTTTATTTCCATAATTGTACAAGTAAAACACGCAAACCAACTACGAAAATAATAAGTATATAAGTATACAAAATAATAATAAAAATAGTAACATACACACTGAGATACAGTAATGAATATCAAAGAGTAACTTGAGTCAAGAGAACATAGTGCTAACAATAACAGAGTGAGATTAACCTTAGCTCGAGAGCTCGCTACGACGCGCACCTTCTCACGAGGGTTCTACTGCGCAACTGCTGAGAGTTCAGAACAGTCACCGTTTCTTTTTGGGCCCCGCGCATCCAGCAACTGGATTCTCGGGCCGCTGGGACCAGGTGGGTGGCGTGTGGCAACAGTTGCAAATCGTTGCCAGATTATCTTGTGTTAGGCAGTAAACATTTTTGTGAAGTAAAAAATAACTAACTAAAAATCGTTCATGACCCCGAAAGTGTTCGCGTACCACCTGGAAGGCCCCCGCATACCACTAGTGGTACACGTACCACAGGTTGGGAACCACTGGTCTAAACGTTGGTTTGAAGCTGTTGTCAGAGATCACAAATTTTTTCCCATCTCAGGTTGTGAGAATGTCAGTTCTGCAGAGGGGGCTGCGTTGTTAGGCAGTACGGAGGGCATAAACTGGCCTTCATCTGGCCCCAACATCCATATTTTCGAGGAAACACGGGTAGTAGGGTCACCACCACCAATGCCTCCCTCCACCCATGATGATGATGAATGAGCGCTGCTTTGCCATCCTTGGAACTGAGTTGACTTTCTTCTCTTCCTTGCTTTCCAAATCAGGCGCTGGAGAAATTTTGCCGAGTAGAAGCTGGTTTCTCTGGGATCCGCGATGTGTATACAACCACCCCAAGCCATGACAACATGCAGCAGAGCTTTTTCCTGGCAGAGACGTTAAAGTAAGTCCTGAGCATTTTCAATATTTGACCGTCAAAAGAAGTTTAGGAAGGAGGATGTTTTTCATGAAGCAAGTCACGGGGGAATTCACGGTCCCTGAGGAGCACAGTAAAGGCATCTTTAGAAGAAAATGCACTTATTGTGGGTGGTAGTGTTGCATTCCCGTGACCGAGTTCTGACAGATGGCCAAAATACCACTCGTCTTGCTGGAACAAAAGTCAAAAAGTTAGCCTGACTTCGGAATTCTCTCTTTCTTTTTTAATATAGTAATGTAAGCAAAATTTACAATTGCCACAATAAAAAAAACTAATAGCAACTTAAAAAGAAAAATAGATGGTGCAGAAAAGAAAAAAAATAATGTAGCAAAGAAAAAAGAAATATATACATTTATTTTATTTATTGGTCTCATTTGTATGCCGCCCTCCACAGAGACTCTGGGCAGCTCACAACAATAAAAACTTACATGCAACAATAAATATAAAAAGCATTAAAAACAATGATTATTAAAACATTAAAAAACATTAAAAACAACAATTTAAAAACCCATACAATAATTCAGTAAATTATTGAAGAATAAATAAAGAAATTACTTCCCACTTCACCACAAGTATAAACAAGTTTAGTAACTTATCACGTTCTCTTTTAAAATACAGGTTAGTCCTTGACTTATGACCACTTCCAGGACTGGATTTTCCCTTGTTAAGTAAGGTGGTTGTTAAGTGAGTCACACCCAATTTTACAGCCGCCTTTGCCATGGTTGTTAAGTGAATTATGTTGCTAAGCAAATCCAGCTTCTCCCATGTGATTTTATTCATTGGAAGCCGGCTGAGAAGGTCACAATTGGTAATCATGTGACTCCAGGATGCTGGAAGCATCATAAAAACACACTAGTTGCCAAGCCCTCGAATTTTAATCATCTGCCCACTGGGACACTGTGATGGTTGCAAGTGCAACCATGAGTCACTTTTTCCCAGTGCCATCATAACTTTGAACAGTTGTTCAACAAATGGTCCTAAGTTGAGGACTACCTGTACAACAAACAATCCCTTCTTCCCATACCCCATCTCTTATCTACAACCAAATCTTTAAAGCCTTGTCATTTCGCTTCTGGTGTCAGCACAGGACAGTTTTGGGTGCCACACCAGTGGTCGGTTGCTACCGGTAGCGGCGGCAGAGGGAGTCTCCGCCCAGACATCATCACAGACAATCTGCGCATGCGCAGAAAGTTCTGTGCATGCGCAGAATGTTCTGCGCATGTGCAGAAAGTTCTGTGCATGCGCAGAAGCGCCGCCCGCGCACGTTCACAGTTCCGAACCGGTAGCGAAGGTAAGTGAAACCCACTACTGTGCCAGACGGTGGTTCTCCATTTGAAGTGGGCTATTTCAACCATTTTGAAAGGGTTCAGAGGTTGAAATACAGCCAGTTTGAAACAGGCCTGTTTCGGCCATTTGAACACTAAACAGTTCACCTTGAAGATTTGGCACACTGCTGGTCCAGACTCTGTAGTATGTCTAATCCAAAGGTGGGGAACGATGGCCGTTTTATGACTTGTGGACTTCAACTCCCAGAATTCCTGAGCCAGCTGGCTCAGGAATTCTGGGAGTTGAAGTCCACAAGTCATAAAACGGCCATCGTTCCCCATTCCTAGTCTAATCCCAAACCAACCAAGGTAGCAAGCCTTAACCTAGGCCATAAACAAATTATATCTGACAGTTTCACCCAGCAAGCTTTCTTTGTTCTTCTCGTGGTTCTAGGTATCTCTATCTTCTGTTCTCTGAAGATGATGTGCTCTCCCTCAAGGACTGGGTGTTCAACACGGAAGCTCACCCGTTGCCTGTGAATCACACAGACGTTGTCCTGAAGACAAGCATGCAGTAGGAGCAACTCGGCCCTTCTGGGTTCTGCGAAGGGATCCCGAGGGGTTGCTTGAATTTTTTTTTCCTCCTTTCCAGTAAAGGAATGCACATATTCCCGGGAAGGTATTTTGGGGGCATTCGTCCAATTCCGGACAGTATTATATCGGGGAGTATAAAAACTGTGAAACAAGCACCTTCATGGGGTTTTTTTTTTCCTCTGTGAGGAAACTTATAACCTGATAATTGGATGTTGATTACGGGCCATAAGACAGAAAAAATCATGGACGTTCCTTTCTATGAAGAATTTCTACGGAATCCACTGACTTTCGCTTTTGTGTGGCCAAAGGATCAGGAGTTTGCCATAAAATAGATGTCGGTTTGTGCCACTCTTCTTGCCCCAAACTTGCTCCCTCCTTTTTTTATATTCCATTGATTTCCCCATCACCATCTTTCTGATCTTTATTTAAAAAAAAAAAAAACAGTACACATCTCAAGAAGTCCCAGTTAAGAAGTCTTTCTAAATCCCATGCACTTCTTTCTTTGCCCCTTTCCTCACCCATCTTCCCATTCTCCTCAAATGTTTGCCAACTGTCATTTTCTTTTCTTTTTTTTTTCTTTGGGTTTTCCTGGGTTTTGCTTGGTCACTTTCCTTTGATTGTGGTTTTTTTCCCCCTTTTCATCTGGGGCAAAACCTTATGAGGCATTTGTAATGATTTCATTTCTGTAATGCTCAGATGTGAAAAATAAAATAAAAATTCATGTTGGCTAAATAAAAGAAAGACGTGTGGCTGGGTGGGTGCGGAAGGTTAGAAAAGAAAAGAGGCATCCAAGAGGTGGCTGGAGGCAGATTTCCCCTGGTTTTTGGCTGCTGCAGCAGATGGGAAGAGCAGGCTCCTAGGCTGCCTTAGAACAGCATATGCTTCAATACCAAAAGACAGGATGGTGGACAGAAGCCAGAGGGGCTAAAGGATGGAGTGGACCGGCTGCCTCTGCCTCTTGGAAGCCGAGAATTTAATGGCCAAAGGGTGGGTGCCGAAGCAGACAGTTGTACAAGTGGGTGATGTCATGTCTGCTGAACAAGTTCTGCCTATCTGTCTGCATGCTACAGCTGCTAGAAGCCACAGGTGAGAGCTGAGTGACAGGTGGGGACCAAAGGTGAACGAGCTGCCCTAAAAGCTGCCCTAAAATGAGCTGCCGTAAAAGGACACGACATGCCCCTACACCAGAGGTGCTACCCCTCCCTGAACACCCCATACACCCCATGCACAGCGGCCACTCCCCGGGCAACAGCTTCGACAGGCTGGCCAAACCAGGTTGAGAGTAGCCGTTGGGTCATTGACCTTCGGTGAGATAGGGACTTGTCTATCCCGAGCATGTGAAGACAGATTTCGGCGAACTGAGTGGATGAAATCTACTAGAATAGGACAACAGTCATGAAGGCGATCTCTGCAAGCGATGTGGTACGCTAAGAGCACGGCAAGACACGAAAGACGCCCTGGTCAACCACTGCGCCCAGCCCATCTCCAACTGTCTCGACTCTTGTCCTGCTATTTGGAGCAAGATGGAATCTGGGAAGAGAGAGTGAGGCTGACTATGTGCACCTCTCCCTCACTATAATCCAATTCACGCGCAAGTCTTGACATCTCCCCCAATTCCCGTGAAAATGTGGCGATGGGCGAGCAACAAAGCAGCAGGTGTGGATACACTGGGAGCTGTAGCTGCAGACCTGCACACAGGCGACTCAGGTCTATGATGGATGTTGAGGTCCTCTTCGAATACGATGGATGAACATCATCATCTGTCTGTGCAAGAACTGTACTCGAGTTAAGCGGCGTGTCCTTTGTGATCTCTGGGCAGTCGGCACAACACTTTGCGCCTGTGATCCTGATTCCTAGAAGTTACATCTCTCCCAACACTGTACCCTCCTTATTTTTTTGAGTACAGGTAGTCCTCGACTTACGTCCACAATTGAGCCCAAAATTCCTCTTGCTAAGCGAAACAGTTGTTAAGTGGGTTTTGACCCATTTTACGACCTACCTTCTACAGTTGTTAAGTGAATCACTGCAGTTGTTTAGTATTACAGTTAAGTGAATCTGGCTTCCCCGTTGACTTTGCTTGTCAAATGATCACAACAGGGGATCACATGACCATGGGACAATGCAACCATCATCAATACATGCCGGTTGCCAAGCAACCAAATTTGGATCACGTGACCATGGTGATGCTGCAATGGTCAGTCACTTTTTTCAGGGCCATTGTAACTTTGGTCACTAAGCAAATGATTGTTAAGTTGGGGACTATCTCTACACTACCAATCATGTATTTGTTTAATAAATTTATATGTTATCCATCTCCCTATCCGAAGTGACTCTGGGCAGTTTACAATACAATAAAAAAATATAAAAACAGTTTATCAATATAAAAACAATTTAAAGTTACAAGAGTGAGAGACTAAAACCTGGGGGCTTGAGTGGTGTGGAGGTGGTGTCTTCCCTTTAAAAGGTAAAGGTTCCCCTCGCACATGTGTGCTAGTTGTTCCCGACTCTAGGGGGTGGCGCTCATCTCCGTTTCAAAGCCGAAGAGCCAGCGCTGTCCGAAGACGTCTCCGTGGTCATGTGGCCGGCATGACTAAACGCCAAAGGCGCACAGAACGCTGTTACCTTCCCACCAAAGGTGGTCCCTATTTTTCTACTTGCATTTTTACGTGCTTTCGAACTGCTAGGTTGGCAGAAGCTGGGACAAGTAACAGGAGCACAGTTATGCAGCGCTAGGGATTCGAACCGCCGACCTTTCTGATCGACAGGCTCAGCATCTTAGCCGCTGAGCCACCCCGTCCCTATGTTTTCTCTTATTCACCTTGAATAATATCCCTTACTAACGTGGATACCGGTCCATGAAGATGGTGGTTAAAGTCAAAATATCTAGCAACCGCTAAGTTGGGGAGGATCTGTTAGTTCCCTTGGTTGAAGTTGGTTGTGTGTATTCATTGCATCTCCTTAAGGCAGCGGTTCTCAACCTGGGGGTCACGACCCCTTTGGGGGTCGAACGACCCTTTCACAGGGGTCGGGAGACTTCACCCGGATGCCGCCATTTGGGTTCTTTTACCCTCTGTGCATGCGCAGAACACTTTGCGCATGCACAGACAGTAAAAGAACCCAAATGGTGGCGGTGGGGCAGGGGTCGTGGTGGTGGGGTGGGTCGCAGCGGAGGCGGGGTGCGGCATTAAGAAGGTTGAGAACCACTGCCTTAAGGTTTTCTTTTTTGCAGATTTAACTGCACTTCTGCAAGCTCTTTTTACTTTCTTTCTCTTCGCCACAGACGATTGTTCAGATACTCAAATCAACTGATGCATTTCTCTTTCTCCCAAGATTTTAGTGGCTTTCTTTCTAGATTTAAAGAAGGAAAGAAAAAGCGCTTAGAACAAGATGCAGAAGATATGTTTTGTGTTGAATTTGCAGCTCTTGAAGCCGAGGGGATGGGGGAAGGGTCAGACTGTCCAATGGACCCCTTAGATCAGAGGTCCCCAAACTTGGCAACTTTTAGACTTGTGGACTTCAACTCCCAGAATTCTCCAGCCAGCTGGCTGGAGAATTCTGGGAGTTAAAGTCCACAAGTCTTAAAGTTGCCAAGTTTGGGGACCCCTGCCTTAGATATTTCATCTTTGGGATCAGAAGACTGGCGATCTCTGCCTAGGTGGATAGTTACTCCTAAATAACTACCCTTGGGAACCTGTCATCATTTTGCAAGGTATCCCTAGCAGGAAAATAAGCGTTTGCCAAAATATTTTTTTTTAAATAGACCACTTACAGAATCAAAGAGCCTTTTGACATGAATCAAAGGGTATCATTCCAGCTCCTTTTTAGAATTTCCACTGAATTTTGAAGTACAGTGAAGCAGCGTTATTTGTCACCTGTCCTTCATTCAAACATCACAGAATGTGTTTAAAAGACCTTGCCGCTCATACTTCTTACATTTGGAGTACAGTCTTCAAAGCAGTTCTTAAAGACGGAAGAAATCTTTTTTTTCCCAGTTTGAAAGATGTATATCTTCCCTATCTGTGTATAATATTTTACTGCCTAAATGCATCTGAGACCAGCAGGGGTTAAACCAGAGCCAGACATGATTCAGGGCATACAGATAATCCTCAGCACAATTCAGACCAGAACTTAACATTGCTAGTGATGCAGTCATTAAGTGAGTCATGCCCAATTTTATGACTGTCCACATGACGTAAAACCAGTTTTTCCCATTGAGTTTGATCGTCAGAAGCCCCCTGGGAAAGTCGCACATGGCAACCACATAACCCCAGGACACTATTGTAAATACATGCTGGTTACCAAGTGCCCAAATTCTGATGCTGTGGCCATAGAGATGCTGTGATGGTCATAAGTGCGTGGTCATGTCACTTTTTTCAGTACCACTATAATAAGGTGACCAACTTTTTTACAATGAAAAGGAGGACAAATAAATTGAAAAAAAATATTGTAAATAAAAGCAACATTTTATTCATTGCAACAATAATACACTATAATATGATATATGCAAAATAAAAACATTTGTAACATTTTATATTGTAATTATGCTTACATGCCTGTTAATTATTATTTAAATGAATACTTTTCCATTGAATTAATATTTTTTGTCAATGTATCATCTTCTAACAATATATTGGAAATATCTGAAGAAGAAATATCCTTCATATTGAATTTTACGGCAAGTGCTGCAGCTAGAATATCAACATAACATAAGAAGTAAACAAAGCTACTTGCACACAGCGCTCTCTCTCAAGGTCTCCCATGCGAAACGCATGCGTCTCATAATCGCGTCTTATACCGCACTGTACCGAGCCTTGACGAATCGTCATGTCAAATACAAATACATCACATAACGCGCAACAGATTAGTGTTCAAATATCGAAAAGGAGGACTTGTAGGAGGACACTTTTCGAGGGAGGACAGAACTTACAAAAGAAGGATTGTCCTCCCTAAAGGAGAACGATTGGTCACCTTAATTATAACTTCAGTCTTTAAATAAATGGTCATAACTTGGAGACTACCTGTATCTTTTTCTCTTCTCTCTGCTCTGACCAATGCAAGTGTCTGTTAAGGAGGGATATCAAATATACTCTTTCCAGAATCTAAAGTAAAATGCATTAAAAATCTGAATGAACAGAACTGTTTTCAACAGATAGCAACTTTGAACTTGATAATGAACTTGAAAGTAGCCAGAGGTAATTTTTTTACTTCATTTAATCTAAGAAAGACAGACTCAAAGGTTGAGTCATTATTACATTTGGCAGCTAGAAATTGCATACAACTTCCAAGGACCTTAGCTAATCTTGAAAAAGCTAAAGAGGGTTAGAGATTACTTGGTTAGGAAAGCTCCAGAAAATCCAAGGGCAGTAGATTAGACTAATAAATCAATAGTATTCAACATCATTATTATCTTGGAAAAAGGCTGTGGCAAATAACATGATATAATTGTCAAGAAAACTACATGGTCTTATTTATATAATCATCGGGAGCTATATAGGACTTAGAGAAGATTTGAACTTTTATTTTAAAATCATTTTGGTTTATTCTTCTGAACCAAGAAGATGATCATAAAATTCAGTGGAGTGAAATCTGAGAGGTAAAATGCATTCCATCCTACACATACACTACATCTGATCTATGCAGATCAAGTTAGTTTGCTTGGATATTCTTTGAAATCCAAAGAAATCTTTACATGCTCTCCATCCATCCCCTAACCTTCTACTAAATGTTGTAGCAGGCTACAGTAGGATTGTTCATTACAGTAAAGAGAGAGAGAGAAATGAGAAAAGATGGATGGGGGGGGAACTAAAGAAATAACAACTGACTTATGTTCTACCATATTAGGAGAGTTGAAAGTATATGATGATTCTGTTTTCTAATATGGCAAATTTGTGAGTGTGGTGAAATTTCAATTGATTGGTGAAACAGAACAACCACTTCACAAGCACATAGCATAACTTAGGAGATCAAATCCATCAGAACAAGATTTGAAAGACAAAAGTCACTTTTTTGCAGACAGCAAATTTTGGATAGAGAGGACCATTGGTTTGAAAGAGGATTAAAAGAGTCAATCTATGTTAGAATTGAACACTCCTCCCTCAACAAAGGGGGAGGAATAAGGGACCACTTCCCCATCTCCAATTTACAACTCGGCTTTTGCAGCAGTTCCAAGAAGATTTCACAACCAGTTGCATCCTAATTCAGATGATTCTGAGAGCACAGATAAACCCCCGTGGCCTCAACAGCTCTCAGAGAGTGCTAACAACCAGATGACTGCAAAGAAATACAATCCTTCCAATACCCCCTCCACCAGTGGTGAAAATCAAAAAATTTCCCTACCGGTTCTTTGGGTGTGGCTTGGTGGGGGGTCATGTGACTGGGTGGGCATGACCAATTTTTTTTAACTTTTTAAAGTGTTTTTTAACTACAAGTCCCGAACCGGTAGTTAAAAAAATGCGAAAAAAAAGTTAAAAAAAGTTCCGACGATCAGCTGTGATAATCTGCTGTGCTCACGTCGGAACCTTTTTTTTACTTTTTAAGCATTTTTACTACCTATTCACCAGAACTAGTAGTAAAAAATGCTTTTAAAAAGTTTTTTAAAAGGTTTTGACGATCGCACGGCACAGCTGATTGTCACAGCTGATTGTCGGAATCTTTTTTTAACTTTAAACCATTCTTACTACCTATTTGCCGGAACCGGTAGTAAAAAAATGCTTTTAAAAAAAAGGTTCTGACGATCACGCAGCACAGCTGATTGTCACAGCTGATCGTCGGAACCTTTTTTAAAAACTTTTTTAAAGCATTTTTTACTACCGGTTCAGACGAACCGGTAGTATTTTTACTACCGGTTCGGGTGAACCGGCCCGAACCGGTAGCATTTCACCCTCTGCCCTCCACCATCCTATCAGAACCTGTCCTTCCATCCCTCCACTATCAGAACTGATGAAGCTTCTTGGATGAGAAGCAAAATGTTTTCTTCTTCTTCCTCAAGGAAAAAACAGCCCAATTGCCTTTTGAAGAAGAAAAAGCACCTTTTGAGATTTCAGTTGACTCTTACCTTTTGACTTTTTGAAATGCAGCTGCCAATTCAGTTGGAACGGCAGAACATACAAAGTTACAAAGTGCAGTTATTTCAAACATATGTGACACCCCCCATAAAAGTTTGTGATCTAACCAATATGCAAAAGAAGGATTTCTTTTTCTAGAGGTGTGAGGTGCAACACAGGAAATCATGTCGCTGTGCTTCAGTGAGGAGAAAGTATGTCAAACTGAGGGCATGAATATTACAAGTGTTATGTATTGAATATACATCGTTGTGTTAAGTCCAGCTAAAGTGAAACTAACCTTTAGATGACCCTAACTGTTAACTTCAATTGTTTTGGAGGGAAGCTTAGAACATTCATATTTGGACAGGCTCTTTCTAGTATTATGATTGGTGGGCCCAGAGTATAGATTACAGGGAATTGCCTGCAGTTTCTCAGTTCAGTTTGAGTCAATAAATGCTCTTGTATCTATGCTGATCTGTTCTTACCTATTGCAGCCCACTACACAATAACAAGTATATCACAATTTATTGTATAACCTCTTACAGAAGGAAAATAATGATGAAATTACATAGCAACTATGTGACACGCTTGTTCTAACAACTGTTCTTGAGAAAAAGACAAAGGTAGCATTAATAGCATTAAAAAAAACATAGAGTACTATGAAATGGCAAGAGGAGGTTTGAGAAGCTCTTGGCAGAAATCTGATGGCTGGCAAAGTGGAGTAGACTCTGCAAGAAAGAAAAACGGGAGCACCAAAAATGGAAATAATTGACTGAATATTTATCTGATTTTGGAAGAAAGAGAATAGAAGGAAACTCACAGTTTGAATGAATCCGCTTGAATCTTTTAAAGGCATACCAGTGGTGAAATCCAAATTTTTTTTATTACAGGTTCTGTGGGCGTGGCTTGGGCGTGATGTGGCTTGGTGGGTGTGGCTTGGTGGGCATAGCAGGGGAAGGATACTGCAAAGTCTCCATTCCCACCCCACTCCTGTGGGAAGGATACTGCAAAATCCCCATTCCTTCCCCACTCCAGGGGAAGGATACTGCAAAATCTCCATTCCCACCCCACTCCTGGGGGAAGGATACTGCAAAATCCCCATTCCTTCCCCACTCCAGGGGAAGGATACTGCAAAATCTCCATTCCCACCCCACTCCTGGGGGAAGGATACTGCAAAATCCCCATTCCTTCCCCACTCCAGGGGAAGGATACTGCAAAATCTCCATTCCCACCCCACTCCAGGGGAAGGATACTGCAAAATCTCCATTCCCACCCCACTCCTGGGGGAAGGATACTGCAAAATCCCCATTCCTTCCCCACTCCAGGGGAAGGATACTGCAAAATCCCCATTCCTTCCCCACTCTGGGGCCAGCCAGAGGTGGTATTTGCCAGTTCTCCAAACTACTCGAAATTTCCTCTACCGGTTCTCCAGAACTTGTCAGAACCTGCTGGATTTCACCCCTGAGGCATACCACAGATTTTGCTCTGACTGAAAGAAAACTCTCTGAAGTGCACTGGATATCATACATTGGTTCAAAAACAGTTTATGGCATCCCGTGGTATTTGGGTTTCCTTCTGCTGGGATTTCCTTTCCTTCCCCACCACCCTCCCTGCTACCCTTTGGGCCCCAGCTACACAAACTGAGAAGACTAAGCAATTTAGTATTTGTTCTAGTAAGGATAGAAGAACCAAGATGAAATGGGAAGATTCAGCCACTCGGAAGACTGTTATTAAGGACTCCACAGTCAAAATCCTGTGGATGTAAAAACATAAAATTGCAAAGGGAAAAGCTTAAAATGCTCTTTCTTCTTAGATCCTGACCACACATGAAAAATAACAAGCAGGAATGCTATTTCCAACAAAATCAAAAGAAGCTATTTAGCCACTGTTGGGAAAAGGATACTGGCAGGGCCCCTCTTATATTTTCTTCGTGGGGTGGGGTGTTTAATTGGTGTCCTCTCGTTTCAATAGAAAAATGAAGTATACAGATCATTGCTACACCTTTTCAAGCACAGAGCTGTTTTTAAATGCTATGTGTTTCTGCCCTGTGAATGAATGAATATCCATCATTTGATGCAGCGGTGAAATCTACTTACCTTCCTTACTGGTTCGAAAGTGCGTGCTTTGCGTGCATTCGCCACCGTTGCGCATGCTTTTTCACCCTCTGCGCATGCACAGAAGGCTTTGCGCATGCGCAGAGGGTTAAAAACAAGAAAATGGTGACATCTGGGCAGGTGGGCGGAACCTCGCATTGCCGCCGCTACCGGTTCTCTGAACCACCGGCGGCCACCGCTACCGGTACACCCAAACCGTGCCAAACCGGTAGCATTTCACCCCTGATTTGATGGCTACGTACATTAAGCTACATTCATCAAGGTGGACAATACCCTCCGTGTCACATGTAAGCCCTATAGTACCACAGTATTACTAAAAATAATAAGAGAAGGCAGCATTTTTGGTGATTCCATCATTTTAATCTTTCTCACACATAAGGTCTAGACAGCAAAAGATCCATAAAAGAGAAAGAGGGGGGAAAATAGTAATCTGAAGTCAAAAATGAAACATATTCCAATGTGTTTGGGGTTCTTAATTCCACCATCCATCATCGGAAAAATATAGTTATTCTTCTTTTATCAATATGGGAATTTCATAAGAGCTGTAGGACTCTGCAGGCTTAGTAAGGCTCTGGTAGACAGTGATTTATGGAAGAAGATTAAAATAACTTAATATTTATCACTTGGCCAAACAACAGCTAGCTAAAGAGGGATGTGGCTTTCATGCAAAAGGTTCTAAGACCTGCCTTCATCAAAGAGAGAAGGATATAAAAACAATGCAATGGCAAAAAGCAATAGAATGGTTTGATATGAGATAGGCGCACTTGTGAGTCCTTTGTACAAAAGTGCAAGTGAAGGGGAAGAGCTAGACAAAAATGGCAAGGATTGCACACTGCCTCACAATCTTATTTGATTTCTATCCTGCTTTTCGTTTAAGAGCATTAGGCAGTATATGCAATGCTCCCTACTCCTATTTTCCTAGTCCTTGTTCTTAAATATGACACTATACTGTCTTTGTGTAGGAACCACCCTTGTGGTTGGCAAACCATGATGATGGTTTAGCATGTTGGTTGTGTTGGGGGACTTCTTTGATAAACAGCATAAACAAAGGGTTGTTAAAAGCTTTGTTCAAACCAGCCCCATAAATCAAATGGAGCCTTGCAGAATTTGAAATACGGTTGCTTGTAGCTCATTCAGCTTAGAGAGACCTGTATTCATTGTACCTCCCATATGGCTGCTGAAAGTAGGTCATGGAGTAGAGTGGCCAATATCCAACAAAATATAAGCAAAATATAAAACGTTTTAGAGCTTATTCTGTGCATAAAAATTAGACTGTCTAATAAGAGGGAAATACAGAGCATAAAATGACAGTGAGAGCAATCAACCAGTGGAACAGCTTGCCTGCGGAGATTGTGAGAGCTCCAACACTTGAGACTTTCAAAGGGAGATTGGACTGTCATTTGTCCGAAATGGTGTAGGGACTCCTGCTTGAGCGGGGGGTTGGGCTAGATGACCTACAAGGTCCCTTCCAACTCTAATAATCTGTAATCTATTACTGGTGGAAACAGCGGAGGTAAATAAGAAAGTAACAACATACAGGTAGTCCTCATTGGATGACTGCCTCGTTTAGCAACTGTTCACAGTTACAACAAAACTGATGAAAAAGGAACTTTGCAATCAATCCTCAGATTTATGACCTTCGCAGGTCTGCAAAGCAAAGCTGAAGTGAGATCATAAGTGTTGAATCCTCGACTTACAACCAGAAAAGTCCTCGACTTACGACCGGGAAAGTCCTCAACTCCCAACCGCATCTGAGTTTCACTTAGTGACCAAAATAGATTTATTTAGAACGTACAAAGCATTCCTGAAGACATGAGCTACTTGTTGACAATTTCCTCATTCTGAGGTCTGGATTGGCCTCTTAAGTAAACAGTGAGCAACACTTCAGTCTTTTCTTTGGGATTGACTATCATATGGCTCTTTAGCAGATGAAACATTTTCTCTTTTTTTTTCCAAACGCCAGTTCCACACGTTGTGTTTTACTCTGACCAGAAGGAGGCAGGCTAGCTTAAAAGATTTATTCTGGTCAGGCTGTACAGTGTTTTCCAGACAGAGAGGAGCCTTGAGCCTCATGCTGTGGGCTAGCACTAGAGACTGGAACTAAAGCTAAGTTTCATTAAGTAAAATTAAACACCGTTAACATGATTCTATTTCAGAAATGTCTCTTAGAATTTCTCCTTTGGTAACACTATATGGTTTCTGGGAGCCTCACTCAAGTCTTTTTCTATCCCTTGAAGATCCATGCACATCATTAGAAATACCGAACAGAAGAATATGAATTCAAAAATAACAATGGCCACAGGAGCAGCATTAACGTTACATCGACTACAGCACGCGCAGGCTACAAAAATCTGTTCTGTCTTGGCTCTTTCTTCTTACAGGACTTGAAAGCTCAGACACATCCCCAGAAATCCTCACAAATCAAAAGTAGCTTCTGCCACTGGCTGACCTCCATGGATTTCAAACAGACAGTTCAGTGTGCCACCAGGAACAAAGCAAAAAGTTGTCACACTGTTAGGATACACACCCTTTTCGTTGGATGGTGTGCAGAAATATTTGCATTCTTTTTCCCTAGCCATTTTTGTACAGTTTCACAAAAGAGAATTTGTTTCTGAAATTTGTTTCAAAGGAGAATTTCTGTGAAATTGTCCTAGGTGAGGGTGTGAACCTGTACCTCTTTATTTAGCCATGAAGCAGCTATATTTTAATGAATGTCTTGTCTTTCATGGTACAATAATCTTTCCAGCGGTTTGGAGGCTCTGTTGGCATACCATTCTTCAGAGGTGGGTTCCTGCCGGTGTGGTTAATACCTGTTGTTCGGCGCAGAGCCGAAGACGCTGCTGCCGTTCGCGGCGCGGGAGCTTTCCCCGGGAGCTTTCCCCGCCCGCATGGACGCCGCCGTTTGCGTTCTTTTGCCCTCTGCGCATGCGCAAAGCGTTTTGCATGCGCAGAGGGCAAAAGAATGCAATTGGCGGCGTCCATGCGGGCGGGGAAAGCTCCCGCGCTGCGAACGGCAGCAGTGTCTTCGGCTCTGCGCCAAACAAGAGCTATTAACCACACCGGCAAAAACAGGCAGGAACCCACCTCTGCGGGGCATACTTCCAAAAGAAAGGATCTCCAAAAAGTCCTCTATGACCTTTTTAAAAAAAAGTTAGACTGGAAAGTGCCAAGAAGATTGGGAGACTTCAAAATGATAAAACGTTCAGAACAGAAAGTAGGAACAGCTGCACTAGAACATAAAACTGTCAGAGAAACTGCGAGTTCCTGTAGTTTTTCTTCAATAAAATAATTTAAAAAAAAACATTGGTACTGTCTTAGTGCAGAGATGAGTTCTGGTAGCATCAAAACACAAATAAAAGGACATTTCATAGCTGAACATTTCTTCCAGTCATCCCGAGTTTCCATTCCATGCTGGATTCTGTAAAGCTAATGCCACCATCCAGGGGTGGGTTTCACTTACCTTCGCCACTGATTCGCATTGTGATGTTTTGCGCGTGCACGCACGCTCTACTCGCACGTGCATTCCCTCACACAATTTCACTTCCGTGCATGCTCAGATGGTGGATTCAGCCCAAAACACAGCTGAGGAGCTCATCAGCTGTGCTCCGGGCGAAGAAATAAAGGTCAGTATTAACCTAGGGGTGGGCGGGAGAGCTTTTTTCAAAGCACAGAATGCTGTGAAGCCATCCAAACACAGGAAAATCGGCCAAAAATTCAGAAAAAAAGATGGCGGTGAGCACGGACCGGCACAGACAGAACCGGGTCCGTGACGCCAAAATTATGTCACCAGCAGGTCGCTAACGGTTCGGGCGATCTGGTCCGAACCGGGAGGAACCCACCCCTGCCACCATCATACTGACCAACATAAACATGGAGTTTTAATTGGCCACAACCCTTAGAGGTTTTAGGAAGGTCCTGCTGTCATGTCTGGGGGTCTGCAAATGGTGAGGAGCACAATAGACAATGGCTGTATTGTGCTGATGCATAGGTAGATTCTAGTGCTGATCATGATTGATTGGTTTAAATTGATCATGAATGGTTTTTATCTGTTTGTATATTGTGTTTGTTTTTTTCTTGTAGTGAGCCACCCAGTTGCTTGGATAAGATGGGCAGCCATACAAATGGTGCAAATAATAATAAATACTACTGCCTCCAGAAATCATGATCACTCCATCACTGGATGTTTTTAAGAAGGGTCTAGACAGTCACTTATCTGAAATAGTATAGGTTCTCCTACTTGAGCAGGGGGCTGGACCAGAAGACGCCCAAGGTCTACTACAGTATTCTAGTCTACTACAGTAGCTATAGTAGTGAGTAGCTGAAAGCTTTAATGTAAGGATTATACCCTTCTCTTACCATCTTTTGTATTAGTTGTGCGTTAATGAGCGTAGAGCATAAGGTAAGAAATAACTGCATAGATATAGATGATATAGATGGTTAGAAAACGAATTATTACAGGTAGATTAGATAATGAGTAATAAATAAGCTGTCCTAAGCTGTGAGTTAGGATGATGAGATCCTTTGAGATTTTTTTCTTAGCAGTTTGGTTCTTTAGATTCTGTTTCTAGTTCTTTTGTTTTCTTTTTTCTGAATGTCATTTCATTTATTTATTTTTAATGTTATCATTACACAATTATACATTACTTCCATTGATACTTGATTTTGATACATTGATGCACCTACTGCTTGATACACTGTGTTTTTGCAAAAGTATATTGTTTATATTTTTTTCCATAGACCTTTTTTTAAAAGTTTTTTTTAAACCTCTAAGCCCAATAGTAAAGAATAAAAAGGAAAGATAAAACAAAATGTTAAAAGAACAAGACAATTCTTTGTGGCGGCCCTTTTCATGCCTATTTCTCCAGAGAGATGCGCAGACTCTTTAGCTACCAAAGTACCCAAGATGACTCTGGGCTGGTCTAAACCTCAACCAGAGGTGGGTGACTGCCGGTACACTCTTACCTGTTGGTCGCCGCAGAACCAAAGAAGCCGTTGGCGTTTGCGGCGCGGGGCTTCCCCTGCCCGCTTTCCCCCGCTTGCCTAGACGCCGCCATTTGTGTTCTTTTGCCCTTTGCGCATGCGCAAAGCGTTCTGCTTGCACAGAGGGCAAAAGAACGCAAATGGCGGCATCCAGGTGGGTGGGGGAAAGTGGGCGGGGGAAGCCCCGCGCCACAAACGCCACCGGCTTCTTCGGTTCTGCGGCGACCAATAGGTAAGAGCGTACCGGCAGGAACCCACCTCTGACCTCAACCCATCCTACCCCACAGGATTGTTGTGGGGAAATTTATGGAAGGAGATCTGAAGCAAATTACAGGTAGTCCCAAACTTACAGCAGTTCGTTTAGTGACCGTTTGAACTTACAATGGCACTGAAAAGTGACTTAAGATCGTTTTTCACACGACCGTTGCAGCATCGCTGTGGACACGTGTTCAGAATTCAGACACTTGACATCTGACTCATATTTATGACGGTTGCAGTGTTCCGGCTCATGCGATCCCCTTTTGCAACCTTCTGACAAGCAAAGTCCATGGGGAAGCCAGATTCACCTAACAACCATGTGACTAATGTAACAATGATTCACTTAACAACTGTGGCAAGGAAGGTCGTAAAACGGTCGCTTAATAAATGTTTCACTTAACAACAGAAATTTTGGGCTCAACTGTGGTCGAGGACTACCTGTACCTAGAAAAAGGACCGAGGGGGAGGGGGCAGCGAGCCAGAAGACCCTGGGCAACTCCGAGCCGGCCTAGCGGACCCCGAGGGGCGGTGGTGGGAAGACGCGGAGAGGAGGAGGGAGGAAGACCACGCAGGCCGCCTGGACCAGCGCAGGAGAGGCGGGAGAGGGCAGCTGGAAGCTCCGCCGCTGCGCCGCGCCGCCCGAGGCCGAAGCGGAGCCGCCTGTCGACTCAGGGCCCCCCGAGACTCCGACGTCGCTTTAGCGGTCCGCGAAAGAAGCGCGAGGCCGCCGCCGCCTCTCTGCATCCCGAGCGAGGCGGGACTGAGAGCCGGCGCTTCCCCTGCCCGGCCAAGCGGCGGCCATGGCCCGCGGCGGTGAAAAGGAGGGCCGCCCGCCCGAACAGGCCGCCTCGCCTCCGGAGGCCGATGGTGGCGGCGGTTCTGGGCGTCCGCCGCCACCATCGCCGCCTCCTGCTCGGGTGCCGCGGCTGGGCCTGGCCCTGGCCTTCCTGGCGGCGCTGCTGGCGGCCAAATACTACCGGGACGCGGAGGCCGCCCGGCGGCAGGTAATGAGGAGCGGGGCGAGGGGGGGCGGTAGGGGCGTGGAGTGGGGGCAATGGGTTGGGGGGGCAACTGTGGGGTCTCGCGACGTTGAAGGGAACTTAGACTTATAATGGTAATAATCACATAATCATAATTAAGTACCATGATATGATATGTATGTTTCATATTACATTTCATCCTATATTATATTTCACATTATCTTATATTGAATATAATACGATATTATGTACGTTTGTGTGTATGAGTGTGTATGTATATATGTGTGTATATATACAGTATATGTGTGTGTGTGTGTGTGTGTGTATATATATATATATATATATATATATATATATATATATATATATATATATATATATATATATATATATATATATATATATATATATATATATATATATATATATATATATATATATATTTATTAGACGCTCTTATAGGCCGCCCAATCCCGTGGGACTCAGGGCGGCGTACAACATGAATAAGAAGCGTACATTTAAAAACAATAATCATAATTTAAATTAAAATATAATTAAAAAGAAAAACATTATAAACACAACATTCAGGGGGAATCTGATTATCCTATGCACCCCATCTGCCGGAAGAGCCATGTTTTTAAGGCTTTACGGAAGGCCAGCAGGGTGGGGATGGTCCGGATCTCTGGTGGAAGTTGGTTCCAGAGGGACGGGGCTCCCACAGAGAAGGCCCTCCCCCTAGGTCCCGCCAGTCGGCATTTTTTGGCCGACGGGACCCGGAGGAGGCCCTCTCTGTGGGACCTAACCGGTCTTAGGGAGGTATGTGGTAGGATGCGGTCCCGCAGGTAACCTGGCCCTGAGCCATGTAGGGCTTTAAAGGTAACGACCAACACCTTAAATTGCAACCGGAGACTAATTGGTAGCCAATGCAGCTGGCGAAGGAGAGGTGTTACGTGGGTGTATCTTGGTACACCCACTACAGCTCGCGCAGCTGCATTCTGTACCAACTGGAGTCTCCGGATGCTCTTCGAGGGTAGCCCCATGTAGAGCGCGTTACAGTAGTCTAGCCGTGAGGTGACAAGGGCATGAGTGATTGTGAGCAAGGCCTCCCTCTCCAAGTAAGGTCGCAATTGGTGCACAAGACGGATCTGTGCAAAGGTCCCCCTAGCCACAGCTGAAAGATGTTGATCCAATTTTAGCTGTGGGTCTAGGAGGACACCCAAATTGCGAACCTGTTCTGAGGGATTCAATTTTTCTCCCCCAAGAACCAAGGAGGGACAGTCGACATAGTCCTTGGGAGGCAATATCCAGAGCCACTCAGTCTTGTCTGGATTGAGCCTGAGTCTGTTCACTCCCATCCAGACCCTCACATCGTCCAGGCAGCGGCACATTACATCAACTGCTTCACTGAATTGACACGGGGTGGAGATGTACAACTGGGTATCATCAGCATACTGCTGATACCTCACCCCATGTCGTCGGATGATCTCACCCAGCGGTTTCATGTAAATGTTAAACAGGATGGGCGAGAGGACCGAGCCCTGTGGCACCCCGCAAACCAGGGGCCTAGGGGCCGACCTCTGTCCTCCTGTCAACACCGACTGTGTCCTATCAGAGAGGTAGGAGGAGAACCACCGTAAAACAGTGCCTCCCACTCCCATCTCCCCAAGACGACGCAGAAGGATACCATGGTCAATGGTATCGAAAGCCGCTGAGAGGTCAAGTAACACCAGGATGGAGGAATAACCCCCATCCCGGGCTCGCCAGAGATCATCCATCAGCGCGACCAAAGCAGTCTCCGTACTGTAGCCGCGCCTGAAACCCGATTGAAAGGGATCCAGATAATCAGTATCCTCCAATAGCCGCAGGAGTTGGAGCGACACCACTTTCTCAACAACTTTACCCAAAAAGGGTAAGTTGGAGACTGGACGGAAGTTTTTTAAATCCGCTGGGTCCAGGGAAGGCTTCTTGAGGAGGGGCCTCACCACCGCAGCTTTCAAAGGCTGTGGGATGGATCCCTCTCTCAAAGAAGCGATCACAACCGCCTGGAGCCAGCCACGTGACACCTCCCTGCTGGCAGAGACCAGCCAGGAGGGGCACGGGTCCAATAAACAGGTGGAGGCGCTCATCGCTCCTATGGCCTTGTCCACATCCTCAGGAGTGACAGGCTCAAACTCGTCCCATATAACAGGACTAAGACTCGCCCCTGTCATCTCGGCTTGCCCTGTCCAAATGGAGTCCAGGTCTGTCCGAATCTGAACGACTTTATCCGCCAGAAACTGAGAAAATTCCTCAGCTCTGCCCTGCAAGGGATCTTCAACTCCCCCCTTGGCTAGGAGGGAGCGAGTCACCCTAAACAGGGCGGCTGGGCGGGAGTCGGCGGACGCAATAAGAGCGGAAAAATGCGAGCATTTTGCCACCCTTATCGCCACTAAGTAAGACTTAATGCAAGTTCTTAAAAGTGTCCGGTCAGATTCAGCTTTACTGGCTCTCCATCGTCGCTCTAGGCGTCTCTTTAGGCGCTTCATCTCCCGGAGCTCCTCAGTAAACCAAGGAGCCCTCCGGGATCCGCTACCACGGAGAGGCCGCAAAGGCGCAATCCGATCTAAAGCCCCCGTTGCCGCCCGATTCCAGGCAGCCACTAGAGCCTCAGATGAATCGTGTACCAGGGAGTCAGGTATTTCCCCAAGTTCCCTCTGAAATCCTTCAGATTCCATTAGGCGCCTGGGGCGGAACCACTTAATCGGCCCCGCCTCCTTGCGGTGGAGGAGTGGTGCCATGAAATCCAACCTCAGAAGGAAATGATCTGACCACGACAAGGGTACTGTGACTAAACCCCTCAGCCTCAGATCATCTCTCCACTGCCCCGAAAGAAACACAAGGTCAAGTGTGTGACCTCCCTCATGAGTCGGACCCTGAACTACTTGGGTCAGGTCCATGGTTGTCATGGAAGCCATGAACTCCTGGACTGCCTCCGAGGTTTCACCGGGCGATGGCAAATTAAAGTCCCCCAGCACCATCAACCTGGGGAACTCAATCGCCAGCCCTGCTACCGCCTCGAGCAGAACAGGCAGGGCCTTTGCAACGTAGCTAGGAGGCAGGTACGCTAGCAAAAGGCCCACCTGGACCCCTAAGTCCAACTTCAGAAGGAGCGTCTCACACCCAACAATCTCCGGGGCAGGGCTCCTTCGAGGATTAAGGTTCTGGCGAGCTATAATTGCCACTCCTCCACCCCTTCCCTGGGGTCGTGGCTGATGCTGAACTGAGAACCCGTCCGGGCACATCTTGGAGAGGGGAACCCCCCCCCTCCTGGCCTAGCCAGGTCTCAGTAATACATGCCTGGTCCGCCCCCTCTTCCAGGATTAAATCCCGTACAAGGGGGGCCTTGTTGGTAATTGACCTGGCGTTCAACAGCAGCAGCTTGAGCCCAGGGCCCTGACATCCCTGATTACCAGGACCTCGGGTTGAGCAAGATGTAACCAAACCGGAGGGGCCAGAACAAGAAATCGCTTGAAGACAGCGAGTTCTCGTTCCCCGAGAGCGGCCTACCCCTCTGCTCCCGCCATACCTACCTCTCCCTGTTATGACCGTAATCCTCCCGTCCCCCATCCCATCAGAGATCCACTCCCCTCCCCTACTGGTCCCCCCCTCTCCCGACAGACCATGCATACCATTCATACTATACCTGGGAATGAACCTAAGTCCCCCTCCACTTCTGTTTCCACACTCAGCAGAGGGGGACAAAGACCAAACCCCCGGCTTACTCATTCCACTATAATCCATAAAACTCTATCACACAATCATAACCATTCATAGCCCACACCATAACCACAGTCACAATGCTTCTGGGGTAAAAATTGCAAGGTTAATTATCACAAATGTTAAAATCAATAAAATTAATAAGGAGCATGTAAAGATAATCTCATTCAACATTAAGTCAATCCACGAGTTCCAGTGTCCAGTCATGGGAAGCCAATAGTCCAGGGGCTGATGGTGTGTCTTCTTATCCAGATGGTATCTATAAATCACGAGCTCTCTCCCTCCAGAGTCCGATGTCAATCTGTCATAGGGGGAGGTCCCCCATAGATAAGGGGGTCCTGAGGAGGGGGAACTGGCCACTGTAGCAGTCCAGATGGTGGGCCCGGTCGTCAATGCGGCCCCAAAGCAGTATTGTTCAAAGGGGGGGGGAGGAGAGAGAGAGAGAGAGAGAGAGAGAGAGAGAGAGGGAGAGAGGGAGAGAGGGAGAGAGGGAGAGAGAGTGAGAGAGGTGAGAGAGAGGGGGGAAAGGAGGAGAGAGAGAGATGAGAGAGAGAGAGGGGGGAAAGGAGGAGAGAGAGAGATGAGAGAGAGAGAGGTGAGAGAGAGAGAGAGAGAGAGAGAGAGAGAGAGAGAGAGAGAGGTGAGAGAGAGGGGGGAAAGGAGGAGAGAGAGAGATGAGAGAGAGAGAGGTGAGAGAGAGGGGGGAAAGGAGGAGAGAGAGAGATGAGAGAGAGAGAGGTGAGAGAGAGAGAGAGAGAGAGAGAGAGAGAGAGAGAGAGAGAGAGAGAGAGAGAGAGAGAGAGAGAGAGAGAGAGAGAGAGAGAGAGAGATATGCCTCCTATGTTCCGCACAACCACAACTCTCTGTGATGGGTTAGGCTGAACCACAGAGAATGACCCAATGTCATCCACTCAGGATTCATGCCTAAAGTGGGACCAGAACTCTGCTTGTTTGGACTGGACACCCAACGATGGCGCATATCAATCTTCTAAGGAGTTTGAAAGGTATTTCTCCCAACTTAAGAGCTATATAAAAATTGGGCAACAGCTTGTATTGTTTGGGGGAAATAAGCCCCATAAAATTCAGAAGTGTTTTTATTAGAAATAATTGTACATGTGATGTGAATGTTGATGTTTGGAAGAGTGTTCTTGGAGTGCTGGAAGTTTTTGAAGGCGCTTTCATCTTTTTATTACTAGGGTAATAAAAACTGAGCTGCCCAGGGTTATGTACATAAGACAGGCAGCCATTCTCAGCAGCATTAATGGAATTGTTTTCATTGGGTATCTGCTGTTCCTGGTGCCATAAAACTGAAGGGGAGGGCATTTGAGGACAGACAAAAGAATGCACTTCTACATACATACAACTGATTGGATTCTTTGCAGCCCTCAATTACTTTAAAGAAGGTTCCTGAAGGGAGGGGCAGAGGGTAACTTTTCAGTACCCCCCACTAAACTAATTCCTAAACACAGGTATTCCTCGATTTACGGCCACTTTTGGAACTGGAACTCCCAGTGCTAAGCGAGGGAGTGGTTAAGTGAGTCATGCACAATTTTTTGACCATTTTTGCCATCGTCATTAAGAGAATCACGTGGTCTTTCAGCAAATCTACCTTCCCTCGTTGACTTGCTTGTCAGAAACCAGCTGGGAAGGTCACAAATCAGAATCCCGTGTCCCCAAGATGCTGCAACCATTGTAAATGCATGCCGGTTGTTGCCAAGTGCCCGGATTTTGATCATGTGACCGCAAGGATGCTGCAGCAGCCCTACTGAGCCGAGGTGGTGCAGTGGTTAAAAGCAGCACTGCAACCTACTTCAGCTGATTGCTAGTTCAGCAGTTCAGCTGTTCAAATCTCACCAGGCTCAACGTTGACTCAGCCTTCCATCCTTCTGAGGTCAGTAAAATGAGGACCCAGATTGTTGGGGGCAATATGCTGAACTCTGTAAACCGCTTAGAGAGGGCTGTAAAGCACTATGAAGCGGTATATAAGTCTAAGTGCTATTGCTAAGTGCTATTGCTAAGTGCCAGGATCAGTTGCTTGTTACTTTTTCCAGTGCTGTTTTAACTTTGAACATTTGAGGATTACCTTTAGACACAGACAGATGCAGATGGTTAGGACTGGAGAAAAATAATATTTTTATTTTGTTTTGGTTTTTTTTCCTAAGTCTACTTATTGTGCCTGCAGATTCCAGGTTTTGACGCTTGCCATTTTGCAGGTAGTGCGAATACCCTGGGGGAAAGAAATGTATTTGGGAAATCAACATCCCGACTTGCAGAACATTATTATACTTGTAGGCATTTTTAATGGCATTGCTCAATCAAACGGATAACTGGTTGTACGTCACTGCATTTTCAAACAGCTTTGGGCTAGTGCCACTAAAATAATGTCCTGGCCTTAAGTGCTTAGTGATGTCAGAGTTTTTGTAGCTCCTAAGCTTTCATCCCTTCTGAGTCCTAGCTTGGGATCCATTCCCAACCCGTTTCTACTTTTGAATCAGCCCTGCAAGGCACTTAAGTGCTTTCCTGACCATAATTGACAACAACAACAGCTTTCAGGCAGCATTAGCATCCTTTTAGGCTGGCAGATAGCAGATGGAAAATAAATGCTCTTCAGAGCTGTGGGGACTTTAATGGGGTGGCAAGCAGCATGGAAGCTTGCAGAGGGAAGAAACCATATTGCTCTAGGGAGATGGGGGTGGTCTGCCTGCAAGCCATAACAGATGACAGAGTAAATTTTAAACTCGCCCCCTCCAACCTCACTTGAGATTGCTCGCTCATAGACCAGTGTTTCTCAACCATGGCAACTTTAAGACTTATGGGCTTCAACTCCCAGATTTCCACAGGAGAATTCTGGGAATTGAAGTCCACATGTTTTAAAGGGACATGTCTTAAAGGGATGAGAAACATGTGCCCTTTTAGGTACTGTTGGACTCCAACATTCATTACCCTCTCCTAAAATCCAAAAACATTGTAGAGTTTCCATACTTCTAATTTTAACGACTTACTCATCTTTCTCATACTCTCTTATATCTCCAAAATACTGCCTGAATTAAGCATTTATTTATTTATTTTGGCCAACCTGGCAGTAATGAGCTGAGTTAGAAGGAATGTGAGCTGTGGACTCAACCCATCAGGAGCATTTGCCTTAAGTGACTCATAGAAATTAATGGGAACTAGTTGGATAATATAGCTATGTTTTTTTTAATAACAGCTGCTACATCTCAGTCATGCGATAGTATATGTGTGGGGGCCAAGCATCTCGCTGCATACTATGTAGCTTCCTATATAGAGGTTTTGCAATCATTTTGGGGGACCAATTATGGGTCAGTGGTTAGAAGCTTTGCCCCACAGAAGCCTATCCTATCCTATCCCCCTTCTCTCCCTCAGCCTTGCCCCACAGAAGCCTCCCCTATCCTATCCCCTTCTCTCCCTCAGCCTTGCCCCATAGAAGCCTCCCCTATCCTATCCCCTTCTCTCCCTCAGGCTTGGCTCACAGAATCTTCCCCTATCCTATCCCCTTCCCTCCAGAGTTATTTTCAAGTTGGGAGGGGGAGTAGAACGTCTAACTAATTAACATCAGAGCGAGTTAATAATAACATAAAAAATACTAATGATCTGATGGTCGTTTTGAAAAATCCTTTCTTAGCGAGAACCTAGAAGCCAAGAGGAAGATACGTGCATAATTTCAAGTTTGTAGGCTTTACGGTTCTGGAGATTTTGTGATTGCGACGTGAGTGGTTTTCACTTTTATATATATAGATAGATACTGAAGCCACCATACTGCAGAAAAAAACAGTGAGCCAGGAGTTGCAACTTGTTATAACGCAGATTCCTCCTCTCTTCTGTGGTAACCAGTTTATTCTTTGACTTTGTGTCAAAACAATTCACCAGAAATAAAGTGACAGTGGGCTAAATACAGGGGGGGTGCCTTGTATCATATCACACAGAATTATAATAGATTTGCCAAGCTTGAATTTGATTGGGGTGTGGGTGGCTCTCCCCGGCTGAGCCCGGATTGGAGGGTGCCTGGTTGAGACGCGTGCAGCCGGCACCAGTGATCCGGGCTCAGCCGGGGAGAGCCACCCACGCCCCAATCAAATTGTATAACTTCAGCAGTCTATTTGCAGTTAATTGCAGAGCTAAAAAAATTCAAATTGTCTATATTTATTTGTAAAACAAATCACTTTTAGGATAGAAAATCTTCTCAAAACAGATTATGAAGGAAAATGTGATATTCTCCACTATCCTGTCAGAGCGGAAGAAGCTTCTTGGATGAGAGGTGAAACGTCTTCAAAAGGAAAAACAAGAAAGTCCAGTTGCCTCCTGAAAAAAGCACCTTTGGGGCAACCATGACCTGGATGACTGAGACTCTCTACAGACTTTTAGCTATGCAATTTGGGATGAACACCCTTTGAATGGTGTGGGAGTAGGAATGGATTTCCAGAGGGGAAAAAATTGCAGACTACAGGAACCAGAAGCACCACTCAGGTAACCCTGAGGACACAGACAAACCTCCAGGTAGCCTCAGTGGCCCTCTAAATGACCAGCTGTCTGCAAGGAATATAAATCCTTCCACTCCCCACTACCATCCAGTCAGAGCTGAAGAAGCTTCTTGGATGAGAAGCGAAACGTCTTCAAAAGAAAAAACAAGAAAGTCCAGTTGCCTCCTGAAAAAAGCACCTTTGGGAAAATGTGATATGTTCTCTGTCTCTGTCTGTGTCTCCCCTCTCTCCCTCCCCATCTATAAAATATGTATACAGGGGTGAAATCCAGCAGATTCTGACAGGTTCTTGAGAACCGGTAGCGGAAATGTTGAGTAGTTCGGAGAACTGGTAGCGGAAATGTTGAGTAGTTCAGAAAACTGGCAAATACCACCTCTGGCTGGCCCCAGAGTGGGGTGGGAATGGAGATTTTGCAATATCCTTCCCCCAGGAGTAGGGAGGGAATGGGGATTTTGCAGTATCCTTGCAGTATCCTGGAGTGGGGTGGGAATGGAGATTTTGCAGTATCCTTCCCCTGCCATGCCCACCAAGCCAATTTTTTTTACTACCGGTTCTGTGGGCGTGGCTTGGTGGGTGTGGTGTGGCTTGGTGGGCACGGCAGGGGAAGGATACTGCAAAATCCCCATTCCCTCCCCACTCCTTGGGGAAGGATATTGCAAAATCTCCATTCCCACCCCACTCTTTTCTGACCTCGAAATTTCCGCTACCAGTTCTCCAGATCCTGTCAGAACCTGCTGCATTTCACCCCTGATCTCAGGTCTTGGAGCTACCTGAAAGACTCAAATTCCTTGTGAACTTTTGACAAAACTGGCTGGGGAAGTTAGTGTCTTGTTCGCTTTTCAGTTCAATTCGAAATGCAGTTATGACACAAAGTTCTCTTCCGTTAAGTGCATTTGTGAGGCAAATTTGATAGCACCCCGATCTTTTTATGCCTGCTATTCTAGCAAATAGTAGGTGATTTATCTTTTGATTTCATCATGTAAAGTTGGCTTGCCTTCTATAACACATCAGCCTAGTTCTAATTTGCCTTTGCTTGAGAATCTCCACTTTGGAGAATATGTTTCCGAAAAGTTAGTATCAGAAGGCTTTGCCTTAGAAGAGTGAAAATGAAAGAGGAAATTGGTTCTTTCTTCACTTCACCTTTTCCTAACATAATTCACTCCTGTGATGTTAGTCTTGCTGGGTGAAGATTTTGTTTTCTTTGAGAGAGATGATTGGATTCTAAATTTGATAAATAGACAAAAAATAAAAGATGATGCATGCATTTTTCACAAGCATAGCTAATACCTTTCTCATGAATGGTGCGGTGGCCTAGAGGTGGAACTCTCGCCTCACAGTCAGGAGGCTGTGAGTTCGATCCCAGGTAGAGGCAGATATTTCTCTCTCTGGGAACGATGAGAATATATCTGCTGAATATAACTCCACATTGGTGACAGGAAGGGCATCCGGCCAGTAAACAATCAGCTCCATTCAGTTGCCAAGACTCCACCCCGCAAAGGATTATGGGGTCATTAAAAGGAGATGATGATGATGATGATGTTGTTGTTGTTGATGATGATGATAGCCAATACCTTCCTCAAACTGGTGTTCCTTGGGTTTATCAGACCAACAAACCTAATATTCAGAGATGAAGTCTTAACACAACTGGAGAGTTCTTAGTACTGTAGAGGAAGGCTGGCTTACAAATAAGGATATTTAAAAATGAATTGAAAGAGCAGATGTCAAATTTAGCTGTGCTACATCAATGCCATTTTCTTGACAGTATTATAGAAGTGGTTTGGAATTTCTCTTTCAGTCTAGCTTATAACTACAGTTATGAAGAAGCATATAGGTAGTTCTTGATTTGTGACTGGTCCTTTAGTGACGATTTGAAGTTCTGACAGACTTACCTGAGCATAGTTTTTAATGACCCAGTTCTGAAGGTTTGACAGTCACCCCATGTGACTGGACTTTCGTGCTCAGCAACCAGGCTGCTATTACTGTGTCCCATGATGGTTTTACTTCTGGTATTCCGCAAAATCCATACCAACCCATGGATTCCCTTTAATGACCACAGCATTCATTTAACAACCACCATAAAAAAGATAAGAAAATCATGAGCTTTTATGGGCCAACACTAGAGATGTGAAGGCCTGGAAAAAAAACGGAAAAATTCGGGAAAAAAACGTTTTTTCCCCTTTTTTTCCTGAAGGTTTTTTTGTTTTTTTCCAAAAAATTGGAAAAATTGAAAAAAGAAAAAAAACATTGTGGAACATTTTATTTTAACATGATGAATAAAATATTTTAAGACAGGGTGTTCAAATATTTTCCAAATCATTTCTAAAAAAAATGTATGATATCAGATTATTCTAATTTCTGTGCACTGAGTGAGGACAAGCAAGTCCTAGGTAACAAACTGAACCCTCCAATGCAAAAACAGTATGCATTTCTTCCTTTAGGAGGTGCTGCTATTGTAACAAGAAAAAGGTTTCAGTTTTGCTTTTGCATGTTAGTGGGTGTGTTTGGTTTGTTCTGTCCTCTTCACTAGGCCTGAAAAGCATTGGAAGAAAATACAGAGCAACAAAAAGGACCTGAAAGTAAACTAGTAAGCAGTTCAGGAGATTGTTGCTCCCTTTGTTACAAATAAATATTATAAAAAAGTAAATTCTGTTTGTGATAATTGTTTGGCTACACTATATTTTTAATATGCTAGTTGTGATAATTTTATGCCAAGTCAAATTGTCCATAGTCATATTTTATGTTCCTGAAGTAACAGAATGACTTTCAATCTTAAAAAGACAAAAAAGTGCTATTGTAGCATTTTTTTCAATTTTTCCAAAAATTTCCGTTTCCCCACCGAAAAAAACGGGGATCTTCAAAATTTCCGGAAATTTTACATCTCTAGCCACCACACAATGCCTGATACCTAATCAAGCTACAATAGCTACGACTTATGACCATGATGGGCAGGCTCCATTGCGGTCGTAGGTTGAGGACTACCTGTACTTAGGTACTTTCTTTCAGCACGTCTGATTGCTTCCATCAAAATTAAATCCTTTGCCTCCTGGAGTGTCTTCAACATTACAATACCAAATTGGAAAAATAGTTTTCCAGCTGTTCTGCATTATATCTGTTTTGATGAAATGATCTATCCCAGGGGTAGGCAAAGTTGGCTCTTCTATGACTCATGGACTTCAACTCCCAGAATTTCTGAGCCAATCATGCTAGCTCAGGAATTCTGGGAGTTGAAGTCCACAAGTATAGAAGAGCCAACTTTGCCTACCCCTGATCTATCCGCTCATTCCATTTGTCTGAAAGAGGAGCTTCTTAAGCTTCTTACCTGCCCAGGTGCATATCATGTAACTGGCTTGGGTGACAAGACAGACGATTCATTTGAATTTCTTTATTTCATGAACGTATGACTTAAAGAATCCCTTTCTTTCCACTTAGGAAACAGCCCTGAAATCTCTGGGAAACGAGGGTCTTTTCCTCTTCTCTTCCCTGGATACTAACAATGATTTGTTCATCAGTCCTGAGGAATTCAAACCAATTGCAGAGAAACTGACTGGTAAGTGTTTTAAGAATTTGAAAGCACAAATAACTACTAAATATCAGTGCTGTGCACAAACATTTCTACCATTTTCCCCTCATGGCTTAAATATGTGTCTTATGCTTCTTTAGTTATGAAGTAGCTCAGCAGTGTGTGTGTATATGTGGAAATGACTTGTTTTTAATTGTTAAAAGATCTTATATTTTATATAACTTCCCTGAGTTCCTGTACAGTACTTCCTTTAATTCCCAAGGAGTGACACCAGGATGGAATTTCTCCCACTGTTTTTGTTTTGTTCAGCAGTGGTGTTATTGTCACCAGTAATAAAGAAAGATCCTACCCTTAAAAAAAAAATCAGATTTGTGAGACCATGGGGTGGGTGCTTTCTCAAAATGGCTTCCATGAGGGGCCTGTTGCAATAACGTAAACCAGGGGTCAGCAACCTTAAACACTCAAAGAGCCATTTGGACCCGTTTCCACAGAAAAGAAAATACCAGGAGCCACAAAACCCTTTTGACATCTAAAATGAAGATTAACACTGCATGTATTGTTTTTTACCTTTATGCTATGTATAAAAAAACTATAATGTGTTGCATTTATGAAATCAATGACCTGCTACAGAGAAAACACATTTTTATTTCTGCATGCAACAAAAACATTTTGAACTCCAAAAAAAAAAAGATGGGTCGAAAAGCTCAATAAATCACGTGCCGGCTGGTGTCGCACATTGGCAGTTGTAATGCATATTTTGAGCAACTGGGAGCCACAGCAGAGGGATGAAAGAGCCACATGTGGCTCCAGAGCCGCAGGTTGCAGACTCCTGATTTAAACAATACCCACATTGGTCCAGTATGTTTTTTGCTACTTCTATTTTTTCCTTTTCCTTTCATTTCCTGACAAATAGCGGTACCAAAATTGTTCTGCCATGATTACAAGCTTTGAAGTGAAGAGTTCTCAGGTGTGTGGAATGCTGTTTATAGGTATTTAGATGGTGTAAGCAGCCTGATGCAAGATATTGATGGCCGCTTGAAAGCAGCTTTAATAGCAGCTCTATGATAACAGTTCTCTTTTCTTCTGCAACAGGCCTACCATAAAGTAGCTACTACAGTTGGATTAGATACCAGGAGCTGTGTGGTGGCCCATAAAAAATTTGTGGTTTTTTCAGGGACTGTAAATTCTGATTTGAATTTCAGTTGTATGAATGGCCTGCCCTTTGGTGGCTTTGGGGGGAAGATATCCCTTGTAAATCCATCATGCATAGATGCCAGCCCTACAACATATGTACCATATTTTTCGGAGTATAAGACACACCTTTTTCCCCCCTAAAAGAGGCTGAAAATTTGGGTGCGTCTTATACTCCGAATGTAGCTTTTTCTAAGCTTTTTTTTCAGCCCTAACGAGGTGCTAACGATCTTCCCAGCTTGCAGGATTTTTTCATTGCTACTTCCTCCAAAGAAGTTTTTTTCCAGCCCTAAGTCTTTGCAGGCTTGTTTTCATTGCTACTCCCTCCGAAGAAGATTTTTTTTCAGCCCTAACCAGGGGATAAAATAATGTGCTGAAGCTGACCAGACTAAGGACGCTAGCCAGATGAATACCTGGTAGGTAGATTTTCCCCCCTATTTTCCTCCCCCAAAACTAAGGTGCGCCTTATATTCCGGTGCGTCTTACACTCCAGAAAATACGGTATGTACATTGTGTGTGTGTGTGTGTGTGTGTGTGTGTGAGAGAGAGAGAGAGAGAGAGAGAGAGAGAGAGAGAGAGAGAAGTGCCCACAGCTTTTTCCTCAGCTCAGTTTGATTTTTGAAGGGCAAGGGTGATGAGTTCTCTGGGTTTTTTTTGAAAGGCTTATGTGTCAGATGCTGTTCTCATCAAGGACAATTTTTTGGTGTGTAAAGCTGCTGTTCCCATTGTTGTACGTGCTGGTTTAGGGCTTCAAAGGGATTCAGCACAGCTGAAGGCAAGAGAGCTCTGCTGTCAGGTGACCGAAGATCTGTCCATGGTGAGATGTCAATGGGCTACTTTGAACTATCTCTTTGCATGCAGTATCATAATCTCAAGATTTCCATCTACTGGTTACTTAGGATTGTCTTGACGATATATTTGCTTGGAAAATGGATCCAGTTGCTTTTACAAGTAGCACTCAATTTACCTCCCCAATTGGGACCAGGATTTCAGTTGCTAAACAAGGCAGTTGTTAAGTGAGTCTCACCTAATTTTATGACCTATTTGCCATGGTTAAGTGAATCATTGCAATCGTTAAGCGGATCACGTAGTTGTTAAGGTTTCCCATTGATTCTTCTTGCGGGAAACCAGCAGGGGAAATCACAAAGTGATCACATGACCCTGGGAAACTAAAACCATCATAAATGAATGCCATCTGCCAAGTGCTTAAATTTTGATCACGTGACTACGGGGAAGCTGTAAGTGTGAGGACCAGTCGTACGTCACTTTTTCAGTGCAGTTGTAACTTCAAACTGTCGCTAAATGAATGGTTGTAAAGTCGAGGACTACCTGTACAGGAAGGAAGGATTAGTTTGGCCCATGCTTGTCCTTTGCATATCTATAAGGAGATCAAACTAATTGGGAAACTAGAAAAGTTCTGTCGAGTTTTCAGCTATTTTCTTCTTAGAAATCTAGTACTGTTGAACTATGCCAAGGATAAAAGCCACGGTGACAGTGCCCTAGCATAGCATTCACCAGCTTCTGTGGTTTGAGAGTCAAAACCTTACCAGTTCTCTCTGGTCATGGAATAGCCTCCTCCTCATTTTGTCTGGATTCAGATACATGCTCAGTAGTGACTTGTTTTAGTAATAACTTGCTGAACAAAGTATAGTGGCTTGTTTCACGTATGTTGTATGCCATACATCAGGTGTGCCCTGACAGAGGTGATAATTAATCTCACAGAAGAGATGCTGGATCTTTTCCCGGACATCAGACATTAGAAAAGAAACCGCAGTTTAAAAGTCTAAGTAAAATATTTATTTCGGTACAAAATAATAAATCCTCATTTGTTTACATCTCTAATATAAAAGTGCGTCTTCTCTCAATGGAAGACAGAGGAAGAAGGGCAGATCGGAGAAAGGAATGCACACATGCGTACAAGAACATATTAATCACGTGCTCAGGAATAAACCATTATATTGAATAGGGATGCATCTCCCTGCATATACATGTAACAGGCAATAATCACACCGTGACATGCCCTACCTGAGACCGTCACCTTCCCCCAAACCTTTGGGTGTGACTTCCAGAAGTTTCTATAGAGATTTCCTAAGAATGCTGATTTACTGGTATTTCATTAATTGCTTCCATTTAATTTTACATTCAGACCATTTAATTTTGGGGCTAATTTTTGTGCCCGCATAACCTTCTTTCCATACTTTGGGGAAGAAGGGTCCCCAGTGAACCACTCTAGGACCATGTAGTACAGGTCTCTGTCCAAAAAACAGCCCTGCAGTAAACCTGATTCCTTCCACCACAACTGTGGCATTAAGCCAAACCCAGACAAATTAACTTATGGTTTCTGAATCCGATCCGTATTGTATTTCTTCCCAACCCAAAGTATTTGGCAGCAGGCTGAATCCCCTCTCATCCCAAAATTATTACCATCTTCTAGCTTGATGTGTAGTAAAGTGGAAGGAGCTCACTTAGCAGGAATCAGAGAAGAGGCAGGAGGAAATCCACAGGCCTTTTGCCTAAGCCTATTTATGGGAACAATAATAATTTTGCAATCCCTCTTAAGCCCCCATGTCAATTATTGATGGTCTGTTGCTGCCACCTGGTGCATGGAGGTAGAATTGTTGAGCTCTGGTTCTCTTTTGGTACCCAATTCGAGGGTTCGTTGTACAGTAGTTGTAAAGCAGGGGTGTCAAACTTGATTTCATTGAGGGCCGCATCAGGGTTGTGTTTGACTTTGGGAGGGAGGGCTGGGGGGCGTGTCAAGCTGGGCATGGCCAGCTCGACGTCATTCATCGAGGCTCCGTTTCCGGCCATGACGGCCTCCTGCAGCCCTCTGCCAGTGAAAACAGAGCCCATGGCCCTCCTGAGCTCCGTTTTCACTGGCAGAGGGCTGCAGGAGGCCGTCATGGCCGGAAACGGAGCTCAGGAGGCTTGCATGTGGCCCTTCCGAGCTCCATTTTCACTGGCAGAGGCACCGTGGGCCAGTCCTTCACTGTCTCCAGGGTGGGCCCGCGGGGCCAGATCTAAGCACTCTGCGGGCCAGATCTGGGCCGCGGGCCTTGAGTTTGACACCCCTGTTGTAAAGTGATAGCTTCCCAACTGCACAAGTGTAACCCCTGTGTACAATGTGTAATGCACTGTCTGCTTCTGCTTGTTCTGTCATGAGAGGGTAAATATAGTTGTATTAGATTGCAAATTGTGAAAGGGAAGTCATAATAATTTGGAGCAAGCTTTTTTGTTGGTGGTCTCCATTCTTTGCAACCGACATCTGCCAAATTGAGATTAAGATTTTGTTGGCTTTTTGAGTAGGCTTACCTGCTGACTTTTCCTTGTTTTGATTTCAATACTTGATCTTAATAACTGTAGCTTCAATTTTAGCTTTATGTTTTTATTGCAATCTGTCATGGGAATTTTGGTAGTGAAATGTAGAACAAGTTAATTGAGTCAGTATGTTCACGAGGACAGTTGGTGTAAATTTGAAACGCTTGGCAAATTAAAAAGCTTGGAACAAGGTTTCTCAGCATTGGTACTGGCTACTTGGTGACGCCTATAAAGAGCGGGTAGAAGGAATCGAATCAAACGTAAGGTCTTGCCTCAGCAGTCCCCTCAAGAAAGCAGAAGTCTTGAAACAAGCAGCATTTCGAAAGGAGCTGTCATTGGGTGACAGTGATAGCAAAGAGAATAGGCAGGATCTGAAGTTCCCGCGCTAAAACATTAGGTTACAAGTTACTCGGGCAAAACCTCTCCCCACTGCTCAGTCCGGGGAGCCAATCACCAGGTGTTGAGTTGCTGTGAGAACTTTATTTTTATTTTTATTTTTATTAAACACACACAAAAATACAACATGAAACGATACACACATAAAACATACAGTTAGGAGTGTTCTATCCCCCTCTATACAATAAGCTTTCATCGGATAACATTTTTTTTATTATTATCCGTGAGTGAAAATGTTTACCTTTCTATTTATTTACTTGGTCTTAAAATATATAGCATGTTCTTACTTCTACTAATAATTGACTTTGTTCCATAAAATACAGTAAATTAATAATTGACCCTCGTTTTTCTTTTACTAATATAATTTCATTAAATCTTTTTTGAAATAGTAAAGATGAGATTGTTACGGTAAGGTTTGTTACCTATTTCTTAACTACTTTAGTAGTTATTATTGTACTTGTCATATTAAATGATTCACATTTATTTTTCTAAAATACCATTGTCAATTTATATTTGTTGTAATAAGCTATAAAAGTCATAGTAAAAAGACTATTATAAGTAAAAATCAATAATCCGTTAATTTGAAAGTTCCTATCGTGAGTCTTTGGTTCTTCCACTTCCAGACCCTTGTTCAGTTGATCAATTGTTCTTTCTGCTGTGAGAACTTTAGGCTGGGAAGGTGATAAGAAATTGTTCTCAGGTGCCTCACTCTTCGGAGCTGAGACAAAACAGATGGCCCCAAGCCCATCCCTCTCTCCTCCCCATCCCAGGAAGATACATCAAAGTAAAGAAAGTCCAAAGCAGGTGACAGGTCATAAAAATACCAAGGCCCCCTCCTTCTGTCAGAATGGCAGCATCCTGATAGGGATCTATTGGGGACATGATATCAAAGATCCCATAATCCTTTGCACGTGTCCCCTTAGATCAGGGGTGGCCAAACTATGGTTCTTTGAGGACCTGTGGACTTCAACTCCCAGAATTCCTGAGCCAGCCATGCATGGCTGGCTCAGGAATTCTGGGAGTTGAAGTCCACAGGTCCTCAAAGAACCATAGTTTGGCCACCCCTGCCTTAGATGCTATCTAAATGATTTTTATATAAATTTCAGCCATTCTAATTTGGACAATAACTGTTTTTGTGGATTCTCTGTGACAGTGTCTATCAATCAGTCGCACTGTAGTGTAGCAGTGAGCTATTGTACATGAAACATTTATTTCACTAAAGAAGGTAATAACTCAGTAGGAGAGAAGGAATGAGATTAAGGGCCCAAATCTTTTAGGACTGCATTATTTTTGGATTATGTTTTAGGAATGAAATTGCTGAAAATTTATACAATGTGATTGTTAGCGGAAAATCAGTCCTCCTGAGGTCGATGGATCGTGGCTTCTTTGAAAACATACTTCTTAGAAAATAAAACCCGAGATTCAAATTTAATTAACAAAATATTTATTTCAGTAGAAAAATAATAAAGAATTCTTATTAGGACTACATTGTATCGGCTAAGAGATAAATCACTTCTACCTTGGCAGAAATGGCGATGAGAAAGGAAAGGAGGAAACCTCTGGAATGCAGACATGCGTAGTAGAATATATCATACGTCTGTTTGACCATAGATACAAGAAACAGTAGAAAAACATAGAGATGCACAAACTGACAATATTTCGCATCGTGACAGTGATGATGGCAAAATTTCAGGCATCTTAAAACTAATGAGTGATTTTGTTGGGTGGCATTCAATTCCTAAAAAAGGAATTATTTTTCTAAATGTTACTTAACCATTTAGATCAGACTGTAGAAAACACCATTGGGTCTGTAAAGGATTTACCTTATAGTGAAACATAACATCAATGTTATCTTCATTCCTACTGAGACATTTTTTCCTCTCTGCATCACCGTTTCATGCCAACTTTTTCTGATTGCTAGAAATTCTCGTGTCCTCAATTCCATATTTTTTGCATATTAAAATGAGTTTTTGCTCCATTCAGGCATGGTTCCTGTGTCTGGCCCTGAGGAGGAAGAGGTGACGGATCCCAATGGGGAGACACTCTCAATCCTTGCAAAGTTCCAGCCTCTGTTGATGGAAACCATGACAAAGAGCAAAGATGGCTTCCTTGGCGTGAGTAGCACATGTTTTGAAAACATTGCAGCTACAGACATGTGGGGGATACAGTTTCGGTCAGCAGTTCTGTGAATCCAGTCCTTCAATCTATTGGTCTTTATTCTGGTCATAGATCAACATAAAAGGGTCCAGGGCAGTTATCAAAAAAATGCATAAGCATATAAAAGATGGATAACAGATATAAAAAGATGGAAAATTTTAAAACATACAGATCGTATAAAATATGTGCAAATTTAAAACTAAGAATACATAAGCAACATAGAGGTAGCCCTCGATTCATGGCCATTCATTTAATGACTGTTCAGGGTTACAAGGGTGCTGAAAAAAGTGACTTAATAATAATAATAATAACAACAGAGTTGGAAGGGACCTTGGAGGTCTTCTAGTCCAACCCCCTGCTTAGGCAGGAAACCCTACACCATTTCAGACAAATGGTTATCCAACACCTTCTTAAAAACTTCCAGTGTTGGAGCATTCACAACTTCTGGAGGCAAGCTGTTCCATGGATTAATTGTTCTAACTGTCAGGAAATTTCTCCTTAGTTCTAAGTTACTTCTCTCCTTGTTTAGTTATTTATTATTATTTATTAGTGAGACTTATATACCGCCTCAAAGTGCAAGCACTCTCTAAGCGGTTTACACCATTAAGCAATGTATACTGTATTTATATTGCCCCCAACAATCTGGGTCCTCATTTTACCTACCTCGGAAGGATGGAAGGCTGAGTCAACCTTGAGCCAGTGAGATTTGAACAGCTGAACTGCTGATCACAGTCAGCTAAAGTAGCCTGCAGTACTGCACTCTAACTGCTGTGCCACCTCGGCTCTTATAAAGTTTCCACGAAATTGCTGCTTTTTCTACCCTCAGGTGCTTTGGAACATAGTTTGACTCCCTCTTCTTTGTGGCAACCCCTGAGATATTGGAACACTGCTATCATGTCTCCCCTGGTCCTTCTTACGACCAGTTCTTGCATTTACAAAAATCACAGCATTCCCCTCCATCACAGGATCAAAATTTGGACTCTGGAGCAACTGTATTTACATGTATTTACAATTATCACAGTGTCCCAGAGTCATGAGATTTCCATTTGCGAGAGGGTGTGTGGCCAACATCCTAGCGGCACGGAGTTCCCCGTGCTCCATGGGGAACCCCGAATCTCAACTGCTTGAGGACCTTGGAACCAATCGGTTCCAGGTCAGATCTGCCCTGGAGGGGCAATAAAGAAGAGAGGCACCTATCTGGGACCTGGGGGGGGGGCTTGCAAACCCCTCAAGGAGCCGGCACCAGCCTCTCGGCCAGCAGCTGAAGAAGACGACCCTGTCATCATTAGCTGGGACGGTCACAAACGAACAGATTGTTTGAAGAGATTGTGGATTGCCTGGGTGAAAAGATCTAAGCGTCTGTGCTGGAGAGAGGTGAAGAAGTACTGAAGCTGGTGAATGCTTGGCCGATACAACGATTAAAAGAAGAAAATTAAAACTTAAAGGGGAACAAAAGAGGCTTTAAAATGGAGAGAGCGGCTATCTAGCAATTTGAAAGACCATAGAGAAACTTAAAGGAGATTTCCATTTGCAACTTTCCCAGATGGCTTCTAGCAAGCAAAGTCACATCACTTAACAACTGCAGTGATTTGTTTAACAACTGTGGGGAAAAAGGGATCCTAAAATCAGGCAAAACTCACTCAACAACCACCTTGGTTAGCAGTGGAAATGCTGGTCCCAGTTGTGTTGGTAAATTGAGGAGTACTTGCAATATCTTGCAATCTAGGTTTGCTTATTAATATGCCTGCTTCTTTCTTCAGATTTCCCATGTAGCCTTTACTGGGCTCCGCAACTGGACAGCTCCTGCTTCACCCCTCACTATAATGTTTGCTCGGCAATTCAAGGCCTTTCTTCCCCCAAAGAATAAGTTGGAACTTGGTGACCCATGGTGGATAATTCCCAGTGAACTAAACATTTTTACCGGGTATCTTCCCAATAATCGTTTCTACCCTCCAGCTCCCAAGGGCAAGGAGGTAAGTGTTGTGCTTCCTAATGTGGAAGAGAAAATAATCTTTGCAATTGTTGAGTGGAGCTATCTTGAATTTGATACAGTGGTGAGATAGTTGGTTCTTATTAAAAGGGTAATTCTACACTTATAATTTTGTTTATTGGGAAACGGAGTTAAGTGCCTATAATTTCTGAACTCTGTGTATATAACAGTGTTTCTCGGTCTTAGAAACTTCAAGTCCTTTGCATTTCAACTCTTAGAATTCCCCAGCCAGCATGCTGGTGAATAGAAAATAGCAAGAAAGCCTGCTGGCTTCTTGACCGCTGCAAGGATAACATTTGCCCCAAATTGGAAAAATAAAGTAATACTCAAGGAAGGAGAATTTTTAGATAAAATATTAATATGTGCAGAAATGGATAGATTAACGCTGCAGTTGAAAGACAAATCAGATACGGAATATTATGAAACCTGGAACAAACTATATGAATGGTGGGATAAAAGGAGAGCCAAGATTAAGTGATATTGGGAAAATTGGAGGACTTAAAAAAAATTGTAATATTGATTTTTTTTCCAAAAAGAAAAATATGGATAAAGAAATGACCTTATATAAATAGTGCAACTGGATAATCCGTTATGTACAAAATTTTTACGTACTTAGATCTTTGTTATGTCTTGTTGTTTGTATGTTTGGTTGTTTTTAATTGTTCTTTAAATAAAATATTTTTTTAAAAAAGAAAAGAAAGCCTGCTGGCTGGGGAATTCTGGGATTTTGAAGTCCACAGGTCTTGAAAGTTGCAGAGATTGAAAAACACTGGGGTATAAGATGATTCATTAAATCCAGTCGCTGCAAACCTGACTTGACAGGAAGGCTTTGGAAAGAGAGGGAAGTGGGAGAGAAAGCAATGATATTTTAGTGCAGTACTTTCTGAATCACAGAAAGAAATACTGCGGATCGATAGAGCACAAAGTAGAAATGCAGTGCAAATGGGCAGATCAATTTCCAATCCTTGGCAGCTGCCCATTGGAATATTGGCTAACGTGTATTAAAGACCAAAACCACTGTGATTACTATAACAAATATTCAGTAATGACGGGAGCTATACATTATTGAAAGGAGCAAAGAAACGGGAGGGAAAGCGAAGAACTAAGATACCTATTGTTGAGCCGTATTTCAGAAGGACATTTATCTCTGGTGAGGAGAGGCAGCTGGGGTATGTTTCCTGTCATAGAGAGACAATGAGAGGGGAGATTTAATAGCGCTTTTCAAGAACCTGACAGGCAACTTACGCCAAGGATTTCAAGATAGTTATTTCAGAATGCAATCAGTAGAGGTGCTTTCCAGTCCTGAGATTCTGTAATCCTTGGCTTATCCTTTCAGGGGCTATTATTCATTTTCAGGTCATACCTCCTTATATCTTTTCCTCTAGGTCATCATTCACAAGCTCTTGAGTATGTTCCACCCACGGCCATTTGTGAAAACTCGTTTTGCTCCTCAGGGAGCAGTGGCCTGCGTTCAAGCTGTAGCAGAGTTCTACTACAAAATAGCCTTCAGGTAAAGTAAAGGTAAAGATATCCCCTGTCCAGTCATGTCTGACTCTAGGGGGCAATTCTCGTCTCCGTTCCTTAGCTGAGGGAGCCAGCGTTGTCCAAAGACATACATACATCAAGGCGCACAGAACTCTCTCACCTTCCCGCCAAAGTGGTACCTATTGATCTACTCGCATTTGAATGTTTTCGAAGGGCTAGATGGGCAGGAGCTGGGGCAAGGAAGAGGAGCGTTGCACTTGGGTCTGGAACCTGGACTGTCAGCTTTCCAGTTGATAAGCTCAGCTTCTTTAACTGCTTAACCATCCCACCCCCTTCAGACATAGTCCCCCAAGAGAAGAAAGGTCATATTCAGTGTGGGGCATGGGAGGAACAGGTGTGCAAATATGTATGGGTCAGGGGTGGGTTCCTGCCGGTACGCTCTCACCTGTTGGTCGCCGCAGAACCGAAGAAGCCGTTGGCGTTCACGGCGCGGGGCTTCCCCCGCCTGCCTGGATGCCGCCATTTGCGTCCTTTTGCCCTCTGCGCATGCTCAAAGCGTTCTGCTTGCACAGAGGGCAAAAGAACGCAAATGGCGGCGTCCAGGCGGGCAGGGAAAAGCGGGCGGGGGAAGCCCTGCGCCGCGAATGCCAACGGCTTCTTCGGCTTTGCGGCGACCAACAAGTAAGAGCGTACCGGCAGGAACCCACCCCTGGTATGGGTAGATCTGAGCAGGAAGCGTGTTGGGTGCAACCGCAGGTGGGACCATTTTATCCTGATGCTTAGAACCATCTAAAGCAGGGGTGTCAAACTCGCGTCGTAACAACAGTGGCACGTGACGTATCGGGACTTTCCCCCCCCTTCGCTAAACCAGACAAGGGTGGGGCCAGCACGTAATGCATCTGGCCCACAGGCCGCACGTTTGACACCCCTGATCTAAAGGAAAGACACTAAGGGATGTACATTATGTATGTGAGTCCATGGCCTCGATTCACAAACTGGCCCGTTTTCCAAAGTTATGGCCAATCTGAATTGTTGGCCATAACTCTTTTCCCTGAATGCTTTTCCTGTCAAACTGAGAACTGATGACCTTGCTGGGATATTTTTTTTTAAAAAGCCTTAAAACATACTGCAATTGTTTTTCGTTGTAGGTAGATACAAGTTTTTAAAAGTTTGTGATCTGTTTGATGTTTGTGTTCTATTTAAATTGCCAAGAGGCTTCAGTATTGAAGGTTCTAAAAATGTAATTATAAATAAGTCCAGTGGGTTTAACTATTAATTCAAAGTTAAATTTAGCTTTCTTTGTCCTGAACAGATTGAATTGTTGGGATGTGATATTCCTCCCTCAGTGCCATTAAAAGACCATGTATTTAAAGGCCTTCTGTTGCTGGGTTGTCAGGTTGAGACTAATCGTCCCTGCTCACAGGTTCCTCAACAGAAGAACAGGAGTTGTTCTAAACTCCACGTAGGAACAGTCCTGCACAGTAACGTTGCTTATTGGAATCATGTGTTACTTATTGGTGAAGACAAGCAGTTCCAATGTGATAGGGAGGGAGTGTTTCATGTGCCAGTGACATTGATCACCTGGTGATTACCTTCTCAGCTTAGCATCTAGCCAACCTGCTTTGCATGTAAATAGACTCTGATTCATTCCCTAGCATCTCCAAAAGGTCTGTCGAAAATTCCAGCCAGATGCTCAGGAGAGTGACAGTCCTTGTACAGCCAAAAGCACTGAGCAACCATTTAGTTTCCCACTTCCTAGAAAGTGGGAACCATCGTTCAATAATTTAGATCAGGGGACTCCAACCTTGGCAACTTTAAGCCTGGCGGACTTCAACTCCCAGAATTCCCCAGCCTGGCTGGGGAATTCTGGGAGTTGAAGTCAGCCAGGCTTAAAGTTGCTAAGGTTGGAGACCCTCTGATTTAGATCTGCTATACCTAAGCAACAAGTGCTTGAAATCAGAGGTGGGTTTCAGCAGGTTCTGACCAGTTCTGGAGAACCGGTAGTGGAAATTTTGAATAGTTCGGAGAACCGGCAAATACCACCTCTGACTGGCCCTGCCCCCATCTATTCTCTGCCTCCCGACTCCCAGTTGATCGAGAGGAAATGGGGATTTTGCAGTAACCTTCCCCTGGAGTGGGGAGGGAATTGAGATTTTGCAGTAACCTTCCCCAAGGAGTGGGGAGGAAATGGGGATTTTGCAGTAACCTTCCCCTGGAGTGGGGAGGGAATGGAGATTTTGCAGTAACCTTCCCCAAGGAGTGGGGAGGGAATTGACATTTTGCAGTAACCTTCCCCAAGGAGTGGGGAGGGAATGGGGATTTTGCAGTAACCTTCCCCTGGAGTGGGGAGGGAATGGAGATTTTGCAGTAACCTTCAACCTGGAGTGGGGAGGGAATGGGGATTTTGCAGTAACCTTCCCCTGGAGTGGGGAGGAAATGGGGATTTTGCAGTAACCTTCCCCTGGAGTGGGGAGGAAATGGGGATTTTGCAGTAACCTTCCCCTGGAGTGGGGAGGAAATGGGGATTTTGCAGTAACCTTCCCCTGGAGTGGGGAGGGAATGGAGATTTTGCAGTAACCTTCAACCTGGAGTGGGGAGGGAATGGGGATTTTGCAGTAACCTTCCCCTGGAGTGGGGAGGGAATGGGGATTTTGCAGTAACCTTCCCCTGGAGTGGGGAGGGAATGGAGATTTTGCAGTAACCTTCCCCTGGAGTGGGGAGGAAATGGGGATTTTGCAGTAACCTTCCCCTGGAGTGGGGAGGAAATGGGGATTTTGCAGTAACCTTCCCCTGGAGTGGGGAGGGAATGGAGATTTTGCAGTAACCTTCCCCTGGAGTGGGGAGGGAATGGGGATTTTGCAGTAACCTTCCCCTGGAGTGGGGAGGGAATGGAGATTTTGCAGTAACCTTCCCCTGGAGTGGGGAGGAAATGGGGATTTTGCAGTAACCTTCCCCTGGAGTGGGGAGGAAATGGGGATTTTGCAGTAACCTTCCCCTGGAGTGGGGAGGGAATGGGGATTTTGCAGTAACCTTCCCCTGGAGTGGGGAGGAAATGGGGATTTTGCAGTAACCTTCCCCTGGAGTGGGGAGGAAATGGGGATTTTGCAGTAACCTTCCCCTGGAGTGGGGAGGGAATGGGGATTTTGCAGTAACCTTCCCCTGGAGTGGGGAGGGAATGGGGATTTTGCAGTAACCTTCCCCTGGAGTGGGGAGGGAATGGGGATTTTGCAGTAACCTTCCCCTGGAGTGGGGAGGGAATGGGGATTTTGCAGTAACCTTCCCCTGGAGTGGGGAGGGAATGGGGATTTTGCAGTAACCTTCCCCTGGAGTGGGGAGGAAATGGGGATTTTGCAGTAACCTTCCCCTGGAGTGGGGAGGAAATGGGGATTTTGCAGTAACCTTCCCCTGGAGTGGGGAGGGAATGGGGATTTTGCAGTAACCTTCCCCTGGAGTGGGGAGGGAATGGGGATTTTGCAGTAACCTTCCCCTGGAGTGGGGAGGGAATGGGGATTTTGCAGTAACCTTCCCCTGGAGTGGGGAGGGAATGGGGATTTTGCAGTAACCTTCCCCTGGAGTGGGGAGGGAATGGGGATTTTGCAGTAACCTTCCCCTGGAGTGGGGAGGAAATGGGGATTTTGCAGTAACCTTCCCCTGGAGTGGGGAGGGAATGGGGATTTTGCAGTAACCTTCCCCTGGAGTGGGGAGGAAATGGGGATTTTGCAGTAACCTTCCCCTGGAATGGGGAGGGAATTGAGATTTTGCAGTAACCTTCCCCTGGAGTGGGGAGGAAATGGGGATTTTGCAGTAACCTTCCCCTGGAGTGGGGAGGGAATGGGGATTTTGCAGTAACCTTCCCCTGGAGTGGGGAGGGAATGGGGATTTTGCAGTAACCTTCCCCTGGAGTGGGGAGGAAATGGGGATTTTGCAGTAACCTTCCCCTGGAGTGGGGAGGGAATGGGGATTTTGCAGTAACCTTCCCCTGGAATGGGGAGGGAATTGAGATTTTGCAGTAACCTTCCCCTGGAGTGGGGAGGAAATGGGGATTTTGCAGTAACCTTCCCCTGGAGTGGGGAGGGAATGGGGATTTTGCAGTAACCTTCCCCTGGAGTGGGGAGGGAATTGAGATTTTGCAGTAACCTTCCCCTGGAGTGGGGAGGGAATTGAGATTTTGCAGTAACCTTCCCCTGGAGTGGGGAGGAAATGGGGATTTTGCAGTAACCTTCCCCTGGAGTGGGGAGGAAATGGGGATTTTGCAGTAACCTTCCCCTGGAGTGGGGAGGAAATGGGGATTTTGCAGTAACCTTCCCCTGGAGTGGGGAGGGAATGGGGATTTTGCAGTAACCTTCCCCTGGAGTGGGGAGGGAATGGGGATTTTGCAGTAACCTTCCCCTGAAGTGGGGAGGAAATGGGGATTTTGCAGTAACCTTCCCCTGGAGTGGGGAGGGAATGGGGATTTTGCAGTAACCTTCCCCTGGAGTGGGGAGGAAATGGGGATTTTGCAGTAACCTTCCCCTGGAGTGGGGAGGGAATGGGGATTTTGCAGTAACCTTCCCCTGGAGTGGGGAGGGAATGGGGATTTTGCAGTAACCTTCCCCTGGAGTGGGGAGGGAATGGGGATTTTGCAGTAACCTTCCCCTGGAGTGGGGAGGAAATGGGGATTTTGCAGTAACCTTCCCCTGGAGTGGGGAGGAAATGGGGATTTTGCAGTAACCTTCCCCTGGAGTGGGGAGGAAATGGGGATTTTGCAGTAACCTTCCCCTGGAGTGGGGAGGGAATGGGGATTTTGCAGTAACCTTCCCCTGGAGTGGGGAGGGAATGGGGATTTTGCAGTAACCTTCCCCTGGAGTGGGGAGGAAATGGGGATTTTGCAGTAACCTTCCCCTGGAGTGGGGAGGAAATGGGGATTTTGCAGTAACCTTCCCCTGGAGTGGGGAGGGAATGGGGATTTTGCAGTAACCTTCCCCTGGAGTGGGGAGGGAATGGGGATTTTGCAGTAACCTTCCCCTGAAGTGGGGAGGAAATGGGGATTTTGCAGTAACCTTCCCCTGGAGTGGGGAGGGAATGGGGATTTTGCAGTAACCTTCCCCTGGAGTGGGGAGGAAATGGGGATTTTGCAGTAACCTTCCCCTGGAGTGGGGAGGGAATGGGGATTTTGCAGTAACCTTCCCCTGGAGTGGGGAGGGAATGGGGATTTTGCAGTAACCTTCCCCTGGAGTGGGGAGGGAATGGGGATTTTGCAGTAACCTTCCCCTGGAGTGGGGAGGAAATGGGGATTTTGCAGTAACCTTCCCCTGGAGTGGGGAGGGAATGGGGATTTTGCAGTAACCTTCCCCTGGAGTGGGGAGGAAATGGGGATTTTGCAGTAACCTTCCCCTGGAGTGGGGAGGGAATGGGGATTTTGCAGTAACCTTCCCCTGGAGTGGGGAGGGAATGGGGATTTTGCAGTAACCTTCCCTTGGAGTGGGGAGGGAATGGAGATTTTGCAGTAACCTTCCCCTGGAGTGGGGAGGAAATGGGGATTTTGCAGTAACCTTCCCCTGGAGTGGGGAGGGAATGGGGATTTTGCAGTAACCTTCCCCTGGAGTGGGGAGGGAATTGAGATTTTGCAGTAACCTTCCCCTGGAGTGGGGAGGGAATGGGGATTTTGCAGTAACCTTCCCCTGGAGTGGGGAGGAAATGGGGATTTTGCAGTAACCTTCCCCTGGAGTGGGGAGGGAATGGGGATTTTGCAGTAACCTTCCCCTGGAGTGGGGAGGAAATGGGGATTTTGCAGTAACCTTCCCCTGGAGTGGGGAGGGAATGGGGATTTTGCAGTAACCTTCCCCTGGAGTGGGGAGGGAATGGGGATTTTGCAGTAACCTTCCCCTGGAGTGGGGAGGGAATGGGGATTTTGCAGTATCCTTCCCCTGGAGTGGGGAGGGAATGGGGATTTTGCAGTAACCGTCCCCTGGAGTGGGGAGGAAATGGGGATTTTGCAGTAACCTTCCCCTGGAGTGGGGAGGGAATGGGGATTTTGCAGTAACCTTCCCCTGGAGTGGGGAGGAAATGGGGATTTTGCAGTAACCTTCCCCTGGAGTGGGGAGGGAATGGGGATTTTGCAGTAACCTTCCCCTGGAGTGGGGAGGAAATGGGGATTTTGCAGTAACCTTCCCCTGGAGTGGGGAGGAAATGGGGATTTTGCAGTAACCTTCCCCTGGAGTGGGGAGGGAATGGGGATTTTGCAGTATCCTTCCCCTGGAGTGGGGAGGGAATGGGGATTTTGCAGTAACCTTCCCCTGGAGTGGGGAGGGAATGGGGATTTTGCAGTAACCTTCCCCTGGAGTGGGGAGGGAATGGAGATTTTGCAGTAACCTTCAACCTGGAGTGGGGAGGGAATTGAGATTTTGCAGTAACCTTCAACCTGGAGTGGGGAGGGAATGGGGATTTTGCAGTAACCTTCCCCTGGAGTGGGGAGGGAATGGGGATTTTGCAGTAACCTTCCCCTGGAGTGGGGAGGGAATTGAGATTTTGCAGTAACCTTCAACCTGGAGTGGGGAGGGAATGGGGATTTTGCAGTATCCTTCCCCTGGAGTGGGGAGGGAATGGGGATTTTGCAGTAACCTTCAACCTGGAGTGGGGAGGGAATTGAGATTTTGCAGTAACCTTCAACCTGGAGTGGGGAGGGAATGGGGATTTTGCAGTATCCTTCCCCTGGAGTGGGGAGGGAATGGGGATTTTGCAGTAACCTTCCCCTGGAGTGGGGAGGGAATGGGGATTTTGCAGTAACCTTCCCCTGGAGTGGGGAGGGAATTGAGATTTTGCAGTAACCTTCAACCTGGAGTGGGGAGGGAATTGAGATTTTGCAGTAACCTTCAACCTGGAGTGGGGAGGGAATGGGGATTTTGCAGTAACCTTCCCCTGGAGTGGGGAGGGAATGGAGATTTTGCAGTAACCTTCAACCTGGAGTGGGGAGGGAATTGAGATTTTGCAGTAACCTTCAACCTGGAGTGGGGAGGGAATGGGGATTTTGCAGTATCCTTCCCCTGGAGTGGGGAGGAAATGGGGATTTTGCAGTAACCTTCCCCTGGAGTGGGGAGGGAATGGGGATTTTGCAGTAACCTTCCCCTGGAGTGGGGAGGAAATGGGGATTTTGCAGTAACCTTCCCCTGGAGTGGGGAGGGAATGGGGATTTTGCAGTAACCTTCCCCTGGAGTGGGGAGGAAATGGGGATTTTGCAGTAACCTTCCCCTGGAGTGGGGAGGGAATGGGGATTTTGCAGTAACCTTCCCCTGGAGTGGGGAGGAAATGGGGATTTTGCAGTAACCTTCCCCTGGAGTGGGGAGGGAATGGGGATTTTGCAGTATCCTTCCCCTGGAGTGGGGAGGAAATGGGGATTTTGCAGTAACCTTCCCCTGGAGTGGGGAGGGAATGGGGATTTTGCAGTAACCTTCCCCTGGAGTGGGGAGGGAATGGGGATTTTGCAGTATCCTTCCCCTGGAGTGGGGAGGAAATGGGGATTTTGCAGTAACCGTCCCCTGGAGTGGGGAGGGAATTGAGATTTTGCAGTAACCTTCCCCTGGAGTGGGGAGGAAATGGGGATTTTGCAGTAACCTTCCCCTGGAGTGGGGAGGGAATGGGGATTTTGCAGTAACCTTCCCCTGGAGTGGGGAGGAAATGGGGATTTTGCAGTAACCTTCCCCTGGAGTGGGGAGGGAATGGGGATTTTGCAGTATCCTTCCCCTGGAGTGGGGAGGGAATGGGGATTTTGCAGTAACCTTCCCCTGGAGTGGGGAGGGAATGGAGATTTTGCAGTAACCTTCAACCTGGAGTGGGGAGGGAATTGAGATTTTGCAGTAACCTTCCCCTGGAGTGGGGAGGGAATGGAGATTTTGCAGTAACCTTCCCCTGGAGTGGCGAGGAAATGGGGATTTTACAGTATCCTTCCCCTGCCACGGCCACCAAGCCACACCCACATAACCAGTAGTAAAAAAATTTGAATCCCACCACTGCTTGAAATGTATAACTATGTCATTTTTGCAATTGTGGGTATATGACTGGCTTTGTCACACATTCCTCAGGAAGTTCTGTGATCTGTAACTCCTGGATCCGGATGGATTTGCACTTATAAATCTTTCTCCACAGTAGATCAAGCTAAGTGACTGATGAGAAATAGACAGTGCAGTTTATTAACTCAGAATATGCCTAACAGACAGCTAATGTTTCATCGACGAGAACATAGAACTCTGCTTAATAGTTAGCACACTGTTAAAAATAGAAAGAAAACTCAGAGTTACAATTACGTGCTTTATATAGAAATCTTTTCATTCGATTTTGGGTCCCCACAGATGCTAGCAACTCCATTTAAAATAATTAAATTAAAATAATAAAACACAACCATAAAATTAAAGTAAAATAATAAAACAATCATTTTTAAATACACATCGTGAAGAGTAGGAGCTTTAAAAAAAACACCTTCTGATAGGCGAAGTCTTATTATTATGTTTTGAAGGCGAGAAGCACCATCAATATCATATGTATCAGAGGCAGAATATCCCACCCTGTCAATTATTCAGTATTAATGGCAATGCTGGGAATTTATCATAGAGGCAAACTGGAAGCTGCTGCAGCTGTCTAAGCCAATATAGATGCATGTCTCGGTAAATGAATGGTGAAGAAATTCCACTGTTTAGCCATTCATTCTTGCTCATTTACAATAACCCAAAATTCTTCTGGCTTACTAGGATGTGTGAATGCAGTCATCTTTATTTGGTGCAGATGAGGGAGGATAAATTTTGTGAAAATAAAGGGCTTAGCTTCATTAGGACCCATTGGCTGATTGCTGTTTTTGGTTTCAGAATCCATGCAGAATTCCAACTGAATGAGCCCCCAGATTTCCCATTCTGGTTTTCTCCTGCCCAATTCACGGGCCACATTGTCCTCTCAAAGGATTCTTCCCATGTTCGAGAGTTCAAGCTATTTGTCCCTAATAACAGGTAAGCTGCTCCAGTTTCCAGTACCACTGAAGAAGAAACAGCAAGAAGTTAGTTTCAAATTCAAAACATGCAGGCTCAATACATCATTAATAATTTCACATTCTTCTACCTGAAGACAGTTTACAGTAAGCATTTGGGTGTGATTCATTTTCAGATGGAGAAACAGATCTGGTTTAATTTTAGTTCTTAGCAAGCTTAAAGCCAAAACGATAATCATTTCCCAGCTGAATCGGGAGGCTCTGTTTTCTGATCTTCTTTGGATAGAGTTCATTGCCTTAACCAACCTATAGTTTATGTCATCCTGGTTTCTTTAAAAAGACACAGTGACTGAATCATGTGCTAAGCCAAAATCAGATAAACCAGATTGTAGCTTGTGGCATGATTTCAGCTACTCAGTCAGGCAACTGAGTGGTCTTATCAGGTTTTTAGAGCAGAGTTTCTCAACCTTGACAATTTTAAGATGTCTGGACTTCAACTCCCAGAATTCCCATGCTGGGCAGGGAATTCTGGGAAATAAGTCCACCCATCTTAAAGTTGCTGAGCCTGCAGAAAGCCTGCTATAGAGCATGTGCTTTGGCACTGATCTTTTGCCAGAAGAAGATGAAACGTGGAGAGGGATAAGATTCTGGAATGTCCATATGGCCTTTTCAAGCAAATTGCAATGATTTATTTAACAAGACCTTGTCTTGCTGTCAATGTATTCCATATACTTCTGAATGCTATGTTTGGTGATTGCCCTTTTTCCCTTTCTCATGGGTGCCCGGCTTCATATGAATGAAAATTTCTGGCCTTGTTGAATACAGCTTTCCCATTTCTAATGGCGGTGATTTTTTTCCCCCATTAGGTCTCTCAATGTAGATATGGAATGGCTATACGGTGCCTTAGAGAGCAGCAACATGGAGGTGGATATAGGATTCTTACCTCAGGTCTGTAGCAAGTGTGGACTAATCCTATGTATACACAACATACACATTCTTGTTCTTTTTCAGTTAACAAGAACATTCAGTCTTTTCCAATCTAGTCTCGACCATCTTAATAGAATAGAATAGAATAGAATAGAACAGAACAGAACAGAACAGAACAGAACAGAACAGAACAGTGGTTCCCACTAGTGGTACGCGAGGGCCTTCCAGGTGGTACGCGAACACTTTCGGGGTCATGAACGATTTTTAGTTAGCTATTTTTTACTTCACAAAAATGTTTACTGCCTAACACAAGATAATCTGGCAACGATTTGCAACTGTTGCCACACGCCACCCACCTGGTCCCAGCGGCCCGAGAATCCAGTTGCTGGATGCGCGGGGCCAAAAAAGGAACGGTACAATTATGGAAATAAAGTGATATCTGATCGAATTTAGTTTCTCTGGAACCAGGTGGTACGCGGCGACTGTACGGGACCTCCAAGTGGTACTCGATCACAAAAAGGTTGGGAACCACTGGAATAGAAGAATAGAATAGAATAGGGAAGGGAAGGGAAGGGAAGGGAGACTGGAATTGAATTGAATTGAATTGAATTTTATTGGCCAAGTGTGATTGGACACACAAGGAATTTTTCTTTGGTGCATATGCTCTCAGTGTACATAAAAGAAAGGATACGTTCGTCAAGAATCACAAGGTACAACACTTAATGATAGTCATAGGGTAGAAATAAGCAATCAAATCATATTAGGAACCAGTCAATATAAATCGTAAGGATACAAGCAACAAAGTTACAGTCATGCAGTCATTAGTGGGAGGCTAATGCTGGCTAAGAAATAGGAGAATCCTTTTCCAGCTATTCCATAATGATTGCATTTAGGTTTAGTGTAGCTATTGAAACAACCCCTGTTCTGGGTGTGTGAAATAGATTACAGCATAAGGCAATCAAATACCACTTCGGTATCCCCAAAAGGTCTTATGTCCCTGTTGCTTCGCAGATGGAGCTGGAGTCTGTGGGACCATCTACCCCTTCTGTGATTCATGATGAAAATGGGAACGTGATTGACAGCAGAGAAGGAGAACCAATTCAGTTTATTTTTGAAGAGATTTCCTGGCAGAGAGAAATAAGCTGGGAAGAAGCATCTGGGAAACTGGAAGTGGTCATGTATCCATTTAAGAAAGTATGTAAAGAGCTTGACATCCTCTCAAAAGTGATTAAATAATTATGTCCGTGCTCTAAGGGATTAAAGTAATACAGCTATGCAGGCCATATACCAGTAGTGAAAGTGACTTAACCTACTAACAAAACAAGCAGCTCTTTTAGCCAAAACTCAGATATATTAAATAAATACACAGTACTTTTTTTAAATACATGCTTGGAAGTTCTGGTTGAGGTCCCAGTGGAATCTGGATCTCTTAGAATAAATTGTGTTTTTAATGGCTGTATCTTCGCTCCTTCCCCTTATCCAAATCCCTGATGCCATGGTGAACGAGGCAAGCAATAGAAATGTTTCTAGGAGCTTCTTATCAGCAGGGAACACAAAGGCTGTTGTGTAACTCAGGAGCTTGAAACAAAGAGTGAATTTATAGCTCAAAATATGAAATGTTATAGACACTTCTTGTAACAGAGCTCCCCCTCCACTGAGCTAGGGGGAAAAAATTCCAGGAGAAAATGAAATGAAAACAAAAGTTGGGGGAACTTGAACAATTGAGTCATTTTAAGACATTTGTGCAGGGTTGGCTCTTAAGTAACACAAGTACTTTTGGCTCAAGGGTTGTATCAGGCTTTGTGCCATATTGATGGAGCAGTTCCAAAGTGGGTCGGCCAAGACGTGATTTTAGGGTGTGGTTGGGATTTATAGGGGATTGAACGGGCACTGTGAGTCTCTGAGAGGCTTTAACTCACTCCCCAAATACACACACACAAAAAAGGCTGCCGGTTTTGGCCTCACCCACCCAAGGGTTGCAAAGAAAATAATAGCCTACAGGGCACTTTTTTGCATGCTTGCCTTAAGAAGAACGGATTTCCTTTTGGAAGGCTTATATATAGCAGGATTGGCAACTTGTGCGTAATGCCAGATCTCTGTCTAACTTGAAATACGTGACTTCTTGTTGAATGAATTGTGAGAATATTGCATAGGAGCGGTTATGTAAATAGTCGTTTAACTTCCCTTGTCTGCATTAGAAGCAGGATGGGGACTAGTTATTTCCTGAACCACCTGAAAATGTCACGGTTGTAAATTAAGATGGGAAGTTGAAAAAGATCCCAGAAAAGAGCATTGAGAAAACCACTTATGCTCTGCTGCTGAGAAAACACTCTGAATATTCCTAGGAGGTTCCCAAAGGTGCTTCTTTTCCCCAAAAGGCAACTGGACTTCCTTGTTTTTCTTTGAAGACATTTCACTTCTCATCCAAGAAGCTTCTTCAGCTCTGACTGGATGGTGGGGAATGGAAGGATTTCTACTCCTTGCAGACAGCTGGTCATTTGCATTCTTTTATAGAGTCGTTGAGAAGGTTTATCTGTGTCAAGTCAAGGTCACCTGAATTCCTAGGACAGAGGTCTTCAAACATGGCAACTTTAAGACTTGTGGACTTCAACTCCCAGAATTCTCCAGCCAGTGTAGCTTGAGAATTATAGCATAGCATAGCTGGCTGGAGAATTCTGGGAGTTGAAGTCCACAATAGCAATAGCACTTAGACTTATATACCGCTTCATAGTGCTTTACAGCCCTCTCTAAGTGGTTTACAGAGTTCAGCATATTACCCCCAACAATCTGGGTCCTCATTTTACCCACCTCGGAAGGATGGAAGGCTGAGTCAACCTTGAGCCGGTGAGATTTGAACTGCTGAACTGCAATGCTGCATTTTAACCACTGCGCCACCTCGGCTCTTCACAAGTCTTAAAGTTGCCAAATTTGGGGACCCCTGTCCTTGGAGACAAGTGTGATTGGTATCTTTATCTTTAAATAACAGAGCAAGTGAAACCTGCACAACCTCAGGGGTCTTTCTCTTATTTTTGGTTTTGGGAGGGGAGCCTCCTCCCCGAAGATGCTGTTTTCATTGTTCAAAGAAAGCTCCCTTTGAAATGCAAATAAGTATCAGCAAGCTTTGAAGAAGTGGCTTTTCTCATAGCCCTGATGGAGGAGGAAGACTTCACAAAAAAGTCTTCAGTAGTACCACATGATGTGGGGGGGGAACCACCTTTTTTCTCGATAGTTGTGCATTATAGGTATTCCTCAACTTACAGTGACTCGTTTAATGACCAAAGTTACAGTGGCACTGAAAAAAGTGACTTATGACCGGTCCTCGTACTTCTGACCATTGCAGCATTCCCATGTGATGTCATGTGATCAAAATTTAGGCACTCTCACCCACCGCGTGTTTCCAATGGCTGTGGTGTCCTGGAGGCATGTGATCGCCAATTGCAACCTTCCCAGCTGTCTTCTGACAAGCACAGTCAATGAGGAAAACCAGATTCACTTAACATCTGCATGTTTCACTCAATAATTGCCGTGATTTGCTTAACAACATAGCAAAAACAATGGTTGTCAATGACTCACTTAACAACCGCTTTGCTTAGCAATGGAAATTGTGGTCCCAATTATGGTTGAGGACTACCTGCACAGTATATAGGGCACTGTGGCCAATCAGGAGCATTCTATATGCCTCTGTTTTGAATATACTATACGCAGGGGTCTTCAACCTTGGCAACTTTAAGACTTGTGGACTTCAATTTCCAGAATTCCTCAGCCAGCTTTGCTAGATGAGGAATTCTGGGAGTTGAAGTCCATAAGTCTTAAAATTGCTAAGGTTGGAGACTCCTGCTATAAAGGATAGAACACTTTAACATTTTAGTGTTCGTAACAATAAATGCATGAGCCAAACATCCCAAATGAAGGGTACATTCAGCTCATTTTGTTTTTCAGGTTTCCTATTTTCCCTTTACCCAGGCTTTCGAAAAGGCCAAGTCTGAGGGTAAACTTGTTCATTCCATACTCTTGTGGGGAGCCTTAGATGATCAGTCATGCTGAGGTAAGGGCTGAATTTGACATTGGGGTGATTTTTTAAAAGGAGTTTGTCAGGAAGTCTAAGTTCTTTTCTCCCCTCCATCCTAAGGTAAAAATGTTAGAGGATGCTTACTGAGAATATTAGCAAATTAGCATGTGAGGTAAACATAATATACCTGTTGTTTTAATACCCTGACTTTTAACTGCATAGCTCATGAAACCCTAATTTTGCAAAGCCTCTATAAAGGTGCTTCATTTGTTAAGGATCTTGTGCTAGGTGTCAGGCCGAAGCCATTTTACTTGGGGGCTTTGGCCTGCCACACTTTATGCTATTTTAAAATGTATTCTTTGCTATGGGAATTTGGGAGGGGTTACTGCATGAAGGATGTCTGCATGTAGCCATAACAAATTCCTTCTGGATTGTTAAGGTCATCCTTTGTCTTTGCACTCCTACACCTGCATGGAAGGAGATGGGAGTTGCTGCCAAGTTGGCAGATGAAGATTGGTCAACGTGAGGGACTTGGGGGTGTGGGGACAAGGGCTTGAACTTTCAACTGGGTGGAGAAACCCCTGGGACTTCAGATTCGGGTTTCTTCCAGATGTGCCAACATGGCTCTGCTAATAAATTGGAACTTTGAGGAATACTTTGCCTCGGACTCTGATTTAAGTTTGGATACTATTTGTAACCCTGATACTAGGTTGATTTTATATAAAAATCTCAATAAGATATGTATGAGTTACAAGCCAGTATTTCTCAATCTTGGGAGCTTGAAGATGTGTGGACTTCAACTCCCAGAATTCTTGGAGTTGAAATCCACACATCTCCAAGCTACCAAGATTGAGAAATACTAATCTAGGCTTTAGTCTAATGTGCTTTTATGGAGCAAAAGGAAGCCATGCTCTGAAGAACTTAAAAAGTAAATTGAGACCAGGCAGGAAGGTAAAAGTTGCAAACGGAGATAGGAAGAAGAAATGCAAGGATAGAAGGGCATACATTCAAGCAATTATAAAACAAACAACATTTTGGTACAGTAGGATGTTTTAACTCAGTTTGCATATTATCTCTCATTGCTTCTAATGCCTCCTTTCTGCTTCTTTTGGAAGCCATTGGCATAATAGTGCATACCAAGCTCTGTGCAAAGACTTTACTCCAAACTGCCCTACTAAGCCAATTCAGAGTAATTTGCATTAAGGCAAATTTAGCTCCATCTCCCTACTGGACATCTCGAGAACGTTGCCTAGGAGCCCTTCTGACAGTGCCCACTCACTCCTATATTCAATACCCAAGTCAATGTTTGCAACAGGACCAACATAACAGGTATCACAGGAGATGAAAGTGATAAACAAGACATGAATATTGCCACTTTACCTAAAGATTGAGAAATCTGCTCCTAAGTGTTCCTATGTGTCATCCAAAGATTTCACTAACTTCTTTTGTTGTTCCTCTTTGGGCAGGTTCAGGGCGAACTCTCCGGGAAACAGTCCTGGAAAGTTCGCCCATCCTTGCATTCCTGAATGAGAGTTTCATCAGTACCTGGTCGTTGGTGAGGGAGCTGGAAGATTTACAGGTAAGCAGCTCCTGAAATTCAAGAGGAGGACAAGGTGGAATAGGTAGCTTGAGAAGACAGGGAAGCTATCATATAAGATGACAGTTGCTCTTTTAGCAGTAGTTTATTGATGAATTCGTCTTTGCGATCTTATCAATCCTTGCTCTATTAGATCATGTTCTGTTTACTCCTCTACTCTTATGGTGGCCAGTTCTTCTTTGAATAGATCTGGGAAGCTTATAAACAAGACACAAAAACAGAAGTACCATCCTTCTTCTGTTTCTCAACACGTTGCCTCTGATCCTTTAAGTATTTCATAACCCTTAGGACTAGTAAGCTCAGCCTCCATTGCAGCAAACCCAAAATGGGGTCCCTAAGCCCCAGGATTTTGACCTCTTTCTTTAGTAAACTTGTAACTGCCATAATCTATTAAGCTCCCAATGCCTACCATGTTTCCCCGAAAATAAGACATCTTTCAAAAACAAATCCTTCTGTCCTTCTGCTCTTCTTCATTTCCTTCCCAACTCCTCACAACAAAGCTTATGAAATGGTGGCCATGCAGATGTTGGTGAATCACAGCTTACAGCTTCCCTCATTCTGGCTGAAGCCACAGAATATAGAGTTGAACAACATCAGGAAGAGGCGTGGCCAATGTCTCGGTGCCACGATGTTTCCCTCGGAATCTCTGAGGGAAACACTGCATTTCCAGTTGTTCGGGGCCCCGGATCCATCGGAACTGGGCTGGAGCCGTCCTGGAGGCGTGGTGAAGAGAAGAGAAACAGGTCGGTGGTCCGGGGGGATTTGCAACCCCCCCAGGAAGCTGGCACCAGCCTCTCGACCAGCGGCTGCGAAAAGGTGACTCATCGCCATTAGCTGAGACGGCCACAACGGAACGATCGGAAAAGAGATTGTGGATTGGCTGGGTGAAAAGTTCTAAGCGTTTATGCAGGAGCGGAGTGGATGTAAAGTGCTGGAGTCGGGTGAGTGACTGGCCAATTTAAAGATAAAAGAAGATTTAAAATGAGACAGTAAAAGATATCCCAGAGCAGAAACTAGCGGCTATCTAGCAACTGGGAATACCATAGAGAAAGTTGGATAAATGGAGATTAAAGCCCAAGAAGATTGTTGATGTTCTTGCAATTGGACTTGGTGAAAATTAAAGAGAATTGGAAAAGAATAATGGATTTGGAAAAAATATCCCATATGTGGATTTAAAGCATTTTGGAGAGTTTTGTTAAATAACTGGCTTGTTATATCGGGAATTCGGCAACGCCATCTGCTGGCTGAAAGAAAATATTGCAACAGTTTGTGGAAAGATAGAACTTGCTAACAGCTGTGGGAATTGACCTTGCTTACAAGAAGATAACTTGGAAACTGTGAGAACTTGAAAGGAGTGTGTGTTGTGCTATGATGTTTGATTTTGACTTGTTTTGGTGACAGAAGATAACAGGACTTTGAACTGGAATGGAATAGACTAAAATTGGATATCAGAATACTGAAATACATAGAGACTATATGGATTTAAGCTTCAACTAAAAAATAAAGTTTTAATAACTGTAAATTTGACCGTATGGAAGTGTGCATGTATGAAGAATTAATTGGGATGTTAAAATACATTCATGAAGATATAAAAACTTATCTTTTGGAAATTAGAGGCAATAAGAAAGCAGAAACGAAGTTGGAACATATAGAACACCCAGAACCTACGATGCTGGAAAATAAAAATGAGGAACAAGGAGATCACATTGAAGAAAAAGGGATTGAAAATAAAAAACAGATAGATGATTTCACTGGGATTTACAGTGATAAGAAAAGAGTAGACAGGGGGCAGTATTGTTTCCAGAAGAACCAATCAAAAGACAGAGGGGGTAATAGGGAGAAGAGATTAGGAGGAATTGGGAGGAGATTTAAGCAAATAATACACTCAAAAGGAAGAAAAGGAATTCAGAAAAAAAGAAGTTATATGTATAAAAATAAAAGAAAGAAAAAGAAGAAGTTACTAACACAAGAAACGTTAAATGCAAATGTCTTTTTCACAGGATAAACAGGACGAGATCACCAGCAAACTTGCAGACCTTCACCTTGAAAAGTATAACTTCCCCGTGGAGATTATGATCTGCCTGCCCAATGGCACTGTGGTAAGATTCTCACCCTCTTGGATCTTTTCAATCACCTCTTGTCTGTCTCGTATTTTTCTAAACAGTGGAATCTTTTGGAATTACTTTGACTTACTTACAATAAGAACTGAGCATCTCATGGACAATTCTGTATCACAGAACAAAATCAAATTATTTGAAGCAATGCAGTGTCCTTGCAGCACCTAAAAGAACAGAAAAGTATTTTCTAATGATTATCTCAGTCATCCAGGTCATGGTTGTCCCAAAGGTGTTTTTTCAAGAGGCAACTGGGCTGTCTGGGTGTTGTTTTTTTGAAGACTTTTCGCTTCTCATCATTAGAGCTGAAGAAGCTTCTTGGATGAGAAGCGAAACGTCTTCAAAAAAAACCCAGTACAGTTGCCTTTTGAAAAAGCACCTTTGGGACTATTTTCTAATGATTGTTCTTTCTGTTCCAAAGACTCAGAAATCAGGATTTGCCAAGCATCTGTGGAATGCTAAAAGTTACCTGCTTGAAAATAGCTACATCTTGGGCAGAGACATGGCACACACCTACTCAGAACTACTGAAGCATTGGGATGGATTAAAGTGAAGAAATTAGCTGAAATATTCCCAAAACCTCAACTTGAAACAGGGAGGGTTTATCACAAATATTCACAGAAACACTAAAAATTAAATACGAATATTTACTGATAACTCTAGGTATTAATAGCAACAAAAAGAGATGCATGGGAGATTGCAGTGTATACATGTATATGCAAATAATATCTACCCTGTTTCCCCCAAAATAAGACCTATCCCCAAAATAAGCCCTACTTGGGAGCCTGCGCAGCCGCCCGGCCGCCCATTCCGTCTGGTTGCTTGTGGTGCCGAGGCCACGAGGCGAGGCAGGGTGGTGGAGCTGCACCCTGCACCCCGCACCCGCTTACTTCAGGTCCGCTGCACCAGGCCATTCACACCCCGACACCTGCCTCGCGGCTACAGCACCAACTATCAGGCCTGGAAGCCATCTTTTACCTTGACACCAACACCCATGTGCAGCAGGAGCCTACGTGGCCACCAGCCCACTTCTTCTGCTTCGTCGCGGCTGTGTGGCATGCTGCGGCTGCGAGGCAAGGCAGATGTCAAGGCGTGGATGGCCTGGCTGTGGGGCCCTGAGGTAAGCCGGTGCAGGGCGTGTGGGGCAGCTGCATCTCCCCGCCTCATGGCGGGGGCACTGGCGCACCACGCAGCCTCCTGCCCCGCCACCAGCATGCAGAAGTGAGCCTCCTGTACATGGGGGGAAACATAAGACACCCCTGAAAATAAGCCCTAGTGCTTATTTTGGGGCCCAAAAGAAAATAAAACCCTGCCTTATTTTGGAGGAAACTCTGGTATAAATATTTCTATGCACCAGAGACATCTATGGGAGAATCACCCTTTTTTTATCAAAGATATGCAGGCAAGGCAGCCCTGGGCCACCTTCAGTGGCTGCTGGGGAAAACAAGAAGCATCCTATGGAGTTTGGAAGTCTGCTTCCTTGTTTTGTTTTGCAGGTTCACCACATCAATGCCAACTATTTCCTGGATATTACTTCTATGAAGCCTGAAGAAGTTGAGAGCAGCATCTTTAGTTTCTCCTCCAGTTTTGAAGACCCCTCGACAGCAACTTATCTCCAGTTCTTGAAGGAAGGAGTTCAGAAAGCCAAATCTTACCTGTAGCCCCCCCCCCCCAAGACCCAGAAGCAAACCAGTGTTCTCCTCTTGATCCGACACGATAGTGACAGTTTCTTGCTTCTTGTGTTTTTGGAGCTCAGGCCTAACACAGTATTGGAAAGCAAATGTATGTAGATGAAAATTCTCCAAACCAGTAAGTGTTCCTTGGAAATACGAAGTCTGAAATTACCTGAATAATGTGAAGGAAGCTGCCCGAATATCTTTCTTAGTGGTAAATGGTGGGATTATTCTGAATCTAGACAGGCTACAGGAGACAGAGTTCGGGGGACAATGTAGTGCAAAGGGTGGAGACCAGGGGCGGGTTCCTAATTTTTTTACTACCACTCTGTGGGCGTGGCTTATTTTGTGGGTGTGGCTTGCCAGCCATGTGACCGGGTGGGCGTGGCTTCTCAGACTGCTGAAGGGAGGGGAATTGAGATAGGTCCTGCCGCCCATTCCCCCTCCCCTCAGCAGCTTGAGAAGCCTCGAACGTGCAAAAATGCCTAGGATCATCACCGCACGTTTGTGGCTTCTCGGACTGCTGAAGGGAGGGGAATGGAGATAGGTCCTGCCGCCCGTTCTTTCAGCGTCTCACGCGCTCCCGCAGCCATCCTCCCCTGCTTGGACTCACTGTGGGGTAGGAAGGCAGCGCATGTGCAGTGCCGGAAGCTCGGCTTCTGGGCATGCGCAGAAGAAATTTTTTTTAAAAAATGGCGGCACCCAGACACCGGCAACCGACCGCACCGGTACTGTGATGTCACCAGCGGGCCGCTACCGGTGCTATAGAGTGGACCACACCTGTAGGAACCCACCACTGGTGGAGACAGGTTCTGAGACTGCAATGAGGTACCAGCAGGTCTCATTTTTGACTCCTTTGGTGCCGGTTCTCAGTTAAAATTGGGTGAGTTGATTCCTGAATGAGATGCCATCGTTTCTACATCAAACTAGTCTATTTTAGGATCCTGAATTTATAGTATATGGTCATGGTTTTACACTTTAGAAGTCTTAAGTTGCTCTTTGGTGTCAGAGGACCTCAAGAAGCCATATATATGTATCTTTAAGTTCACAAATGCCAGGCAGGATCTGTATCTGTGTGTCTCTTGCTGATGCTTGCAGGATCCCTTTGTTTGATGCTGTTACGTAGGTCATTCCCTTAATCCAGTGTTTCCCAATTTGTTATCCTCCAAGGTGCTGCCCTAGGAAAATACCTTCCTGGCTGGGAATTGTGTGACCACCACTGTGGTCATCCTCAGGCCACCAAAGCCTCCATATTCCTCTTGACTATTCCTCTCGAGCCAGATTTAGTCCCAAAATCCCCATTAATGAATCCGTTAACCTTTACCATCCCATCAAGAATACTGTATCTTGCATTGCTTTAAGCACATACAATATATAAAATGCATTCCCACTATCCTTTGGAAGTGCTTACTAATGTTTCTTGTCACAGAGAGTCCCCGTCACAGGAATTTAACAGCGCTACAGTTGTTGACATCCTCTCAGTTGTGAGATGATCTTCAAAATGGGTTCACACAGCCTGTTTTTTTTTCTCTCCCTTCTCTACTGTATGTACTGCACATTAATTTCTCATGTTTCCAATTTGTTGACTGGGAAAAGATGTGAATTCAACTGAGAACATGATCATTTAGAGATAAGCAACCCAAAATAAATTATATTTTCATTCTCTCCTGATAATCCCATGATGGATGAGGAGGAGGAGGATGACGATGGCATTATCCATTTAGTCAATGGATAGTCAATGTCCAAGTTTCGCCGATTCTGTGGGTCAGGTCTCTCCACACCTTCAGAACTTGCATTATTTTTTTTGAGTTCTGTGCTCTGGCTGGTGTCAGCTTTGATGGTGTCCAGCCACCGTGTTCTTTGGTGGCCTGGCTTCCTTTTACCGCTAACTCTTCCAAACATAATCACTTTCTCCGGTGAATTCCCCTTTGCCTTGTCACCAAATTTTACATTAGATCCCAAATGATGTCTCTTTCTTTTAATATTGCTACCATGGTTTTTTTTAGGGTTTATTTTGGTGGTAGGTTGGGAGTTTTGTTACCAGACGTGATGTAGGGAAAAACGCAAAACACGTACTTCCGACACAATGCGAACCGGTAGGGAAGGTAAGTGGAACCCACCCCTGGTCTGTACGCCATTTTGTCACATCATGTACAACTGTGTACTTACAAAGGCTGTGTAAGGTTTCATATTCTTGGAAGCTTCTGCACATTTCCTGTCTCACCCTCTGACTTTAACCTACAAATTTGATTCTGATTTGCTGTCGCTTGTGCAGGCAGCAGGCAAATGAGTTATTGACAACAACTAATGGTGTTCTTGGAAAAGAACCTTCTCTGTGGAAAGTTATTTAAGGCTGCCAACTTGTATCGGAACCAAGAATAAGTTCCACTGAGCTCAATGGGATTTATTTTGGAATCGTCGTGGAAAAGAAAACACTAATGGGCATTTTGGGGTAACCATTTTGTTTATTCTATTTTTGATCCCTGGATTTCTTAACCAAAAAAGAAAAAAAAAGCTAAGCCTTTTCTATTTATCTTATCACTATAAATAGATTTTTATAGCTATTTTGATAACTATAGAGAGAAGAAAATGAATAAGTTGGTTTCTCTCCTTGCTCATCTGTTCTTTGTGAAGGCCTGATCTTAAATCAAGGATGGGTCAGGTTTGATGTCCGACAGTTGATTGCAGGAGAAAAAAAATATTTTATCATTCTTCTCTTCATTTTTTAACTATTCCTTTAAAGATTTTTATTTTATTTTTGCTAAGTGTTTCTTTTTTTTTTTAAGGTGGTTTATTGTAAAATGCAAACTTATTTGCATTCCCTCTGTTAACAGCCTTTCCCTACTTAATGTCTTCCGTGGTTTTTGGTGATCATGAGAGTTATACAGGTAGTCCTCAACTTATGACTACAATTGAGACCAAAATTTCTGTGGCTAAGCAAGGCAGTTATTAAGTGAGTTGTGCCCAATTTTATGACCTGTTTACCATGGCTGTAAAGTGAATCACTGCAGTTGTTAAATGAAACATGCAGTCATTAAGCGAATTAAGCTTCTTCCATTGTCTTTGCTTGTCGGAAACTGGCTGGAAAGAATGCAAATGGTGATTCCAAGATTCCAGGAAGCTACAACTGTCATAAATATACACCAGTTCCTAGCGCCCAAATTTTGATCACATAACACTGGGAAAGTTGCCATGGTTGTATAGTATTTGTGAAGACCAGTTGTATGTCACTTTTTTCAGTGCCATTGTAACTTTGAACGGTCACTAAACAGATAGTTGTAAGTTGAGGACTACTTATCTTCGTTTAACTACCCATATCTTCAAGAATGATTAGTCTGAGGTTGTATAACACTGAGAATGTTTTGGATCTAATTAGTGTTGCTATTTATAAAATTATATCTGCGCTGGGCAGATTTTTAATAATGGTTATCAGAGGTCTGTAAAACAAGTTGAGGTCAATCTTTCAGAGACTGCGAATATTCAAACAGACTATTTTTAGTTCGAAAGCTTTGGCTTCAAAGCATTGAACATTTTACACACCCCTGTTATCGAATATTGAAGAAATATTAAGAGGGAAAAATCAGGAAAGACAATTAAGTGATGGTCAATGTATTTTTAAACAGCTGTGTGTTTTTTTTAATTTAACTTGCTCATAGTTCATATAGGAACCGCAGTCTTTGGATTTCTTCGAATTCCAAGAATGTTCCATTCACTTTGAAACTGAACTGATATATTTGGGTATATGATTTTAATTTCAGACCTCAGTTATTAAATTTGCAAGTTCACATATTCATTCATAACAGTATCACCCAGTTGAACCAGTGTTACAGTAAACCATCATGGATATATTCTTGTATAAAATGTTGTCAACATGGCTGCTTGTTAGCAGCAAAGATCACTCTTTTGCAATAATAAAAATTGGGAAAACCAAACGTGTTTTTGTATTTGGTGCCAGGGCAATACACTGTATATTTGAAAAGTGAAAAGGAAATGGCCAAATGAAACTGGAACTAATCTGTAAGTGGAATACTGAAATGGGCAGCATTTCTTCTACCGGCTGGTGAGAAGACAACTAATTAAAAAAAAGTGTCTTTCGGATATATACGGAGGCTGCTAACATTTCTTTTGTAGTAATTAATTGCAGAGTTGGCCTTTTAAACCAATAGATCAAAACAGGGTTTTCAAACTTTTTCAGGCCACAGAACCTGTCATTAAGAAAGAAATTTCCCTGAACCCTTTACCAAAGTTCTAGTAAAACTGGTTATTTCCCCCCCTTAGTCTTTCACAGAATCCTACCAAGTTCCAGGAAATATGATTTGAAAAATCTGCATTAAAACATGGAAAGGCTAGCTTAAGGTGACCAGACGTCCCGCTTTTGGCGGGACAGTCCCGCTTTTTAATAATTTGTCCCGCGTCCCGCGGCGTTTCACAAAAGTCCCGCTTTTTTAATTTGAATTTGCCCTGCAGGGTGAAATCCTGCCGGTTCGGCCGGGCCAGTCATTCGGCGTAGAGCTGATGGAACTGGCGGTGGTCGCGGCGCGGGGCTTCTCCCACCCGCTTCCCCCGCCCAGCTGGATGCCGCCATTTGGGTTATCTTGTCCTTTGCACATGCGCAAGTTCTGGCCCGGCTGAACCGGCAGCATTTCACCCCTCTGCGGCGACGAACAGGTAAGCCTGCGCCAGTAGGAACCCACCCCTGGCTGCGATGAAGGGGGGGTGTTTGGGGGGGGTGCAGAAAGCTGCAGGATAAGAGAGACGGACCCCTCCCGTCTTGCTCCCCTAGAAACCCCCCCCCCCCCCCGTCAATGGTGTCCCGCTTTACAAAAAATAAAATCTGGTCACCTTAGGCTAGCTGGAATCTTAAGCGACTTTGTAGCTTCAACCTGGCCTGGGTCTGTGCATGTGCGAACTAAGCTTATCAACATTCCCAAACCAGAGCATTGGCTCTAGCCTGTTCATATTCAGTCAGCAATTTGTCTTGTGTAGTTTATTAGATCAAAGATATCACAACATTTTGCAGCGCAGACCTTATTTACCCTAGGTCTCATAATGTCAATTCAGTTTTGAAATTCAAAGTGATTTGCAGCACTGAAAGTAACTAAGCAAGTAATGCGGCTTTGCCCAATAAGAGATTATTTGAGAAACAGCCTAAGGTACCGGTAGTACTGTATCTTCCGGGTGGGGCAAGTTGACAAGTAGCTGTTACTCTTCCCCAGGCAACTCTTTCCTGAACAGCAGCTTTTCAGGAATACTCCTTTGATTTGACACCTCCCACCTGTAGGCATCATCAACGGCGGTATGTATGTATATATGTTCCAGCATAACTCTGGAACGCCTCAAGCAATTTCAACCAAATTTGGTACACATATGACTTACTATCTGGCGACAAATACTGTGGGGGTAAGATACCCTTAGCACCCTTAGGGGCTCGTGTTCTGTACACTGAGCCTAGCTCAGCATTAGGCGGTGGCGCACTCAATCAAAGGCCTCTGTACTGGCCTAATCGGGCTCCCTTCGCTTCGTAGGCCTACTGTGTGAGGGAAGCCTAGACCTGAATTGGGGCAAAGGATGATCCTGGGAACACAGGCCGAAGCTGTTCCCTGCGAGATTGTACAGGGAACGAGGCCAGTACAGAGGCCTTTGATTGAGTGTGCCACGGCTTGAGAGGATCATCTGCCCCCACCTCACAGCTTCGGACCGTGTTCCCAGGACGGGACCACCCCAACGGAGGCGAAACAGGTATGGAGGCCAGAGAAGAGACCCAGCCTATTTCAGCAGGGGTGGAGGAGGTGCAGCATGGGCCAGCTCAGGGATTTATGTTCCAGGCCCAGGCCCAGTTTGAGGACATGGTAAGAAAGGTGGCAGAGGCAAGGGGGTGGCGCTTCTAAATCCCCCAGCTATCTACAGGTTCCGTAGCTGGGATTTGAACACGGTCCTTATACTTTTAAAACCCTGTAAATAACATTGCTTTGATTTGACACTATAGATATAATTCATTCCTTTTCCTGTCTAATACAAGATTGGGATAAATAAATACCCGGGCAACGCCGGGTAATCAGCTAGTTCACTATAAATCACGATGATGAAAAATCCAAAATACGCACCTCAAAGACACACACCAACTCTATTTGTGTCCAGTTGTTGGATGTCAGTACACAAGTCACAGAATCAATACTTTTTACATTCTGGGGAAGCCTGTGTACTACCATTCATGGGGCTGATTAGGCACCTCTGATTTAAAGTAACACAGGTTTGTTTCTCATACAACTAAGCTGCAGTTCCAAACTTCCCTAAGTATCAACTTCTTTGAAATTAATATTCTGGAGAAACATTCGTGCTTTCCTCTCTTTTTTTAGGTGCCTTGACTCAATTCAAACATGCCAAGTCATAATTTAGGTTGGTTTATGAACCATGGCTTGTAACTCTGGCTGGATTGGGCCAAGCCACTGAAACACTATGTGGTTCCGTGAAATACGGATGTGAAACCTAGAAATAAGGAGAAATTTTGTGACACTGAGAACAATCAACCATGGAACAGCTTGCCTTCAAAGGGTGTGGGTACTCCATCACTGGACGGTTTAAAGAAGAGACTGGACAGCCACTTGTCAGAAATTGTATAGGGACTCCTGCTAGAGCAGGGGGTTGGACTAGAAGACCTCCAAAGTCCCTTCCAACTCTGTTATTCTGAAAGTCAGAAATAAATAACTTCTTCCAACAGAAGCTTCAAATAAAATCTCAACATTCATTCTGATAGTATCTCTCAACTCCACTATGAAGTTATTGTGAAGTTTCCATTTAAAACTTAAATTGTATGCCCCCAGCAGCGGTGGGTTCCTCCATGTTCGGACCGGTTCGCCCGAACCGGTAGCAACCCGCTGGTGACATCACGATGATGTCACGGAACCTGATCGGTCGGTGCCGGTCCGTGGAAGCCGCCATCTTTTTTTTGAATTTTTTTATATTTTTTAAAAATGTTCCTTCTGAGCATGCGCAGAAGCCAAGTTCCGGCACTGTGCATGCGGTCGCCATCTTTTTTTTTGCCTTTTTTCCATGGCTTTTCTGTTACTGCGCATGCGCACGCGCATGAAGCTCACGCGCGCACCGAGGCACACCCACACAGCGCGGGACGGAGCGAACCGGCAGCGAGGTAAGTTGGAACCCACCCCTGGCCCCCAGTATATATTTTGAAATATTTTAAGTGTGAGAAAGCTGAACACCAAGTATGAACACCAAAACCTACTGTAACTAAAACCTAATGTAATGCACTACACACACACACCCAAAATCCCAGACGAGTGAAAACATCCACGCTTGGAATAGAATAGAATAGAATAGAATAGAATAGAATAGAATAGAATAGAATAGAATAGAATAGAATTCTTTACTGGCCAAGTGTAAGGTGACCAGACGTCCCGATTTTGGCGGGACAGACCCGCTTTTTCATGATTTGTCCTGCGTCCCGCCCGTCCTCTAAAAAGTCCCGATTTTTTGAAAGAATGCACGACTAGGTCATTCTTTCAAAAAATCGGCCTGAAAGGCAGCAGGCCTCTCAGCTCGGGCCGGCCGTGGGCGGCGTTGGCGGCGGGCGGGCGTCCCGCGTTGTTGACTCCTCCGGCGGCGGCTGGAAGCTGGGGGGAGTGGGAAGGGAGGCTGCTCCTCTCCTTCCCCCGCCTCATCCCTAGCCCCGCCCTCGGAAGCGCCGCTGCTGTTGGGAGGGGTGAGGGACGAGGAGCCGTCGCAGCTTTGAGCTTACGAGCGGCGCAAACAGCCCTTCCTCGTCCCCCTCCCCTTTCTTCCCCCCATCGCCTCGCTGCCGCCGTTGCCCTGGGGCCGGGCGGGCGACCGGGAGACCGCGGCGCTTGGATGCTTGGAGCAGGTAAGCTGCCGGCTGCCTCCTTTCCCCGTCTCCCGCCTCCCGTTCGTTGCTTGCCAGCCCGGCCGAAGGGGAGGCGGGAGGCGAGGAAAGGCCTCCCGAAAGGGAGGCGGGCTCCCGAAGGGCTGCCGGCTCCAGCCTTTCCTCGCCTCCCGCCTCCCCTTCGGCCGGGCTGGCAAGCAACGAACGGGAGGCGGGAGACGGGGAAAGGAGGCAGCCGGCAGCTTACCTGTTGCGAGCTCCAGGCATCCAAGCGCCTTCCCGCCTCCCCCCCTCCCCCCCACCTCACCTGGACGCCAACATTTGCTGTTTTGCCCTCTGCGCATGCGCAGCATTCTGCGCATGAGCAGAGGGCAAAACAAATGGCGGCGCCCAGGCGCCCCCGTCCCGTCCCGCTTAAAAATAAAAAAATCTGGTCACTTTGGCCAAGTGTGATTGGACACACAAGGATGGATGCATTCATCAAGGATACATTCGTCAAGAATCATAAGGTACAACACTTAATGATAGTCGGGTACCAATAAGCAATCAGATCATATGAGGAACCAGTCAATATAAATCGTAAGAATACAAGAAACAAAGTTACAGTCATACAGTGGGAAGAAATGAGTGATGGGAATGATGAGAAGATTAATACCGTAGTAGTGTAGACTTAGTGAATAGTTTGACACTGTTGAGGGAATTATTTGTTTAGCAGAGTGATGGCATTCGGGGAAAAACTGTTCTTGTGTCTAGTTGTCTTGGTGTGCAGTGCTCTATAGCGATGTTTTGAGGGTAGGAGTTGAAATAATTTATGTCCAGGATGCGAGGGGTCAATAAATATTTTCACGGCCCTCTTTTTGACTCGTGCAGTACACAGGTCCTCAGTGGAAGGCAGGTTGGTAGCAATTGTTTTTTCTGATTATCCTCTGAAGTCTGTATCTGTCTTGTTGGGTTGCAGAACCAAACCAGACAGTTATAGAGTTAGCTGATCCCGTTGAATTCGTTCAGCAAGCCCTGATCATCGCTGCTTATTCCAAAAACCGTGTTTACTTTTTTTTTTTTAAAGGACGCCTTCAGGGCTTCTTCTTCCAAGCAGGGCTGCCTCCGGGTGCTTCCAGGCAAGCGGCTCGCCTAGACTAGAGCATCCACGCGCCCCCGGGGGATGCCTTCTCGACGCTTTCGTCACTCAGGGGGCGGGGCGGGAGTGGGGGCGTCACGCGGCGACCTTCCCTGCGCATGCGCCAGAAGGAGAGCGGGGCGACGTTTAGGAGAGGGGGCCGCGGTTGCCGAGCGGAAGGACAAACCTCGGGAGCGTCGGGAAGCGGCCTTCGCGGTTGGTGGTTGGGGTCGTCGAAGGCGCTTTCCGCGTCCGGGTCGTCTTCGCTGAGCGGCGGGGGGCGGGGGACTCGGCACGGCCTGACGGGACCACCGCCTTCACGGAAGCGGCGCTGGGCAGCGCCGGTGGGGACCCAGAACCGTGTCAGGGGAAGGGAACGTGTGAAAGGCGGAGGGAGGGTGAGGGGCGGCTTGCGGGCAACGGGGGGCGGGCACTAACTGGACCTCTCTTACTCCTTGTTTTACTTCATCAACCTCGTAGGCCCAACCTCTGCGACTGGTACGAAGTCGGAAAAGAGGGCTCCTGAGCTGGTGCAGAGTGCTCCCCTGCTTCCCCCTCCCCCTGCTCAGTTTTGCAGAGACTTTCGGGGGTGTGTGTGTGAGGGGGGCGGGATGGCGGCTTCACTCTCCGCAACAAAATCAAATCAATCCACGCTGCACCCAAAAGACCCTCTGGTGCTTCCCACAGGCTGGTGGGGATTGGGGTGGGGAGGTGGTGGGACTGCCACTCCCATCCTCCCCATCCAGCTTCCAGCTAGTGGGGATTGTAGTGTGTGGCCCGTTAGGAATAGAATAGAATAGAATAGAATATCAGAATATAGAATAGAATAGAATAGAATAGAATAGAATAGAATAGAATAGAATAGAATAGAATAGAATAGAATAGAATAGAATAGAATAATAGAATAGAATTCTTTATTGGCCAAGTGTGATTGGACACACAAGGAATTTGTCTTTGGTGCATATGCTCTCAGTGTACATAAAATAAAAGATACATTTGTCAAGAATCATGAGATACAACACTTAATGATTATCATAGGGTAAAAATAAGCAATCAGGAAACAATCAATATAAATCGTAAGGATACAAGCAACAAAGTTATAGTCATATGTGGGAGGAGATGGGTGATAGGAACGATGAGAAAAACTAATAGTAATAGTAATGCAGCCTAGTGAATAGTTTGACAGTGGTGAGGGAATTATTTGTTTAGCAGAGTGATGGCGTTCGGGGAAAAACTGTTCTTGTGTCTAGTTGTCTTGGTGTGCAGTGCTCTGTAGCGTCGGTTTGAGTTGAAACAATTTATGTCCAGGATGACAGGGGTCAGTAAATATTTTCCCAGCCCTCTTTTTGATTCATGCAGTATACAGGTCCTCAATGGAAGGCAGGTTGGCATCAATTGAAGTAATTGAATAATAAGAAGGCTTGTCGGTTCCATGTACCTGTCTGCAGGTTTGCCACAAGGTCCTCCTTTATTGTCATCATTTTTAAAACAATGTCTCTCATCTCTTTCCTCCAGTCCCCCCCCACCACTTTAGATGCCTATGAGGGGCAGAGCTTCTAAATTGGAGAATCCTTTTTTTTTAAACTTAGGTAGTCCTGGGGAAAACATTTTACTTTCGTTTTTTAATTTGTTAAATGTAATAAGCCAATTTTTCTTCCTGTGAGCAACTCGGTCCCAGTATGATTAAACAAAACTTATTCCCTGATTGACGACATACAGAATGCATCCTCCTACTGCTGGACATTAAAAATCCTTATGTAGATATTTTATAACTGCTCATTCAAGCTTTTAAACCTTGTTATGTTAGGTGGATCAGGTTTTAAAGGTGTTTAGGGTTGGTGCTATAATAATATGTTTGTTCCTAAAATGGTTTTTGGTTCTCTGTTTCATTTTGCTGTTTCAAAGTAGCATATGAAACCAGAAAGAGGATTGTTTGGTGAGGATGTCTAGAGTGATATTTGTTAAAAGTAGAAAATTGATATGAATTTATTAGCTTTGTAAGGACAGAGTTGTTCATCTCTTTTTTGGACAGTTCTTAAGTTTCCTATAGAGCAGTGTTTCCCAACCTTGGCAACTTGAAGATATCTGGACTTCAACTCCCAGAATTCCCCAGCCAGCATTCGCTGGCTGGGGAATTCTGGGAGTTGAAGTCCAGACATCTTCAAGTTGCCAAGGTTGGGAAACACTGCTATAGAGAAGTAAGCTGCTGACTCCACAGTAAATTACTTGGAAGAATTCAGTGTTTTCTTTTCCCAAGTAACTCTGTTATGATGACAAAGTTTTTTCCCCCTTAAATGAAAATACTGGTGATTGATTGAACCAGCTTTTTGCTTTTGTTTGCAGAACGTTTAAACCTGAGAGAATTGACCTTTTTTTCTGGAAAATACCTTCACTGAAAAACTCTGTTGTGGTCCCAGACAGTGATTCTTGAAACTTCAATAGGAACAGTTATTCAAGAATTGGTTCTAGTATTGTATCCTAACTTTAGTCTACTCATTCAGGGGCTCTGGAGTAGGGGGTGTGTTAAGGTCTCGCATCTCCCAAGTGTACACTAGTACATACATTCAGTGTGGTAGCTTAGATTTTCAAAGCATATCAGCTTTTTTCTTGGTTTCGTTTGCAAATTTGTAATAAGTAGATGTGTGCATGTTAGATTATATTATGGTTATTTGTTTGTTTTAAATTGCAAATGCCTCACACTTTGTTTTTATGAATCTAGCCAGCTAACAACAAATAGGTTTATTCAGTATTGTAAACAGATTAAGTGTGTTATGTGAACACATCTAGTGGATATTCCTGAGTCAGTGGGAGGAAAGAAACATAAACTTTGCTATTTCCTACTATATCCTTTGTCTACATCAGCCCACCCCCACCCCCACATGATCCCCCCAAGAATTTTTGGCTGTTAATTTCAGCCAAGCAAGTATGCATGCCATCTGACATAAGACAACTGATCTATCTGGTGGTTATTTGTTATTAATTTTGTTGGAATACAGTCTTTCCAAGTCTGCAGTGTAATATAAAATGAAATACAGGTAGTCCTCGACTTACGACCACTTGTTCAGCAACCATTCAAAATTATGGCAGTGAATGCCATAATTCCGTATGGTGGTTAGAATTGGTCCTCAGAGTTCCACCCCCAGTTACATGATTGAAATTTGTGTGTTTGGCAACTGGCTCCCATTGAAGACCAGTTGCAGCACCTCACAACCACATGATCATAATTTGTGAGCTTTCCCACTAGCTTCCCCAGAAAGTCAGTGGGGAAACCAGCAGGGAAGTTTGCAAGTTGCTGGTGTAAGTTTCCCTCACCTGCACATCCTACCCTAACCACTCAGCACTTGCACTAGCCAGTGCACCCTCCCCAAGCCTTGCCAGGCTTACCCCACCACTCATGCATCCTCCATGCATCCCATGTATCCTTCCTGAAGCTCGCTGTGGCTCCCTTGTTGACCTGGGATTCTTTCCCTTATATGAAATAAAAGTATAGAGAATTTTTTTTATACAATTAAGTTTTATAATCTGAATTCTACCACTAATTATGCTCTGTAGGAGGAGAATAGAATATAGTTTTTTTTATTGGCCAAATGTGATTGGACACACAAGGAATTTGTCTTGGTGCATATGCTCTCAGTATACATAAAAGAAAAGATACGTTTGTCAAGAATCATAAGGTACAACACTTAATGATAGTCCGGGTACAAATAAGCAATCAGATCATATTAGGAATCAATCAATATAAATCGTAAGGATACAAGCAACAAAGTTACAGTCATACAGTCATTAGTGGGAGGAGATGGGTGATAGGAACGATGAGAAGACTAATAGTAATAGTAATGCAGCCTTAGTGAATAGTTTGACAGTGGTGAGGGAATTATTTCTTTAGCAGAGTGATGGCGTTTGGGGAAAACCTGTTCTTGTGTCTAGTTGTCTTGGTGTGCAGTGCTCTATACCGACGTTTTGAGGGTAGGAGTTGAAGCAATTTATGTCCAGGATGCGAGGGGTCAGTAAATATTTTCACAGCCCTCTTTTTGACTAGTGCAGTATACAGGTCCTCAATGGAAGGCAGGTTGGTAGCAATTGTTTTTTCTGCAGTTCTAATTATCCTCTGAAGTCTGTGTCTGTCTTGTTGGGTTGCAGAACCGAACCAGACAGTTATAGAGGTGCAGTACCACAGTAGCGATGAGAGGTACAGCATAATGCCACCTCCACCCGATCGAAGCATTTGGGCCTATTTTAACAGTGGTGGAACTAATTACTTCATTAAGTGTCTTCCTTTTTTTTTCTTAGCAATGCATTTGTTAATCAGGCATTTTGCCCATTTCTGCTCCAGATAATGTGGTTTGCATTAAGCATCATAAATTTCATGTGTGGATTTTGAAAAAGATGTTTTCTCTTTATTTTTAAGGAAGCTGATACAGTGTTGTTGGATCAATATTGATTTCTGTAAAAACGGGTATTGTCCATTCCATGCTTGGCCTTATATTATCAGGGCAACCTGGGCAAAACAAATGCCTTATTTTTTTTCCCCCAACTAAATTAGCTGCTGAGTTGTCTTGAGCTTTAGCTTTTAATTTCTGGTGTGTATTGTTGCTGCTGATCTCTCTTTGATTTTCCTCTTCCTCCAAGCTGGGCAAAACCAACACCAAAGAGCTCCACCTTCAGCGTATCTACATTCTGCATGACATGTAAACTGAGGATGGATAAACACTGACTCTATACATGTCTCCGTCTAAATGACTTGCCAAGAAACTTTTGCTATTGAGAATAGTTATCCTGGGGTGGCTGATGGTGATACCAGGAATGGCACATGTCAAACTTTTGATCCTAATTTTGTGTAGATTGGATAGTTAACTCGCTATAGTAGGACATATCAGATAATTACTTTTTTTTTTTGTAACGTTTGCCATGATTAACAGAAACTGTTAATTGCCTCTGAACAGAATAGGAAATCTTTTTTAAAAAAATAGTTTTTATTAAGTTATTTTAAAATATACAAAAAGACATAATACAGAAAAAAAACCATACAAAAAAGACATACAAAAAAGAGAAATATACATATATATATATAAGTATCCATATACAAATCAAACTTATATGTCACTATATATTTTCATAATTAATGTGATCTAGATATATATATATACATAAAGAAACAAGAAAAGAAAAAAAATACATACATTAACATACAAAAAAAAGGAAAAAATAGTGGTTATGCATATATATTACAGCTTTTGCGTATCGTTATCATTTCGGTATCTAGATACTAGATATAGAATAGGAAATCTTATCTAGTTGGCTGGCTTAATGTTTTAGTTAAACCTTATGTTTATTTCTTTTGGCTTTTTTTGCTTTTTTTTGCTTTTTCCCCTTGTGAACTTCTATAAAAATTGCTAACACTTGATATCTATTTTTTTCCCCATTCTTATGAGCCAAATCAAGGACTGACTGTTTTTTCAAAGCCAAACTAAGTAGTAGTGTACATGACTAGTGAAACTTGGTCAATCTAAAAGCCCATGTCACAAATTTGGGGGTTATCTGTCTTACCTGGTTGGTTTTAGGAACCAGATAATTACAACATAAAATTAGGCGGCTAAGGAGGGAAATGAAGGTATAACTTGTTTTTATAGAACAGAATCAATGCTTGTGCATTTTACTTCCTACGGACACCATTTGTTCATTTTCCTATTCCGTAAATAAAGTGGTTTATGTTGTTATTCAACAGAACAATCTTCATTGGAATAATCACCGATCTGATCTGTGATACCTTTGGTGAATGGGATGTCACTCCACAGATCTTCCATTATGAGGAAAAGCTGAGCTCCTTCAGATTATTCGGTGAGTTCCATATTTAAGGAGGGCAGAGAAAACAAAACAAAAAAAAGTAATTTTTTGCAGTCATTAACTAGCATAACAGAGTGCCTGGATGTGTGTCATATTTGTAGAAACACCCCCCCCCCCCCAAATACCTTGGGCGGCAGGGAGGGGAAACCTTTAATTTTTTTTGGACAAAGAATGGCCTAGTTGAAGAATGGATTTATAATTGTCCTCATACTTGAAAGAAATCCACTATGAGCCTGTCTGGGGGTTTCTGGGAGTTGGAAGTCCTCTCATCTTCCAATTGCCCAGATTAAGAAATGCTGATCTAGATCTGAGCAACTTAGAGGTGCTCACCGGATTGGTGGTTTTTGTCAATGTGATGAAAGCATTATACTGCAAGCCTAGTCCTCTCATAGAGACAGGCAATGTCACACCACAGAAGGAACAGAATGTAAAGGCATTATGCCATTTGTTCACTGGGTCCCCCTCTCTGGTAAAGGCCCCTGGGCTGAAACAATGAAGTTGAAGAGTCTCTGTGGAGTGGGTGGCATACAAATGCAACTAATAAATAATAAGTTGCATCAGATTTGCCCTGTTGCGATTCTTTTGAGAATGCTGATAGTTGTGTTACCAGTTGCATTTCATCCCATGTTTAGTAGTTGGATTTCAGCGAGAAGAAGATGAAATCTTCAGAACTGGAAAAACAATTTCAGAAATGGCCACATGGATCTAAGCTGCACCTTTATAGCAAGGATATTCAGATGCCTTGTGTTCATAACTTGAAGTAATCTATGTTTTGCAAACTTTTAATTCTCTTATGGGGGACATTTTCCAGATGACAGCAAAGAAATGCATGCTGAAGCTTTAAACTGAAGCTTTACTTAGATTGTAGCATTTTTTTAAAATCACAAAGTAAAGAAATATTAAATGTAATTATGAGGGAATATTCTCTCTCACTTCGATCAGTATGTAATAATGACAGTATGTTTTCTCCAGTCAAAGATGACAGGTAAAAGTGGCAAAAGGCATGGAGAAACTTCTAAATCCTACATTTTTTTCCTGATTTGTGTCTTTTATTTCAGCAATAAAATAGCTTCCCTTCTACCAGGCTTAGTCCTTGTCAACCAAGGGACATGTCTTACTATTTGAATGTTATCCTAATAGTTGGGTAATTGAATAGTGAAGCAAACTATCAAGGGAATTTGTGTAGGTGAGAGGTTATGTAAGTGTCTATGAGGAATATCTTTTTTAGAATACAAGAAACTATCATTTCTGTTTGGCAGACTACCAGCTGTTCCAACAGCATCATTAAAGGCCTCTCAGGCCTTCTTTACCTTCTTTAAATTACATGAAACAACTGTGAAATCTGCATTCATCTGTGTTTGTAACAGAGCAATTTTCTTTAGGGATGAAATACTGTGCAGCTTATATATAAATCCTGGGGCATCAGTTTTTTTCCTGTGACTTACCTATACTTCTTGTATGGACAGACATGGAAGCTGAATCAGTAAGTACCTGATTTTTTTAATTTTAACAGTATACTCTTATGGATTGCTTATTTCATTTATACTGTTGGAAATGTATAAGGCCACCCACCTCTATGACAACTGTGGGTGGTAAAAAGTAAAAACAAATACAATAACATTAAAATGAAAAGAACATCCAAACACTGTAAGACAAGCAACCCTCACAAAATGAATTGGCCTGTTCTTCCAGGTATATTGCTTTAGAGAATGTCGCCCCCTAGTGGGTGAAATTTAATCTCCAAATCGTTGTTTTGAAAATTAAAGATACATATAGAACCTCGTTTTGATGTTCAGTGCATGATTAGCATGATGAAGCTGTGGCCTGAAGCTTCAAGCTTGCCATAGTTTTCAGGGACTAGGCAAAAATATATACGTACAAGTAAAAGAAGGCCAAAAGTTGAACAATCTGGCACTTAGTCTGAATAGATTATACTGCGTCCCCCACTGTCAAGGCAGTCAATTCCCTTCTTTATAACTTGATTTATTTGATTGATTGATTGATTGATTGATTGATTGATTGATTGATTGATTGATTGATTGATTACATGCCATCAGGTCAGTATAGACTCATAGTGACTACCTCAGTATATTTTCTCCAGGACAATCTGCCCCTATACTGACCCTTTAGGTCAGTGATGGCGAACCTTTTCGGCACGGAGTGCTGAAAAGTTCACGCGAAAAGTTCACACTTGGGGCCACGCTCTGGAAAAGCCGAACTTCCGGGTTCTAGCGTGCATGTGCGCCCTACGATCAGCTGGCCGGTGTCCATGCTCACACTGGTTTTTGGCACTGCCGCACGCGCAAAGGGCAGCTGATTGTCGCCTGCACATGCATGCCATAAACCTGGAAGACAAACAGGCAAGGCCACGTGTGCCGGCCGACATGGCTTTGCGGGCCACTTTGGGCACGCATGCCATAGGTTCGCCATCATGGCTTTAGGTCTTCCGGGGGCGAGTCCATCACTGTGACAATTGAATTCACTTTGTGTCTGTAAAACTAGCTGAACTAAAAAGCAGGTGACCAAGTCACCACCTGCTTTGCTGTCTTAAACCTTCACTTGATTTGATAAATGACAATTGAACTTGGCTTTTTAATCTTTTAATTAATCATATGTTTTAAATCATTTATTATTTTTGCTACTGTTTTTTTATATTGTTCTTATACCCTATTGTACGCCGCCCTGAGTCCCCAGGGAGTAGGGTGGCATATAAGAACAGCAAAATAAATAAATAAATAAACTAATCAGGGTTGTAGTGGCTTGCTGGTGACCTGCAGGCAGAAAGAGTCTTCACAGTGTTGTTGTGGCTAGGATAGATTACAATGGCAAGACAGATTTAGGATGCAAATTTTGTACATTGGCCAGTAGTATCCCAACACATTAACATAGAAGCAACAGGAAAGATGCTGCGAGATGTTTGAGCAAACGAGCAGTGAAATGAGTCACTCAAGTTCCTTTGAGAGATTTATCTGAAGTTTTGGTTAATTCTCCCATTGTTTTGTGATGATAGTAAAGTTAACTGCCAGTGCCCGATTTATTTAACCTCTTGCATGAAACTGGGAAGAGAGTGGTTGTTTTTTTACAACCACGCCTTATCTACTGATTGAATAATTTCATTTAATATTGTATTGGTCCTCAGACAATACCAATTTGGCAGAACAAACCCTGTGGTTCATCTCGCAGTTTTGTGAGAAGAATTGGAACAAGCCTTCCTTTAAAACCATGTCCCAGAGCTTCCTTCCAGGTAAAGTTGCGTATTTGTGATTGTGTATCAATCATCCAGGTCATGGTTGTCCCAAAGCTGTCTCCCCCCCCCCCCCCAAAAAAAAAGGCTACTGGACTTTCTTGGTCTTTTCTTTGAACAAGTTTTGCTTCCCATCCAAAAAGTTTTCAAAATGTTTTCAAGGAAAACACCAAGAAATCCAGTTATATTTTTTGGGGGGGCGGGGGAAAACACCTTTGGCATAGTTAAAACAAATGTTTTTAATTGATAAAGGCTGTTTAATATTTACTAATATGTTTGCAACTTTTGGGGGGAAGTCCTAACTCTGTTTATCATATAGCTTTCAGATTCTATAGAAAGCCTTTAGAAGAAATGTGGCTACCTGCTAAAAAAAACACTCTATATTGACTGCAGAACAATTTTTGGTATTTGATGTAACAATATTTGCACAAGGTAATTCACAACCTAGTCTTAATATGCATTCCGGAGAACCTGATCCCTGATTAATACAAGTAAGATTGTAATACTGTAATAATAGGATACGGCCGTCAGTATCAAGGGTATTAAATAATAATAAACATCAGATAGGAAATCTTAAAGGGTTACTTTGATGATAGAATGTAAATTATACAAAACCAGAAGGCATGCCACCCCTCCCAGCATTCTAAGCAAAATGATCCATTAGAAATCAAAACCCAAGCTTTAATATTGGTGTATATTTTCTAGGTGAAAACCTGCTATCTGTCACACCTTAGATGGCATCAACTGACCTTCCAAATTAAATGCCGTTTTTAAACCTGGAATCTTCTAAAATTTCAGCACTCTCATATTTCATGAGATCACAGGACTGAGAAAGCAGGGATTGTGTGAGATTTAACAATCTGAATAGCTGTCATGTGATCATGTCATGGGAGTAGAGGATGGTGCCTTAAAAGGTTGCCAACCTGTGCTTGTGAGGACACGTATATTTATTTATTTATTTATTTTATTTGTGAGATTTATATACCGCCTCACAGTGCAAGCACTCTCTAAGCGGTTTACACCAGTAAGCAATGTATATTTACATTGCCCCCAACAATCTGGGTCCTCATTTTACCTACCTCGGAAGGATGGAAGGCTGAGTCAACCTTGAGCCGGTGAGATTTGAACCGCTGACCTGCGGATCACAGTCAGCTAAAGTGGCCTGCAGTACTGCCTCTAACCGCTGCGCCACCTCGGCTCTTAGATTTGTAGAACATCACTGTTCTCATTCTGTTGTGGTTCCTGGATTCATTTTATGTACACAATACTTGCATGAGAGTGGCTTCTCCAGTTGGAATGAAGCTTTCCAAAAAATAATTGTCTTACCTCTTTCTCATCATTTGCATCGCTGTAGGCTTCAGAGTCAATGGGTCACCATGGGGTGGCTTTTCTAGCTGCTTGCAAAGCACACATGCTGGGAAGTTTTTATGTGTAGTGCACAAACACCTCATGTGTAGATTGAATGCCTTGGGCTCACGTCTGCCGATTTCATGATTGTTTCCAATCTCAAAAGAACCGAGTGCATCTTTTCAGCATGTTTTTGCAAAGTAGCTGCTTTCTGTAAATGACCTTCCTTTACTCGCCCTCCTACAGAAATTGCCCACTTGTGATTTTCTCTTAAGGGCAAAGTCGCTGTGCCATCCTGCTGACAGAAACAGTTGAAACGGGAGAACCACTGTGTTCTCTGGGGAAATTTGGGAGTTTGGTAAAAGAACAAGGCATTTATTATAGTCACAAAGACAAATAAAGCAAAGAAAACAAGCCAGCCACTTCCCTGCTCCTTGAGAGTCAGTCAAAATATGGGCATTCTCAACCAACATCCGCCAAGATTTGTGATTACCTAGAAAAAGCAGGCAATGAGTGACAGTTGAGCTACTTCCGCCTGTACCGCCTTATTACCGCATTTTTCAGACTAAAAGACGCACCTTAGTTTTTGGGGAGGAAAATAAGGAAAAAAAATTCTGCCTACCATCATCCATCTGGCTAGCGTCCTTAGCAAACACCCTGGAACAGGTATATTAGCCTTGCAAAGCTCCGTTTGAGAGGCTGCTTTTTCAGCCTTACAAAGCTCCATTTGAGAGGCTGTTTTCAGCCTTGCAAAGCTCCGTTTCAGAGGCTGGGCGGGGCTATATTCGGTGTATAAGACGCACCCAGATTTTCTCCCTCTTTTAGGGGGGGAAAAGGTGCGTCTTATACTCTGAAAAATACGGTACTTGGGTGTGCAAAAGGGGTGTACCCACTTCAGATGTTTTCAGCTACAACTGCTACAAGAGAGCCAGCGTGGCCAGTGTCAGGGATTACAAAATCCCCTAGCTCAGGGGTCCCCAACCCCCGGTCCATAGACCGGCACTGGCCCGCAGCATGCCAGTAACCAGTCCATACAAACAAGCGAAGCCCCATCCATGGGATGCAGGCAACATGCAAAGCCACACCCCCTCCTGGTCCGCGGAAAAACCTCTCACCACGGAACTGGTCCCCGGTGCCCACAACTTTGGGGGCCGCTGCCCTAGCTTACAATAACTACGAAAGGCATGACCAGCTGGAATCCCGAATGAGAGTGCCTGATAGAGGGATGAGGATGTGCTGGTTTCAGATTGCGCTGCTTTTCTAGATTCACCAGATGTTGGTTTTCGGTAATAGATGTAATTTCTAGAATTCTAATCCAACCTGGACCCCAAGGTGAAGCAGGAATTATTCACAGAAGTGAAGATCTTCCATTGAACAATGCTTAAAACTTGGTGCTGAGCTTAGCTAATGAGGCTGGTGTCTTCTCTCCTCTAGCCACTACCAGACATTTCTGATTTCTATTTCAATGACATCCCCCCTGTTCCCACCCTGGCAGATGTTGCCTGGATTGCCTCTGATGATGAAGAAACATACGCCAGAGTCAGGTAGGTTCCTTCTCCTTTTTCTACTCTTTTGACTTCTAAAGTAGAACATCCCCAGGGCAGGAATCGTACCCAAGAGAATTAAGACGGGATCAGTTTAAGTTTCTTCCTGATGTTGTCGTCTTGCCTAGACTTAAATTCAGACATGGTATTCAGCCGGTTCGGACTGGTTCTGGTGAACCGGCAGTGGAAATTTTGAGTAGTTCGGAGAACTGGCAAATACCACCTTTGGCTGGCCCCGCCCCTTCCAGAAGTCCCCATGCACTGCGTTTTGGCTCCCAGGAGGCTGCAGGGAGGCCTAGCCTGTAAGGCTGGGGCACCCAATCGATCTATTCTCTGCCTCCCAGCTGATCAGTGTGGTTGGTCTATTGCTACCTCCCAGCTGATCGACTGGGTCTTCTTTTGTTGCCCTGCACAGGAGAACGGAGCTGGAAAGCAGGTTAGTGGGGTGGGGAGGGAATGGGGATTTTGCAGAATCCTTCCCCTGGAATGGGGAGGGAATGGGGATTTTGCAGTATCCTTCCCCTGCCACGCCCACCAAGCCACGCCCACAGAACTGGTAATAAAATTTTTTGAATCCCACCACTTCTTAAATTGTGATTTTATAATTGTTGTTGCATAGCTGCTCCAAAGCCATCTTTGTGGTCTCCTAATTAGACAAGAGAGGACCTTGGGCAGGATCAGAGGTGACTGTGTGCTTTCATACAATTCATCAGGACTGTCCAGCGGTCCACATTTTGAGGTCAAGGGTTGGTTCTGAGTGACTCTGGCTGGCTGCATGTGAATGATTTCCCTTGGGAGAATCTTCAACAAATGTATCTTTTCCCAGAATCACCCAGCAGCTGCAGAAGCCAGGAAAAGACATTGCTTGAAGGCATTCCCAGCAGCTGCTTTGTGTGCCTCTAATGCAGGGATGGCAAACATTTAGGGCTCGGCATATCAAATGGCCCCCGGGGCCCAGCACTCCGTGAGATCTGCCACATACTGCTTACCTTCAGGCGCTGTTCTCTTTCTGTTGACAGGCCTTCGTTCTCAAAGCTTTGGAGAACGCTCTTTGGTAGAACGCCCTGCGACCTCTGAAAACTGTGCAAAAGCATGCCCCATACTCATGCCACTTCCAAAGAGTCCAGAGGCCATACAAGAGCACGCCTTATTCTCATGTAATCTCTGCAGCTCCATACAAGAACAGGGTGTGCTTTCAAGAATAGCTGTTGGGAGTTGTTTAATGCTGTTGTGTCACCCGTCTCGTGGGGTGTCACCTTTGACACGTGTGTCATGGGTTTGTCATTGTTAGATGGAGGATAAATCTCCATAGAGGCAATGTTTGATCTTTCTGTCGGAGCTCAGACATTTAGAAATGAAACCGAAGTTAAAAGGTCTAATAAAATATTTATTTCAGTACAAAAACAATAAATTCTGAATGATTACATTCTTGCTAATTAAATGCGACCGCACCCGGTCAAAGCCAAGTCAAGAAGAATAATGGAGAATCAGGAATGCACACATGCGTACAAGATCACATCACGTGTCCTGCTTGTCATGGAATGTACCATAATATTAGAATAGGGGTGCATCACCCTGCATAGACATACAACTGACAATATTCACTACGTGACAGTCATCACTGATTTAGAGGTGCTGTGAAGCAAAGGCTCTTTTGCATTGCACAGCCCTTCAATTCAGGATAGCTGTTCCTCGTTGATCAGGGTCAGTTTCACTGAAATATTGGGTTCTTGGCTTCCAGGACAGACTCACGTCCGCTCAAGCACAGATGGAAACCCACCCCATTCTTCGTTATTCAGCGGAATGCTTCGGTCCCAAATCTGAGGAAGCAAGAAGAAAAATTGTTGGCTCTGAGGAAACCATGTTTACCTGCCTTGAGTCGAACCACAGAACTCCAGGAAGAATTGACTCACCTGCGGAGTCAGATCGCTAAAATCGTTTCCGGAGATTCAGGTAAATGCCCCAGCATCTCATTATTGGAAGCATCATACTAAGAAAGAAAACAGAGCCAAAATATCAATACTTTACAGATAGTCCTTGATTTACAACCATTCATTTGGTGACTTTGAAGTTGTAACAAAATGGCACTTATATCCACTCCTTGCACTTATGAGCATTGCAGCATCAACCACGGTCATGTTATTGAAATTCAGGCCTTTGGCAACTTGCATGTTACTTAAAACAGATGCAATATCCTGGAGTCATGAGTTTAGCATCTGCGATGTTTCTGTGTTCAACAAGAAACCGTATCCTCTTGTAACTTAAGAGCCAATTTACTGTCTGCCGCTAATTTAGAGGTTGAACTCCGTGGGATCAACCTTTCATAATTTATGAACGATTGTAGTGTATTTTAAAGTTTACGCTCTTTTATAATCTCTCTCCTCTTTGGAGAGAGTCTGTGGTCTGGGCCTAGAATAATTACAGCAGCCTTCTTATTTAAACACTTATCTAGTTGCTGCTGGCGATGAGAGGCCCCATGCAGGCACGTGAATGGGTTGGCAGAGCAGAATTGATGCTGTGTTCCTCTCTTGCTAGTCTGTTTAGTGTCTATGCCAGGGATGTCAAACTCGATTTTGTTGAGGGACGCATCAGGGTTGTGTTTGACCTTGGGGGGTGAGTGGGCGTGACCAGGGTGGGCATGGCCAGCTCAACGTCCTGCAGCCCTCTGCCCCTCCCGGGCTCTGTTTTTGCTGGCAGAGGCACTGCAGGACGGTCCTTCACTGTTTCCAGGGTGGCCCCGTGGTCCAAATCTTTTTTTTAAATAGTTTTAATTGAACATTTTTTACTTTTAAAAACAAAAAACAACAACAAAAACAGAAAAAAACAAAACAAACATAATGTTGAGTAGTTTTACAGCCTTCCGTATCTGCATCTATGTTCTGTCTTTATAATTCGCTCTTCTACATTGCCTTCCCATCAGTTATAACAACTATAATGATACAATAGCAATTGTAACAATACTAGTTATTTAATAATAATTGGTAACTTTGGTTAATAATTAATACTAATTTAAAACTCCTATTTCTTGTTTTGGCTTCTGTTCTCTAACCACTTATATATTCTATTCCAAACTTTATAATAATCCGATTCTTCTCTTTCTTTTAACTCCATGGTAATTTTATCCATTTCTGCACATTCGAGTATCTTTCTGATTACTATTTCCTCTAAAGGTGTATTAGCCTGTTTCCAATTTTGCGCGAAGGCGATCCTAGCCGCAGTTAATACGTGTAGTGTTATATATTGAAAACGTTTATCCATTTTCAGATCTAATATTCCTAGTAAAAACAATTCCAGTTTCAGTTCTATCTTTTATTCCATAATTTCTTCCAGCCATTTCTTGATTTTGCACCAGTATTTCTTTGTATTGGGGCAGGTCCACCACATATCTAAGCACCCCACGGGCCAGATTCGGCCTGCGGGCCTTGAGTTTGACACCCCTGGTCTATGGCAACTTATCTGCCTCTGAGGCCAACATCCATACCAAAACTATTAAACTCTGTTAGCTAATCATGTTACAGCCCTCTTAAACTGGAGTTTAACTTACAACTTGTTTGTCCACTTAAAAGCAGAAAAGTTGGAAGAACGGGGAAACTAGTATGTTTAATGCAGCTGTAATGCAGTTACTACAAACAGCCTATCATGGTTAAAGCAAAAGAGTCTGTGGAACCTTCTGAAAGGAACATAGAGAATGTTGCTTTGATGCCCATTTGAGAATTTGCTCCTGTATCCCGTGTGGCCTGCAAAACGTTGCCCTTCTAGGCTGAAAGGCAGATTTTTCTTCTTTCTTTCTTTCTTTCTTTCTTTCTTTCTTTCTTTCTTTCTTTCTTTCTTTCTTTCTTTCTTTCTTTCTTTCTTTCTTTCTTTCTTTCTTTGTGTAGAGGCTGTTAAAACAACCTATGAGAAGAAGCTGTTTCTGGCATGCAAAGCAGGCAGTCCTAGTTCTTGCTGGGAAAAAATATTCTTTGGGTGGTGTTTTGTATCTCTGTCCATCTGGCACTGATAACTGGATTCTTCTGTTGACCTTATGAGAGTGGAACTCTAGATTCTGGATTATTGTTTCTCAACCTCAACAACTTTAAGACCTATGAACTTCAACTCCCAGAATTCCATAGCTGACTCTGTAAACGGCTTAGAGAGGGCTGTAAAGCACTGTAAAGCGGTATATAAGTCTTAAGTGCTATTGCTATTGCTATTTCTCTCCTCCTTTCCTTGGCCTTGGTGATGCAGTGGTTAGCATACAGTATTGCAGGCTGACTCTGCTCACTGCCAGCAGTTCAATTCACAGCAGCTCAAGGTTGACTCAGCCTTCCATCCTTCTGAGGTCGGTAAAATGAGGACCCAGATTATTGGGGGCAATATGCTGGACTCTGTAAACCACTTAGAGAGGGCTGTAAACCACTGTGGAGTGGTGTATATGTCTTAAGTACTATTGCTATTGCAAAAACAAAACTTGATATGGCAGCCAGTTCATGTCTCCTTATATTATTCTTTTTTTTTCAGCTTCCTCTTCATTAACGCCAGAATTATTATCACCAGGAAGTTCAAACGTGTCTTCCCCCTTGCCTTGCTTTGGACCCTCATTCCAGTCTACAACTTCCTTTGTCATTAGTGACATCACAGAAGAGGAGGCTGACTTAGACAGTCCCGAACTTCCATCTGTTTCCATGCTTTGTTCTGCAACTTCTGAATGCTGCAAAGCCGACCCGAAGGATTCGGACGACGATGACACGGTCTCTCTCTCAAAGGCCAGTAGTTTTGCGGATATGATGGGCATTCTGAAAGACATTCATAGAATGAAACAGAACAAAGACTCGTAAGTCCTTTTCTCTGAATTTGTACCCAATATTTTGGATTAATCCAAACAGTGAATAGCATGTGAATCACCGTGTTTTAATTTCCAAAGCAGTAGCTAATCCAGATCGTAGTATGGCTTCATTCACACAACACCTGAACCTGGCTCTCAGATTAATCCACAAATGCATCACATAGTAAGTTAACCAAATGGAATTGCACCAGTAGAGTTAAAATTAGACCAGCGTAGTACAGGTAGTCCTCAATTTACGACCACAATTGAGCCCAAAATTAATATTGCTAATGATCAATTTGTTAAGTGAGTTTTGCCGCATTTTACAACTTTTTTGCCATATTTGTTAAGTGAATCGCTGCAATTAATAATATGGTTGTTAAGTGAATCTGGCTTCCCCATTGACTTTGCTTGTCAGAAGGTCACAAAAGGTGGTCACATGTTCTAGGGACACAGCAACGGTCCTAAATATGAACCAGCTGTCAAGCATCCGAATGTTGATCACGGGGCTGCCACAAAGGTCATAAGTGTGAAAAATGGTCATAAGTCACTTTTTTCAGTGCTGCTCTAACTTTGAACGGTCACTAAACGACCTGTTGTAAGTCGAGGACTACCTGTATGTACCATACCAGTTGCTCAGTTTCACTTTGGCTTGGCATAAGTAGGCACCAAAGTAGTAACTGGCTGTTAATTTTTCCCTTCCACGCAACCTTGATTGTTATGATACCCTTATGCATGATCCAAGTGAAGATCAAATTATTTAAGGACCAGGTTGATGAATAAAGGTAAAGGTAAAGGTTCCCCTCACACATATGTGCTAGTTGTTCCCGACTCTAGGGAGTGGTGCTCATCTCCGTTTCAAAGCCGAAGAGCCAGCGCTGTCCGAAGACGTCTCCGTGGTCATGTGGCCAGCATGACTATACGCCAAAGGCGCACGGAACGCTGTCACCTTCCCATCAGAGGTGGTCCCTATTTTTCTACTTGCATTTTTTACGTGCTTTCGAACTGCTAGGTTGGCAGAAGCTGGGACAAGTCACGGGAGCTCACCCCGTTACGCGGCGCAAGGGATTCGAACCGCCGAACTGCCGACCTTTCGATCAACAAGCTCAGCGTCTTAGCCAGAGCCACCCACTTAATGAAGGAGTGTGGATGTGTCTCCTGTTGATGATGAAATTAGGAAGGAGGGGGGGACCTACCAGATTAAAAGGAACATTTGGTTGACTATCATACCTCTTGGGTTTAGAGTGGGTTTCCTTAATCTCAATTTCTATTCCTTCAAAATGGCCCAGGAAGTAACTTGGTATAGATAGTCCTTGTTTTCCAATTGGTCACTTAGCATTGTTCGATGTTCTGATTCGTCCCCCAAAAGTTACTTACAATCCGGTTCCAAAGTTCTGATGCACCAGCCACCCACATACCCCCATGGCCACATGCATTTCAGGTGCTTGGCAACCGGCCTACATTTACAGCTGTTTGCAGCATCTCACGATCATGTGACCAGATTTTAGAACATTTTTTGCTGAAAACTGGCTCCATTATAGTTGTAAGTCAAGGACTACCTGTAAATGTATGGAGCAAAACAGAACTGAAGGAAGGGTGGAGTTCTTTAAAGGATGCTTTTCCATATTATTAGAGCTTAACATCAATTGTATTTTAAATCCTCCTGGCACCTTTTAATATGCTCATCCATTGGGATTCTTGCTCTTACCTCAAGTTAATTAAAGCAGTAAACAGAATTACCTCATTATCAGGGGAAAACTGCATGAAAACTAGAGCTGGAACAGATGTGAGAAACACATTATAAATAAGTGAGCTCACATTTAAATATGTTTTAATTCCAAGTCCCTATGCCAGTCTTTTAGTAATAAAATTGATTTCCTGGGAGTTGAAGTAACCTGAACAACATGGTTACTTATTGTATAGAGTTTTCATCGTATTGTTTTGGATTTTAGGGCAGTGCATCTTTTGTGGTCATTGACCATAAATATTCCATATTGGAAGGACTTGGCTAACCAGTCTGCACCATTAGCACCCTAAGATGTCATGCTCTGAGCACCACCACTCCCCAGGAGCCCCTTCCCACACTCATGTTCCACTCCATGGTGGGCCTGATTGTTGGGAGCAAAAGAGGTAGCAAGAGGCAAGGCTTCACCTGGGATGATATCGGAAGAGGAAAAGTCTCTGCTAGACAATGAAAGAAAGACTGTTGCAGGCAAGGAAGTCGAGATGGGAAGGGAAAGTTAATAGCAATAGTACTTAAGACTTAAGGAGCCGAGGTGGCGCAGTGGTTAGAGTGCAGCATTGCAAGCTACTTCAGCTGACTGCTAGCTGCAGTTCGGCGGTTCAAATCTCACCGGCTCAAGGTTGACTCAGCCTTCCATCCTTCCGAGGTGGGTAAAATGAGTATCCAGATTGTTGGGGGCAATATGCTGAACTCTGTAAACCGCTTAGAGAGAGCTGTAAAGCACTGTGAAGCGGAATATAAGTCTAAGTGCTATTGCTATTATATACTATTTCACAGTGCTTTACATCCCTCTCTAAGCGGTTTACAGAGTAAGCATATTGCCCCCAACAATCTGGGTCCTCATTTGACTGACCTCGGAAGGATGGAAGGCTGAGTCAACCTTGAGCCTGGTGAGATTTGAACTGCCAAATTGCAGGCAGCAGAAGTCGCCTGCAGTACTGCACTCTAACCACTGCGCCACCATGGCTCATAATGAGAACAAGCCAAAGGAAATAATAAAAAATCTAAGCCAGTGTTTCTCAGCCTTCGTAACTTTAAATTTAAACTAGAACTTAAACTTTAAAACTAAAATTAAATTTAAGACCTGTGGACTTCCAGAATTCCCCAGGCAGCCATGTGGAATTCTGGGAGTTGAAGTCCGCAAGTCTTAAAGTTGCCAAGATTGAGAAACACTGATCTAAGCCCTTCATAATACAATGTTTGTAGATCATATCATCTTAGCTATGATCTTGGGGAAAAATAAACCACTTGGGTAATAAAATTGATGAAAAGGCTGCCGGCTTATTTTAGAACGTTGATAAATATTTTAGAACGTTGGTAAATAATTCAGGAACAATTGCAGCTTATGAAAATCTTCCCATACTCTTATATAACATCCTTCGTCTGGTATCTCCCTTTTAGGAACAGAAGTTTACTGAAAGAAGAGGATCCTGGGATTCTTATAGCAGAAGTTTTAAGAAGGAAATTTGCTTTGAAAGATGAAGATGTAAATATGAAAAAGAACTGACAGTTATGTTCATTTCTTATGTTAGTATGCTTCTTAAGATTTTTCTCTACAGAGGCTTCCTTCCTTGAACATTAAATATCCTTTAGGGGTTAGGCTTCCTGTATGCTTTTGTGCAAAAGGAACACACTAAGTGAGAGAAACTGACATTTTGCTGGGTTTTTTCCACACAGCCAAACGATGTTTTTTTTTTAAAGGTAAAACTTTTCCACATTCTGAACTGAAGCAGTGAATACGGATTCTTTTAAAGTTGGAATTGCCAGTGGCCGACAGTGATGCTTTTCATTTAAAAAAGAAATTCATTTTATATTCTTGCTGCAGATCTGAAGCCTGTGAATACTTACTGTTGAGTCCCAAGATTTTGTTTTGTAAAGGTAAATTTAAATCTGAATTTAAATTTAAATCTGAAAAGTTCTTATTTTCTGCAGTCTCTCTCCACAACCAGCATTCTTCCAACAACTGACGTATAGTTGACTAAAGATGGAACCAAGCATCTAATCTAAGCATTGAATTTAAAACCTGATTGTTGATGATATACACTAAAGCTGTGCAGCACTACAGATTTGAAAGTAGTGGACTCCAAGTTAGACTTGGAGTCCACCTGTCAACACCTCCTTAAATCAAATACATCTACGGAGTTGCTGGCGCATGTGAGAAGCACACCTGTGTGCACTCCAAAGTATCTTTACCCCTTTGAATTCAGGCTGCTACCCAGTCTTGTAATTCAGCTCTGTAAACCTAAAATTCCTTTTTTTTTTCCATTTGTTGAGACAGAACACAACCTGCATGCCTCACTCTTTGCTTTAAGCTCAGAGGCCAGCAGGTTAAATTAACACAAGTGGAAGAATAGCACATGGTCAAGATTCTAGTGGGAGGGCAGCAAAATAACCCATAAGATACTTTAGCACTGGTGGGGATGGTCAGCACAATCCAAGTGTGGCTTGATCTGTTGTGCTGGCATTGGAGAATAAAACCCTACTATGAAGACCAGCTTTGCAAAGTTTTGGTCCAGGCAGAGCAATTTTTCCCTCAGGGTTGTGGCACAGCTGCTTTAATGATGTTTGCAGTTCATCTTCATGTGCATCTGCAAACCCCTCTAGTGAAGCATCTGTGACCCAAGAACCCTCAAAGCAGCCCCTCCGTTGCCCTCCCCCCAAGAATTTGCAAAATAACTCCTTGGACTCTGCTGTAGCATCAGGCCATGGCATTTTAAAAGCAATTGGAAGGTCTTTTCTAGGGCTTGTCTGCATGTTTAAAAATATTACCACTAATAACTTTTCAGAACCTCCCGGCAATTTGTAGAAGGGCAAAAGTGAGGAAAAGTTTTTGCAGTATATTTTAAAAGCCTTTTGAGCACTGGCTGGTCCTTTGTCGGCAGCAATTGTAGCATGAGAGTTTGTGATGCTGCCACTGTTATCTAGGGGAACCGCGATGGTTTAAATCACTAACTTCAACCCTCAGGGAATTTATAACACACCCTTTCCCATGGCGCACAAAAGTTTCCACTTTTTACCCATTCTTTTCTCACTGTTAATATTCTATTGAGTTATTTAAAGATACTGTAAAAGCCAGATGTAGACAACCTGGTACTTTCCAGTCATTTTGGGCTACAATTCCCCAAAGCACTTGCCCTTAGCCTGAGGTTCAGGCTGATTGGCATTCAAATCCAAAGCCTCTGGAGACCATCAGGTTCTCATTGTGGCAGAACAGCCGTGAGTCCTGTTCATACTCATCGATTGGAGTTCTCTGTAAACATACAAACTGGTGTTTTAGTCTTAAACATCACCTAAAGGGGCACAAGAGAAGTAAACCCGTGTTGGCAGGCTGGATCTTGCTGAAGTTGCATGGAGTTAGGTTCACTAGCTATGCAGCTTGGCAGGTCTGCTTTAAAAAAAAAGACACTTCCCCCACCTCCCGCCCTGCCCTCCATTTTGAAGCAGCGAGGACTGGTCAGCAATACCAACCTTTAAGTGGTGCTGTGGCTGATGGGTCTAGCTTAAACCCATCTTAGCCGACCTTTAAGCTACCTGAATGAAAGCCAGTCGAATCTCATCTCTCGGAACGATTCTAGAGCAGCCGGTCATCTTTCTAGAACACCAGGATTAAGATTGCATTCCTCGGTTTCTTTTATTAGCTCACACACCGAAGAAAGCATGTTGAACAAAACAGGTTAGGTATGCGACACACAGCCACAGGCAATATACAAAGGGGCCCTTTAAGCCAGGTTTGTTTTGTAAGGAGGCACCGAGCACGGTTATCTCACAGAGCAATTACGATTTTAGTGTTTAATGACTTTATTGCCTTCTGAATCCTCTGTGAATAGCAAGTCATGACATGACTTTTCACTACGTTCTGTCAGAGGAGGAGGAACGCGCCTGCCCAGAGACCCTGGGGGGCTTCTGTCTCCAGCCCAACCATTCCTAAAGCAGCTCTTATTATTGAAGGAGCTTCTTGCAGGGGTCCTTTTGCCCCCCCAGAGCTCCTTTGGCAAGGACAGCTTGCTTCCTTCTCCTCCAAGGCGGTGCAAAATTACTCTGTGGCCCTCGGAGTCCTGTGTGAACAGCCGCTGAGTTGTAGCTAGGGAGCTGTTCTCATAGCTAGTGGCGTCCGAATACTTTCTACCGAATCCAGTTTGGTTGAAATCCCACAAATGTGCTACTTCTGGTAGGTTTTCTTCCAGTTCAGGATCCATATAGTCAGAATCGTCCACAAAAGTAGCGCCCGCCCAAGAGGAAGGGAGTGCGCGCCGTTTCCCTGCATCCATTCTTTGGTTCGGATTTATTTTAAAACTTGGGCTTCTCCGAGAAAACAAAGTGGGGCTCCCTTCTCTTTGCCAGCCATCGTTTTTCTCTTTCAGAGGGGACACCGGAGCCAAGTGCTGCTGAAGGCCCCCCTTTTCTTCCAGACGCCGAATGAGATCTGTAGTTAGAAAAGCTTCTCTTTCTGTGATGGTGCCTTCCTCCTGAGCAACAGGGCGGGTGCCAGGGTGGCTCTGAGAATTGCAAAGGAAAGGACCAGAGACGTTCGGTGCCTTTGCAGGTTGTCTTTGGCAGTCCTGCAGGCTTGATGGTTGAAGGACAGAAGCCGGGACCCTGGTCCTTTTCTCTCTAAGCAATTCAGTGTCTTTTAGATTGTCGATGTCCTTTGATGCGGAGGTCATTAACTGCTTGTTTGGGTCTGTGGTCTTTTCCCCTGCCAAAACACAATGGAAACCGAAATCAGCCAGAGAGGTCAAATACACAGCCTTTATATAGCCTAGCAGTCTAGGGAAATGGCAGGTGCAGGTCTTTTACTTCAAGAGCCAGATATATGACTGGGGGGGAAATGCTATCAATCCAAAATCTGATTCTGGATCCTAATGCTCCATATCCCAAGAGTCTACCTCAGGGGTCCCCAAACTTGGCAGCTTTAAGACTTGTGGACTTCAAGTCCCAGAATATAGCTGGCTGGAGAATTCTGGGAGTTGAAGTCCACAAGTCTTAAAGCTGCCAAGTTTGGAGACCTCTGGTCTACCTGAATCTAAGAGATCGGATGTTCTCCCTGCTAGACAAATGACCTGCCCTTGGAGGAGGCCCAGTCTCCCTGTTTGATTTACTGTGGTCCTCAGCAGCTTTGCCAAGACAGGGATCTAAAGCTTGTCTAGGAGGGGAAAAGCATTTAATTCAGGAAAAAAGTGTGCCTTAGCCTCTGTGTTTAAAAGAAAAAGTTTGGGGGATGTGTTTGTTGTTGCAAAAACCTGACCGGCTAACCAGTGAAACAAATAATAACAAATACTGATCAGGCTCTTGTTGTAACTAGTGCTATGCCTGAACGATCAACATGTCTTAGGTCTCAGTTATTCCCTCCCTTGCTCTTCTGTGGAATTGAAAGAAGCAACCAACCAAGAACTGTTATCTAAAGAAAAGACTTGAAGAAAAAAATTCAAATGTTGCTGCTTTCCTCAATTACCTTTTCCCCAGTTTTTGAAGTTGTGAAGAATAAGTAGTGGAACAGGAGTCGTTACACATCCTCCACACCTTTTAGTAGTATTAATGCAGCGGAGAGACAAAAAGTTTTTTGGATGACATTGTGTGTTTTGTATGTCTTTGCAGTGAAGAGTGCGATGGAATAGCAAATAATAAATCCTCTTATATAGATCTTGGCAAATGTATGTGCAAGTTATTTGAACTTACTACTAAACTTACTACTTACCACCTAGCTTTGAATGTGCAATCTGTAGCTGCTAAAATATCAGACGAAAAAGCTGACCACTAGATGGCACTAAAAAGTTTACATTTGTTTGTCTTTTTGCTGCCATCTAGTGGTGGGGCTTTTTACAACCCTGATGTGGTAGTTGAAGAGCTTTCATTTTCACAACGGTTATATCCAAGAAAGTTCATAAGCCTCCCCACTTTTCAAAAGCAGACCGCAGCATTTCTCTAGTAATGGGGAGATGGAGGAGTGGGGTAGTTGGGTGAGGGGCTGCAATGCAGCTTCTGACTGTTTAGGGCCATAGGAAACCATTACATGATAGTAATGTAAGGATAGTAAGGATAGTAAGGATATGGTTGACATTTTCAGGAATTAAGGATGAGAATGTAATTTCTTGCCAGGCAAACTCTTTCAATTGCCACCTTTAAACTCCAAAACGTGGCCCCAAGTCCCACTGGAAATGTGGCCAATAGCTTCCAAGTGTCAGCAAAGCTACAGCCTGCATCCCCATCTACCTGGTCACTTTGATAACAGACCAAGAACCCTCCGTGCCAGTTCATCCTCCATAACTGGCAATTCTCTTAAATTAAGGTATTGCAGAAGCATTTCTGGCACGGTCGATGACAATTCGCCAACTTGTTGCGACCAACAGGACAAGAGTTACATTAATATCAAAGAAATTGAATAGAATCATTAAGAAAGGACAGAATGAAAGGTGAATGACAAAAAAAATATTCATTTTAAATAATTGAATTGTTAAATTGTCCGTGGCGAGATGGCTGCAGAGTTGGCTAGGGCTAGTTGTCCCATTCAGCTTCTGTCAAGGGAGATGCCCCAAATGATAAGCCCCCCCCCCCTAGCATTAATGGGGCATTTAAACCTGGGTGGGTGGGAGCGCTACATTTCCCAGAGACCTATTACTCCCATTTCTGCCTCGTTTTAACAGAAATCCAGAAGTTGCCTGCTGCAGATTAGGGCATTTGTGACTATGTTGGAGCAGCATGTAAAGAAATGGAATTTCTATCAGCTTAGATAGCATGTACTAAATCCTATTTACATGCTATTTACATGCTATTTAAAATAGGATTTAGTACAAATTATAATGGAGAGTTCACATTGTGCTAAGCCACTGTTCATTGTAACCATAGTGGCCTTATGCCAGAATCTGACAGACTAGATGATCCCTTAGCACACTTTGTAACACCACAATGAAAAGAGGGGATGGCCATGTTCTTCCAGTCCTCTTTGGGATTATCGGTGTGTAGCCCTCATTACATTTGTACACAAGCATAAACTTAGATGAGAAATATTTATTTCAGTTAAGCCTAAAGTACTTTCACTCATTCTTCCAAAGCCTAACTGAACAATTTCATACGTGTAAGCCAGAGGTCTTCAAACTTGGCAACTTTAAGACTTGTGGACTGCAACTCCCAGAATTCTCCAGCCAGCTATGCTGGCTGGAGAATTCTGGGAGTTGCAGTCCACAAGTCTTAAAGTTGCAAAGTTTGGGGACCCCCTGGTGTAAGGTCTCCTCTTCCCCCAGCAACAAAATAAAGCAAATGGTGGATTTCTTTACTGGAGGATTACAGAGGGAGAAATCTTTGTTTATGGGATCCCTCATTTTACCCAACATGGTTATAAACCTACAAGCTGCATTTACATAACACACTACGCTTGATTTGTCTATTGTGGCTTAAGCAAAGAACTTGAGCCATTTGGTCTGTTGCTGTTACAGTGCAGTGAACATAATGAGCCAAATTGGCAATTATTTCTGTGAAGACAATTCTCTTCCCATGTCGTGAGTGCCTTACAATTGTTCCCGCTTGGGGGGGGGGGGGGAGAAACCAAACTGTACCTGCTTTCTGAGCGGTGAAGAAAGTAGAAATAGTGGTTTGTTTAGTGCATGGATGAGGAGGTCCCATTATTGCTGCAGGATGGGAGTGCTGGCCCAGGAGAGTTAAGGCTGACTTAGTGGCAACATTCTAGATGGAACAAAACACAGAATTAACAGCAATTGTCCTTATGCATTACTTTTAGCATATTGCATACACTAGTTAATCCCAAACCCTAAATTAATAATGGTTTATTTATATAAAACCAATTTGAACAGCATCTGCAACCATAAACTGCAACAAATAGTCATACCGGTAGTGCATGGGTGTCAAAACTGACTGCATCACATTGCCGTCACGTGACGTATCACATTTTTTTCCCTTTGCAGAGCTGGGGCGGGCACAGCCTGCGCATGATGCATCAGGCCACCAGTTTGACACCCCTGTCATAGTGTCTTTCCTCTATTGAACAGAAAACCTTCCCGTCAATCAGATCCTCTTTTTGAAAAACACCATCACACTATGACTAACTTGGGTTTGTTTGCACAACATGTTAAGCCAAAGGAACCTTCCTCCCACCATGTTTTTGCAATGTGTGACCAGTAATTAAAAGAACCTGAAGTTTTTTCAACTACACGTAATCCTCGGGTTATGATCGTAATGGAGCCTGCCAACCACCATGTTGGTCATGATGGTCGTAAAGCAATTCAGTCATGTGACTGACCTAACTTTACCACCTTTTTTGGCAGCATTTGTTAAACAAATCGCGGTTGTTAAGCAAACCAATGGTTTGCTACGAGCATAGTTTTGCTGAAAAGAATTGCCAGTTTTCAGCAAAACTGTGATAATAAGTAGTCACATGACCATGGAATGCTGCCAAGAGCTGTAAGTGCAACCTGGCCAATGAACACTTGAAGTGCAGCCATGTGACCACAGCCCTCTCCCACACACACCAATCAAATTTCAAATCTGGGTCATAAGTATCCCCCAGGTATGTCCATCATAATTTCAAATGGTTGCTAAGCAACCAATCGTAAATCGAAGGACTACCTGTATGGCACCATAATACTGGTACTTAATACTATTGTTATATGTGACTAACACATCTTTCCAGAGGTTCTAAAAGGTCATTCTCAAAAAAAAATCAAAATCAAACTAAGGTAAGATTAATAATATTTCTGATCTAGAGCTGCTTATGGACTTCCTAGGTGCTTGCCAACCTGTTCATCTCCTCAGACTTCCTGTTTGATACAGTATTCCAGGGTAGATACTGGCTAAGCTTGTACATCCTACATCATGGTTAGCTTAACCATCATTGACAAAATCACAATGGTCTGATTTCATACCCAATTTATGCTAGACATAAATCATAATATACAAATCCCAATCAGGCAAATTCACCCAATACATTAACCCCAAAACAAGCAAGCCATCATGGCTTAGCTTGTTGTATGAACCAGGCCACAAAGGGCTCCACTGTCTGAAGGCCTGGAAAGATGACAAGTTTCAGATTACCTGCACAATGAAATCTCTCATGTTATTTTGCTATTCAGCTTTAACACTGTATGAAATAAACTATCTTAGTGCATTAGAGCCAGTTTGGTCTAGTGCAGGGGTCTCCAAACTTGGGAACTTTAAGACTTGTGGACTTCAACTCCCAGAATTCCCCAGCCAGCATGGCTGGCTGGGGAATTCTGGGAATTGAAGTCTACAACAGGTCCCTTCCAGCTCTATTCTATTCTAAATTCTAAATTCTACACTCCCAGCTCTCTCTTCCAAGTGCTTAAGCTGCTATTTTATACAAGCAGTCCTTAACAACCATTTGTTTAGTGACCATTTGAAGTTACAGCAGCATTGAAAAAAGTGACTTACGATCGTTTTTCACACTTACAACTGTGGTCACATGATCAAAATTCAGGCACTTGGCAACTGGGATGTATTTATGACAGTTGCCCTGTCCCAGGTCATAGGATTACCATGGTATCTCCCCAGCCAACTTCTGATAAGCAGAGTCAATGGGAGAAACTAGATTTGCTTAATAAGCACATGATTCATTTAACACTGCAGTGATTCAATCAATCAATCAATCAATCAATCAAAATAGAGCTGAAAGGGACCTTGGAGGTCTTCTAGTCTAACCCCCTGCTCAAGCAGGAGATTCTATAGCATTTCAGATAGGTGGCAGTCCAGTCTTTTCTTAAAAACCTCCAGTGATGAAGCATCTACAACTTCTGAAGGCAAAGCTGTTCCACTGGTTAATTGTCCTCACTGTTAGGAAGTTTCTCCTTAATTCCAGGTTGCTTCTCTCTTTGATTAGTTTCCATCCATTGTCTTCTGGAGCTTCGGAAAATAAGTTGACCCCCTCCTCTTCACTTAACAACTGTGATAAGAAGGTCATAAAATGGGGCACAACTAACTGAACAACTGCCTTACTTAGCAACAGAAAATTCGGTCTCAATTGTGGGTGTAATTTGAGGACTACCTATAGCAGGGGTCTCCAACCTTGGGAACTTTAAGACTTGTGGACGTCAACTCTCAGAATTCCTCAGCCAGCTTTGCTGGCTGGGGAATTCTGGGAGTTGACGTCCACAAGTCTTAAAGTTCCCAAGGTTGGAGACTCCTGGTCTAGTGGTTAAAACACCAGGCTAAAACCCAGGAGGCTGTGAGTTCTAGTTCCGCCTTAGGCATGAAAGCCAGCTGGCTGATTTGGGGCCAATCACCAAGAGATGGAGAGCCTTGTAGTCCTGCCTTAGAGATGAAAGCAGGCCGGTTGCCTTTGGCGCAGTCCAACACACCTCACAGAGTTATTGTGGGGAAAATAGGAAGAGGGAGAGGTATTGCGTATATTCACCGCCTTGAATGATTTATGAAAAATAATAAAGGTGGGATATAAATAAATTACCGTCACTTTGCGTCTTTTGAGTGCCGAAGGATCCAGCCACACATCACAAGAGTCCTGCTGCTTTCCAACAGCGCTTCTGCCTTTCCCCTTCATTTTCTGCCTTTGGACTACATGAAATATCCTTCAGCATGAAAACAAAGAGAAGATGCAAATCAGGGAGCTCCTCCAAACGTATCAAAGCTTGGAAGGACGTTTTTGAACAAAAACCAGCGGGCAAAATTGAAGAATCCCAAGTGACTAACGTTTGTAATGCTGAAATGTCCAAGCATACTAACCAATTTGTAATCGCAGCTTCCTCGTAAGCTTTGAGTGTACTCCGATTAAGGTTACCTTTGCACAGCTTTGTTACCAAATCACTTGGCCGCCAAATTAACTCCCCCGTTTCCACATATACCCAACCATAAAGTAATCAAGACTGACTGGATATGCACACACACACACAAATTGAAAATCATAAAACTGAAGGTGAGCATCTTTCCCAACCTTGACAACTTTAAGGTGCGTGGACTTCAATTCCCAGAATTCCCCAGCCAGCCATGCTCTTAATTGTAATTTCTTCTTAATTCTTCTTAAAATAGGATAGAAAGGCTCGTGGAAAGAAACTCCAGGCATTCAAGCAACTAAAAGGTCAGGACTCCCTTGCGCTCAGCTCCATTCCAAACAACAATGCTGACACCGTCAGTACTAGTTTTCCTGGCAGCAATATAGCACATCCCACCTCCTTCATTTTTCAACTCCCAAAATACTGCACAGCCCCAGAATCTCCTGGTGGTCTCCCACCCAAACACCAACCAGGCCCAACACTGCTCAGCTTTGGACAGCAGCCCAAAGCAAGCCTGCTTGCACATGTTTATTATACATACACCCCACATCAGGAAAGGAGAGGCAGGCTGCGTGGAGTCTCCACAGCACAAGTCCCAAACTTCCTCTCCCAGGAATTGCGCTGCTAAGGTGCTATGGACGCACCTCTCTGTCCAAAGGGACCTGAGTGTTGGGTGGGGAACCTTCTCAAGACAGAAGTCTGTAGAGATTCCCAGTCAGCCAGGTCATGGTTGTCCCAAAGGTGCTTTTTTCAGGAGGCAACCGGACTTTCTGGTTTTTCTTTTGAAGACGTTTCGCTTCTCATCCAAGAAGCTTCTTCAGCTCCGCCAGCTCCCACTATTTATTTATTTATTTATTTATTTGTGAGACTTATATACCGCCTCACAGTGCAAGCACTCTCTAAGCGGTTTACACCAGTAAGCAATGTATATTTACATTTCCCCCAACAATCTGGGTCCTCATTTTACCTACCTCGGAAGGATGGAAGGCTGAGTCAACCTTGAGCCGGTGAGATTTGAATCACTGACCTGCGGATCACAGTCAGCTAAAGTTGCCTGCAGTATCCCTCTCTAACCGCTGCGCCACCTATTCAGTCAGAGCTGGAGAAGCTTCTTGGATGAGAAGCGAAAAGTCTTCAAAAGAAAGAAAAAAACAAGAAAGTCCAGTTGCCTCCTGTAAAAAGCACCTTTGGGACTTCTCAGGACAACAAATCTCAACTCCAGGCGGTGGGGATTCACCCAGTGCCCCGCGCAAGCGCTCTTCACCTTCACGCCTACTCCTAGGAGTAATTCCCTTGCAACCCTTCTTAGGAGCGCTGTGCGTGAAACGAAGGGCTTGCGGGCTTAGCTGCCTCTTACCAGCCTCCTCTTCCTCCAGGCAGGGTGGAACAGGCGCCAGCTCTCCAGTTCCGGGAACTCTTCAAAGAGGCTTCCGGACTCCAGTTTCGTATTTCCCGCCACCCTGGCCCCGCCCCCCCGGTTAGGAACCGCCCAATGGCAGAAGCAAGCGCCTGTTCACCACGCCTCCCTCGTGCCTTTCAGGGGCGGAGCCCGGCCTGGGGAAGAGCCAGTTCCCGACTGCGCCTGCGCCGCTTCCAAAGGAGGGGTCGCTTTCAAAAGGTGGAGTTGCGGCGGTGGATCCCGCGCAATGGACGGGGGTTTGGCAACTGCCTGCCTTGCTCGGCTCCGTTGCAACTGTCGCAGCATCCGATGCCCGCCCTGCATGAAATCAGACCAAACCCTCGAAAGCATTTACACGTGTACGGCGGGTCGTCCGTCTGGGAATGCGCTGACTCGCCGCTTTCTTCAAAACGGGGATGAACTGCAGGCCGTTATCCCTGCCAGCCCCTTGGTTTTCCAGCCATCACCCGGTTGACTCCCCCCCGTCCCTGTTCTTCACACGGGGTGGCTGGGTTCACACGACAAGGGGCGTGCATAAGCGCACAATCGTGCCTACCGTTCCTGTCCTAATGTACCCATATATTCATACTTCTTATACTCTTATTCATGCTTGTAATATTACATATACATTCAATCATGTTTTACTGTTTAAACTTTGTTTATTATCATATATGCTTGACAAATAAAACAAATACAAATACATGCTGGGCTGCAAATGTAGCGGCTGCCCAAGAGGTAACTCGGGATCTAGTTCTGACAACGGGTTGCTTTGAGCTGCGGTTCAGATTCGAGGAAACGTCTGTAGAGATTCTCAGTCATCCAGGTCAGGGTTGTCCCAAAGGTGCTTTTTTTCAGGAGGCAATTGGACTTTCTGGGTTTTTTTTCTTTTGAAGACGTTTCGCTTCTTATCCAAGAAGCTTCTTCAGTTCTGAAGAAGGGAAACGTCTTCGGAAGAAAAAAACCAGAAAGTCCAGTTGCCTCCTGAAAAAAAGCACCTTTGGGACATTGGAGGAAATGAATTAGTTCAGTAACCAGGTTGAGCAAGTTGTATGAACGCAGCTGCTGTTGGAGCTTTGAGCGTTCAAGATTGTCCCTCACCATCTTTGCCATCTTCCTTGGGCGACCTTCTGTTTTATTTATACCCAATGACAGGGGTCTCCAAACTCCGTCACTTTAAGACTTGTGGACTTCAACTCCCAGAATTCCTCAGCCAACTTTGGGAGTTGAAGTCCAACAAGTCTTAAAAGTTGCCAAGGTTGGAGACCCCTGACCTATTGTAGGAAGTTAGCACCCACCCCTCTCCTAGAAAAATGAAATATCCTAGGAAATATTAAAAGGCAGAATATATTCTAGAGAATATTCCTGGAAACATGCTTTTAAGCAGACAAAAGACTCCTCTTAGAAACCCCCACCCTTTGCCAATGGGCCATTAAGGACTGGGCCCAGCTCACACATTCCTCTCACCTAGCCTGGAAGTCTTCTGCATAACAGAACCACAATAGGATTTGCCCAAGGCCCTTTCATTCAGCCAAAGCTGGGACAGACAAAAGCCTATAGAGTCGCCACTGCATGGCCTTCTGGTAGCCTGACCACCAATCAGTTGCATTATATACACAAGGAACAGGAAACTAAGAGGTGGGACCCAACAGAGAGTATAAAACAAGGAACTCTTTTGCCCTTTTTTCCTCTTCACCCACATCTGGAAACATGTGATCTACCTTTTCTGTACAGGGGCTCATGCCATGTGCTCCTGTCCACCATATTAAAAACCTTCTTTCCAAGCAACTTCCATGAATCCAGTGTCTTTTTCCCCACTTGGAAATGAACCCAGAAGGATATTCCTTACAACACTATAGTGCAAATATTGCATAAGATTAATGGAGAGGTAAATTCGAATAGGAATGGCTGCATAAGGTTGTTACAAGCATCCATTACAAACATCTATCAGACACTTATCTATCATCTTTCATCTATCTGCATCCATCCATCCTACATTTTTTAAACATTTTCCTACAATCCCCTTTGTTTGGATGTGGATGAAATAAACAGGACTTTATTTTCTTTATCATCCCTACGATTTATGCAAAACAACAACAACCCAGAATGAATATTGCTCTTCCTTTCATCCTTCGGGGGGGGGGGGCTCTCCCCTTGTGTCTTCCACTGTTTTCTGAGCAGACGGGCAACTTTCCACCAAAGGCTGGGTTGCAGCCAATGACTGTAAAGAATACTACTATCTAATATGAGGGCTGCAATAATTTTGACTACACAATGGCAGCAAACAGAGATTTCAAGCTGAGTGAAGCTGTCCAGGGCATCAACCCAGATAGGGCAGTATTTTTCAACCTTGACGACTTGAAGCTGTGTGAACTTCAACTCCCAGAATTCCCTAGCCATGTGACTGGGGAGTTCTGGGAGTTGAAGTCCAACGCAGCTTCAAGTCGCCAAGGTTGAGGAATACTGAGGAATGGTAAGCCATCTAAGGGTAGAATAGAATAGAATAACAGAGTTGGAAGGGACCTTGGAGGTCATCTAGTCCAACCCCCTGCTTAGGCAGGAAACCCTACACTACTTCAGACATGGTTATCCAACATCTTCTTAAAAACTTCCAGTGTTGGAGCATTCACAACTTCTGGAGGCAAGTTGTTCCACGGATTAACTGTTTTAACTGTCAGGAACTTTCTCCTTAGTTCTAAGTTGCTTCTCTACTTGATTAGTTTCCACCCATTGCTTCTTGTTCTACCCTCAGGTGCTTTGGAGAATAGTTTGACTCCCTCTTCTTTATGGCAGCCCCTGAGATTTTGGAAGACTGCTATCATGTCTCCCCTGGTCCTTCTTTTCATTAAATTAGACATACCCAGTTCCTGCAACCGTTCTTCATGTGTTTAAGCCTCCAGTCCCCTAATCCTCTTTGTTGCTCTTCTCTGCTCTCTTTCTAGAGTCTCAACATCCTTTTTACATCGTGGCGACCAAAACTGAATGCAGTATTCCAAGTGTGGCCTTACCAAGGCATTATAAAGTGGTATTAACACTTCACGTGATCTTGATTCTATCCCTCTGTTTATGCAGCCTAGAACTGTGTTGGCTTTATTGGCATCTGCTGCACATGGCTGGCTCATATTTAAATGGTTTGTCCACTAGGACTCCAAGATCCCTCTCACAGTCACTACTCTTGAGCAAGGTACCACATATACCCTACCTGTGCATTTTGTTTTTCTTGCCTAAATGTAGAATCTTCCTTTTTTCACCATTGAATGTCATTTTGTTAGATAACGCCCAATGTTCAAGTCTGTCAAGATCCTTCTGTATCTTCTACCTTCCGGAGTGTTGGTATTCCTGCTAACTTGGTGTAGTCGGCAAATTTGATGAGTTCCCCATCTATCCCCTCGTCCAAATCATTGATGAAGATGTTGAAGAGTACTGAGCCTAAAACAGAGCCCTGGGATACTCCACTGCATGCCTCCCTCCATGTAGATGCAAGGGTAGCCCTGTGACCTCATAAGGCTCAGAAGGACAGTATTCTGGTAAATAAAGCTGAGTCTGGAGTTGGCTTTGCAGTAGATCAGATTCAGTGCAGGTCATTGAAATCGGATTGTAAGAGAGAAAGGGGGGAAAGGGAGCCTGGCTGCCATTGGAGGGAATCTTGAAGGACACATTCAGTCCATGAGGGCGCACTGCTCTGTAAGAAACAAGGGAAAGATCAAAGCAAAGCAAAACATCAAGACTCCTTTCCCACCCTTTGACCAGCTGTGGGCGTAGGAGGCATCGCTCCCTTTCTTCTATGCAAGTGAGGAATGCGCTGAATTTCTGGGGTGTGTCTCTCTGATTTTGCATTTTCTTCCCATGAACTAAACAACGGTTTGTCCCAAGGGTGCTTTTTTCAAGAGGCAATTGGACTTTCTGGTTTTTCTTTGAAGACGTTTTGCTTCTCATCCAAGAAGCTGCTTCCGAGCGGAAGAAGCTTCTTGGATGAGAAGCAAAATGTTTTCAAGGAAAAAGCCAAGGAAGTCCAGTTGCCTCTTGAAATATGACCTGGATGACTAAGAATCTCCATAGACATTTAAACAAAGGCCTGCCCCCTCTCCCTCCCTCCCTCCCTCCCTCCCTCTCTCTCTCTCTCCCTCCCTCCCTCCCCCTCCCTCTCTCTCCCTCTACTTCTCCCTCTCCCTCTCCCTCCCTCTCCTTCTCTCCCTCTCCCTCTCCTTCTCCCTCTCCCTCTCCCTCTCCTTCTCTCTCTCTCCCTCCCTCTCTCCCTCTCCTTCTCCCTCTCCCTCTCCCTCCCTCTCCTTCTCTCCCTCTCCCTCTCCCTCTACTTCTCCCTCCCTCTCCCTCTCCTTCTCTCCCTCTCCTTCTCCCTCTCCCTCTCCCTCCTTCTCTCCCTCTCCCTCTACTTCTCCCTCCCTCTCCCTCTCCCTCCCTCTCCTTCTCTCCCTCTACTTCTCCCTCCCTCTCCCTCCCTCTCCTTCTCTCCCTCCCCCTCTCCCTCCCTCTCCTTCTCTTCCTCCCTCTCCCTCTCCTTCCCTCCCTCCCTCCCTCCCCCCCCTCTCTCTCTCTCTTTCTCTCTGAAGGTCTAATCAGGAAGGGTGCCAGATGTGTATGCAGGAGTAGAAGATGAACATAGTCAAGATGCATGCAGAAACGGCGGGTCTTCAATTGCCTGGGTGTGGCCACCATCTTGATGTTTGGGACTCCCTTCAGCCACACCTGATCTCTACATATTTTTGACTCCACGTGTGCCTGTTTTTGTTCTCCTGTCTTGTTGTGTCTGAGTGTCAATTCGTGTCCTGGGAAGCCCGAAAAAGATGGGCCCATGCTAGGTATGCATGGAGTGGCCCAAAGCATTCAGAGTTGCTGCCCCACCCTTTGGTGGATTTTTTTCTGTATTTTTCCTCTCTTCATCCCCACCCAGATTTGAGAACAATCAATCAAAGGAATATCTGACCTCCCAGAGTTGTTGCTCCATCGCTGGAGGTTTTTAAAAAATGATTGGACAATCATTTGTCCAGGTTGGAATAACAACTCCTGCCTTGGGAAGGGGGTTGGACTAGAAGACCTCCAAGGTACCTTCTGGCCCTAGGATTCTAAACTTACTCTTTCTTTTCCTTTTTGGAAGGAATTATTTTGGAAGATTATTCTACAGACTGGCAGAATCTCATCATCTTTGCATAATTTCTTGAGTTCAAAAGAATTAAAATTCTCACCATTACTGCAGAGATCATTTGGGGGGGGGGAACCATTTTTAGATATCCCAGAATAGTAGCCTGCCACAAAGCTAAAATTTGGCTTTAGGTCTTTTTCCTTTTTCCTGCCAGCTCTCCAAAGAATCAAGGGATCGATCTTTACAAGATCTCCTTTGTACACTGTAGAATTTTGCAAAGATCAGGAATATTTTCTACTTTCTTGCAGCTTACAACTTTTCAGGAAGAAAATTTCTTTCCTTGTTTTCTTCTTCTTCGCTTCGCCAAAGCTGCCGAGTGAATCTGAGTGATCTAATTGTGTTGGTATTTCACTAAAGTTTAACTACTGTATACAGTTGTTTGCTACAGAGGATATGCAGTGACCTTTCATTAATGCAGATAATTTGGCTTTGAATCCTCTGCTTGTATTTGTTGTGGCCCGCCAGCAGCCTGTGCAGCTGATAGCAGTTCCCATTCGAGAGGAGACTGACTTGGTGTTGCGCCAGCGGCCTGTGCAGCTGGCACCCGAGTCGGACAGTGAGGAGGCTGGCGAGGACTCGGTGCCAGAGGCAGAGGTTCAGCCAGGGCCTTTGGAACCTCCAGCACCTCATAGCAGTGATGAGGGAGAAGAGGTTTCTCCTCTTCTTAATGCAAAAGCAAGCAGAGCTGCTAAGAGGCAGGAATGGTTACTCCAGAGGAGGTCTCCTCGGGATTAAGACTTGGGGCTAATTGGCCACTTCCCTAGTCTACTTAAGGACATCAGAGGCAGCTGAAAGGCTGCAGGAAACAACGTTCGGAAATCCGTCTGGTCATAGTGTGCTTCGTGAAAAACCTCTGCTTTGTTTCTCTGCTTCGGTTTGGTTATCAAGGATTACTTCTAGGCATTTTGCCAACTCTGTGAAGCTTCGTAGGCTCCTAGAAAGGCTCTGAAGCCTGGGGAGAGTGAAAAAAATGGAACTTCCGGTTTACTGGAAGTCGGCAAATGGAGTTTCCAGCCTCCAGAGTACTTCCGGGGGGGGAGGCCGTTTTCATCCTCCCCAGGGTCCTAGAAAGGCTCTGGAGTTTGGGGACAGCAAAAAACGGGCCTTCCCCACCACCTCCAGAGGCTGAAAACAGGCTGTTTCCCAACTCCCAGTGGGCCCAGAAGGCTCAAAAAACGGCTGGTGTATGCCGGACCTGAGCTCGCTTGCCCACTGATATGGCTCCATGTGCCACTTGTGGCACACGTGCCATAGGTTTGCCATCACGGACCTATAATAAAGACCTATAATAAAGATTGATTTTAATGGGACGTCACTGTGGTTGGGTTCATCTGTTGAACCAAACAGAAATTATTGTGATATTTAACCCCAGAACACCACCATGTGAAGGAATTTGGCCACTCTTCCAGACCTCCTCCCCATTAACTGCTATGTTTTCCAACAGGTTACACCAAGGAGCCCTGGAGGCAATGTGGTTAGAATGCAGTATTGCAGGTAAACTCTTCCCACAGCCAGGTGTTCGATCCTGACTGGCTCAAGGTTGACCCAGCCTTCCATTCTTCCGAGGTTGGTAAAATGAGGACCCAGATCGTTGGGGGAAATATGCAAATAATGTTGACGTTGTAAATCACCCAGAGAGTGCTGCAATGCATTATGGGGCAGTATATAAGTCTAAGTGCTAGTGCTAGCACTATTCATATGTAACTTCAGGTAGTCCATTCTTAGTGACCGTTCAAAGTTATCACGGCACTGAAAAAAGTGACTTATGACCGCTTTTCACAGTTACAACCTTTGCAGCATCCCCATGATCATGTGATCAAAATTCAGATGCTTGGCAACTGGTTCATACTTATGACCGTTGCAGTGTCCTGGGGTCACGTGATCCCCTTTTGCGACCTTCTGACAAGCAATGTCAATGGGGAAGCCAGATTCACTTAACAACCCTGTTGCTAATTTAACGACCGCAGTGATTCACTTAACCACTGTGGCAAGAAAAGTCATAAAATGGGGGCAAAACTCAGTTAACAAATTCCTCACTTAGCAACATAAATGGGCTCGGTTGTAGTCGTAAGCCGAGGACTACCTATATGTGTGAACCAGGGGTGGGTTCCGGATTCTTCAGGGACGCACTGCTTGGGCGGGCATTGCGCAGTACTTTAAAAAAGCTTCTGTGTATGCACAGAAGCAAAAAACAAGATGGCGTCGCTGAGAGAACTGCCGGGGGCGTGGCAGGCCTGGGTCGCTGCCAGTTCCAGCGACTCAGGCCACCAAATTACTAACGGTTCTATAGAATCAGTCCGAACTGGTAGGAACCCACCTCTGGTGTGAACTAGCTATTGGGAATAAACTCTCTGTCCAAGCTCTACCCTTTCAGGTGGAAGACAGGCGAAGCTCACATAATTTATCGGCACATGAACCCAAAATGCCAGAGGTAAGAGATCACAATAAACCTTCTGTGGCCCAGCATGTGACACAAACCTTTCCAAACAATGGTGTCATATATCCTCCATGAAGGATCCTATTTCTGAAGAAGCAGATGCGAGACCACACACACACACACACAAAAACCCACTTCCCCTTATTAACGGAACAAGCCTAACTTGTCAGAAGATGATCAGATAAGAAAGGGACAAAGGAAGGGAAGAGAATGATTTGGCTGTCATTTGATTAGGAATGATTCTGATTTTGCATTTTCCAATTAATCAACCAACAAAAACGCAGCTATTGTTCTCCATTTGTGTTTCTCCAGACAATAAAATGTGATCTGTCCAAAAAAAAAAAAACCGGCTTAAGAAAAGTCTGCGTGAAAAATTCATAATGGTACATTGTTATGTCTGTCAAATTTAGAGACAGCTCATCTCACAGAGAGAAATGCTGACTTTTAATGTATAGAATTGCATTGAATTAGGAGGAGAATGGTTTACCCAGGCTGTGTATTTTTTTTTTCAAAAAGTTTTATTAGTACAAAGTACAAACATTTTTCTCTTTTTCTCCCCTCTTCCCCCAAACACCCTCCCCTTCCCCCCCTCCTCCCCCCCTCCCCTCCTCTCACCACCACCCTACCGGACTTCCCAGAAAAGGCACAGGGTATAATATTCAATAAAGATAAAATTAAAATATACTAACAAATTATTAATTTCAAAATTTCTCTAGATCTTTAACTCCTTGTTGTTCAAAACTTTTTAAGCATAGTCTAAAAATCAGGCATATTATTAATAAAATAACATTCCAATATATCAAATTATTAATTTCACAATTATTCTAAATCTTTAGTTCCATATAATTCAAAACCTTTTAAAAATAGTCAAAAGAAATTTTTCCCTTTTTTGCCCCTTCCTTAATCTATTCCACTATGTATCTTTCATTTATATAGTCTTTAAAATATAATAATAAAAAGAAGAGAAAGAAGAAATCTTTCTTTCGCCATTTCAACCAGATACACAACATTCATACCCAGGCTGTGTATTAAAGAATGACAATCCAGAAGGTCTCTGTTTTGAGAAATTGCAGCAAAATAACATATTTTAGTGCAAAAGCTACTGGGGACAGCACAGCTTTTCCAACAGGTCCAGAGAAATCTGTACAAATGTTCTTGTTTTCATCATCCAGACTGTAGGAAGTTTGCTCCCTTCTTCCATTAATTGCAGTGGCTTGATGCCAAAGTAACCCTCTTCCCTCCTGTTTATTTTAATTTTAATGGGAGGCATTTTCAAAAGCTCTGCTGGCGTGGTAGAAGGAAAACGTTCAACATCACCTCTTGGTTCTTGCAAGAAGTCTGGTTATTAAATCCCATTATGTGCTTCAGAATATCCCTCTTTGAATTCCCCTGTTCCTCTTTTAATAAGCCAACACACATATATATCACAACACACATCTCTCTCTCTCTCTCTCTCTCTCTCTCTCTCTCTCTCTCTCTCTCTCTCTCTCTCTCTCTCTCTCTCTCTCTCTCTCTCTTTTTCATTTATGTTTACCCTGAAAAAGCAGCCATGCAATTTGTATAACTGTGTCAGGTTTTTTTCCTAGCTTGTAGAGCTGTTGTGAAACCAGCTTGTTTTGATTAGATTATGGCTCAATATACCAGCCAGAAAATGAGTCAATTCAGAAACAAGGAGAAGCTTGGTGACTGATGACAACCAGCATCGGGGAGTCTAATGTTGACACAGAATCTCCAGAGATACTTACAGCTTTCTGAAACAGCTTGTAAACCAGGCCTTCTGTGAGAGAGATGTCCAATGTTAGTGGAAATCTTCCTCCACCCCCCAGGAGGAATGTAGTCTGACCTGATTTTTTATTTTTTAAATTTTATGTATTTAAAAAAAAATCATAAGGCTGCATTCGCAATTTGGGATTTTCTGCCACATACATCGATAAGTATGACAAAAAAACTAATTTTAAAAAAGTATATAACCAATACAGATAGTCCTTGATTTACCACCATTTAGTTTAGTGACTGGTCCTCATACTTATGACTGTGGCATCATCCCAACACTCGTGTGATCAAAATCTGGGCGCTTGCCAACCGGAATATGTCTACGCCGCTTGCAGTATCCCTGGGTCATGTGATGGCCATTTGCAACCTTCCCGAGTCCCTGGATTTTGATCATATGATCGTGGGGATGCTGTGAAGGTCATAAGTATGAGGACTCCTTGTAAATCAGTTTTATCAGTGCCCTTGTAACTTCAGATGGTTGTATCTAGGAATACTTGTAGATCTTTTTGCAGCCTGTGAACCAGTCTCTCACTCTTGGAAGATCATCCAGAAGCATCCTATTCAAACAGGTCCAAAGGAGATCATGCCACGCAATCAATTTTTTTTTTCTTCCAATGGTCTTTGGGCTTAAAATCACTGGAGTTTCCATCCTCAAAGAAACGGATTCTACCTGCTGTCTGTAGCAGGGGTGCTGTAAACACCAGCTGGCCAATGGAGCAGACATCCATGGCCTAATTAGAATTACAGAGTAACAGAGTTGGAAGGGACCTTGGAGGTCTTCTAGTCCAATCCCCTGCTTAAGCAGGAAACCCTATATCATTTCAGACAAACGGCTGTCCAATCTCTTCTTAAAAATCAGTGTTGGAGGACCCACAACTTCTGGAGTCAAGCCGTTCCATTGATTAATAGTTCTAACTGTCAAAAAAATTCTCCGTAGTTCTAGGTTGGTTCTGTCCTTGATTTGGTTTTTTTATCCATTGCGTCTTGTTCTGCCTTCTGGTGCTTTGGAAACTAGGTTGACCCCCCTCTTCTTTGTGGCAACCCCTCAAATATTGGCACACTGCTATCATGTCACCCCTAGTCCTTCTCTTTATTAGAGTAGACATGTCTAAGTCTAAGTCAACACAATTTACCTCTCTTGAAGTCAACGCCTAAACAGCCCTCCATCCTGGTGATCTCAGAATCTAGGATAAAATGCTTTAGTGGCATCTGTGAATATTTAGAGAACTCTTTAACTAATTTCCCTTGAAGTTTGCATATCCACGGATACGATGGTTTTATTTATTTTGCATCACTGCCAAATAAAACTGTGGCAGAAGCTAATTAAAAACTGTAAAGCAAACAGACTTATCAGAGGAACCCTGAGTGTTTTTCTGGGTAGAGGCAGGTAAGAGCTCCCAAATATTTTCTCAGTTCAATGTGTGGATTTGTAAGAGACTCTGGGTGAAGACATTTTTAGTCCAATAAAACTGTCGAGAGGATATCTTTGGCTCCTTGGTTCAGCAAGGAAAACATAGCACAGGGGTGTCAAACTCAAGGCCCGGAGGCCGGATCTAGCCTGCGGGATACTTAGATCTGGCCCACGGGGCTGCTCTGGGAACAGCAAAGGACAGGCCCACAGTGCATCTGCCAGCAAAAACAGGCTCCCAAGCAGGGACGGGTTCCTAAATTTTTTACTACCACTCCGTGGGCATGGCTTATTTTGTGGGTGTGGCTTGCCAGCCATGTGACCGGGTGGGCGTGGGCCTCGGGAACTTGGCAGCGGCCAGAGAAGCAGGGGGGGCATTGCCCACCCGCAACGCAGCCCCCCGCAGCGGGAGCAGCAAGAGGAGGCTCCGTCCGGCCTGAATGCTTCTCCCCATTCGATGATCCTAGGCTCCTGCTGCCTGCTCCCCTCAGCAGCTCGAGATGCCTCAAACGTGCGAAAATGCCTGGGATCATCACCGCACGTTCGTGGCTTCTCGGACTGATGAAGGGAGGGGAATGGAGATAGCTCCTGCCGCCCGTTCTTTCAGTGTCTCACGCGCTCCCTCAGCCATCCTCCCCTGCTTGGACTCACTGTGGGGTAGGAAGGCAGCGCATGCACAGTGCCGGAAGCTCGGCTTCTGGGCATGCGCAGAATAATTTTTTTTTTAAATTAAAAAAAATTTTTTTAAAAAATGTTGGCGCCCAGGCACCGGCAACCGACCGCACCAATACTGTGACGTCACCAGCGGGCCGCTACCGGTGCTATAGAGTGGACCGCACTGGTAGGAACCCACCACTGCTCCCGAGCTCCATTTTCGGCTGCCACGGCCTCCTGCAATCCTCTGCCAGTAAAAACGGAGCTTGGGAGGGCCGCACGCAGCCCTCCCAAGCTCCGTTTTCACTGGCATAGGGTTACAGGAGGCCATGGCAGCCGAAAACGGAGCTTGGGAGCCTGTTTTCGCTGGCAGAGCACTCAGGCCACCATAGGTGCCCCCGACAGGAGTGATGTTGAGCTGAGCACACCTCCCCCCTGCCCTCCCCAGGTCAAACACAACCCTGATGCAGCCCTCAATGAAATCGAGTTTGACACCCCTGCCATAGCGTGTTCTTTTTATTAGGAACAGCAGCTACAGTTGCACAATGAAAAAGGTGTTTTATCATTTGCTTGAAGCTGCTTTAAAAACATTAAAGGAAGTATCTTAGGGCGTGACTGGCATGTCAAAAGCCATTTCAGAATCAAAAGTGTTTGCATGCTGAGTCACAAGATGGTTTGCAGGGTACTGAAGAAGGATACAAGGGGGAAGAGAGACCCATGGGGCAGTTCTCCTCCAGCGGGGACGGCCACAGAGTGAAGTCAGATATTCATTCCTGTTTATCTGATGCAGCCAACAGGCAGAAATATTCTTCTCTGTTGTATACCGTGAGCAGTAGTTGGTTTCACTTACCTTCGCTACCGGTTTGGGACTGTGAATGTGCACGTGCTTCACTCGTGCACAGCACTTCTGTGCATGTGCAGAACCTTCTGCGCATGCGCAGATCGTCCGTGATGATGGGTGGGCGGAGCCTCCGTCCTCTGCTGCTACCAGTTCACCCGAACCGGGGCAAACCGGTAGCAACCCACCACTGACAGTGAGGCATCTTTCCTTCACTGTTGTTCTGAAATCTACCAGCTGGAGTCAAAAACAAGAGAACTTCAGGAAGGGTTTGTGGCTAGCACCTGTCTCCTACTCTACATGAAGGAGGTCTGCAGCTCCAGATCTCCCACCCCCCAAAACCCCATCACCTTTTAATCCACTGCGACCTGGGATCATTGACTAGAGAAAGAGCCAAAACAAAAGAGAATTTTTGCAGGCAACTTTGCCAAATTGCCCTACGATGAGAACATTCTGTTTTTTTTAAATTAGGGAACCTGAGATAAGTGAGGTTCATAACCTTAATCGTGGCAGAGTACAAAGCTTATAGTTGTGCCTACTTATCTAGCACAAAATGTGTGTAAATATTCTAAGTGGGTCATCAAGATCAAGAGCAAGAAGAGAGGCCACACTCTGGGCTTTTCCTAGGAAAGCTTGAAACAGTTTGGATTACATCGGGCCCTTCAGCCTTGATCCAAGTCCTTCACCAAATATCTTTGGGGCTGCTCAGTTGAGGAGCCTGGCAAGGACTACGGGCCTGAGTGATGACCTCTGGCTCCAGGCAGCCAGTGGAAACTGGTAAATCTCATGAGGACCTTTAAAAAGCATCAAAGCAGGCAGCCCTTTTGTGCCTCTAGAATTCAGGGGTCTCCAACCTTGGCAACTTTAAGACTTGTGGACTTCAACTCCCAGAATTCCTCAGCCAGCTTTGCTGGCTGAGGAATTCTGGGAGTTGAAGTCCACAAGTCTTAAAGTTGCTAAGGTTGGAGACCCCTGCTAGATTTCCAAGACCTGGTGGCAGTGGTGGGTTGCAACCGGTTCGACCCGGTACGGCGAACCAGTAGCAGCGGTGGGAGGCTCCACCCACCTGCCCGGACATCATCAAAAAACACTCTGCACATGTGCAGAAGCTTCTGCGCATGCACAGAAGCATTGCGCACGTGCGCTCCCATACCCGAACCGGTAGCAAAGGTAAGTAGAACCCACTACTGCCTGGGGGCAGTCTTGCTGGAAGTTCTTCTCTGACTTGGACTTCAGTGCCGTCATGTTTAAGCAACAGGGCTGGGGATGATGGGAGTTTAAACCCACGACTTCTGTGGAGACCATTGGATGGAGAGAAAGCTACCCTGAAAGTTACCAGCACAGCAAGGCTGATTTTCCTTGATGAGTCAACAACTGAAGAGCAAGTCAAAGAACACCGGTCTAATTCACTAGGAAAGCCAGTTTGGTCTAATAGTTAAGGCACCAAGCTAGAGACCTGGAGTTTGTGAGTTCTAGTCCCATCTTAGGCATGAAAGCGGGCTAGGTGACTTTAGGCTGGTTATTCTCTCAGCCAGTGGTGGGATCCTCCTGATTTAACAACCGGTTTGGTGAGCACGCACTTTGGTGCGCGTGTGCGCATGCGCAGTTTAACAAAAACTTACCTTCTGCATTACTGCTGGGGAGAAACGCAGCTGAGGCACAGCAATCCGCTATTCCGCGTGAATCAGCTGATAAGATATAGGTCATAAAGCGTGGGTGAGGGCAGGCGGGCCCACCTAATTTTAGGAGCTGAGATAGCGCAGTGGTTAAAAGCAGCATTGCAACCTTCAGCTGATTGCTAGTTCAGCAGTTCAGCTGTTCAAATCTCACCAGGCTCAAGGTTGACTCAGCCTTCCGTCCTTCTGAGGTCGGTAAAATGAGGACCCAGATTGTTGGGGGCAATATGCTGAACTCTGTAAACCGCTTAGAGAGGGCTGTAAAGCACTATGAAGCGGTATATAAGTAAAGTGCTATAAAGTGCTATATAATTGTCGGAGTGAACTGGTTTGCTCCCAGCTGATCGTCGGAGCATCCGGTTCGCCTGAACCGGTAGAATCCCACCCCTGCTCTGAGCCCAACTCACCTCTCAGGGTGTTGTTGTTGTGGGGGAAATAGGAGGAGCATTGTATGCGGCCTTGGGTTATTTGCAAAGTAATAAAGGCAGGATAACATTAAAAAATAAATGCAAAAATACCCACAATTTGAGTATCAATTGCTCCTGCATGTTCAACCTTGCATCATTTGCAAGGAAAATGGATTATTTTCTCGTTCAAGGCAAGTCCTAACTTCCCACTTGGATGAAACTAAGTACAAAGGACCACTAAAGAAGATGGATTCTTTCTCTGTGAGCAGTAGATGTATTTTTTCATTAATAAGATTTCCTAGTTCCAAACTCGTCCTTGTCAAAAACTGCAGAGTTAGAGAAATCGTCCCTGGCCTTTCTGGGAACTCAATGTTTTGTTACTTCCCTGGTTGTTATTATTATTATTATTTTTAAAGAACAACGGAAACCATACATTGTCTGCCTCTCTGTAGTGCATTTGGTTATTTGCTTTTGCGTATTGATTTGAGGCTTGTTTTTCCTCTTTCTACATTTGGCATCCTGGAAAACTGAAAGAATGCAGGAGGAGGACCAGACGGGAGAAACCAGCGTCTTTTAAGATCTTAATCTAGCTGCTTCTCTTAAGGAAGACTAGACAGTGTTTTTGTTTATTTCCACACGCATGTCATGCAACGTTGTGTGTCGACATGTAGAGCGAGCTACAAAGGACACTCAGCAATGTGGTCACATTGTAGCAAAAATTTCCCAGAGGTTCCTGAATCTATCAGCCAGAGTGTCATTTTTGAAATCAGATAATGAAGCAACTTGTATCTTCAGAACAGAGAGTTTTTATTTCCTGAACACTGTTACGTTACCTATATTTTGCCTGTCTTCATACACAATCCCCAGAATTCTGTAGAGCTAACAAACGTGTCCCAATTTCTTTCGGCAAATATCAAAGAACTTGCGTGTTGCATTTTCCTTACGTTAGATTTTTTTTTTTAAATCAGCCTTGGTTCTCTAGATGTTGCTTCACTACAACTCCCATTATCCCAAACTAGCTTATTGTGAGTCAGGTTTAGCCTAGTAAGAGTTGGAAGACCACAACTTGAAAAGGATTATGGTTGAAACTGCAGGGTCTACTTACTAGCTGCTCAGATAAGACAGCTCTTGTTCCTAAGATGAGGTGCAACACCTTCTTTGCTATTGCCACCCTCCCTTTTTTTCTGCTCACATTCTTAATTCAGCTGAAGTTGGAGCAGAAGAACTAGGAGGAAGATGCTGAAATTCAACCCTCATACTCCTTAAGCGCGGAGTGGACTCTTCAGATGTTCACTGTTCACATCCTCTTTTGGGGATGACAAATGCCAGTGGTTAGAGCTTTCGTTTCTTTTCCTTCCCCTTTCTCCTTTCCTTTCCTTCTTCTTTCTTTTTCCCCCTTCCCCTTCCTCCTCCTCTCCACTCTTCTCCTCTCCCACTCTCTTCTCTTCTCCTCTCCACTCTTCTCCTTTCCTCCTCTTTCTCTTTCTCCTCTCCCTCTCTCCTTCTCCTCTCCCTCTCCTCTCCTTGTCCTCCTCTCCCTTTCTTTCTCCTCTCTTCTCCTCTGTTTCCTATCCTTTTGGTCTCTTTCACCTGCATCTCTCCCCTCCCCTGTAGGAAGAGCCAGTCCTTTTATGTAGCCAAAATGTTTCACCCCCAGCAGCCCCCTCATTAAAATAGCCCAGCAAAGGGGGGAGAATCATTCTTCGAATTGTCTGTAGCAGAATGGGATATGAACTTGCAGGTATGCATAGGAACCTCCTTCACTGCAACATTTGGCTCCAGAACCCCGTCCTTTCCCCACTGATGAAGGTGTTGTGGTGTTGTAAGGGATAAATGAAGCAGGAGGTTAGAATATCTGGCTTATAAAATGTTTTTTTTTAATAGAAATAAGTGGAGGCGTCAAAGCCCACTAACATGTACAAAATGTAGGAGAAACAAGAAAACAAAAATCAACAGACACATATATCCAGACCTCCTTTCTACAAAAATTCTGCAGTGTGATTGAAAAATCATCGTTCAGCATCCAAGATTGCGGCCCAAATGTACACATCCATAAATATCATCCATTCCAGCCCAAAGCTTTGGAGCTAGGAAGCTTTGTAATTCTGATAGGGAGGGGAGGTTGGACAAGAGAAGGTTCATAGCCTGGGAAAAACTAAGTTGACAGCAAACGTTTCTGGCCTCTTCCACCTCCATGCCATACGCTCTTCCATTTTTCTAATTGATTTTTCCCCAAAACCTGAATTCATAAGGAGATTGAAACTGTTGCTTTTTCATGAGATTTTTGGCCTTGGGGAAGAGAAGACAGCACAAAGCTTCTTATTGTTGATGTTGAACGCGCCAAGCTAAACTTCAACTGGCTTAATGTATCTCCAACAGAGCTGGCTCATTTTTTGGAAGACAGATAAAGCTAAAATACGGAGGAGGGGGGGGAATCTCATAGGTGGATCAGGTATTTTGACAGACAGGTATGACCCAGATATTTGAGTCGACCCTTTAGGATTTGTAAAATTGGTTTTTTTTACCTTATTTTAAGCTTACTTTTGGTCATAGATTATGGGGTGGGGGAGATACCTCCCCCCTCCCCAATTCTTGCGATCTGCACTCTCAATTTCGGACACAAAGCAGGCAGCGAGGGCTGCCAGGAAACACAGGTCCGACCACCTATGGTCTAAATCAGTGTTTCCCAACCTTGGCAACTTGAAGATATCTGGACTTCAACTCCCAGAATTCCCCAGCCAGCGAATGCTGGCTGGGGAATTCTGGGAGTTGAAGTCCAGACATCTTCAAGTTCTCAAGGTTGGGAAACACTGGTCTAAATATCGAACCATACTAGCCTTTTGCAAAGGTAGAACCACATCAAATTGCTCCGCTTAGAAAACCCAGTATAAGTCCTGATGTTGCAAAGGTTGTCCGCACCGTGTCTCAGCCTGCCGCTTGTCGCTCGGCTAGTATTCCCACAGGTGTTGGACTTCGGCATCCATCATTCCCACGAGTTTGGGGAATGCTAATGTAACTAATCGGTGTTTGGATTTCAACCAACCAAAAAAAAGGGTAAAATTGAGTTGGGACAAAGCTAAATCCCACTGCATTCAGGGGAAGGCGGTCATGCGCTTCCATGCCTGTTTACACAGAAGTAGGCCCCAGGGAATTTAGCACGGCTGAGTCTCTATCAGTATGGACAGGACTGCAGCTGAAATAAACAGCCCATCCAGAGCCAACCCATTATGAAGAGTTATTTCTCAAGTGACTCTGTTTAGGGATTTTAATTTCGACTCTCCTGGAAAAGTCGGACGTGTGTTTGGTAAATGGAAGATGCAACCTCATTCCTCCTCTTAAGCTGTGAACATAGTGACACACTCGTGTTAAGCTTATTTACTTACTTACCAGCAAGCATGTATTGGAATTTGGAATAGTCCAAAAGATGAGGAAGAACATATCTTCAGAAAGACACGGTGTTCTTTGGCATATGATCCCGTAACAGCCACAAACACAGATGGGGTTTTAAGAGAGGGTTGAAGAGAGGCTCATAAAGAGAGGCCCAATAAAATGATGCCTTCACAGAGTGCAATCTGGTTGGGAATCGCAGAGTTGGAAGGGATCTCAAAGATCTTCAAATGCAGGGACTACAGCTTGGCGGTATCATAAATGTTTGCCATGGGAGAAGGGCCGGTCTCAATCCTTGGCATTGCCATTTAGAAAGGGCAGGTTATAGGTGACAACGAAGCCTCATCTCTGTGTAAAAAAAAACCTCGAGGGTAGTAGATGAGTAGACAATTAAATCTGATAGAAGGAACCCATAGATAATTGGGGGAAGGGGTCTCCAGAGCACTGCTTTAAGGTCTGTTAGCTCAACCCATCACAGTTGCATGGACGCTAGCTTGAAAACACTAGCCATCAAAGCCCATCTCTTCCCCCTTCTCAAATCTCACTCTGCCCCACAGAGATGCAGCGTTGGCCCAGGTTCTCCTCTCCAAACAAGCTTACCACTGCATTAAAAAAATATCACAAGCAATATCATTCCCACATACAAAGTTTTGGGTAGACAGACGCTCTTCTCAAGGCACATCCACAGGTGGCAGGTTCCCGAAGGCCTGGCTCATGGTAGACAAGCAGAAGTCCTAGATGGTTTCCCAAAACAAGGAAGGATGCTTTCGTCTGGATATTGCAGAAGGCAATCTGTGAAGGCACCAGTGCTGCACGAGTGCCCCAAAGCAGGGCACAGAATTGCCGGGCTGGGATTGCATAGTGCAAAGGTGCTGGACAAAACCAAACCAAACCCCCAAATCTGTGAAACCCAGAGCAAGAGCTATTTTTATTCAAAATATGGAGGCTAGGAAGGCCACTCCTCCAGGGGAAATGCTGGTTATATGCCATCTCTAATCTCCCTTCCGGAAGCTCTTCCACTACTTAAAAAAGGAAGAGACCAAAAGGATATCTCCAGGTATTTCTCTGTGCGGTTCATGGCCGATAGGCTGAGATCTGTTTTAAATGACAGCAGTGAAAGAAACCATTCCACCCATTACCTCTCAAGCACTGCTCAAATGAAGGAAGTTTGGAGAATCCCAGGATGAAGGTTGGGCTGCTCCATCTATCTCTGATATTCAGAACAAGTTCTGGACCTCAGGATCCTAAACCGATCCTTCTGGCCCAGGGTCCCATTTGTGGATCTGGGAACTCTTGTAATAATCAAGTGGATTCCTAAAAGCCCAAAGGCTTCCAGCTCTGATTCAGAAGGATGGAAGAAAGATGGACGTAGCTTCTGAGAGGTATACCAACAACGTGTTCTCTCTTCAATCGGAGACAGCAGAGTTACAGTACCACCTTCCAGGAAACAAAACAGGAATTCCTTTCCACCAAAGAGTTTGGTCACTTCCTTTCTGGTGCAACCTCCCACTTATCATCTCAGCTGCCTGGAAAGAGAAACCCGCAAGCAAGATCTCCAGTGCAAGAGGAGGGGAAGACCCCAGCAATAGCTACCTATCCTAATCAGTATCCTAAACGACAGCAGGACAGATATTCCCAGAGCAAGTGCACCTAAAGAAGAAACTGGCGGTAAATCCCCAGCAGCCGGCGTCCCCTTAACTCAGTCCCGCTTTAGCCAGATTTTGTGTTTGACCTTGACCGTCATGTAGAGGGCTGTGAGGCCGCAGCAAGCCATCACCACAAGGCACATGATGGAAAAAAAGGGAGCCAGATCGCCATGCAAGTCAGCATAAATGAGCCGCCTAGTCCGGTAATCGAGAAGCACCGCCTCTAACTGGATGAAGGTACAAAGTATGAGGAACATGTGGAAGAGCTGGTGGCCTTGTCCTACAAAGTGACACTTCCCGGGAAACCATTTCTCGGGGTAGGGGTAGGCGAAAAAAAAGGCTGCAACCAGGAAGCACAATACGTGGCACTTATGGTAGGTAGCAGCCAAGTCGGTTTGTCCAGAGATGGTGGAGGTGTAGATACGATGGAGCACAGGGCTGATGTCTAAAGCATAGGCTACCGCAGAGGGCATCTCCTGGCAGAGCCTGCCCTGCAGAGGGGAGAGGTGTGGGCATCGGTATTTGGCATAGCAGGAACCAGCACAGGACAACCAAGCCAACCCCACTGCGCCCGGAATGTAGAAACTGGAGATCCAGGCGTGCCATTCTGGCTCAATGGCATAGTAATAATGCACCAAAGCGCTACCGTACTGGTAGGTGGCCACCCCTACGTAGTCCAAGAAGAAGAATGTGTAGTGGCAGAACTCAGACTTGGCTTGCAAGAGATGAGCCAAGGTGCTGAAGGTTGAGTAGATGATGGAAGACACAGCCACGATGCAGAAGGGCTGTGCGTGCGGGTCGCCCAGAAAATCAACCACCTGGGAGAGTTGCCAGAACCGCCCCAGCAGCATGAAAGCCGCCAGCAGATGTGTCCAGACGTTGAGCGCTTCATTGTGCTGCTGGAAGAGGGACAGGAAGTAGAAGGCCCAGCTCCGGTGGAGGGGTCGGTAGCCGGCGTGGATGTAGGGTTTCCGGAAAAGCTGGGGCACCTCCGAGGCGGCCACTGTGCAGGACGGAGCAGGCAAAGCCTTGGACAGAAGTTGAGGGATTTTGCACAAGTGCTGGAGGTTGATGAAGAGGCGGCTGAGTTTTTCGGATACAATCGTTGCCATGACAGGAAAGTGAGAGACCTTGAAGTGAGGGGGAAAAAGACATTCAGTCGGAGAACACAGCAAAGCCAGCGGGATTGATCTTGATCAGCATTCTAGGACAACGGAAGTCCTGGGCCAGCAGGCCATTGGGAGGAAGCAGATGTGTGCACCAACACCCCCCTCCCCAACACACAAACACAATTAGACAGGAACTTAAAGACTGCGACCACCTGGTGCCTGGAAATTAATTAATTAATTAATCTGGAAATTAAGCTTCACTGAACACAGCAGGGCTTGCTTTTAAGTAAACACGCCCACTACTGCACTGCTTGGATACAACCAAAACAGGAGTGCAAAAAAGAACAAAGTTCAAGACAGTAAAATGGAACAATGCTAAATGGTGTAAGCAGGGGTGGCCAAACTATGGTTCTTTGAGGACCTGTGGACTTCAACTCCCAGAATTCCTGAGCCAGCCATGCATGCATTGCTAGCTCAGGAATTCTGGGAGTTGAAGTCCACAGATCCTCAAAGAACCATAGTTTGGCCACCCCTGGACTGTACGGCTTTCGGTTTTATCCCAAACAACCTGGACCATTTGAAAGCAAGACTTGAAAAAGTCAGAAATTGGAGGCTTAGTGCAGAGGTCTTCAAACTTGGCAACTTTAAGACTTGTGGACTTCAACTCCCAGAATTCCTCAGCCAGCTTTGCTGGTCAAGAGGCTTTTTAAATGTCTCATAAGCTTTACCAGCTGCCACTGGCTGCCTGGAGCCAGAGGTCATCAGCTCAGGTCCTCAGTCCTTGCCAGGCTCCTCAAGCTGGCTGGAGAATTCTGGGAATTGAAGTCCACAAATCTTAAAGTTGCCAAGTTTGGGGACCTCTGGCTTGGTGGAGCAGTGGGCCAGGCAGAAAGCCTCAGTAGATATAACCTAATTGATCGCAAACCATTCTTACCTTGATTCAGATTTGACAAATCGCTCCCATCCAGGCACCCCGTCTCAGTTTTCTAAATAGTTTTCTAAATAGTCCAAGAAGAATTAATTCTAATTCTAAATGTTCTAAGTTGTCAAATTGCATAACTCCAGATCAATCTAATCCAGGGGTCCCCAACCCCCAGTTTGTGGACCGATACTGGTCTGTGGCATTGCCAGAAACCAGGCAACGCAAACCGGTGAAGCCCCATCCACAGGATGCCAGCAGCACACAAACCCACGCCCCCTCCGATCCACGGGAAAACCTTTCTCCATGGAACCGCCAAAAGGTTGGGGGGGGGCACTGATCTAACCCAGATACATAAGTAAGGGATGAGTAAACCAGGTGGGTGGCTGTGCACCCAATGCAGGTAGTCCTCGGCTTATGAAGCACAATTGAGCCCAAAATTTCTGTGGTTGAGTGAGACATTGGTTAAGTGAGTTTTGCCCCATTTTGCAACCTTTTTCCCACAGTTGCTAAGTGAATCACTGCGGCTGGTAAGTTAGCAACCCAGGTTGTTAAGTGAATCTGGCTTTCCCATTGACTTTGCTTGTCAAAAAGCTGCTAAAGGTAACCTTGGGATAATATTTATTTATTTATTTATTTATTTAGTTATTCTTATATGCCGCCCAACTCCCGAAGGACTCAGGCGGCGTACAACAGGAAAAAATACAAGAATAATCAAAATGCAAGTGATTAAAAAAAACAAATACAAATTTTTAAAAACAATATTAAAACAACAACATTCATTCGATATCATACATACTTGGGGGGTGATCTCAGGTGGATTAAGCTATCCCCCCCACCTGCAGGAAAAGCCATGTTTTAACGGCTTTTCGGAGCAAATAAATAAAGCAACGTTCATAAGTATGAACCAGGTTAGCAAGCATCTGAATTTTGATCATATGATCATAGGGATGCTCCCATCGTCGTAACTGTGAAAAACGTTCATAAATCCCTCCCCCTTTTTAGTGCCGTTGTAACTTTGAACGGTCACTAAGTGAAACTGTTGTTAAGTTGAGGAATACCTGTACAAAATTACTTACAACCTTCCTGGATCACACATGATAAAATTCTGCTTAGGATACTGTACAGCAGGGGTGTCAAACTCAAGGCCCAGAGGACGGATCCGGCCCACGGGGCGCTTAGATCTGGCCCGTGGGGCTGCCCTGGAAACAGCAAAGGATCAGGCCACGGTCAATGTTCCCTCTAAGCTGCGCGGCCACACACATAAGAAAACGCCGCACAGCAGTTTCCAACTGCTGTGCGGAGTTTTCTAATGTCAGAGCAGGGGTGAAATCCTCCCGGTTCGCTCTTACCTGTTGGTCGCCGCACAGCCAAACAACCTGATGGCATTCGCGGTGTGGGGCTTCCCCCGCCTGCTTCCTCCGCCCACCTGGACGCCGGCATTTGCGTTCTTTTGCCCTCTGCGCATGCGCAAAGCGTTCTGCTTGCGCAGAGGGCAAAAGAACACAAATGCTGGCGTTCAGGCGGGCGGGGAAGCGGGCGGGGAAGCGGGCAGGGGAAGCCCCGCGCCGTGAACGCCACCAGGTTGTTCGGCTGTGCGGCGACCAACAGGTAAGAGCGAACCGGGAGGATTTCACCCCTGTGTCAGAGGGAACATTGGCCGCGATGCCGCTGCCAGAGAAAACCCTCCAGAGCTCCGTTTCCACTGGCAGAGGGTTGCAGGAGGCCATCGCAGGCAAAAACAGAGCTTGGGAGCCCAGAGCCCCCCGACACAAGTGACATCGAGCTGGCCAAGCCCCCTTGCCAAGCCCCCCCCACTCGCCCTCCCGAGGTCAAACACAACCCTGATGCGGCCCACAATGAAATAGAGTTTGAAACCCCTGCTGTACAGCAAGTCAGAGGAATGGAGATAAATATGTGGATTGCCTAAAAAACGTACACGAATAAAATCAGGGTCAGACCTGAAACAACAACAACAACAAAGAGCTCCTAACTTTATGGAGATGGAGAAAATTACAGGAGAAATGACGTTCAGGGGCTGCATTTGTGTATCCACAGGGGAGAGAGAGAGAGGGAGGGAGGGAGGGAGGGAGGGAGGGAGGGAGGGAGAGAAAGAAAGAAAGAAAGAAAGAAAGAAAGAAAGAAAGAAAGAAAGAAAGAAAGAAAGAAAGAAAGAAAGGGAAGAAATCATCCTTCTTTAAAAGACTGCCTGCTGCAGCACATCTGCACCACCTAACAGCTGGATTTTTTTTGTTTTTTTGTTTCCTCCTCTAGGCTTGTTTTTCTCTCCTAGCCAGAAGACAAATGTGCAGGACTAGCGGTCTAAGGGAGGCATCAGCTACAATGCACGTGATGAGTCTTTCACCAAGCAGCAGCGAGACCAAATAGGCTGCTCAGCATCACGAGCGTGTTGCTGTGGGCCGTTTGACAGGCAGAGAATGCGATGCGGCCAGCGCGCCACTCAGGAGCAGCATGGCTGGAGAGAAGAATTCGTTGCAGGGCTCTTTTCTTTAACTGCTGTTCAAGAAGCCTGTCTAAACCTCCCGTAGATTTTAAAAAAAATATCCCCCCCGTTTGAAAATGATTGCCAGGCGCCGTATTTATTATGACAGCTTTGTCCACTTGCACAACAAAAAGTGGTAGATGGGTTACTTCCTCAAATGTCTTCCTCAGTCAGGCCGCACTGTCTGGATGGGAAGGAGCTGGATCAGGATTACATTTGACTATTTGTCAGATGCCAAAAAGCGACTGAGATTTACTCCAAGAATTCAACTAATCATTAAGCTTCTGACAGCAATTAAAACAACTTTCACCCTGGAAAAATATTTACTCCTAGAAATGCCATCGGTGGAGAGAGAATTATTTGTCAAGTTTAGATTTGAACTTTTAGATACTAACATTAAATTCGGCCGGTATCGGAAAATCCCGTATGACGAAAGAACATGTATATGTGGGGCAAACGTTGTCGAGGATACAGCGCATATAATATTTGAATGTAGGATGTATGAGGAAGTAAGAAAACAATATCTGTCCCCAATTATAAATAAATTTTCCCACTGGAATGTAAGGCATAAATTAACATTTCTATTGAAGGCAGACTCTCCTCCCCTGGTAAGGGCTATCACTCGCTATCTTAATAGGATGACAGCAATACGAGCCAGCTACATTGAAAAGAATTTCATTGATTGTAAGAAAGATGAGCTGAGTTAGAGACGAGATATTTTATTTGGGTTATCTAGTTTTGGAAATTTAGTTATTGAATTTTGATATCGTTGAATTTTGATGCCATGTACCATATATATTTCTGTACGGTTGTTTCTGTACCTGTTTGTTCTGTTTTTCTTTATTTGAAAGGGCCTTCGGGCTATTCAATAAATGAGAGTACTCCAAGAATCAGATGGGGTGTCTGTGATGACATCAGGCGAATAATGATCGGCATCGCCTTCTCCCCAATCAGATATCCTCCAGATATGTTGGACTCCCAACTCCCGCCACGCTAAGTACAGGTGATGGACTCAGCAGTCAGACACATCTGGAAGCACTTGGGGGGGGGGAGAAAGGCTGACTGGGCTGATCACATGAAGATCTGGTAAGGAAGGGTAAAAGCACAAGCCGTGTTCACACAGTTATGCTTGACCTCACTCGGGGCCTCAAGAGGGCCACTTTAGAGCAACAATACAAGAGTAAAGATCTTCACAACTGTAATGGCGGCTTCCACACAATGGGAGCAGGGGTGGGTTCTAACTTACCTCGCCGCCGGTTCACTTCCTCCCGCGCTGCGTGGCTGCGTGTGCATTGCATGCTGCGTGGCCGCGCGGATGCGGGTGTGCTTCGTGCGTGCGCATGGGCAGTACCGAAAACCCGGCTTCTGCGCATGCACAGAAGCAAAAAACAGCTTCTGCGCATGCGCAGAAGCAAAAAACAAGATGGCGCCGCCTATGACGCCGCTGAGAGAGCTGCTTCTGTGGCGTGGCCAGCCGGCGATTGCTCCCGGTTCGGCGAGCGGGGGGAAATTCCCGCTACCGGTTCTATAGAACCGGTCCGAACCAGGAGCAACCCACCTCTGAATGGGAGGTGGGTAGGAATAATCCAATCTCCGTCTTTTTTCATTCCTTTCTTGCAGATGCCCTTGGTTTTATCTGTTTTAGTTCTGTAAATAAATGAATAATAATCATAATGCTCATCTGTTCTAAGAACATAGACGTCATCTCCCACAAGAAAGCATTCTCATGTAATCTTCAACCAAGCTGTGGAGAGGAGGATCAAGAGACTGCCTCAGATTATGGTTCTGCCTTTATTAATAATATTTTTGCTAACTAACCACTTTGGATGGCCAGAAAGGGAGGAATGCTTTCTCTTGGTGTGCAGAAATATCTAGGGGAGTCGGTCATATTTGGTAAAGAGTAACTGCCATAAAAGGCCCTAGGATTTTCAAAGGACATCTTGATTTATTCCCGTGGGATACTGGCTTGTTATTTGTGTTATTAGGTGTGTAGGAAGTATTAACTTTCTGTTTGAGTTCTGTGCAAGCATATCTGTAAGAGGCAGGCAAAGAAAGTCAAGAGTCAAACCGTGACCTTGTCGCTTTTTAATGCCCATTGTGCACAGGGGCAGAGCTTAGATTGCAAAGTGTAAAGAGGGCGGAATATGACCTAGATGGAGATATATGCAGGAAGAGTTTCCTGCCACAAAGGTCTGAAGCATATTTTAAGTCCACAAGGAAATAACATCTTGAAGAAGCTCAGGCAGAGCATTCCCCAATTCACTGAAGTAAAAGCTCCAGCATAATCAGACTTGCAAAATTCTGTTATTACGGCCAATCTCAATAAAAGTAGTTTTAGCCTTCCTGGAGGGTGGGTGTGTTTGTGTGTGTTGATTTTCTGCTCTGGTCTACTAACAGAAGGACAGAAGGACACCATCTATATCTTTTTTTATTCCTTTCTTGCCTTTGTTTGTATCTGCTTTTCTTCCCTAAGTAAACTAATAAGAGCAACACTGTACAAATCAGGAAAATGAGCAAGGAACAAGGTAAAGTGGGCTAGAAAAACAATTGAGTTGGTCAAAAGGATTAGGAAAGCTGGGTTTTTGGTACGCACACATACACAAACACACACGCAGCTGGATACCCGTGCTTCGCTACGAAACTGATCGGGCTTGATAAATTGACAGTTAAAGCTTGAAAATCAATGAGTAGTTACAATCGGGCTTGATACATTGACACTTAAAGCTTGAAAATGTATGTAGAATGTGTAACTCCTTAGCATCAGAGCATGTTAATATAAGGCAACTAGCAGTTGGAACAGAGTTCTTTTCAGGTGGGGAGGGGGAGTAGAATGTCTAAACTCCCAGCCCGCAGGCCGGATGAGTCACGCACTGGCCATGCCCACGCCCAATTTAGTGAAGGGGTAGCATCAGAGTGTGTTAATGTAAGGCAACTGGCAGTTGGAACAGAGTTCTTTTCAGGTGGGGAGGGGGAATAGAACGTCTAACTCCTTAGCATCAGAGCGTGTTAATATAATGCTGTATAAGAAATACTAATGATCTGATGGTCATTTCGAAAAATCCTTTCTTAGCGAGCACCTAGAAGCCAAGAGGAACATACGTGCCAAGTTTCAAGTTTGTAGACTTTACAGTTCTGGAGATTTTGTGATGAGTGAGTGGTATTTGGCTTTTATATATATATAGATTTAAGAAGATATGTGTGTTACAGCTTAATGGCAAACAGGCGGACACAAATGCACTGACAATTAGACCAAGGCTGTCTGATATCCAGTAAGGCTTCTACTAACTTGCATATTTGATGTGCCGTCTTGTAGCTATCATGGGCTTTCCCTATGGTTATCAGGCTACAAACAAACGTGTGTTGAAAGGGAGGTTCTAAGTGCTGGATAAGTATGATAAGGAAGGTGAAAGCCCATGGCGGGGGACAGGAATCTCTCCACCTAACACACACTAGCAAAAGCCCAAACAAAAAAACAAACCCCAGCCTCCTTTTCAAATTCAATAAAGCTGAGTGGTACTTAGAAAATAGGAAGGGAACAAATGGTCAATGGCTAACAAAAATCTCTGAATGCATTTCATTCATTTTAAAACTTTTTTTTTCTTTTCTGTTCTCAAACACCACCCAATAAGGGTTATGTAAATAGAAATTACACTCAGATTTTATTTCAAAGTGATGGTGCTCAAAGATCGCCTTCTGTATAGAATCCTACACAGCAAAAGAGTGTGGGATAAGGGTTTATGAGCATACCAGGAATATGACATCACCAGGGGTGGGCTTCAACAATTTTAGCAAGGGGTTCTCTGCCCGGTTGCTGAGTGGGCGTAGCCATGGTGGGTGTGGCCTAGTCAGCCTCCTGCACCACAGTGGGGGGCGTTTTCTGAACTTTTGGTAGGCTCGTTTTCCCCCTCCCCAAACCTCTGCGTGCGCCCTGCACTTACCTGCATTCAAAACGGGCCGCGTGGGGACTCCTGGGAGGGGTGGGGTGGGCGGGGCCAATCAGGAGTGGGATTTGGGAGTTCTCCGAACTGCACAGAATCTTAGCTAGAGGTTCTCCAGAACCCCTGCGAACCCCCAGCAGCCCACCCCTAGACGTCACTCATGAAAAGGTGCAGGGAAGTATTTTGCATGTTCCCTACTACACAAAAGTTAGCGAGGTTTATCAATTCAGTTTGGAGATGTTCATTCATATGGCAGCTGAGAATGGAACCTCCATAATCGGAAGCAGGGTATCTGCACCTTGACACCTTGAGTGGACGTTGTTGAAAAATCGTGAAATATACTTTGGGTTTCTATTTGTCCAACCCACACCAGCAAACTTTGTGACGATTTAATAGCCAACAGATGGGACAGGGCATCTTAAGTGTTTCGAGTGTAAAATTAGCTACATGAAATATCTCCAAAGGAAATCGTATTTTTGACAAAAAAAATAAAATATTTTGCAGATGAAATAATTAGAGCAGTGTTTCTCAACCTTGGCAGTTTGAAGATGTGTGGACTTCAACTCCCAGAATTCCCCAGCCAGCGTTGCTGGCTGTGGAATTCTGGGAATTGAAGTCCACACATCTTCAAACTGCCAAGGTTGAGAAATACTGAATTAGAGCATTTTTTCAAAAAAACAAAAAACCCGGAAAACAAAAAACAACCCCCACCCCAAAAACCTGGCTTTGATTTCCCTTTGAACAATACCACACTCAGGCTTAGTCTCCCTGCAAATGTCGCCCCTGCCTTACAGTTTCAAAGGCAGCTTTTCATCTCCTGCCAGAGATGGCTAATTCAGTGCTCAAGCCAATTCTTCATCTGACTGAGATCGCTTCATGAAATAACATAGATGGTCTTGCAAGACATTAAAGGGGAGCACCCCCCCCTCCCCAAAGTCTACTCTGAAATCTAGCAAGCGCAGCCAAAGGAAATTCACCGTGTGTTTGGTGAGGCCAGATTAAAATCCATAGCCAGGATTGGAATCTTTTGTGGACTTAAGAGGGCTGTGCTTTATTTTATTTTGTTTATATGCAACCCATCTCAACCTATCGAGTGGCTCGGGGTGTGTGCGTGTCCTTTCATTTCATTTCTTTGTTTATCTGGTTTCCTGGGGACCCACTGGCTGGATCTGGTGTTGCAATAAGATTATTTGAGAGTCAGGAACTCGGTTTTCTGGGTGTGTTTAAACAGGTCCTAACAAATTCATTTTGGGTTTCCCCCCACCCACCCACCCAGCAAGAAAACCTAAGCACTGAAAATCAGTGAATGTGCAGTTGAATATTTTCTGCAGAGTTAATGGTGCCTTCTGGTTGCTAGAAAAACCAGCTAACCAGGTCCGGATAATTCTCTGGTTTTGCCCTACAGAGCAGTGGGGTGGGGGTGGGGGGTGACCCCCTTTTTTAAAAAAAAATGAAGAAAGCACTCCCGTTCTTTGCTTCACACATTCAGAAAAAGACATGGAATGTATTTTGCATAATTCCTCCCTCTGATTCTTCATAAATTCATCACCTTCCTTCCTTCGTTCTTGGTACACTGGAAGAAACCGGTCAAAGCCGATCAGCATCAGTCACGCCCATGCAGGTCAGACTTTAACCAGGTTGAGGGGGACTCAACAAAAACAATTGCCATTCGTGCTAAAACTTTATTAGTGTTACCTCCCGTTTTGCCTCCTTGTCTGACCGGACTTGCTTAAGATAACAACTGGAGGGCACTATTAGCAGTGCAACGAATGTTTGGCTTCTTGTAGCTTTGTGAGCCAAGCAAACCAAGCACTTTTGGCTACTTTATGACCCCATTTTCCGCACAAAAGCTGAAAATCGGGTGGCCAGGCACGTCCTGTGAACACAATCAGGGTGGACTCCGAGAGCTGTGGTCCTCACGCATCCAGAAGGTGCCTGGGCCATCAATGCTGATATAGGGGGCCTGGTCTCTATCATTTGCTATTTGTTCCTTTCTACTTGGGATCTTTCTTGATCTCTAGCCCGCATCTCAGCAAGTGACTTCAGGCGGCGTACATCATAAAACATAAAAGCAATTAAAACAGTAGCAAACAAATATACCATACTTGGCTGGCACCAAGTAAAACTGTTACTAGGGATGGTCATACATCCAGGAAACAGGGCCCCAGGCCTGGGCGCACAAAGAAGGCGAAATAATGTTGTGAAAGTTGAGCAGGCTAGGGGTCATGCTGATATCTGAAGGGAGGTGATTCCCTGAGGGCAGAACTATGGCAGAGAAGGCACCTGTCCTAGTTCCTGCAGGCCAACATTCTTTGGCTGATGGGACCTGCAGCAGGCCCAACCTGTTTGACCAAACTGGACAGGTAGGAATGACAAGATGATGGATCTTCAGGTAATCCAAGCCACGAAGGGCTCTAAAGGTGACAACCTCTCGATATAAAACAGGGACCGCAATATCTTTTAGACATGAAAACCCAGAACACCCCAGATTTGCCTGCCTGTATTTGGTCAATCAGCAACCTCCTAACAAAACAGCTGTAACAAAAGAAACTACCCAGAAGAGATTTTGGAAAAATAAACATAAGAAAAGGAGTTGATTCATAATGTCCCATTCTAAACAAGGCTGCAGGGAGCTAAAAGATTGACACAATATAGCCATACATGTTTGCACAAGCCTTGATTCATTCCCAAGATCCTAATCACATTTATTTATTTATTTGGACTCTCAAAGACCTTGGGCACTTCCCAAATAAAATGAAACACTACAAAACAAGAAAAGAACCAGCCACAGAGAGCCACAGATCTTCAAAGCCTGTTACTGTAGGTCTGAATTGAAGTAATCAGGTAAAATAGTCAAAGCCAGATTGGCTCAGACCTGCAGCCCCATGGCGGCAGCTGCTTTGGGAGGGTCAAATCTTAACATGCTCCAAACAGAATATTCAAAGACACCGAAAGTTCTGTTAAAGCTCATCTGGAAAACACCAACCTTGTTATGTAGACTAGTGGTTGTTAATTAACAGCATGCATCTGACTGAAAGACTCAGAAACAGTTCAGGCGAGCCACAAGGTAAAGGATTGAAACTCGAATCAACTCTTGAAAGCTGCTGCAAAGGATAACATAATAACGGGATGCTTAAACATGCATGTACTGTATATCGGGAGGAAAATGAACTTTTATTTTATTTTATTATTTTATTATATGGTTTTTTTAATTTTTTTTATTATTTTATTATTTTATTATATTTTATTTTATTATTTTATTTTATTATTTTATTTTATTTTATTTTATTTATTTTATTATTTTATTTTATTTTATTTTATTATTATATTATATTATATTATATTATATTATATTATATTATATTATATTATATTATATTATATTATATTATATTATATTATATTATATTATATTATATTATATTATATTATATTATATTATATTATATTATATTATATTATATTATAATATTATATTATATTATATTATATTATATTATATTATATTATATTATATTATATTATATTATATTATATTATATTATATTATTATATTATTATATTATATTATTTGTCTATCAAACTTGTATCCCAGCAAAGGTAACTCTAGGCAGCTTGCAGACATTGAATAGAATTGCAGCATAAAACATTAAAACAATAACTAAGGATCTTAAATTTAAAATGTCGGCTAAAATAAAACTAAGCAGGAGGGAAAGGGGGGAGCAAAGTGCACACAGGGAGCAGGTGGGGTGTTCTCTATTCCATCAGCCACCTCCAACGTGCCACACCCCCATTGGGGCCACAGACCACTTGGCGTAGCCATGACTTCAAGGCCTTTCGGAAAGCCAAAAGGATGGGATGGGTCAGATCTACTGCAGAAAGCAGGAGCCATGGACCCCATCAGCTGAGATTCCTTGGCTGACCTGGTCTGCACTGCAGCATGCCCCTTCTACCTGCACAGGTGGGGAAGGCTAATCCCATTAAAGAACCAGTTTCTCAGATTTCTACCAAAATCCAGGTTCTTTGATCGCAGTGATAGGTGGAAGGCAAGATGCAAGGAGTTGAGAATCAGCGGTACAATCGGTACAAACTTTCTCCGAAGGTGGGAAAATGTCACATTTAAATGCAATCTTTTTCTTCATCCTTGAAGAATGATTTGAGAGCATGCTACATTCTGTTCTTACACAGAAGACTAGTGTATTAAGAAGAAAACAGACTACATTCTGTTCTACACATGGAGAACTAGCATATTAAGAAGAAAGTGCTTAGTTCAGTGCTTTGAAAAGTGCAGTGTTTCTTCTAAGATTTTTTAATCTACATCCTATTTTCTATGATGCTATGTTATTATTCCACCCACAGAAGTTTATTCTGTACCACTAATAATTCGTCAGATCTTAAGTTTCCTTTCTGAAACTCCTTGGGATTCTCTAGCCTCTTCTCATCAATGCAGTATAATAACTGGGTTCTACGCCCGCCTTAGGCATAAAATCTGGCTGGGGGAGTTTGGATGAGTCCCTCTCAGCCCAACACACCTCACAGGGTTGTTGTTGTGGAAAATGTTGTTGTGGAAAGAGCCGAGGTGGCGCAGTGGTTAAAATGCAGCACTGCAGTTCAGCAGTTCAGCTGTTCAAATCTCACCGGCTCAAGGTTGACTCAGCCTTCCATCCTTCCGAGGTAGGTAAAATGAGGACCCAGATTGTTGGGGGCAATATGCTGAACTCTGTAAACCGCTTAGAGAGGGCTCCCTTTGGAACCAGCTCCCTCCAGAGATCAGGACTATCCCCACCCTGCTGGCCTTCCGTAAAGCAATAAAAACTTGGCTCTTCCGGCAGGCGGGGTACGAATGAAAGTTATTTTTAAATTTGGATAGTATTTTAATATGGTTTTTTTTAACAAAATTGTTTTTATCTGTTTATCTTTCTATACATGTTGTGAGCCGCCCAGAGTCCCTCGGGAGTTGGGCGGCATAGAAATTTTAATAAATAAATAATAAATAAATAAAGCACTATGAAGCGGTATATAAGTCTAAGTGCTATTGCTATTGCTAAAATGGGAGGGAGGGAGGAAGGAAGATTAGGTATGTCCACTGTTTTGAGTTATCTATAAAAATAATAAAGGATGGAAAATCAAAAATAATAAAATAATATTAAAGCATAATTTTCTTTTGGTTTCTTGCATGATGCATTTTGCCAACCAACAAGGACCTTTCCCAGATGAATATTGAATATCCCATTGCTCCCACCCTCAAATTTTGTTTTTCTCTTGGCCAGTTTAATATCTTCCTGTCCTTCTCATCAAACCCCTCTCTAAAGCTCCACTGGCAATTTGGAAAGCTGCAATCCTAGCCTATCTGAGGTGGCGGCTTAGGGAGAAGATAGACTTAAATCCCAGAAACCGTGAAGCAGAAAAGTCTGTTTTATCAAACTGAAGCACTAGAGCAAAAATGGGGCCATCCCTTTAACTAAATAAAAAGCAGAACACACCCAGAACCAAAGTCAGCACATTCGCCCAGTCTCGTGTGCTATACCATGTCATTGACAATGGAACAGCTTTCTGCTTTTTCAATAATAATCCTCCTATTCTATTACTATTCTATTACCATTAGAGGAAAAAAAGCGTATTATTGTTGTTGTTGTTATGGCTGGTCACCCAATCCGTCAGATGTCTAGACTCGATTTGGCATTTTTACCCACCTATGGAGTCCTTCCCAAGCTCCCCTGGGATAGGCGAGTGTTGTTCTTTGAAGGTGTACAGTTTAAGGTATATTATTATTTATTGGTAGCACGGTAGTATTATAAGCAGAAGAAGCATCAGCATCAGCATCAGCTTTCTTGTTCTTCTTTCGTAGTCTCAACAGCCACCCAAGTTTATATGGCAACAGGCAGATTAATTTTTAAAAAATCACCACTAAGACAGTAGCACCTTTTTCAAAACAGGCAGACTAGCTCTGAAGAGAACCACCCAGTTACATAACTCTATATGGTGGAAAGGAGGGTGTGTGTGTGTGTGCTTGGATTTTTCCTTAGAAGCAATTCAAGAATTCGTGCACAAACTTAAAAGAACCTGCCCCTCCCCTTCTGATTTTAATATCCATGCTTTGGGATTCAAGCGGCATTAACAAGCCACTGAAATTTTCCTAGTGGTAGTATGTTTTTCTTTGGTGTTTGCAGCTTAACCAGCTTTCGCCAAGCCTTCCCAGTATTACAGCTGCCAGAATGTCCAGCCAACGGAAGGATGGAACAGTTGTCAAGCCACATATCAAAAGGGTACCAAGTGAGAAAGGGCAAGAAAGGGATGGTTTTCTCCCCACTATTCCCATAGTTGAGAAGCCCAGACTGCTTCCAGAGAGGCTTCAAAAGTCATTGAGGCTGAATTGGACACAAACAACACAATGGCTTAGACCAGAGGTCTTCAAACTTGACAACTTTAAGACTTGTGGACTTTAACTCCCAGAATTCTCCAGCCAGCATAGCTGGCTGGAGAATTCTGGGAGTTGAAGTCCACAAGTCTTAAAGTTGCCAAGTTTGGGGAGCCCTGGCTTAGACAATGTGTGAAGCAGGCTGATGGTTTAAGTCACAGAAAGCCAGGCAGAGAGCAACCTTCTCCACAAGCTGTTTTCAAGAGTCCAAAGCCACCCACGGGCTCGGGAGCCACCAAACAGCACCCATTCGGAAGAAACTTGTACTGGTCTGAGCAAAAACTCCTCTTTTGGAACAAAGGTTAAGGTACCAGGAGGACGCTTAGCTGCCTTCCAGGAATCCTGCACTATAGCTGCCATCCGTGTTTATTGACCATGGCAAGGGTGGCGCTGAGGGTAATAGACCTTATAGTCCAGCACCGCCGGAGACCATGAGTTTTGACAAGCTTGCAACAGACGGGCGAAAGTTCCAACCGCCCCAAAGGTGGCAAGCAGACAATGCTTCCTATCCAGGGTTATTCCCAAGCAAGCCCCTGTTGAACCCAGCGCCGTGCATTCCCCACTAGACGAAGCTGCAAAGGAAGGGGAAACTGCACTCTTCTTCTTTTTTTTTTTAACCTACCTCCTTTGAGAGAAGCTGCTCCTTGACTTCTCTCGAGGCGCAATTCTTAGGCAGAAGTTGGTCTCGCCTCGGAGTCGAAAGCAGAAACCCACCCCCACCCCACCCGCGACACACCCGTTGTCCTCCCCTCGGTTCACCCCACACGCTAAACTCACAAGCGGCTCGCCTCTTCCGCGCGGACCCGCCCGGTTGGAATCATTCAGAGTTTAGGAAACCACGAGGACGCGCGAACCCCGACTGCAAACGCGCGTTAGGCGCCCGGGCATCGTCTAAAGGTGGGCTTCGCCGAGCAACTCGCTCGCCTCCTCCGCGAAGACCGGGAGCCTTGCAGCGTCCCAGTTCTCCCCTCCTCCAGATGCGCCCCCTCCCCGTCCCCCCCCCCTTTTTACTGACCTCTTCCTGGCTCCTTCCCAAGGATGCTGGTCGGAAAGCCGAAAGGCTGCCAAAAGCACAAACGGGAGATGGGCCCCGGTCTCGCAGGGCAAGGCCGCCTCTCTGCCGCAAAAAGAGCCGCCTCTCCCTGGGAGACTCGCCTCGCCTGTTTTTTCCTTTTTCCCACGCAGCCGCGCGGGCACGAACCAAACAGAAGCAGGCGTTGCTTGTCCGGCCAGCCCGGCGCTGCGCCCCCTGGAGGTTGCAGGCCGACGGTTCCCCTCCGCCCCCCCCCCCCCAGCCCAGTGAGGAAGCCGGAGGGAAGAAAAAGCGAAAACGCAGCGCCATCCGCCCGCAAGCCGTTTCCAGGGCGCGCTGCTTATTTTATGCCTCCTGGCAGAGAGCGCCACTAACGCTGGCCAGTAACTTCCTTTGGGTCCAAATCTTGAACGAGAGGAATTGGGGATGGGGCTTTTCGTGTATCCACCTGGAATTCCTCTTGGGGTGCAAAAGGTAGAAGGAAAGTCATGTTTGTAGTGAGGTCATGTCTTGAGATGAAAAACTTAGGGACTGTGTGGGTCTGCCCAGATCTTGACAAGGTGGCATACCTAAAGTGAGACAACAGCTGAACCATCAACTAGGCAACTGCATGTCCCAAAGGTGCCTTTTCAAGAAGCAACTGGACTTTCTGGTTTTTCTTTGAAGACATTTCTCTTCTCATCCAAGAAACTTCAGCTTCAAAGAAAAACCAGAAAGTCCAGTTGCTTCTTGAAAAAGCACCTTTGGGTCAATCATGATCTGGATGACTGAGTGTCTCTATAGGCATGTAGGCACGTGCATGTTGCATGGGAAGTTGGGAAGCCATCCATATGTGTAGCTTAAGACTTCATTTTGTTATGTGAAGCCACACAATTTGGTTGAAATAAATAAGTTAAACTAATCATTAATTTTGAATGCTGCTTCCAGTTTAAGTTGGTGCTACTTAGAACTTGAATATTAAAGGCATCTGTTCAATTATCTCAGTGGCACAAACATTTATTTCAAGTCCAATCAAATCAAACTTCAGTCATTCCCAGCCTGGCTCCCAACAGAAGTTATTGGCGGACTAGGAAGGAGCATTCTGCATTGTAAGCCAACATGCCTGGAGGTAAGCCAGGCTAGGGAAGGCTGTTCCAAAACATGGGTGGAGACTGGAGCTGTGCTGGTAGAAGAAAATGTGGTATCACCAAGTTTCTGTGATGCTTTGATAAGTGAACGATCCAAGAGACACATGGTCAGAATCCACATCAAAGTTCCTGTCCCTATCAACATTATTCCTCTGTGCAGGCGGCCAAAGCAAGGATGAAGCAGTTTGGCCATACCATGGACGGGAATAGCAGCAAAATATTGGATGGCAGAGTTGGGAATGCCATGTAACTTTGTCTCCTAAAGTGGCCTGCTGGACTCATCATTGTAGATTCCCGATTCAACAAGGTCCAGTTTCTAGGCCAGTCAGCTTGTCTAACAGAAAAAAGCATATTGCATACATACATACACCCACCCACCCACTAGGAACCAGCAGTTTGTGGAGTCTTTCTTCTTATTTCTTCTTTTACCATTTTGGATGTTGAGGCTCATGGAGTAGTGGTGTTATATGGAAAGAACAAGAAACTACCCATAATACTGAATTCTGGACTAGCTGCAACTGGACCAATGCTCTCCCATACAGAATGCAATACAGCAGTGATGGCGAACCTATGGCATGCGTGCCACACGGAGCCATATCTGAGGGCACACGAGGCGTTGCCCTATGGCAGCTCCAGCGTGCATGTGCGAGCTGGCCAGTTGATTTTAGGCCTTCTTTTTGCTCTCCCTACGGTGAAAATGGCCAAATGGAAGTTCACTTGTGTGCTCACCCTCAGCTTCCTTTTCGCTGTCAGAGGTCTTCAGGAACTTTTTCGGCTTTGGACAGTTGCAGCCAGGCCTCTCACATCTTGGCCCATTTCTTCTGCAGCCGGCAAGGCTTTCCTGAAGGCCTGTGTAGCCGATAACAGAGCTCCAGATCGATCCGGAGCTCTGTTATCAGCTGCATAGGCCTTTCCTAAAGGCCTTTCCTTGAAGGCCTCTCTAGCTGATAACAGTGTAGCCAATAACAGAGGTCCAGATCGATCCGGAGTTCTGTTATCGGCTACACAGGCTTTCAGGAAAGCTTTCCTGGCTGCAGAAGAAATGGGCCGAGGTGTGCGAGGCCTGGTTGCAACTATCTGAAGGTAAGTAGTAGGGCAGCTCCACTTCCTTTCGTTTCCAAACTTCCAATTGGCCCATTTTTGGCCATCCCCAGGCTTCAGGAGGCTTTCCTGAACCCTGGGGAGAGCGAAAAACAGCCCAACGGGCCTACTGGAAGTCAGGAGGCTTCAGTGAGGCCTGGCCGCATGCGCAGGGGGGAAGCAGGGGAGTTGTGCGCATGCGCAGGGCATTGCATTACGGGTGTGGGCACACACGTGCACGCTATTGCGCATGCATCCTTTTGGCAGCCAAGCCGAAAAAGGTTCGCCATCACTGCAATACAGTAATCCAAATAGGGAACTAAAGCATGAAGCACTATGAGCAAAGTCTTGCAGTCCAGGTGTTGATGTAGTTGGTGTATAAGACAACATGTGCTAATATCCACCTAAGCATGACTACTACCTATTCTTCAAGGAATCGTGATCCAGAAGGACCTCCAAATTATGTACTAGCTCTGACTGGGGAAGCAGACGCCTATACAAAGTTAAATGTTTTAAAACCCCCGGAACTGGGGTGGGTCTTAAAACCCACAGCCAATCATGCTAGGAATGAATATGCAAATTGCCACAGCTTCCTGGGAAACAACTGACAGCAACACCTGTCAAATGAAGAGATATTCCACTGGGTATCATCAGGATGTTACTAACACTGACTGGAAGTGGGCTCAGAGAAAGGAGAGTCATGTAACATTGCACCTCTTACTTCCCAAAGCCAGCCCAGAGGGATACCAAGATGGATGATACTAAAAGCTACTGAGAGATCCAAGGAAGATGAATGCGCTACTCCCAAGATGGACCAAAGAAAGGTCTTTAATTAGTGCAATCATTGCCATCTCAGTTTATGACCCAAATCCATACTCGGTCTAGATAATCTCCTTCTTCAGGACCCACCTGGAGATGCAGGCTGACCACCTTTTCAACAGAAAGGTGGAGACTGGATGACAGTTGTCCAGATACATTGGGTTTAGTCATGGTTTCTTAAGCAGGGGACAGCCACCATCTCTTTAAAGACAAATGGAACCATTATCTCCTTCAGAGAAACATTCACCATTGCATGGACCCATTCACCTGTTACTTCCTCGAAGATTTTAATCAAGCAGGAACAGGGATCTAAAAGATAGTCAAGCTTATAGTTTCAGGGATCCTGTAACTTGATCGGGGCTAACAGGCTCAAACTCTTCCTAGATAACTGGGCAAGACTCTGGAAGCATGGGATTAGAGAATGCCAAAGCCAATAAGAAGTCATACAGTATGTCTATGACAAAGGATTGTTGTAACACACGCCAACTCCAGATCACATTGCTGCTGCCCCAAGGTCTAAAGTATGGCCTTTGTTATTAGACCAGAAATTACCTGGATCTGGTTGCTCCTGAGCTGCCTCTGAGCCCATGAGCAAGGAAGACAAATTGAAGTTCCCGCACAAAGCCTGGAAAACTCCACTGCCAACCCAGCCACAGACTCAAGCAGACCTAGTACAGTAGAGAGGGAGGTTACTGTGCAGCAGAGAAGCTGGTACACAAACAACAACAATTTTAGATTCCTACAGCACTGTTTGACCAGCAAGGCTTCATACCAGGAGCAGGGCCCTGAAGACCACAAGGGTTTCTCAGGTGACTATAGCCACACCTTCACCCTGACCCTGATTTACAACTAATGCCACTCATGAAACTGGCAAACACCTCTCTGAAAGGGACTGGAAGGTGACATTAATACCAAACATCAAGTTCACTTTCCCCAAAGTGAAGTCTTATTCCCTTGCCTTATTCCCCTTGTCCATCATCACAACAGCTTTTTCTGACGTATCCTAATTCACACACACACACACACACACACACACCAACCTAATCTCAACTCTTTGCTGGTCCCCAAGCCAAAGAATCCCAACATCACTCAACCTTCTGATCCTACCATCCAAAACTTTGGCACTGATCTTGGGGGTACTTCTGCATCACAATCAGTCTCCCCTAGCCTACCTACACCTTCCTTTAGAGTCATCAACCAAACAGACCGCCGTCCATACACCTCACCCCATTCTAAACTAGGTGTGTTTATGAAGAAGCCACCAACCTATAAAGGACAGGTAAACTTGGGATACAATGCTGCAGCCATCAAGGAAAAACAATGGCAATTACCTTCTTCTTCCACCTGATGTGGTGGGAAATCTTGGTAGCTTCAGTGATGCTGAAAGGAACGCTGGATGGAGGAGGAGATTCACCTTTGCAGGTAAAGTCAAAAGGGAGACAGTACACAGTACAAGAGGAAACAAAGTGGGGCTCAGTAGCTTCAAAATCAAACCCAGAAAAGGCAATGGCAAGCTACAATATTATTGTGAAACAAACATATAGATTTAGAGTTGGAAGGGAACTATGAGGCCATCAAGTCCAATACCCCACATACATATGTGAACACATATGTGAAATTGTACTGACATTGTAAAACAGTTACAACAAAACACGTCTGCAGATTTTCACCAGTAAATCTGGAGGCAATGACAAAGTTAGAACAAAATCAAAGGAGGAATGGGGGAAACTAGACTTATAGGAATATTTGGATTGTGTAAACACAGTAATGCAATAGATAGAATAACAATTTTTTGGAGACAATTCCTTGTTTATTGCCAACACCTGTTTCAAGAAATATAAATGCAGACTCTATATATGGATCTCTCCTAAGAATACAATATCAAAATTAAATTGACTGCACAATAGGAAACAGATGATGAAGAAGTACAATCCTGTCATCCAGGACATTTCCAGATGCAAACTGTGGAATGAATGAATTTCTATTTTTTTATTTATGACTTTACTCCACCTCCTCAATCCAGACAGCTCCAGGCAGCCCAGATACCAATAACAAAATTTATACAATTATAAATAGAAAATGATACACTATCAAAACTAAAGCCACCACCAGTGACTTGACAATCAGTACCTAAAAGCATTCCAAAGAACTGGTTTTTCTCAGCTTCTTCAAGACCACAAGAGTAGAGCCCATCTTTGTCTGTCACAGGAGAGCCCCATACAGGATGCCTACTGTCTGTCCTCCTCCTCTTGGACTTAAACACGCTCTGGCCATCTGTCCAAAAGGTGATTTTAGATTTCCAAGCCCCAAGCTGATTGCTCCATTTCAGAAGTAGCAATCACTACCTTGAATGGCACTTGGAAATGCACCAAAAGCAAGTACAACTTTGACAACCAGTCTAACCTTATCAATAGCATCACCAAGCAGTAGCTATCTGCTTCACTGCATATTCATGTTTTTGATATCAAATACATCTGTCTGTATACGCAGGTATACAAAGTATAGATACAAAAAGACAATGAGATCAAAAAATAACATGGAATTGGGGAGGGAGAGAGCCAACTCTGCCACAAGCAAATTAGGATAAAACTAGCAGGTTTAAAAGAAGGTGCAAATGAAACACCACTTAAAAGCTGCAGATAATTAAAGTATTTACAACTTCTATCCAATACACCAAGTGGTATTCCAAACATGGCTATATGCCCAAAAGACTGGAAAATTATATATATATATATATATATATACAAAACTGCATGTGTGTGTGTGTGTGTGTGTGTGTGTGTGTATTTTCATTTATCAGCAACAAATGTTACACATACACACACACACACATATATATAATGCAAAAGCTATTAAACCAATGCATTAATTCCTCACACAAGTAAATATTTGCTCATTATCTACAAAGATATGGAAGAGACAATGGATAGACAAGTTTCAAACAAGTTTTAGCTATGAGAAATCAGATAACTAAGATACAATAGATATGCAAAGAGAAAAGATTTACCTTTGCTTGATTGATTACAGTAAGATCCTTACCTGTATGATACTAACACCTAGAACATCTTATTATTCTTTTGAGGAACTTCACAATGAAAAAGAAGTTGTATGAACTAGGTTTGGAAAAACAATATTCTAAAACAGGAACATAAGAACATTTTCTTCTGTTTAAACTTTTACATTGAACCATGTAAACCAAATGACCAATCTCTACTGCATTGAACAATAATCGAAACTGTATTGAACAATAATCAAAAACAATAATCAAAAACCAGTCAATGCCCATAGTTTATACAGGCCTGCCAAAGGATAATGGGCTACAGAAAATCACCGTCCTTTGCAAGGTTGAAGGAAGACAAGCACAATAGTAAGATAAACCGGATCAAGATGACTATAAGAATGTCTTGGAAGCCTGAAACTATTGTAACATGTTGAAAAGGTTAATATTTTTCCATACAGTCGATAGGTATCAGGCCCAATGGTATCCCAACAAACTCGTTTTGTTTCAGGCAAAATGTTTTTTGGGCTGGTCTTGTGTTTGTATATTGGAGCTCTGGAAAATATAAAGACCTGTACTCTAAGAAACACTTCAGAATTCAAACTACTGTATAGTACATAAGTTTACTTGGCTGTTCTTAGGAAATCACTGTAATCTAGAAAGCAAGAGAACGGAGTTTTAAGGTTTTGTTTTTATTGCATGTCATCTAGGGTCACCTTTATAAGATGGACAGCTTATAAATTAAACCATTCATCTCTTTTCTGAAACAAAACTGCAATTCCCCAATGTAAGAACATTTTAATTCAAATTAAGAATTATCCAAAAACATCAAGAGGTATTCCAAGCTTTCAAAATGAACTTTTCCAATTGGTATTTTTCCAATGTTATCCCCAGATGTTTTAAGCCTACGTCTAGTAACTGCTGTGGATATTGGCCAAATTAAGCTAAAGTATTTTAGAATTCTGAGTGGCATCAGCTTGGAGAGGCTTCTATTGCTAAATCGATACTTCCTAAGGCTAGGATCCAAAGTTATACAAACATTATATTACTGTATGAGTGAGATGTATGGCAGGGCAATTTCACTTGAATATCTTTCCATTTTCTAACCTTTCTGGTACAATTTAAGTAAAACCCAAGATACAACAGCATTTAGACAGGAAGCAACTGAGGAAAATAACTGATGTTTCTCCAATTGGGAAGCATGGATTAAAAGTGGAAAAATATCTTCCTTTCCTACTGAAAGGAAACCCCATTCACAAATCTTGTATTTGAAAACCAAGACTTTTTACTTGAAGCAATATTGGTGCTTGTATCATGACAGGATGTATTATCCCTAAGTAACATACTTTCATGCAGGAGCATGCAGAAAGCAAAACATATAGCCATTGTTTTAAAAATGTTAGACTACTTAAGAGTGTTTATTTATATGCTTTCTGAAGTGTTCTCAATATTCTGACTCCAACGGCTTTGCATTCCACCAAAAAAACCCTGTTAAATATTAATTCACCTATTTCGCATTGCAGAATGCAACAGCACATTGATTCAAGCTCTAACTTCTGCATTGGTTTGCTTGAAATTTCAGTCCATCAGAAAGATGCAAAAATGGGGGGAAGGTTTTCAGTTAAGCAAAATGTTTCAAATTAACTTACAGGTAAGTTCTGGAGACATGTTTTTCAGTAACGGAATATATATTTAAAGCTTATAAAAGACAAAGGTGCTCTTAAAAGATGTTGCAACAGTTCCCTAATTGTGGTTAATGTTTTGTGTAACATTTTATCTGTTTTTCAATTAAGTGTTGTAAGCTATCCAGGGTCACTTTTATGTGAGATGGGTAGCTGCACAAATATAACATAGATTTGGACCCTTAGTGAAACATACCTTCCATTATCTTTGCAACAATGCACATATGGTTTGCAATTACCCTTTTCCCACATTTTTAACTTCTCAGTCAGCCTAGCAGCCTAAAAGTCTCTTGATAATCTCCCATTCAAGTATTAACAAGGTCTGATGTCAATATGCTTTTTAACCTAGTCAAAGTCAGGCAGATGTCCCTATCTGATGAGATCCACACTTACCTGAACACTTAGTCTTACTGTAATCAACCGAATCATTACCAAATAGACATCCCTACCATTTATACATCAAATCATTTCTTTTTTAAATTCTTGGCCTTTAGTGCTATATTTATTTTACGTTGTTTTAATAAAATTTACCTGACAGCTAGCTATACTACTTCAAATATGTTTTTGATAGCATTTTCTGAACCCAATGAACACTTTCAATAAATATCTAAGAAGCTTTTACAGTGGCAAAACATTCGCTATCTAAAGACAGCAGAAAAGTGCACCAAATTTGATTAAGTCTATTTATTAATAACTGACTAAGTCTAAGATACAGAGATATGGTAATTATAAATTTTATTATTTTGATGAAATGAGCAAGGAGATCAAGCACATATATCTGAACACAGGCATGCACATAAGCAGTTTCACGTTTAAACTATTAAAAATTACAGCATGAACCACTTGGCACCAATCATGTATTTTAATTAAAACATCCAAAGCCCTGGGGATGGAATATCGGATAAATGTTTCTCATATCAAGGCAAGATGGCTACAAACACAATTTTAGTTAACCCAATCAATTCTCTTTACTGCAGCTAATGAAAAACTACTTTTAAAAGCTTAAAGATGTTGAAAAAGTATTTTAACTGCAGTAACCAATTGCCACACTGGATTCCTGAAGCTTAAATGTATGCTTTTATTTCCAACATAATCCAGTATACAACATACCATTCTTGACTATATAGTTATCAATACTATTGCCACATGAGGGCGCTTTTAATTCCCATATCCATTCTACAACAATGATACAAGTTAAACAGATACTATGCCAGGCTTTTGTCATCATCCCAAGATACAAACATTTTTGATGGCATATATTGTTAAGGAAAAAAGCTTAGCCTTATTTTAACAGTATCTCTAGGATCCAATTGTAAAAGCAGCAGAACCAAATGTTCTTACCTAATAAGCTTTGAACCTATAAGTGCAATGATTTTTACTGTTTTTACAAGGTAAGTTTCCTTTTTATGTGCTGTTTAAGGAAAGCTGTTTTTATTTCTAAACTTAATTTTGAAGATACCCTAAATTTTAAGAGAGACTTCATCCCTTCAAATTCATCCTATATTAACAAGGAATTATTTGTTTTTGTTGCAAGTACTAGAATAGTCAAGAAGGGAGGTGGTGCTGGGTTGTCTGAATAAATAGCAGCTGACAACTGCTAAGGTAGAAGACAAAGCTCTTATTGTAAACCTAGAACAATAGGCAACTGCACAGAAAACAGTACTGAGGAATATTATGCCACTGTATTTAGGAATAATTTGTAGGTATTTTAATATTGCATTCCAATATTCTAGCTATAAATATGCTTGAACTGCTTATGTAGTAATGCTAGTTTCAAAAACACTCACCTGTGATAACAGCATTGTGCAGCTTTATTAAATCACTTGGTTACAGTAATATCTTAAGACTGACAGATTCTGAAGTGTAACAGATTCAGCATGAACATTACACTACATATTCAGTTCACAAAAATGTCAGAGCTGAACATAGCACTAGCCATCAATCCAGGAACAAATGCACTGGAATAGAAGAAATGCAACAAGATAGCTACACTGGAAAGACAACAGTTTAGAAAAAGAGTGAACATGAAAGGGCTCCCCTCTAATTCCCCAAATCAAGTGTACAGTCAGATCTAACTATACAGCTCTACATCAGTTTCTAGAAACTTAACAAAAAAACACTGGCCAATACAGTCTTTGGATATTTAGACAAAGGGGAGAAGTTAGTTTCCAGAATGAAGTCAGTCGCTTTCATTCTCACCAGGTTCTTTGCCTCCTTCTTTGTTCTTTCGTACTTCTTCAATATGCTTATCCTAGGAAAGCAAAATTAAGAAAATGAGAAAACAGTAAGTTCTTCAGAAATTTTAATTCTACCCAAATTGGGACTTTAATTCAAAGTACTTTTCCTTAAACTAACACTGTCCAAATAAATTGGATTACAACTAACCTTTGGCTATGCTGTGGGGAATTCAGTGAGCAATTTCCTGATGGTAAATGGAATACAGGAATATACTAGACTGAGAACATTGATTATCAATGTAACAAAGGACAAGGGCTTAAATAATCTACATATAAAGTCTAGCTTTAAGATATATATATTAAGTTACAGATATAATCTTTTAATCCTGTGTTTTAAGAGTTAGCTCCAGAGGACTATAATTCTCATTTGTAATTTATCCTATGTTTAAGAAAGCTACTGCCTTAAACAGTATGCTTTATATATATGTATCGTGTTACAGCATTTTTACAGTTGCAAACATGGTTTTTTATTGAGTAAAGACTGGGTTTGATCCTACTACTCTATACAAGTTATTTGGACAGAGCCATGTCTAGATGAGCCTACTGTGTTGAATCTTCCTAATCTCAATTCATAATGCCATGAATACTGGTGTTGTACATGGCTCTTGTTAAACCCACTTTTAAAAAGAAGATATTTTTAAAAAGGTTTATCAAATTTTATCATTCGTTAACTATCATCCTTGCTTTTTCTGGGATCTATACAATCCCCCCAAATACAAACCAATTTTTTAAAAGCTCCCATTCAAATTCTAGGAGTCACCACAGTTGGTTATAAGACGGATGGCTATATAGGTGTTCTAAATGAATAAAAGAGGAGTAACAAAGATGATTAGGGGACTGGAGGCTAAAACATATGAAGAACGGTTGCTGGAATTGGGTATGTCTAGTTTAATGAAAAAAAGGACCAGGGGTGACATGATAGCAGTGTTCCGATATCTCAGGGGCTGCCACAAAGAAGAGGGAGTCAAGCTATTCTCCAAAGCAACTGAGGGCAGAACAAGAAGCAATGGATGGAAACTAATCAAGGAGAGAAACAACCTAGAACTAAGAAGAAATTTCGGGACACAACAATTAATCAGTGGAATAACTTGCCTCCAGAAGGTGCGAATGTTCCAATACTGGAAGCTTTTAGAGATTTGACAACCATGTGTCTGAAATGATATAGGGCAGTGATGGCGAACCTTTTTTTCCTCGGGTGCCGAAATAGTGCACACGCGCGCTATCGCACGTGTGCGCGTGCCCACACCCATATTCAATGCTCCCCACGTGCACCTGCTCCCCCATTTCTTGACTTCCGGTGGACCCGGTAGGCCCATTTTTTGCCCTCCCCGGGCTCCAGAGGCTTTCTTGGAGCTTGGGGAGGGCAAAAACGCCCTCCTCTGCCACCCTGGAGGCCTTCTGGAGGCCAAAAACGCCCTCCCAGAGCCTCCGTGTGAGCCAAAAATCAGCTGGCAGGCGCCCATATGCACGCTGGACCGGAGCTAGGGCAACAGCTTGCGTGCCAGCAGATATGGCTCCACGTGCCACCTGTGGCACCCGTGCCATAGGTTCGCCATCACGGATATAGGGTTTCCTGCCTGAGCAGGGGGTTGGACTAGAAGACCTCCAAGGTCCCTTCCAAGTCTTCTACTCTACTCTATTCTATTCTCTCTTCTATTCCTAAATAAAACATAAAGCAAATTAAGATTACTACCTATCACTGCTTTAATTTCAGATGGAAGATATGTAATTTTTCTTGTGTCTTTAGGAAAATAGCTACATAAAGTCTGATTTAACCAAGTTAACATTCCGTTGCCATACCAAGTTGTCTAACAAACTTGTCTCAGGTAAGCTTTTCTATTTTTTAAAAAGATGGTAATTATTTAACATGAAACTTATTGTATTAGATATTGGACTATTTTGTTGATTAAATGCATCTCACGTGGCAGCCAATTCATAGTCATGCTCAATGATTTCCCAAGTTCTACAGTCCAAATAGAAATAAGGGCCAGTGAACTATTTGTCATTTTTACTTCTTGTAAAGTTCAGTGCCTTTCTTTGTAGCATTCAAATTGAACAGCCACTTCTTAACTAGATTATTAGTTGTTATTATTATTATACCGTATATATGATTTCTGGATTTAGCCATTGCATGTTTAAAAAAAACTCGTTATGTGAAATCTGAAGAACTATTGCCAGTTATTCTGTGTGTAACTGGTAATTTAAGCTCACAGTTTACTAAATGAAGTAAATTGAACAGCACTTACTTTCTCTCTCAAGCGTTCCAGTTTAGCAGCCATTTGTGCTTCTCTGTTCTCTTTGATGGCTTCCATTTTATGAGTCAACTTTTCCTCTGCCATTTTGCTGAAGTTGTTATTTTCTTCAATTGCCTTCTGCAGCACCTCTTTTTCATGCTCTCGCTTTTCAGCTAGTTGTTTCAAAACTTCAGCTTCATGGGACTAGAATATAGATCCATTTTATATTTAACGGAGAGCAATCTATATACAATTACAGTTCTTGCCTAGGTTAATATTACCCTCATATCATTCATATTATCCAATAAATGGTTTATCAAATTAATTTAAGTCAAGCAGTCCCACTCTGCAATCATATTACAATTTTCATCAAACTTCTGAAATTCTTAAAAATAACTTAGGATCCATGTTCAAAATACTTAGTTTTGTTAGAATTACTGCAACTGCAACTATTAATTCCCATTCAGTTAAATAGGAAGTACTGAAATGGCTACAGCATGAAGAATTTCTAAATTGTAGTTTTCAATGCTCCTTTACTGTCAGCTATTAGTTGTCAGCTATTAGTTGCTTCAGTTTAAACAATCCACTTTTAATTGGCACATAGGCATATGAAAATACAACAGTATATATTTACCTTGCGTCTTTCTTCTGCAGCTTCTAATTTCCTCTGAATTTCTTCCAAGGAGAGATCTTTTTTCTTCGGAGGAGAGAGAGGAAATTCTGGAACAGCTTCTTTGGGAGGAGGACCCAGTATCAATTCAAATGCCTGACCTGAAGCACGTTTTTCTAGTTCTTTCACCTGAATGTCTAGATGAGATATTGTTTAGTTAATATTCTGAGCCATATTCTCAGTCTTTTCAGACTTTAAAATCTGTTATATTGGCTAATTGTGGTTACTCCATCTGCCCAGGACCTTTCACTTTATGGTATCAATAAAATTCCATACTTGTGCAAAGAAAAAATTGCTATATTCCTTACAGAAAACTAGATGTTTATAACTTTAGTGTAACTCCTTAGTACTGCAGCATATTCAGGAAAAATAGTCCTACATAAATTTAAAACAGAACACTGGAACACTTTTAAGGATTACATTAATAATTTCAATATAATTAATTACAATTGTGTTAGAATTACTATTACTTTTAACCTTAGTTGCTAAATTAACCTCCAGAGGATAAAAAATAACTTTAAATTAGGCATCACTCACTATTTTTCAATTTATGTATTTATACATATCTCCATTATTTGCAAATACAATTTTTCTTTAGAAATAGCTGTAATCAAAGTATGACTCATAACACCCACTAAAAATAATTTATGACATTTTTCCCCTAAATGCTGAGACAGCATTTCTTATTCAATTATGATGCATTATAATACAATGAAGCTAATACTTACCAGAAGAAGCCATGACTAAACAGAATAACTCCAAAGGGTATTACAGCTACTCCAGTAAATGAGCCCTAAGAAAGCAGACATATCCTTAAATAAATTGAAATATGCAGTACCGTTAACATGACTGATCTCCATATTTAACAATTTAAAATAATTCTAAATAAGCATTATTTGTAAGTTATATCTTCTACCAGAGTCTAGCCCTTGTTTTTCAAATTTAGAAGATACATGTGAGGTAATGCATCTAAAAATGTCAAGCAATATGGAATGTAGTAATCAAACTACTCAGGCTTAGGTCATATCTGCTATATCCTACTTTTCACCTTAAGTCCCATTCAAGATCCACTAACATGTAGTGGTAACATGTCTATGTGGAATGAACAAAGACATGGTACCGTACCACGTGGTTGTTCTTCTCGAGACACTATCATCACCATATTCTCACCAATGACTATGGGTATTTTATTGTTTAACATAAAGCACAGCACTTATGCCCGTTAAACAATTAGCTAAGATGATATTTATTTCCTCACTAATTTCACATGCAAAGATTAAATATCCTCAGTTTTTAAAATAGCTTGATTTTTCTTAAATTAGAAGCAATTCTTCTGTAGCAGTAAAAAAGAATCCAGCACTGTACAATTCACAATTAGACAGTAAAATATCCATGACACACAGCTGCTCTTAAAGGCAGACATACTAGCTTTCTCTTTAAATATACCTAGATTGAAGAGACCCCTGGAGTTCTTGTTGCTTGGGCCCCCAGACATCTGATGCTGGCATTAGGGGTTATTTTATTTAACACTCAAGGTAAAGTACTTAAGGAAATGTATTTCTAACACAAACATTTACCAACTAAGAGCTGTCTATACTTTCTAGGGCAATGATCAAGGATGATCATCATCAAACCCCCTTTGCATATCAAATTAGAACTCCTGAAGATTTCCCTCAAGAAAATGCATATTTCTAATGACCTGCCAGCCAGAGATCAGTAATGCCATTGTTCTTGCTTTTTGAAAAAAGCACAAAGGGTGCCTCAGTAGGACAGTGTTTGTTCTACATTAGCATCAATAAAGCAACCACATTGCTCTTGGGTCTCTTTAAGGCACATCCACACAAAGGACTTGAGATAAAGCAGGAATTCAGCAAAATACATGAAATAAAAGGACCCCTAAGGTTTAAGGCTCCTAAGTGTGCGATGATACAATGGGGGGGGGGGGGAGAGGAAAGCACTGTGGGGACTATTCGTTTTTGCAGGAAACAAAACAAAACATCGTTAAAGAAAAGCCAGATAAACAACGCCCAAGATTGAAGAGGAAGGAACAGGGTGGAGAAAAGCACCCCCACCGTTGCCCCTCAGTGGGGCGGGGCCATCGAGAGCCAGCAATCCCCATAACTAAAGAGAACAGATTAAAAAAAAAGGGAGGAGAAAAGAAGCCCCGCCCTCCCCACGCGCCGCTTTCGAACGCACCGAATTCAAACGGCCCGAAAGAGAGCAGGAGCGCGAGCGCGCGCGCGCGCTAATCCCCCTTCGAAGGGGAGCTTGTTTTTTTTAATAACGGTAACATCCGGGCACCCGCCGCTCGGGCTCCCCTCCCTGTTTCCCCCCCCCCCTCCGCTCCCCTATGGAGCCGCCCCCTCCTTTCGACCCGCCAGAAGAGCTCGAGCGGGACGAGCTTTTTGATTTTTGCCTTCTGGAACCTCAGCTTGCTGGAGTGGGGGGGGGGGGGGCGCTCTCTTTTCAGTTCTCACCCCCCCCACACACACCCTTTTTCGCTCAAGCGTTTCTCTCCCCCTCCCCCGGGCGGAGGGAGACGGCGCGCGCCAGGCGGGTGTTGTCTCTGGCGCCCCCTCCCAAAGCTCGCCAGCGCGCACGGCAAGGCGGCGGCGCTCGCCCCCCCCCACACCTTCCCGCCGCCCCTTCCTCTCGAACAATGGATCAAAGCGCTCCCCTTCTGTCAAGCCGAGGAGGGGCCGGGAGAAAGAGCGGGAGAGCCAGCCCGGCAGGGCTTGGCCATCTGAGGGAAGGGCGCCGGGGCAGCCACCTGTTCCATGCGGAGGCAGGAGGCAGAAGAAGCCGAGCGTCCAAGTGTCGCAGCGGCCCTTCGTCTACGTCACGTCCCGTTTTTTTCTCTCCCGCAACCCCGAGCCTCCGCGAAGGGCAAGACCCCGCCGAGGTGAATGGAGCCGCCCCAAGACAAAGCGGCTTTGTGCGGAGACCTCGCCCCAGCCGCCCATGCCCACGAGGGCCGGCTTTCCTTCGCTCCTCACGGACTCGCCCACCGGAGCCAACCCGCCCGGCCCTACCTCGCTTCCCACCCAGCTTCGCCTCGACCCACCTGCTCCCGTCACCACACACGGACTCCGCGCCTAACCGCCCTGCCCGCTCCACAAAAGCGCCAAACAAAGGCACGTGACCCGCCCCCGACACGCCCTCTATTGGTTGAGGCGGGGAGGCACGTGCCGCTCGGCGGGAGGGGGAGGGCGAGAGGAGAAGGGAGGGGCGGGTGCCGTCCGCTCCCCCCCCCCTCGCTCCCTTTTAATGTAGGTTTGATGGGAAATGTAGTCTTGGGGTCCTGTCGTTGGCGGCTCCCCGGCCTTTACCTTCGCTCAGTGGCCTGGTTGCTCCTCGTAACTGAGGAATCAAATCAGGGTTAATGCTCAGCAAGCTTTGCCCGTGGGGCCATTGCGATTGTTACGTTGGGATGGGCGTTGCGAAGCGTGTTAGCCTTTGTGGCGAGGGCAGAGCGGGCTTTTAGGTCGTTGAGCAAGCTGGTGGTGGCCTCGATCTGATAGACTCTTGCATGCTTCACAATAACGTGTGTGTGTGTGTGTGTGTCAGTCACTTCCTCCAAGTTTTGGCGCTTCCATATAGGACTGAACGAGCAGATTTCTTGGGAAGTGGAGACCACACCCTTCGCAACCTACTTAGGGTAGGTGTTGACTGTTTATTTCAGTGTGTATCAATCGCGGCATGGACTTCACTTCCCAGAGTTTACCAAGGTCAGTCAGTGGTGTATTAACCATTAAGCACACTAAGCACGTGCTTAGGGCCCCAGGCCCAAAGGGGGCACCACAAAGTTGAGAAATAAAAAACAACAACGAAGATTTGTAAAAAAAATTGATAAAACTGGGGGGGGGCACCAAGATTTGTCAGTGCTTAGGGCAGGGGTCCCCAAACTTGGCAACTTTAAGACTTGTGGACTTCAACTCCCAGAATTCTCCAGCCAGCAAAGCTGGTTGAGGAATTCTAGAAGTTGAAGTCAACAAGTCTTAAAGTTGCCAAGGTTGGAGACCCCTGCTATAGGTAGTCCTCAAATTACACCCACAATTGAGACCGTATTTTCTGTTGCTAAGTAAGGCAGTTGTTCAGTTAGTTGTGCCCCATTTTATGACCTTATCACAGTTAAGTGAAGAGGGGGTCAACTTATTTTCCGAAGCACCAGAAGACAAGAAACAATGGATGGAAATTAATTAAAGAGAGAAGCAACCTGGAATAAGGGAGAAACTTCCTAACTCGCTCTGGCCTTAGGGCACTAGTGAGCCTTAATCCACCACTGACCAAGGTTGAGAAATACTGGCTTATTTGTTCAATTTCAACTCTTCACGATCAGTCTGCACTCTTATGAGTTGCAGTCACTAATACAGGTAGTCCTTGTTCATTTAGTGACCATTCAAAGTTACCACAGCGCTGAAAAAAGTGCTTTATGGCCGTTTTTTCACACTGATTACCGTTGCAGCAGCATTGCAGTCATGTGATCAACGTTCAGACATTTGGCAACACTCAAATTTCTGAAGGTTGGTGTCCCGGGTCATGTGATCACCTTTTGCAAACGTCTGACAAGCAAAGTCAATGGGGAAGCCGGATTCACTTAACAACTGCGTTACGGACTTAACAAGTGCAGTGATTTACTTAACTGTGGCAAGAAAAGTCATAAAATGGGACAAAACTCACTAAAAAAATGATTCACTGGGCTCAGAAATTTTGGGCTCAATTGTGGTTGTAAGTCAACTACCTGTATACAATAAACCATCATCCACAATATAAGAGTAGCTTTTCACAGTGAGAGAGGTGGCATATAAATTTAATAAATGATAAAATGAAAATGGAGTTCAAAAGATGTTAAGTTCCTGCAGGAAAAGTGCAACAAATAAATTACCAAATCGGCATTCAAACTTCAAAAGCATAATCTTGTTTAGGTTCTTCAAATCTGTGTGAATGTTCATTGGCTACACAGCAGAATTCACCTCTTGCGTGATTAATTAGGTTCACACTTTAGGCTTAGCTGCAATGTGTGAACTCAAGTCATTATATGCTTAAACATATTTGGAAAGGAAAATTAAGAATCAAGAGTCCTCCTATATACAAGTCCAATTTGTTAGCAGTTTCAGCGCATGCTAAACATACTTTTTGTATCATGTGAAATCTGTCAGACATTCTGTCTTGGGCATTATGTATTGTACAGATTTAAATTGGTTTAATAGCAACAGAAACTAAAAGCAATAAAGGATTATGTGACACTTAAATATTTAAGAAATTATTGTGTAATTTTTCCACTTTTTCAATTAGAACTAGATGGAATCACAAAATGTTTGCAGCACAATAAATATCTTAGATTTAAGATGCCCTAGGTTCCTCCATATTTGTTCTACAAAAGATTGATGGGACAGCCACTTGACTTATATCTCCCCTGTTTCATTCAACCTATGGCACATTTGTTCTATGTTCTTAAATCAAGCATGTTTAGAAATTGTTTTGGTTCATTCTTAGAGCTTTCAAACAGAAAATATCAGAGAATTCAGTTCTGACACAATGCTGACACTAGAGATTCCTTTACTGGATGAATTATTTTTGGAGTTCTTTGGATACAAAGCAAAATACATTTGAAAAGTGATTTAAATTTTTCAATAAGACAAAGCTTTAAACTGTTTTTCATCACCTTAGCCATATAGGGTAAGAATCATAGGACTTGAAATACAAGACATCTGGAGGAGATCAGATCAGAGTAAATAGTTCTAGACACTTTTTTTTACAAATCACTTTACTCTGCTTTTCATCCCACAATCTTTTTGAACACTTCCCTGATTCATAGAATAATAGAGTTGGAAGACACCATTGAGGTGATGAGACCCAGATCACAGCATCCTCAACAACTGGCTGTCTATAGCCTGTGCTCAGACAGATCCAGATTACAGATTATTAGAGTTGGAAGGGACCTTGTAGGTCATCTAGTCCAACCCCCCCCCCCCGCTCAAGCAGGACTCCCTACACCATTTCGGACAAATGGCAGTCCAATCTCCCTTTGAAAGTCTCAAGTGTTGGAGCTCTCACAACCTTTGCTGGCAAGCTGTTCCACTGGTTGATCGCTCTCACAGTCAGAAAGTTTCTCCTTATTTCCAGGTTGAATCTCTCCTTGGTCAGTTTCCATCCATTATTCCTTGTCTGGCCTTCTGGTGCCTTGGAGAACAGCCTGACCCCTCCTCTCTGTGGTAGTCCCTCAAGTATTGGAACACTGTTATCATGTCACCCCTGATCCTTCTCTTCACTAGACTGGCCATGCCCAGTTCCTGCAATCGCTCTTCGTATGTTAAAGTTTCCAGTCCCCTAATCATCCTGGTTGCTCTCCTCTGCACCTTCTCTAGAGTTTCAATGTCTTTCTTGTAGTGTGGTGACCAAAATTGGATGCAGTACTCTAGGTGTGGTCTAACTAAGGCTTTATAGAGTGGTATTAATACCTCCCTAGTCCTAGATTGTATCCCTCTATTAATGCAATTTAGGATTGCATTGGCTTTTTTGGCTGCCGCTGCACATTGCTGGCTCATATTTAGTTGGTTGTCCACCAAGACTCCAAGATCCCCCTCGCAGTCACTGCTATTGAGTGTGGTTTCACCCAGTTTATATGTATATCTTTGTATATGTATATGTGTGTATATATGTATATGTATATATGTATTTAAGATATATGTATATCTTAAATCCAGCTAAAGGCTCTAATTGATCCCTTTCAAAACTGCTCTTGTTTTACAAAGTTTTTCCTGACCTACAACCGAAATTTGCTTTCCTAAAATCCACATGGGGTAAGGATATGTGGGAGAAAAAAAATTAGTGTGATTTTTGCACAAAAACCTAAGATTTGAAAAACCCTGACCTTCAACATTTTTAGTAATGACTTGGGAGAGTCTGAAGATAACACAAATTTGGCTGAAAAATAAAACGCTCCAGTTTTCCCTTGTGTTACTTGTGTGCATGTTTAAATGTGTTTTGCTCCAGGGACCTCCTGCCTCGTTGCGCTTCAGCAGGTGCTGACAGGACGTTGGTAGATTTGAAACATAGGAAGGAAGTCACACCCTGGAGATACTCTGCAACTTGGCATCAGGCCCTTCCATGTGTTCTGATCGAAGTTCATAAATCTCAACTAATTGACAGGAAAGTTGTTAGGTTTCATTTTTTAACATTTATAAAATACTGCCGTGTGCTTCCAGGAGAAATTGCTTTTAAAAAGATCCAGTTTTGTATTGAAAAGTCCTGACAATTGTCAGCATAAATTGTTCACTACAAGTATAAAGAGAATAAAGTACATACCGTATTTTTCGGAGTATAAGACACACCTTTTTACCCCCCAAAAGAGGGTGAAAACTTGGGTGAGTCTTATACACCGAATGCAGCCCCACCCCAGCCACCCCCACCCTTTGGCCTCTGTCTTCCAGCAATTTACCTGCTTGCAGCAAAGAGGGAAGAGCCTGTAAAGCCAAGCAAGTCAGTAGCAGCTTCCCGACCTACAGCTGATTTGCCACATGGGAAAATGAAAGTGAAACTAGCTGCAAAGAGGCAAATAGCTGGGAAACACACGCAGATTTTTATTTTCTGCTGGATGCAAGGGGGTAAGTGAATAACTATAAATGTCTGTAGAATGTTCAAATTATTAGACATTTTTTAAAGACTGCCAAGGGTCTCCAACCTTAGCAATTTTAAGACTTGTGGACTTCAACTCCCAGAATTCCACAGCCAGCTTTGTTAGCTTTGCTGGCTGTGGAATTCTGGGAGTTGAAGTCCACAAGTCTTAAAGTTGCCAAGGTTGGAGACCTCTAGACAACTTAACAAAATAAAGAAGCTTTTTAAAATAAATGCTTGCTCTGAAGAGGTCCAGTGCTATTGTATCTTCTTTTAAATAATAGAGAATAATGTATGCTTCCAGAAATTTTAATTAATTTTAACAACTCTGTACAAGAATAGTCTGAAATGTAACAGTGTCCTGTTTAGTATTAGAGTTAAATCCTGACTTACCTTAGAGTAGATCTATTTAAATAATTGGGAGGAGTTAGTGTGACTACATTTAAGAAAACTTTCTGGCATAATGTACATTTCTCCAATTCTTTGCTATTTCTATGGGTCAGGCACACATGCACAGAAATACACAGCAAACAGTGTATATCCTCTGTGCTGTTTGCTGTTTGGCAAATTGCTTGGAGGTAGAGGCCTTTTTTCCTTGTTTTCCTCCCCCAAAACTAAGGTGCATCTTATACTCCGAAAAATACGGTACGTCAGGCTTCAAAGAGCAAAACACACTGGCTGTCACTACAAAAAAGTGCAACATACAGCTTCAACTCTATTGTGGCACATCCGTTAACTTTTTTTTTAGCTTTTGTTTTTTTCAGCACTCTCACGCACAAAAGGTTTAAACTGAGAATATTTAGTCCTAATGATTTCATTTAGAATTAAGAGTCTGATTTGATTCAACCCTACAAAAATCTATTGGATATCACTGAAACATGCATTTAAGCAATTCTACACACCATGCTCATTAAACTCAGATCAGCGGTTCAAATCTCACCGGCTCAAGGTTGACTCAGCCTTCCATCCTTCCGAGGTAGGTAAAATGAGGACCCAGATTGTTGGGGGCAATATAAATATACATTTGCTTACTGGTGTAAACCGCTTAGAGAGTGTTTGCACTGTGAGGCGGTATATAAATCTCACAAATAAATAAATAAATAAATAAATAAATAAATAAATAAATAAATAAATAAATAAATAAATAAATAAATAAATAAATAAATAAATAAATAAACAAACAGTAAAATTCTAATATAGGTAGTCCTTGACTTACAACCATAGTTGGGACCAGAATTTATGTTGCTAAGCAACCTAGTTAAGTAAGTGATGCCCAATTCTACAACCTTTTTTTTGCCATGGTTAAGTGAATCACATGATCATTACGTGAATCTCTATCTCCCATTGCTTGTCAGAAGCCAGTTGGGAAGGTTTCAAATGGTGATCAGGTGATCCCCCAGAACAACATGCTGGTTGCCAAGTGCCCAAATTCTGATCATGTGACCATGGGGATCAGTAGTGGGTTCTAAATCCTGTCGCTACCCTTTCACGCGCGCACAATGAAAACAAGCCTGCAAAGACTTAGGGCTGGTAAAAAAACTACTTCGAGGGAGTAGGAATAAAAAAAAATGCTGCAAGCCAGTAGCAATAGCAATAGCACTTAGACTTATATACCGCTTCATAGTGCTTTACAGCCTTCTCTAAGCGGTTTACAGAGTTCAGCATATTGCCCCCAACAATCTGGGTCCTCATTTTACCCACCTCGGAAGGATGGAAGGCTGAGTCAACCTTGAGCCGGTGAGATTTGAACTGCTGAACTGCTGAACTAGCAGTAGCCTGCAGTGCTGCATTTAACCACTGCACCATCTCAGCTCTAAGTAAGATCGTTAGCACCTCGTTAGGGCTGAAAAAACCTTTTTCAGAGGGAGTAAAGACTTAGGACTGGAAAAACTACTTCGGATGGAGTAGGAAGCCGGGAAGATCGTTAGCACCTCATTAGGGCTGGGGAAAAAAGCTTCCAAATAAGCTACATTCGGAGTATAAGACCGCACCCAAATTTTCAGCCTCTTTTAGGGAGGAAAAAGGTGCGTCTTATACTCTGAAAAATACGGTAAGTCTAAGTGCTATATTGCTATGATATGTAAAGGAAAACCTGCAGATGTCTGAAACTCATCGGTTCCATAGCGTGGCATCAGAGTTAATATCTCACGCATCTATTGTGTGAACCAGGCTGAATCCACAACTCACATATTCCAAGTGTTTGGACTGAAGCAAGTTAATTGTGTCAAGCCTATGGTATTTTAAGACAGCTGCAAATAATCTATAAATTGTTGGCTCTTAAACTTAGGTTGCATTTTGAATGCAACTGACATTTCTTCCCCCTGACACACCCATAAACATACCTCCAAAGGCTGCCTTTTTCTGTGATAATGGGTTATTTATTTTTATCCTATATCAAATATAGCAGACATCTGGATTTCTCATGGACAAATAACCACACACACAAAAGCACAACTGATCCATTATATAGGATCTTTCTTTTTTTTAAAAAAAAGATTTTCTTCTCTAGCTCATCCATTGAGCTTTATCAAGATGATTTTTATCTATAACAACAAAAAAAACCCACGCTAAATATTTTCAGCAAACCCATTCTTTTATTAGGGGAGGTTAATATTGTGACAAACCACGATAAAACATTCAAAACACATATTACTTTAAAGCCGGGGAATTTTTCTTTTTCTTCCCAATTGGATGTCTGTTTCCATGGAAACAGCATCCAGCAGCCAAACATTTTTTTTTCCAGATGAATACGCTGAAATAGATATTTTTCACAAGCAGCTATTTACAGCCAAAGTAAGTAGTATTTCTGATATGGTTCAGCTGTTTCACTGTTGATGTGACCTCCTATGGCAGAATTCATTGTATTTACGGTACTCATTTTACTTAGATTTATATTCTGCCTTTCCTTGAGGAGGTCAAAAAGCTACTAGGGAGCCCAAAACAAGAATCTTGTAAACTAGGTTGGGCTAAGAGAGAAAGAAAAACTGCCCAAAGTCACCTACTGTATTTTTCGGAGTATAAGACGCACCTTAGTTTTGGGGGAAGAAAATAGGAGAAAACAATCTGCCTACCAGGTATTCATCTGGCTAGCGTCCTTAGTCTGGTCAGCTTCAGCACATTATTTTATCCCCTGGTTAGGACTTAAAAAAACCTTCTTCGGAGAGAGTAACAATGAAAGAGCCTGCAAGCCAGTAAGAGCTGGGAAGATCATTAGCACCTGGTTAGGGCTAGAAAAAAACTTATTCGGAGCAAGTAGAGCAATGAAAAAAACCCTGCAAAGACTTAGGGCTGGAAAAACATTATTTGGAGAGAGTAACAATGAGAAAGCCTGTAAGGTAAGAGCTGGGAAGATCTGTTAGTACCTAGTTAGGGCTGGAAAAAAAGCTACATTCCAAGTATAAGACACACCCAAATTTTCAGCCACTTTTAGGGAGGAAAAAGGTGCATCTTATACTCGGAAAAATACGGTAGTTGAACGGGGACTTAAATTTAGATCAACCCTATGATCACCATACTGTATTGGCCAGTGGTGGGTTTCAAAAATTTTTACTACCGGTTATGTGGGCATTTTTTTTCAAAATCTAAGAAATGCAGTATCTTCAGCAAAGGGTAAAGCTAAACTAGTTTCTTTAGCTAATGTTGTAAGAGATTCATGATAAGTGACCTGCTAGACTATTCCTTTTAAGGTTCTGGCACTCTTTTATTCCATTATTTTATTTATTATCCTTTTAAGACTTCTGAAATCAGTCCATAAAAAAGTTAAATTGAACTTACAGTGAAAGACTAAATATAATCAGTTAAATACAACGCTGCTCTATATAACTAGTAGAAATGGAATTTATTTGTAATGGAAATTTCCAACACCACCCAACTCAACAGCAACTCTCGAGATACCAGTTAAAAATGAAACCATTGAACTAAAAAAAAGTGATTATAACAGGGAGATACCACAAACTAACACAAGTAAGGGTCTGGAGGAAAATCCAGATCTCCAAGACTGGTTTAAGGGAAGTGGGGTATAAAGTAAGTATAAAGTATAAAGTATTCTGGAAGTATAAAGTCTTTTGAGTGGAGAACAAGAATGGGATCCCAGGGGTGAAATCCAGCAGGTTCTATCAGGTTCTGGAGAACCGGTAGCAGAAATTTTGAGTAGTTTGGAGAACCGGCAAATACCACCTCTGGCTGGCCCCAGAGTGGGGTGGGAATGGAGATTTTGCAGTATCATTCCCCTGCCACACCCACCAATCCACCATACCCACCAAGCCACGCCCACAGAACCGGTAGTAAAAAAAATTGGATTTCACCACTGGATCTCCCATCATTGTTGTGTGTGCTCTGCATTGATAAACCCTTATTTAACTTTGATGTCCAGAAGGTCTGCAGTGTTGAAGGTGAAATATTTTTCTGGTTCTTCTCTGATTCTTCTTCTCTCCTACTTTTGGTGATACCATTTTCCTTCACCCTTAATCAGTCTAGGAAGGCATTAAAAATGTTATATGGGGTCTACCACCCACAGTCCTCCTGCTGTTCTCTAATAGGCAAACAGCTGCTGTGAAAGTGGGTTTCTACACCCACCCACACACACACTACCTTCATCAATGACACAAAGCACATTAATTAGTTGTTGCAAAGTGTGAGCGTTGGTTTCTTCACCTTGGATCTGGACTAGAGACCTGTCATTTTCCAACAACCCACCACATAGCCAGGCAAAGCAGACAAGCTATGAAATATTCAACACCGGAGGAAAAAGCGTGTTCCGATAAAGCATTTGCTGTGAAACTAAAATAGAAGAGTCTAAAGAGATTAGGTGAAGCACTAAAAAAAAAAAATTCCCTAGTCCCTAATTAGACTGCAAGGCACAAAAAAAGTAAGCTCAGTCCTAACAAGCTCAGAAAGACTTTTGTATTATTAATACCTCCTTCTGATGAGATTGTTAAATGTTTATTTCTGGACCAAGCCTGCCTCGTCTCAAAGGGATGAATTGTCTTCGCAAGGAACTCCCTCTTAGGTCGTATGCCTTGTAAGAAAGATCATTTGCAATATTGATCTGTGGTTGTAGGAATTAATGGGTCAATCCTGGTGCTTCAATTAAAGGGAAGCTTAGACATTCCTTCGCTTTTGAATAACAGAATGCTTTTGAGGTGCCAATCCTACAATTTGTGTGATGCTTTCTATGATCTTGGTAGGGGAGGACTACGGACATCATAGAAAGCCAACGGGGAGGACTCAACCTTGGGATTTCAAAACAGGTGGACTTCAACTCCCAGAATTCCCCAGCCAGCCATGCTGGCTGGGTAATTCTGCAAGTTGAAGTTTACCTGTCTTAAAATTGCCAAGGATGGGAATGTAATACAGGATAGGTGCTTTTTCTCCCGAATGTCTTGTTTGGCTAATAGCTAAAGACAGGGCTGTCAAACTCGATTTCATTGAGGGCCGCATCAGGGTTGTGTTTGACAGGGTTGTAAAGCACTATGAAGTGGTATATAAATCTAAGTACTATTGCAATAGATGATAGATAGATAGATAGATAGATAGATAGATAGATAGATAGATAGATAGATAGATAGATAGATAGATAGATAGATAGATAGATAGATAGATAGATAGATGATAGACAGATAGACAGATAGACAGACAGACAGACGTGTGTGTATCCTCTCAAAACTTAATACTGTATTTTTCTTCTCAGTATGTTTTAAATTTATTACTTTTATAAAAAGCTGGAAATAACAAAGGTATGATATGGATTTATAGAATTGTACAAGTTCTCTCTATCATATCTCATCTGTTTCTATCTCTATCAATTCATGTGACATAATATACTTCTATAGGTACAAGGTTGTTCAAGAAACGAGATTGTTTCAACAGGGCATAAGGCCAACAAAAACAGCCTACTAAACAGGTCAAGAAATCAGGCACAATCAAGAGGCAACCCAAGGCGGTGTGTACACAATAAGTTGAAACAAAAACTAATCACCCCTATTTTAATCTAGCATCATGTTTCCCAAGCCTTGTAATTTCCATCTACATAGATTTCGGCTTATAGAATTCTTAACAATAGCCATACTGGCTAGGGCAGCGGTTCTCAACCTGGGGGTTGCGACCCCTTTGGGGGGTCGAACAACCCTTTCACAGAGGTCGGGAGACTTCGCCAGGACGCCACCATTTGAGTTCTTTTACCCTCTGCACATGCGCAGAACTCTTTGCGCATGCGCAGAGGGTAAAAGAACCCAAATGGCGGCGGGGTGGGGCGCAGTGGGGGCGCGGGGGCGAAGCACGGGGCACGGCATTAGGAAGGTTGAGAACCACTGGGCTAGGGAGTTGGTGTTGGGATTTGAGAGTTGGTTTTGAGAGTTGGTCCACCCATTTAAAATATGTTAAGGTTGTGAAACCTTGCCTGAAGGCAAAGTTGTTCACATTCCAAGTCTTATTTAAAGTTTAAGAACCGTGTGTGTGTGTGTGTGTGTGTGTGTGTGTGTGTATTATACATATATATATATATATATATATATATATATATATATATATATATATATATATATATATATATATATATATATATATATATATATATATATATATATATATATATATATATATATATAATATACTGAGCCAGAATATGATAAGTTTGATTTCAACTGAGTACAGCTTTCCCCAAATTGGAGACCCTCCAGTTGTATGGAATTCCAGCTCCAGAATTCTCCAGAATGGCCATGTTGGCTTGGGCGTCTAGGAGTTTGAAGTCCACATGCCCAGTTGGCTCTCAGGTTGGAGTTCCTTGTGACACCCACTTGTGGATTAATTAAAAATGACAGGAGTTACCTTATAACCCAATAAAAACGTACAAGGAGAAAAAATGACAGGAGTTACTATGATGTATAAATCTACTGACAACAAAATCTTGTTGCTTATATCCTTATGATTTATATTCATATTGATTGTTTCCTGATTGCTTACTTGAACCCTATGACAACCATTCTTGACAAATGTATCTTTTCTTTTATGTACACTGAGAGCATACACACCAAAGACAAATTCCTTGTGTGTCCAATCACACTTGGCCAATAAAGAATTCTATTCTATTCTATTCTATTCTATTCTATTCCATCTATTCATATAAATCAAGAGATGCAAAGATTATGCCAATTCGTGCTAAGGATTATCACTGTTTGGAGATGCCCTTGATTTCTTGGGAAATGACGTATTTATGGACCCTAAGATACACATTGGTCGTTTGGCTTGCAAGCTGCAAGTTACATCAGGAAATCTGATGTCTGACATTGTCCATTTGAGGCAGATCCATGCCATCTGATCCATCTGTGGGTACAGTCTGTCATGGCCATCTTGCAGCCTCCCCTTACAGCTGCTCTCTGTCTCCATGGCAACAAGGGCAAGGGCCTTTCTAATGGGGTTTGTAGATAGGCCTCAGACTCTAGTAGCCTTTTCATCCCCGATCAGCTTTGGTTGGTTGGACACTAGGAGCCAGGTCACTGAACGTTTCATTTCTATTAAAAAGAGCAAAAGCGTAAACGAAGGGATGTTCTTCTGTTCTTTGTTGCATTTTGCTACCTTGGGAAAATCAATGTGCTAAACAAACTGCAGATGCAGTTGACTCAAGTTAAGTGCTGGCTTCTTCATCCTGCTTCAGTTGTACTTTGCTCAGAAATAGAGACTGGATACTTATGACAAAAGAAAAAGACAGAGGAGTCGGTCGCCAAAAACAAGGCTTTTTTTAAAAAAATGGTACTATTCCAAGGCAATAGAGCTGCCTTCTTATTCAATAGTGTAACAGAATGTCCTTCAGCTGAATGTAGCTGTGAAAAAAAGCCAGAAGATCTCATGAAAAACTCAGGAACCTTCAACAACTCAACAGTTCAACTCTGAGCTAAAATATATTCTCTATTCTTTGATCTAGCAATCATCAAATTAGCACTTCCATATTTGTTTTGAATTACAAATCCCAAATACACAATTTTAGAGTGACAATAATTATGACTGGGCTCACTTCTATGGTATCTATCTATCTATCTATCTATCTATCTATCTATCTATCTATCTATCTATCTATCTATCTATCTATCTATCTATCTATCTATCTATCTATCTATCTATCCTATTTCTAAACTCTCCATCTCCCTCAGATTGTGAGTTTCCTTGGTTTGTTATGTGAGTTCAAAAGCCCTGTAGATGTTGTTCAGCTATATTTGTTTCAGCTATATTGGTTTCTTCCCCAAACCCCAAAAATTTTAACCTTAGACTGTCTACAGTCGACCTCTCCTCGTTTCTAAGAGGTCTGTAAGGGGCGTGCATAAGCGCACCAGCGTGCCTACCGTCCCTGTCCTACTGTCCTATTGTCCTCTTTTATCGTTACTTTTTACTTATGTTTATACAAATTACTACTATACATGTTTGACAAATAAATAAAATAAATAAATAAATAAATAAATAAATAAATAAATAAATAAATAAATAAATATTTTGAAGAGCTGCAAGTTCTCCACTGAACAACATCAATATTTGGAGAGCTGCAAGTTCTCCACTACTGTAGCGAGTAAGCTACACCTCTGTTAAATACTTCCATCAAGGTGATTCTAGAAGAATTGGAAGCTGGCTACCGCTCAGTTGATCCTTGTGCAATTGGGATAAGTAGATTCAGTTCTCAAGGCAAGTTTGAGCCTGTGTATCACTCTCTAGATTTCTGCAAAACACCACAGTGAAAACATTGCCCTTCCTTTTGCCCAAGGGACTACATCAAGTTTATCTCACCAAGACAGATGGCTTTTGGTGATCAAACTAATGGTGTGTATGGTCTCCAGTGTAGACCATTTCTAGACTGGGAAGATGGGACTTGCTTGATTTTAATCTTTCAAATGGCAATTGTATAAATTATTTCTGATCCCTCTTTTAATGGACTGACTCCAGCTATTCTCAGGGAAAGTTGGTGGTGTGTGAAGACCGTAGAGAAGTCAGCCAGCTGCCCTCTCTGGAATTCGTGTCACCGTTCTGTTTAAGATATCAATTAGCAGAGAAACGAAGACATTAAAAACTTTTTCGTATCGTTATAGAACGCTTCCCCCTCCAAAGCCACTTTAACTTCAAAGGCTTCAGCAGGATTCCAACATAACTTCCTTTTCCAAGTGAAGATATCAACATGCACATTTCATTATAAACTAGATCTAGATGTATTTAATTAGGAACAAACTTTGTTGAATTATAAAAGCATTTACTTTTCAGAAGGGGCATCGGCAGGGAGTCCAGAAAGTCAAGATGGCAGCTGTGGTCAACTCTCTTACCTTTTTTTTTAATGTGGCTCCCACATGTAACAACTAAAAAAAGGGCAGGTTTTTGATTGCAAAGCTATTTAACACCCCCACTGGACATCTGCTTTTGAGTAGACACATAAAGGATTCTTTTGTCCCTTCTCAAATCCGAAGCCCTCAAGAAGATTCCTTATGTTGAGAGGGAGATACCCAACCCCTTGCATTTTCAGGAATAAATCGGAGCAGCTGCTGGATTTGGTTCAAATTTGCCATGTTCCTGATTTTCAAAGAATGCTGCCGTATTTCGGAATTTCTTATTGTGCTTCACAAACACACCATTACTGAGCTAAATTAGCGCTAAGAAGACCCACTGAAATTAAAATCAGAGAATTGGAAGGGATAATTTTGGGTCACTGGGGTCCATCCATCGGTTCGATACAGGAGAAATCCAGATGCAAGAATCCCAGATCAAGAACCATCCAGCTTTCATGTGGATCCATCCAGTGAAGGGACCAGCGATGGGTTGATCCCGGTTCGGCCCGGTTCTCCGAACCGATAGCGGTGGCGGTGGGAGGCTCCGCCCACCCGCCCGGGACGCTTCTGCGCATGTGCAGAAGCGTCACGCATGAGCGCAAGTGCACGCACGAACCGGTAGCAAAAGCATTTAGAACCCACTACTGGAAGGGACCCTGTTCTCTATGCAGCTAATTGGTTCCACTGTTGAGCTGTTCTGCTAAGAATTGAATTTTCATTCAGTCAGAATCCACCTTAATGGGGCTGAAATTAATTGTTATACCTAATGGATTTATCATTTGCTATGATGCTTTTAATTAGTTGCTTAGTCTGCTCCCTCTGTTTCATTCCCAAAGTGGTAAGTTAAATATAGGTGTATTATACAATACAGCACATGTTTTAGGCCTACTGCTACTAATAAAAAATAAATAACACAAGCCTGGAACGATACCGCTTATTCAGCGATCTGAAGATCTCTACTTCCAGAAGCATTTTACAGTAGGGAGTCCCTACTATAGACCTATGTATTTGGATTACCATATACTAATGCATATATTTAATTTCTCATGTTTTCCTATTATTAAGAAAACTGCATTAAATGTTAATAATTTAATTCTGTCATTCGGCATGGTCTAACTCTAAGACTAGTTTTGGATTAATAAGAGATTGGCATTTGTGTGCTATTTTTGTTTTTTTATATAAATAATGTAAAATGCTTCATTTATGATGCATTTCCTCCAATACTCATTAAAAAAAATCTGTGTTTTGCATCAACTTCATAGGAAAACTGTAGCTAAATCCTACATATGGAGAAATTGGTTCAAATAAAAGACAGGTGACATGAGCAGAAAACATGATGTCCACCAGGTGTTTTGGACCCAATTCTTAATATGGTACTAGCAATGTTGGATGGGGCTGACTGAAGTTGGTTTACCTTGGCAGGTAAATAAGCAATGGGGTACGTAGTCAGAAAGAGGTGAGCTAATTCAAGGAGAGAAACTGCATGGTGGCGCAGTGGTTAGAATGCGGTACTGCAAGCTACTTCTGCTGACTGCTGGCTGTAGTTCGACAGGTCGAGTGTCACTGGCTCAAAGTTGACTCAGCTTTCCATCCTTCCGAGGGGGTAAAATGAGGACCGATTGTTGGGGGCAATATGCTGACTCTGTAAACTGTTTAGAGAGGGCTGTAAAGCACTATGAAGCGATATATAAGTCTAAGTGCTATTGCTAAAAAAAAAAAACTCCCAGAATTCTCCACTCAGCCATTTGGCTGGGGATTTCTAGGAGTTGGAATCCATGTGTCTTAAACTTGCCAAGTTTGAAAAACACTGCTGTAGAGTTTTGCAGAAAACAAATGCCTATTTTAAGGAGTTTCAAGGTGCCTTTTTAAGGTTGCTCTCCAAGTACAGTATTGCGTTTGATGACTTTATCAGTCGTCTTCAGACAACACTAAGAGAGCTTAACTAAATATCAACAATATAAGTAGAAATGAATCCAAAGATCCAAAATAACCTGATCATACTCATCAAGGTTGTCTATTGAGGGAGGCCAAAAACAGAAGATGGCAACCACAATGAAGCCCTGCCCCTTCTTAACCTCTGCTGCTTGCATAAATTCTATGCCCCGACCATATGCATACATTTCCTTTCCTTTCTTTTGTGCTTGAGGCTACAGAACGAAAAGGCAGTCTGCTAAATGTTCATGAGTTTTAGTAGGTCATCTCTGTATGAGTAATCTGACACTCTCACCAGGGCTGTTTTGTCATTCGAGACAGCAAAGAAATTGCAGAGGCAAAGAATAAAGCAGCTGGAGATGGATGGATGGATGAATGAATGGATAGATGATAGACAGACAGATGATAGCAAAAAATAAAATTGGGGAGCAGAAGCAGAAGGGTGGAAGACACTGACGTCTCTATTTGACAGATGGTACCATTAATGGAACATAAAGATTATACATGTAGCCACAGAATACACACTGAGCATTCCTAATTCATCATCCATTTTTGAAACAGGACTAGGATTCTATGGTTCTATAATTCTTCACTATTTAGAAATTCTCCGCCACCTGAATGATTTCATATAAGCCAATGCAATCAATGAATATCAGTGCTCCTGCTATTTAAATCCAACCATTGCCATACCGTGCAGAGGTGGGTTCCTCCCGGTTCAGTCTGGTTCGCCCAAACCGGTAGCAACCCACTGGTAATGTCATGATGACATCACGGAACCGCTTTGGTCCGTGCCGGTCTGTGGGCGCCACGCTCTTCTTTTTTAAATTTTTTTTAAAAAAAATTTCGATTTTTTTTTCCAATTTTTTCCCCAAGTTTTTTTTCTTCTGCACATGCGCAGAAGCTGAGTTTCTGGCACTGCGCATGCATCGCCATCTTGTTTTTGGCTCTTTTTTTGGCTTTTTTTTATTTTTTGCCATTGTGGATGCGCGCGTGCGCGAACCGGCAGCGAGGTAAGTTAGAATCCACCCCGATACTGTGATAGATTAACATACACTGGACAGCTATTTAAATTTATATCATAATTATATAAGCCACCCATCAATTATAAGCCATCCATCACAATTATAGGCCATCACGTGATCAAAATTGGGGCACCATTTGGAGTTTTCCAGCTGGCTTTCAACCAAGTCAATGAGGAAAGTCAGATTTGCTTAATGACCGCATGATTCATTTAACAACAGCAATGGTTTGCTTAACAATCATGGCAAAACAGGTCATAAAATCAAGCCCTTAAGAACCGCCTTCCTTAGCAATGGAGATTCTGCTCCCAACTGTGATCATGTGGAGGACTACCTATAAACTAGAATGGATTGGGTTCACACCACATGCTGTGCTTACAAACCATGTTTCACCAATCATAACACCCATGCTCATGCTGTCAGAAAAAGAGGAACCCATGGTTAGCACAATGTTTGCATTACAGTAATCCCTCGCTATATCACGGGTCCCCTTTCACGGTCTCGCTGCTTCACGGATTTGCATCGTGCATTGTGTTCTGCATTCTGACTGGCTGATTGGTAAAACAGCTTGCCAAGAGCAGTGAAATACACGTGAGGCCGGGGTGAAATCCTCCCGGTTCGCACAGTTCAACAACCTGGTGGCGTTTGCGGCGTGGGGCTTCCCCCACCCGCTTCCCCCGCCCACCTGGATGTCGGCATCTGCGTTCTTTTGCCCTCTGCGCATGTGCAAAGCTGAAGTTACTACTTCACGGATTTCGCCTATCACGGGTTCTTTTTGGAACGTAACCCCAGCGAAAAATGAGGGATTACTGTATTATTATTTTTTTAAAAAGAGGTTCATTCAACCTCTGAGCTCAAGGCACCTATTTTAACTTTTAAAAATTCTATCCTCCCTTTACTCCTATCCAAAATAAATAAAGAATAAAAATGGAGAAGAGTTCCAACATTTTCAGCACTAGTCAAGGAGTGGAGTTATGGGTACACCATCACCAGGCGTCCTCCGTTCCTTGGAGGCTGGATTTCTCAAAGAGAAAAATCTTCCAACGGAAAGAAACGGTCTGTTTTCAGATGTTGCGGGCTTGTTCCTTTGGCCTCTGGATAGAGCAAAACCTCTCCTCCAGAGGCTGCTGCTGCTGCCTTTAAAGACCCATGGAGACTGGCTCTCAAAGGGAGGCAGATGTTCACGGCAGGACAAAGCTTTTGCTAGCAGCCATCTTTGTCTCTCTTGAGAAGGATGTTTCTTACAAGAAAGAGTCTATTTCAGATGTTCAAGTGCTCTCCTACGGCTGCAAAGCCTTTCCCAGTAAACAACAGAATGCTATGTGAAAAGAAACCCTGAAACCCCGTTTGGGAACGATTACACAGAACAGCAAGAGTTAAGAAGCACTAAAGGAGCTTCAGCCTTCGCAAAGGCAGCTCCAGGGGTGACCACGTCATCTGCTTTTGATGCCCCGATGCTCCTTCCTTCCTTCCTCCATCTTCCTGTTATGTAACCACACTGAATGGCTTCCTCTGAAGCGTGTCTTTCTCTAGCACGTCATGACCGCCCTGAGGATAGATAGGACAAGACACAACAGATTCCCTGTACAATTGTGTGGCTGTCAGAACAAATCCCCAGCAATGCAAAAGCAGACTGAAAATGGGGCTGAGCTTCCTCTGGTGCAGCTAAAAAGGGACATGACTAGACTGCCTTTTGTTGAGAAGCTCGATTGTCAGACTTGTTTTCGACCAAAATATCTTTTATTTATCTTACCTTTCTACTCTTCTTGCTGTACCCAGTGGTCCATGCGCAACCATTCCCGTTCTGGAGAGCTTCCATAAAGGTTCTTACACAACGTCTCCAACAGTAAACATGCTTCAGTCTGAGGAAGAACCTTAATCTACCTTATCAAATATTGAGGCTGCTGCTTGTTCGTTGTGCAACACAACTGTTGGATACATTCCTTCATACTGCACAATGTTCTTGAACAGACGGTTAAATGCTCCACAGCCTCTTCACTGGAGGTTTTTAAGAAGAGATTGGGCAGCCATTGGTCTGAAATGGTGTAGAGCAGGGGTGTCAAACTCAAGGCCCGGGGGCCAGATCCGGCCCGTTGGGTGCTTAAATATGGCCCGTGGGGCCGCCATGGAAACACCAAAGGATGGGCCCATGGTGCCTCTGCCAGCAAAAATGGAGCTCAGGAGGGTCTTGGGTGGCCTTCCCGAGCTCTGTGTTCACTGGCAGAGGGTTGCAGGAAGCCGTCACAGCCAAAAACGGAGCTCAGAGGCCCATTTTTGCTGGCAGAGTCCTCGGGCCACCACAGGTGCCCCTGACATGAGTGACATTGAGCTGGCCACGTCCACCCTGGCCACACCCACCCTGGTCCCCTGAGGTCAAACACAACCCTGATGTGGCCCTTAATGAAATTGAGTTTGACACCCCTGGTGTAGTGTCTCCTGCTTGGGCAGGGGGTTGGACTAGAAGACCTCCAAAGTCCCTTCCAACATTTTGTTATTTTCTTTCAAACAACATGCTATGCCATTATGTTGCTTGCTTGGCTTCACTGTAGTGTGATGTGTGAATTCAGCCATTCTGAGTCATGGTTTACAGCAGGGGTCCTCAAACTACGGACGCCAAAGCCATTAATCTGGCCCACGTGGGACCATGAGACTGCCCCGCCCACAACGCCCCACCTACCCACTGGCCCCCACCCACCTTCTGGAGGCTGAGGAGGCCAAAAATGGGCCCGTTTTTGGCCTCCCTGGCCTCCAGAGAGAGAGAGAGGAAGGGAGGGAGGGAGAGAAACACACACACACACACACACACACACACACACACACACACACACACACACACACACACACGTCCCTCACCCCCTCCCCAAGACAGCCACATCCCTTCACTAATCTGCTTTCCACCCCCAGAATCATAACAAATTAAAGTGTAATTTGTGTGTATTGTTTAACGGACTGCTAAATTGGCCACACCCACCCAGTCACATGTCCACCTAGCCACGCCCACCCAGCCAGTCCGGCTCCCCAAGAGTCTGAGGGACCGTGAATTGGCCCCCTGTTTAAAAAGTTTGAGGACCCCTGGTTTACAGCTTAGCATCTTATATTTACCTGGAAAAATATGGTATATTCTATTAACCCTAGTTAAAACAAGCCAAACTTTAATCCAACCAAAGCTGGGCTTTTTGTTCAGCCAGCGGTTCTGTTGACCAAAGCTAAATAGTTTGAAGGAAGCAATATGGTCTTTGCAGATCACAGTTGGCAGTTGAGTTCTATACAGTACAAGCTTAAATGTCTAAACAATGTACAAAGGAAGTCCATGCAAAATGTCCTTCGGTGGAGATTATCAACAAAGCTTCATTAATTTAGATTTTCTTCCAGAAATGGATCTATGCACGCCGCTCCTCTGGAACCCAGAAACTTTGCCAAATTGTATATCTAACTTTCTGAGGGAAGGTGGCCCATGCAGAATCAGTTTTCCAGAATAAACACCCCTCCCAGCAAACAGTCTTGCTTATTTTAATTACCGTACTTCTGCAATGGAAAACAATTTGCCAGATTCAAACATTGTGTCAAGCCACAATGTAGTTTGCCTTAATGTGCATAAGCCCAGCTATCTGGTTTGCAAACTGCTTTATGGCTTAGCCTTGTGCGTGAACACAGCTAATTATGGTTGACTCAAAATCTGTATTTAACTTAAGTCTGGGGAATGTTTGAGCCCAGAATGGATAAACTGGTGGCCTCAAAAAAAAAAAAAAAAAAACACCACTTGGTCCAGTTTTGATTTATTCTGTCAAGACTGAATAGCCTGCACAGTGTCTTGTCCCAGGCTGTGGGTGTAGAGTGTGGTTGAAACAGCTGGGGTAGTTTAGCCAAAGCCTTTGAATCAAAGAACAGTGTTTCATTTTTATTTATTTTAGAAATGTGCACAGCTGCTCAACTCTACGATGAGTCTGGAAATGTACAGTAAAAGCAATCATATAATACAAGTGAACCCTACCCCTCTCCCCCAATGCCAGAAGGAAAATAACCATTAAAAGACCATCAAGAGCCTCTGTGGTGCAGTGGTTAGAGTGCTGTACTGCAGGCCATTTCTGCTGACTATCAGCTGCCTGCAATTTGGCAGTTCAAATCCCACCAGGCTCAAGGTTGACTCAGCCTCCCATCTTTCCGAGGTGGGTAAAATGAGGACCCAGATTGTTGGGGGCAATAGGCTGACTCTGTAAAACCGTTTAGAGAGGGTTGTAAAGCACTATAAAGCAGTATATAAGTCTAAGTGCTATTGCTAAGTGCTATTGCTATCAAACACACGGAGGCTGCTACTGCCTCTAACCCAAACCCTGGAGAAAGTATCAGGTTTTCAGAGGTCTTTTGAACATGGCTAAAGTAAGGGAGAGAGAGAAGGTATTCCACAGTCAAGCGTTGTGATGGACTTGCTGAAGACACTGCTTAATTGGATGACATAGCCCAGGGGTCAGCAACCCGCGGCTCTGGAGCTGCATGTGGCTCTTTCATCCCTCTGCTGCGGCTCCCTGTCGCTCAAAATATCTGTCACAACTGCCAATGTGCGACACCTGCCGGCACACAATTTATTGAGCTTTTCGACCCACGGTAAGGCAATCATGGATAAATCCAAGAAAAGAAAAGTTTCAGAAGAAAACAGAATATTTAATTCAACTATATATGCTAGTTTTGTGGCCGCTCAGGAAATAGTCAGGCACGGGAAGAGTTTTGTGGCTCCCGGTGTTTTCACTTCTGTGGGAAACGGGTCCAAATGGCTCTCTGAGTGTTTCAGGTTGCCGACCCCTGACATAGCCACTCTGCCCAATTACCCAGGCTGGATGCAAGCCACAGAAGTCTCTGATGGTCCTTTAGATAACCAGGCCCAACGCCATGAAGGGTTTTAGTGATAACCACCAGCACTTTGAACTGCATGTGGAGGAATTATATGTACGCTGTAGCGTAAGCTAGCCTGCTCGTCTGAAGTACATCAGACCATGTTCTAGAGCAGCGATGCCCAACCTAGGCAACGCTAAGACTTGTGGACTTCAACTCCCAGAATTCCCCAGCCAGTCATGCTGGCTGGGGAATTCTGGGAGTTGAAGTCCACAAGTCTTAAATTTGCCCAGGTTGGCTGGGCTAGCTGTGGAAAGACTCAATCTGTTCAGCAGAGGCCTGTCAGGGTTGTATAAACTCCTTGACTGTGGACAGCAGAGCAGATTCTGCCTTCCTGCTCCTTTCTTATCCCTAAGGATTGGCCACAGAGGCCCAGAGCAAGTATTGCTTCTATACTGCAGCCGCTTGCACCCAAACAGATCCTGATGGGATTCCCACTGCTGGAAGAAATGCTCTCCTCTCTCCTTAATGCTTAGCAATCCAACTTTCTTGCCAAGAATAGTTTGGGGTACAGCCGAAGACCTCCAGGAGGTTCTTCTGAGGCGATGATCTTAGAAAAGTTCACCACCTCACCAACAACCCTAGCCGGACAATCATTTTGAATGTTGTTTCTTCCATTTTAATATTTTGGAATTAAATATGCAGCAGCATTCAAATCTTACATTTTAAAAAAGTTTTAACAGCAGTCTGCTTGGGTAAGCATGATATGAATGAAGTGGGATGTAAATCATCTAAGGCAAGGGTTTCAAATTCAAGGCCTGCGGCTGGGTGCTTATATCCAGCCCACGGGGCTGGCCTGGAAATATCAAAGGACCGGCCCGCAGTGCCTCTGCCGGCCAAAAAACGACACGTGCGGTCCCCCTGCAGCCCATTTTCGGCCTCCACGGCCTCCTGCAGCACTCTGCCAGCCAAAAACGGGCCGCACGGAGGCCTCAGGAGGCCTCTGCACGGCCTGTTCTTGGCTGGCAGAGTGCTGCTGGAGGCTGGGGAGGCCGTGCGGGGGCTTCGGGAGACCTCCGTGCGCCCACTTTTTGGCTGGCAGAGTGCTGCTGGAGGCTGGGGAGGCTAAAAACGAAGGTGCAGGGAGGCTGTGCGCGGGCACCCCGTGCCCCATTTTGCCTGGCAAAGTGCTGCAGGAAGCCATTCAGGCAAAAAAGGGGCCGCGCCCTGTTTTGGCCAGCAAGGTGCTGCAGATAGTGTCCGTCCCACCCACCCCGGCCCACGGAGAACTACAATGCTGATCCGGCCCTCAAAGAAACCCAGTTTGACCCCCCCTGATCTAAGGTGTAAAAACACAGTTGTAAATATAGATTACACGGAAGAGGCTGAGTATTTACCAAGTATAGGTATTCCTCGATTTACAATCATTTGTTTAGCGATTGTTTGAAGTTACAATGGCACTGAAGAAAGTGACTTGTGACCAGTCCTCACACTTACGACTGTTGCAGCATCCCCATGGTCAGGTGACCAAAGTTTGGGCGCTTGGCATCCAGCATGTATTATTGACAGTTGTAGTGTCTCAGGGTCATATGATCATTTGCAACCTTCTCAGCTCGCTTCTGACAAGCAAGGTCAATGAGGAAGCTGGATTCGCTCAATGACTGTGTGATTCACTTAACAATTGTGGTGATTCGCTTAACGACCATGGCAAAAAAGGTTATTAAATTGAGCACAACTCACTTAACAGCCTCGCTTAGCCACAGAAATTCTGGTTACACTGGTAAGGTGTGGACTTCCTGTAGTAAATTCAATGAACTTAGTAAGACAAACTTCTACAGGTAGTCCTCGATTTACAACAGTTTATTTAGTGACCATTTAAAGTTACAACGGCACTAAAAATGTGATTTATGACCATTTTTCACAGTCATAACCTTTGTAGCATCCCCATGATCAAGTGATCAAAATTCAGATGCTTGGCAACTGGTTCGCACTTATGACCGTTGCTGTGTCGCAAGCTCATGTGATCCCCTTTTGCGACCTTTTGACAAGCAGAGTCAATGGGGAAGCCAGATTCACTTAACAACCAGGTTGCTAACTTATCGCCTTCAGTGATTCACTTAACTGCGGCAAGAAATGCCATAAAATGAGGCAAAATTCACTTAACAAATGTCTCACTTAACAACAAAAATTTGGAGCTCAATTGTGGTCATAAGTCAAAAACTGCCTACAGTATATATAAATGACCTTAAGATTATGGGGTAAGTTATCAGATAGTGACTACTCTGCTCTTTCTATTTTGCCCACCAATTCATGCACACGAAACTACTTCTTTGACATATTTTGAACTGGTAATTATTGTCCCTGCATTTTACTTCATTTTATATTTTAAAAAAATCAAATTCCTCCTGCCTTTTTTTAAATGAATGTAGGAAAGCTTTGCAGTGCTACGGATTCTGTTCCATGAAGGGTCTTCAAAATCCATGATAGGCAGAATCCCAGCTCTGGTCTCAACCTTTTAAACTAGCAAGATCTTTTGCTAGGATCGCTCAGCAGCTGTGCAATGCGGCTGCATCATCTCAGGAAAAGACGCGGCTGCTTTAAAGAACTGCAACGAGGCACTAGGCTTGCTCTCCTCCAGGCTAAGGGGAACCACAAACCAGACATTTTTCAGAAGGCTCAAGGAGGATTATAAATGATGTGAGATGTTTTCAGTTCAGTTACAAAGCTCAAGCAACTGTGACAATTTACCCCAGGGACTTTGCCCTGAAAAGCAGAGTCATGAAGTGCCTTAGGACCAGGGGCCTCTTTCTTCCCACCACCACTATGATAAAGGTTCACAAAATGGCTGCCATGGCAAACCGGGCCTATCGGAAAGCTTGCATTGAACAGAAGATTAACGCTTTGATGCTCAGACCTCCCAAATGATTAAGCTCTTGCTTCGTGTACATTCTTTACAGATTTTCTGCCACAATTATCGTTGGGTGGCTAATATTCTTTCTTGCCTACTTTACCAAGGTAGTTGAAAAGGAAGGATCTTTTCAATCCAGCTCCATAGCTGTAATTAGTAGCTTTAAACCAGGGTAGTTCTTCCTTCTCTGGTTCTCGGAACGCCAAGTTGGAAAAGGATGCAATCAGGATAGCAAGACAGCAAATTCCAGGCCGCGGTTTTCCTGCTATATTTTACTTTAAAGTGCAAGCAGATTTTCCTGAGGATTACACCTCCACTCACCCCAACCTATTTCAATTTCTTCACTCACAATGAGAGGCATCCTTTTCTTAAGCTCTTGCTGTAGTCCTGGTAGAAGGAGAGGCACATTTAAGGTCACAGATGCTTCCTAAAGAAGTGAAGCCTTCATAGCAGGAGGTCTCAGCAACATGTCCATCACCATGAAGGGCAATTCTGCAGAATGTCCAACATCTGGAGAGCAATTTTATATCAAGGATGCTTTCAATCCTCCTCAAAGGAAGGGGAAAAAACCAAATCCAGAAGATGCCCCAAAACAATTTGGGGTGAGATATTTCTTGCCTAGAGGCTAGACTTTGCCAAGGGACTATCCGGGACCACCGAGTCGCCTATGCCTTCCAGAAGATTATCCCACTGGTCAAAATCTTCTTTGAGCTCTAGATGGAGAAATCAAAGTGTTATTGCAAAATGATGCTGTGGTGCTAAGTTCTAAAGACTAAGTGTCGTCATCCTCACCATTTTTGAGTCTTCGAGTACATTATGCAGTAAAACTCAATAGGAGATAGAACACCTTTTTCATCATTGTGACCTATTCGGAATTTTAAAGGAATCTTGTGATACTTCCTAGAAATAGCATGGAAGGGTTTGCCCATTCATAAAAGAGTTACTATACCACGCAGAGTAAGCACACACACTTAGAAGGCGGCAAACTGGTGAAATGGTGGTACCTGGCTCAACACTGGTAACTGTGAGAAGGATCTTAGAGTCCTAGTGGACAATCCCTTAAATATGAGCCACCAGTGTGCTGCAGCTGCCAAAAAAAGCCAGTGCAGTCCTAGGCTGCATAACAGAGGGATAGAATCAAGATCACGTTTAGTACCATTATATAATGCCATAGCAAGACCACACTTGGACTACTACATCCGGTTTTGGTCATCGCAATATAAAAAGAAGTTGAGACGCTAGAAAGAGTGCAGAGAAAAGCAACGAAGATGATTGGGAGATGTCTGGAGACTAAATCATATGAAGAATGGTTGCAGGAATTGGGTAGGTCTAGTTTAATGAAAAGGAGGACGAGAGGTGACATGATAGCAGTATTCCAATGCCTAAGGAGCTGCCACAAAGAAGAGGGAGTCAACCTATTCTCCAAAGCACCTGAAGGCAGGACAAGAAACAATGGATAGAAATCAGTGGTGAAATCCCATTTTAACTACCGGTTCTGTGGGCGTGGCTTGGTGGGCGTGGCATGGGAAAGATACTGCAAAATCTCCATTCCCTCCCCACTCCAGGGGAAGAATACTGCAAAATCCCCATTCCCTCCCCACTCCAGGGGAAGGATATTGCAAAATCTCCATTCCCTCCCAACTCCTGGGGGAAGGATACTGCAAAATCCCCATTCCCTCCCCACTCCAGGGGAAGGATATTGCAAAATCTCCATTCCCTCCCCACTCCAGGGGAAGAATACTGCAAAATTGCCATTCCCTCCCCACTCCTGGGGGAAGGATATTGCAAAATCTCCATTCCCTCCCCACTCTGGGGCCAGCCAGAGGTGGCATTTGCTGGTTCTCCGAACTACTCAAAATTTTCGCTACCGGTTCTCCAGAACCTGTCAGAACCTGCTGGATTTCACCCCTGAAAGAAACTAATCAAAAAGAGAAACCACCTAGAACTATGGGGGAATTTCCTAACAGTTAGAACAGTTAGAATTAATCAGTGGAACGACTTGTCTCCAGAGGTTGTGGGTACTCCAACATTGGAAGTTTTTAAGAAGAAATTGGATGGCTGTTTACTATCTGAAATGGTGTATGGTTTCCTGCTTGTGCAGGGGGTTGGACTAGAAGACCTTCAAGGTATCTTCCAACTCTGTTATCCTGTTATTCTAAAATTGGCTCTTCTCAATTCCCCACCCTGAATGCTGTCCAATAACCGAGTTTGATTTTGCCTTTTATCTGATGGGTGTCTTGTTCTTTATGGGATGATGTCTCTTTAAGAGGATGAAACAACTTTCATGACATTGACTTACGGAGATGCTTTTGTAAGAAAGCAAGAGCAGCCTGGTTGGTGATATTCAGGCCTTCGTAGGGATCAATGGTACCCCTTGTCTTGTAGACCCTATTGACAAGGTTCCCGGCAAGGAAGGTGAAATCAGTCTGACTCTGGTGGACGGTACCCCTAGGAGGAAAAATATATCAACATTAAAAGTGAATCACTGAGAAGAACAGGATCTAAAATGGATCCTCAGGTCCGAAGATGGGACATCTCCCAGATTTACCCTCAAAATGACGCTATAGAGCACTTCACACAGAGGTGGGTTCCTCCCAGTTCGGCCTGGTTTGCCTGAACTGGTAGCGACCCGCTGGTGACATCACAATGATGTCACGGAATTGGTTCGGTCGGTGCTGGTCCGAATTGATTTTTTTTCCTTCTGAGCATGTGCAGAAGCTGAGTTTCCGACATTGTGCATGTGGTCGGCATCTTGTTTTTGGCTTTTAAATTTTTTTTTTAATTTTTCCAGATTTTTCGGCACTGCGCATGCACACAAAGCGTGCCTGCGCCCACGCTTCAAAATTCCCTTTCATCTCCTCATGGTTATTTTCTATTGTTTCTTGTTACTATTAATCTTCTCATCGTTCCTATCACCATCTCCTCCCACTTATGACTGTATGACTGTAACTTTGTTGCTTGTATCCTTACAATTTATATTGACTGATTCCTAATATGATTTGATTGCTTATTTGTACCCAGACTATCAGTAAGTGTTGTACCTTATGATTCTTGACGAACGTAACTTTTCTTTTATGTACACTGAGAGCATATGCGCCAAGACAAATTCCTTGTGTGTCCAATCACACTTGGCCAATAAAATTCAATTCAATTCAATTCAATTCTAATTCTATTCTATTCTGCAATTAAAAAAATGTCATTTCAACGTCTGCTGGGAAAGTCTATGCAATGAAAGAACACCCAGTAGGGCAATTTGGAGTTTCAGAAGATACTGTGAAATCCAGCGGCTTGAAAGACGACTTAATTTCTGAATCACTGAACTTTCCAACTTTTTCTCTAATCTCAGCAGGAAACTCCCATGTTTGAAGGCAGCCTAGCTTCCAAGTATTTGCCTTGGAGAGCAATGGAGGGAAACTGCCTTATGTCCATTTCTGGTGCTTTGTGAAACAAAGAATGGAATGGAATGGAATAGAAATAGGAATAGGAATAGGAATAGGAATAGGAATAGGAATAGAATTCTTTATTGGCCAAGTGTGATTGGACACACAAAGAATTTGTCTTTGGTTCATAAGCTCTCAGTGTACATAAAAGAAAAGATACATTTGTCAAGGAAAGGAAAACACCATAGCAGTAACAGCCAATCCCTTTGCCATGCTAGCTGTAGAGTTCTTTGGGAACGGCGGAGGCTAGACAAAAACACTGGGTCTGATTTAGCAGAGCTTAAAGGGAAAAGAAAGAAAGAAAGAAAGAAAGAAAGCGGTGTGCTTTTCTCATCTTCACACAACCATCCATTGCCTGCAGATAAAGCAACTCTATAGGAAATTTTTGGACAAGGGATTCTGACTATTTAGCAAGACGACAGAGATTTTCCCTCCCCCCTTCCTTCTTCTTCTTCTTCAAAAATCAGCCAAAAAAGCTTTGCCAGTGCTATTTTAAGAAGCAGACCTGATGCTGCCTTTGCGTTCCTGCCTGAAATGAGCGTCAAAACCATTCTACAAGAGTGTCATCCTTCAGCACCAGCATGGGGAGGTGGTGGTGGTGGGGGGAAACCAGACACACACAGACACACACACACAACCATCTGGTAACATCTCCCTTTCAAAGGCTCTCAGTTTTAAGGGGCCAGTTTGCATTCATTTCACCTCCCAAGTCAAAAGTATTCTCTGGTTTTGGGCTATGCCAAATCCCAAATTAATTTTATACGATTTATCAAACAAAAAGGCTATCTTACAAGGATGCAACCCTGCTGGCTTTGCTAATCCATGCTGTTCTTTGTTGTTTACCGTCTTTTTCTTACTGATTCCCCCCTTTGATTCCCCTAAATGGTCCCTTCCTCTTCTCATTTCAGATACCACCTTATTTTTAACCTTCCCCTTTCCCCCCCCCTTCATTCCTTGTGTCACATCTTCTTAGGCTGCAAGCCTGCAGGGAGAGGCTGTGTGTGTGTGTGTGTGCGCGCGCGCGTAATCTGTGAATGACACCTCCTCTGATTGTGCATTCTCTACTACTACGGCAAAGGCGTTGATCACAGTTGGAGACCGGGCAGACTCACAGGATTGTAATGATCTTGCTTTCACTGCTGGCGGTGCTGATTTTTTTCATCTTGGCCACGCTCTCTGCAGTCTGGAATGACTCTGTGTTGATAAACAGCACCGGCTTGGTCACTTTTGGGTAAACAGAATTCTCCAAAGGCAACATCCATGCATCAAGGGCAACAGCGCATCTACAGGAGGAAAATAAGCACAGGGCACCTAGTGAAGCAGACGACCAAAACCTCGGCTTCCCACATAGCAACAGCATTTAGACTTATATACCGCTTCACAGTGCTTTACGGCCCTCTCTAAGCGGTTTACAGAGTCAGCAGATCGCCCCCAACAATCTGAGTCCTCAGTTTATCGACCTTGGAAGGATGGAAGGCTGAGTCAAACTTGAGCCTGGTGAGATTTGAACTGCTGGCAGTGAGCAGTGAGTTAACCTGCAATACTGCATTCTAACCACTGCGCCATCATGGCTCCTTTGTTTGTCATTTGTTATTAATAAGCTCTTTGAGGTTGCAATTTTCTTTTAAAAAAAGACGTTTTAGAAGATACTCACTTAAATTGGGCTTCTTTGACCAGAGCTAGCACAGCTGTCGCGCCTCCAAAAGAATGGCCCATGACAACGGCTTTGGTCAGATCCACATTGTCCTGCAAGGGATGGGGTGAGACACTTAAGGAAGCCAGCTCATTAATGTTACGGCCCAATAATCTCCAAAATGGGCAATGCTGGAAGCAGGGGTGGGCTGCTGGGGGTTCACAGGGGTTCAGGAGAACCTCTAGCTAAGATTCTGTGCAGTTCGGAGAACCCCCAAATCCCACTCCTGGATAGCCCCGCCCACCCCTCCCCTCCCCTCCCCGGAGTTCCCACGGGGCCCATTTTGGATGTAGGTAAGTGCAGGGTGTGCGCGGAGGCTTGGGAGGGTGAAAAACGGGCCTACTGGAAGTTTGGGAACCAGAAGCCGTTTTCGCCCTCCCAGAGGCTCGAGGAAAGCCTCTGGAGCCCAGGGAGGGCAAAAACGTACCACTCCCACCGTGGTGCAGGAGGCCGACTAGGCCACGCCCACCATGGCCACACCCACCCAGCAACCGGGCAGAGAACCCCTTGCTAAAATTTTTGAAGGCCACCTCTGGCTGGAAGGCTCCAGGGATGTGGATGAAACCTGCCATTCCGCTCCTGGGAACTACAGCTCCCATGAAGCCCAGCCAGCTGTCCATTACAGGTAGTCCTTAACTTACAACAGGTTGCTTAGCAACTGTTTGAAGTTACCATCTGCCTGAAAAGGGGACTTAAGGCCCAGATCTGATATTCCAACAGTTGCCCACCCCAGTCATGTGACTGTATTCAGTGCTCAGCAACAGAATTGCATTATGGTATTTGCAGTATCCCAGTGTTATGTGACTCTTCCGTTTTCTCAAAAACCTGATCTTACTTCCTGTTTTCTGCAAACAGCATGCCCATAGTGAATCATTGGTTCACTTAACAACTGCTGTGTTTGCTTAATGAGTGCCGCAAAAACAGTCTTACAAAAAAATTGCATTTGACCAACATTAAAAAAAAACATTTTATGACCGTTACAATTTAAGGCTGTAATGAGCAGGCTCTATTATGGTTGTAACAAGGATTACCTATAGCAGAGGTCCTCAAACTTGGCAACTTTAAGACTTGTGGACTTCAACTCCCAGAATTCTCCAGCCAGCATAGCTGGGAGTTAAAGTCCACAAGTCTTAAAGTTGCCAAGTTTGGGGACCCCTAACCTATAGTGAGGAATGTTGGGAACTGTAGTTAGGGAAAACCTCAGACTGGCCATCCATTTACAAGAACAAGGGGAGATCTAGGATTCTATCAAAAACAGGATATATCATTTTTATGGAAGAGAGAGAACTATTAAATCTCCAACCCATTTCTATTTTCCCACAGGAAAAATTCAGAGAATTATAGTTCAAGAATTCTGGAAGGCATCAGATCTGTGAAGGCTGAAGCACATCTTCCAGCTGTCAGTATTGTACTAATAATTCCTGGTGGTTTACCCAATGTCTTTATGCACATTTACACACACGCACAAATACAAGTATATACATCCCAAGCCACAGTTCAAAACGCTGTCTCTAAATTCCCTTTAATCTTCACCCTTTCGCTTAGAAATTATAGCTACCGAGGCATTGACAAAATCCCCATCAGTCAATTGCAAAAGGCAGCTCTACTTGGAACAGCTTACATTCTGAGATTATACCTTTAACACCATCAAGCAACAACATTTGCCCATCCCAGGTCCTTGGGAAGGATTCAACAAGTGGATAAACGTGCCAAATCTAAACATCTGGCTGACGGTGCGACCAACAACAACAACAATAATGTGAAGTCTGAGCTTGGTGGTTTGCTTGCAGATGTTTCATAACTAGGTAACATCATCACTTACCTAGTTGGATAAGGAAACATCTGTAAATAAACCACCAAACTCAGTTCAACCCTGAGCTACAGATATTCTATCATCATCATCTCATTTCTCTGCTGGTTCTGTTCTCATATATACTTTCCACATGCACAGATGGGTTCACTTTCTATGAGAAGAACAGGTCCTGGCGCCCCCTGGTGGCTGACTGAAATCACAGGCATTCCTTTGGGATTGAGAGACTGGAGCGGTTGCAACCTCTGGTTTGGATTTATAAACTGGGGGATTGCCGGGGAAGGCGGGGGGGGGGGTAAACCCATAAAAAGATGCAAGCTCCTTCTTTGCCAAAAAGGTAGGCAAGTCAGCTTTAAAACAAAAGCAAGGTATCTCAAATATTCAGGAACACACATTTCAGGTACAAGACAGAAAAAGCATTGATACAATAAAAGACAAAGGCCACTCTTTTGAAGACAGCAAAGTCCACATTTTGGACAGAGAGGACCCACTGATTTGAAAGAGGGTTTAAAGAGGCCATCTACGTCAAAACTGAACGGCCCTCTCTCAACAAAGGGGGAGGGATACGACATCACCTCTCTCCAGTCTACAACACAGTCCTTTCAGCAGTTCCAAGAAGGCTCCACGCCCATTTGCACTACTCAGGTGACCCTGAGGATACTGACAACCCCCCCCCCAAGTGGCCTCAACGAATCTATAAAAGAATGCAAATGACCAGCTGTCTGCAAGGAATATAAATCCTTCCATTCCTCACCATCCAGTCAGAGCTGAAGAAGCTTCTTGGATGAGAAGCAAAACAGCTTCAAAAAGAAAAACAAGGAAGTCCAGTTGCCTCCTGAAAAAAGCATCTTTCGGACAACCATGACCTGGATAACTGAGAATCTCCACAGACATTCATGCAATAGTGTTTAACCTTGATAGATGGTTTCCAAAATTCCTTTCCCTTAGGAAGACCTCTGCTCAGAGGTGGGTTCCTCTGGGTTCGGACCGGTTCGCCTGAACCGATAGCAAACCGTTGGTGATGTCACAATGATGTCACAGAACCGGATCGGTCGGTGCCGGTCCGTGGGAGCTGCCATCTTTTTTTTAAAAAAAAATTCAGATTTTTTTTTGAAAAAAAATTTTTTCGTTTGGAATTTTTTTCTGGGGTTTTTTTTCTTCTGCACATGTGGAGAAGCCGAGTTTCTGGCACTGTGCATGCGTCACCATCTTGTTTCTGGCTTTTTGGGGGGGATTTTTGGGGAAATATTTTTGCACTGCGCATGCGAGGCGTGGCCACGCGGCGCGAGAGGAAGCGAACCGGCAGCGAGGTAAGTTAGAACCTACCCCTGCCTCTGCTGTGTTGGCAATAGGGTGAGGGGTGGATGTGGGCCCATCTGACAAAAATAGCATCGCACCCTGGTGACACGAGTCTCCCACCTCTTTTCTAAATCCATCTAAATATTGTGTGTGTGTGTGTGTTCTAAAGGGGCGGAGCCCGTGGATCTCAGCGTGTTTACCTTCAGTGTAGAGAGGTCAAAATCTGTGCGCAGAAGGTTTGTAACATCCTTGCCACTGTTGATGCTTTGGATCAGCCTGAATCCCCGTTTACACTCATTTGCTCTTTGATGGAGCTGCAATGAAAAAAGTTTTAGAATTACCCTTTGGCTCCTCAACTCTCTCACACACACAGGTTTAAGCCCGACATTACAGCAGGATGCAGAGAGAGTGTTAGTGTTCCAAGCAATAGACCCACAGCAAGCAAAACTCCGAGGCAGCTAGATTCCACAAAGAATAGCTTTATTGGCTATATCATATTGGCACAGATCTGGTGAAAACCGACTCTGAAGGTTCCTGCGGTTTTCACCTAATTAAAAGTAAAAGTTTGTCACTTTCTCAAAACAATCAGTCCCATGGTCCAATCACGGCTCGGTCTGGTTGCCTGGTGACACCACTCCTCCTTCCTCTGACCAGGTGTGAGAATGTTGTCCTTGGTTCCCAAGAGAAGGTATTTTGTTTTGGCTACAAAGTCCCAACTACCTCAAATCCCCCCGCCTGGTCCCTCAGCTCCAGTGTGGCAACACTGAAGCTCCAAGTTGGCTTCGGTCAGGTCAGATTCAGGGTTGACACAGAGAGAGCAGATGAATTGATGAAGTTTGTGATATTTAAGACCGCCTTAAGGAACTTTAGTCTGAGATAGTCAACATGAAATACCTGCGGGTTCCGGAACGGAAACTCTTTCTGATCTCTGGGTACCCTGCGGTAAGTGAGCCATTCTTCATGTATCTGAGTCTCGTGTAGATCTGGTGCTTCTGGATCCAGCTTGCAAAAATAAGTAGCAGAAGCTGACCGGTCTCTGAAAAGAGCAGGAACCCTAAGCATCAGTGTGGGGCAAGAACAGATGGGAAAGCAAAGAAGAAAAGGAATCTCCCACAGTTCCTCTACTGCAGGGGTGTCAAACTCAAGGCCCGGGGGCCGGATCCAGCCCACAGGGTGCTTAGATCTGGCCCATGGGGCCGCCCTGGAATCAATGAAGGACCGCCCCTTGGTGCCTCTATTAGTGAAAACGGAGTTCAGGAGGGCTGCGCGCAGCCCTCATGAGCTCCATTTTCGCTGGCAGAGGGTTGCAGGAGGCCGTTGCAGCCGAAAACGGAACTCGGAAGCCCATTTTTGTTGGCAGAGTACTCGGGCCACCACAGGTGCCCCCAAATGAGTCACGTTGAGCTGGCCATGCCCCCCGGCCACGCCCCCCTGGTCAAACACAATCCTGATGCGGCTCACAATGAAATCAAGTTTGACACCACTGCTCTACTGTTTCTAAGCTCCCACCTGAAGTTTTTCAGTATGTTATTACAATCTCTACTTAATTTTCCTCGGGCTCTATGTGACAACACTTTCCTGGAAAGGAGGGATGACCTAATCTTAGCTTCATGACGCTATAATTCTGAAATCAAAGAACAATTTAAGAAAGGACTTCTGGAACTTACATCCAGGCCTAGTATCCGTAGGTAGGGCAAATAATTAAATTATTGAAATTAAGTGTGTTGAACTTCCAGCTCCCGTCTTCCTCAATTATTGATTGATTTGATTTGATTTCTTATTCTGCCTTTATTACTGTAAAAGTAACTCGAGGCAGCAAATATACGTAATACTCCTCCCTATTACGAAACTGCAAGAACGATTTCTTGAAAATAATGGCCACTGCTATCAAGAAATGAAATTTTAGGATGTGCATAGATGCATCAAAGGCATATTTTTAAAAAAAAAACCATAAATACATGAATCTAATCTTAAAATTGGGATGCGGTGGCTCAGTGGCTAAGACGCTGAGCTTGTCGATCAGAAAGGTCGGCAGTTCAGCGGTTCGAATCCCTAGCGCCGCGTAACGGAGTGAGCTCCCGTTACTTGTCCCAGCGTCTGCCAATCTAGCAGTTTGAAAGCGTGTAAAAGATGCAAGTACAAAAATAGGGACCATTTTGGTGGGAAGGTAACAGCGTTCCGTGCGCCTTCGGGGTTTAGTCATGCCAGCCACATGACCACGGAGACTTCTTCAGACAGCGCTGGCTCTTCGGCTTAGAAACGGAGATGAGCACCGCCCCCTAGAATCGGAAACGACTAGCAAACATGTGCAGGGGAACCTTTACCTTTTTAATCTTAAAATGCCTTCTCTAAAGGGATTCAGTCTCACCTGTGCTCAAGAGCCATCACCAAAAAACCCCGAGAAGCCATCTCAATACAGATGGCTGAGTATACGGTTCTGAAAATTGAAGGAGAAAGCAGATAATTAAAACTGAGGAACGCTACTTCTTTTAAATTATTTGGTACTGAAACAAGCACTTCAGCAAAGATGTAGACAAAATAAGGGGGTAGTAGTGTCTGCAAAAATCAAGATGGTGATTGTGATGGCACAATTGAAGTACCACATGGATTTTAAGAGGATTATTGTTCAACGAGTTACAGGCTTTGAGATGTTTTTTGCAGATGTTTCCTTAATTAGGTATCCTCCAGCCCTGTCTTTTTCAAACTTGGCAACTTTAAGATATATGGACTTCAACTCCGAGATTTCCTTGAGGTCTGCACTCTATAAAGCCTTAGTAAGACTGCACCTAGAATATTGCATCCAGTTTTGGTCACCACACTATAAAAAAGATGTTGAGACTCTAGAAAAAGTGCAGAGAAGAGTAACCAGGATGATTAGGGGACTGGAGACTAAAACACATGAAGAACACTTGGCTAGTCTAGTGAAGAGAAGGACCAGGGGAAGGGGTGGGTTCCAACTTACCTCAGTGCCGGTTTGCTTCCTCCCGCGCCACGTGGCCATGCCTCATGGGTGCGCATGCACTTTGCGGGCGCGCACGCACTTTGCACGCGCGCACATGCAAAGTACAAAAAAACCCCGGAAAAAACAAACAACAAAAATACCCCGCCAAAAACAAAATGGTGACCACATGCACAGTGCCAGAAACTCAGCTTCTGCGCATGCGCAGAAGAAAAAATAAATAAAAAAAATTCGGAAAAAAAAATTCCTTCCTACCCCTGTTTTGGGGAGAGGGATTGACTGTATTATTAAATGAGAAGTCTGCATGGAAGGATATATGAAGGAAAACTGGTCATCCACTTTTGGTTACCTGTTGCCCAAATTTAGTGACAAAGTCAGAAAGGAGGTTTGGAAATGGCAAAAAAAGAGATTTGGTGCCCACTGGTTTACCCTAATGAGACAGAGAGAAGGAGATCAAGGCCTCTGCTATAAAGCGGACAAGAGTCATATAGGATCCACTAGATTTCCATGAATATCATTCAAAGATCTCAGACTCGCGTACCAACACCAGCATCCTCATCCTCGGCCTTCCTGAACTAGTTGGTTTACCACCCCACCTGTACAAAACTCACCGAAAGGCTCCCAGTCCATGGGAGAATATGATCAATGGGTACTTGTGCGAAGAGGGTCGGAAAGGTGCATCCCAGGTTACAGGGATCTTACACGATCCTGTGAAAATGAAGAGCATGTTTATTTATACATACAGGTAGTCCTTGACTTACGACCACAACTGACCCCAAAATCTACGTTGTTAAGTGAGAAATTTGATAAGTGAGTTTTATCCCATTTTAAGACTTTTCTTGCCACATTTGTTAAGCGAATCACTTAAGTTGCTAAATTAGAAACGCGGTTGTTAAGTGAATCTGGCTTCCCCATTGACTTGCTTGTCAGGTTACAAAAGGGGTCATGTGACCCTGGAACACTGTAACCGTCATAAATATGAACCACTTGTGAAGCATCCGAATGTAAATCACATGGCCATGGGGATGCTGCAACGGTCATAAGTGTGAAAAATGGTCATAAGTCACTTTTTTCAGTGCCGTTGTAATGTTGAACGGTCACTAAACGAACCGTTGTAAGTCCAGGGCAACCTGTATATGCTATTTCTTAACTGCCCATCTCTCTCGGCAAAAGGTTACCCAAGATAATATTGTGTTTCCTTGGGTTGTAAAAGTATGACTTTATCAAGGCAGTTATTGAGAAATTTCTAACCCACTTCCCTAAAGATGATAAACATGCTTTAAGAAAACATTGGTGTTTTTTTCAGTTTGAACAAGGCCTGCAAAGTAAAATTGGAAAGGAAGACTGTAGTTCAGTATGAACAAATTGAATTGTACGGTGAAAAGACGAAGAGATGTAAAACTGTAAAATTGGAAACCAAAAATATTTTCCTATCAGTTAGCAAACTAGTTTGATAAACATGTCCAGAAGAGAAACATTAGGTACTGTATATACATATATAGACGCTCTTTAGATTTAAATAGTAAACATGGTGCGGAATTAAGCTAATTGGCTAATTCACTTCATTTATTTAAGGCATATTTTTTAAAAAAATCATCAAACATCTACTTTTGGTTGCCTGATGATTTCTAAATATATGCTTTAAATCAGAGGTCTTCAAACTTGGCAACTTTAAGACTTGTGGACTTCAACACCCAAAATTCTCCAGCCAGCATAGCTGGCTGGAGAATTCTGGGAATTGAAGTCCACAAGTCTTAAAGTTGCCAAGTTTGGGGACCCCTGCTTTAAATGGATGAATTATTATTTGGGGGAGAGATCATCAAGATCATGATCCCACATTTATGGGACAATAGATAATATTAACAATGAAAAAAAAATATAAACATGATTTATTATGATCTAATATGATATTATGCAATCAGCTAAAGGTTCTACATTGCAGGACAGTGGATTATAAAACATATTTGTGTAATTTGAAGAAGTGTCCCAACCTCAAGCTTGGTTAGACCTGTGTTTCTCAACCATGGTGGCCTTAAGACCTGTGGACTTCAACAGGCTGGCTGGGGAATTCTGGGAGTTGAAGTCCATGGATCTTAAAGCCACCTTGGTTGAAAAACAGTGGATTAGGCAGAAAAACAGCTGTGGGGGTCAACATACGTTTCACTCACAAGAAGCAGTTATCTTACCAAATGTGACACTGAGAAGTGGAGCAAACCATTTCCGATTCAAGCTCATGTAGTCAGCTAATCCGGAGTAATATTCATAGCGGGGAATCCAGTAAGGCTCCTCAGCTTCACTCTGAGGGACACAGGGGTAGAAAAGGCGGAAGAAGAGGCCCTATAGAAAAGAAGGGTCAAGTTAGTATAGACCCCCAACTGTTGATTTCAAACTGCAGAAGAGTTTATCACTTCTATAAGAATCTAGTCAACTAACAGTCTAAATTAAAACTAAAACTAAATTGGCACTAGTAGATAAGCGTCAACAGAATTCACAGGGAGAGGGCTGGAATTGGATCTCTTGCGGCAGCACAGTGATTCCAAACTGATGACACGTTTAACTCTACCTTCCAGCTGAGCCTGCTCTTCTCCTCCACAGTCCATCTTCGGCAGACCTCAGCCCGTCTCCCTTTTGGTATCTTAGAACCAGGGGTGAAATTCAAAATGTTCCCCTACTGGTTCTGTGGGCATGACTTGGTGGGCATGGCAGGGGAAGGACACTGCAAAATCCCCATTCCCTCCCCACTCCTGTGGGAAGGATATTGCAAAATCCCCATTCCCTCCCCACTCCTGTGGGAAGGATATTGCAAAATTCCCATTCCCTCCCCACTCTGGGGCCAGCCAGAGGTGGTATTTGCCAGTTCTCCGAACTACTCAAAATTTCCGCTACCGGTTCTCCAGAACCTGTCAGAACCTGCTGAATTTCACTCCTGCGTTAGAACTACCTCTCAGAACATGCTTACTCCATCACCTCCCTTATGCCTCTCAATTCCCCCTTTAATGCCTAAGAGCTGAGATAGCGCAGTGGTTAAAAGCAGCATTGCGACCTTCAGCTGATTGCTAGTTCAGCAGTCCAGCTGTTCGAATCTCACTAGGCTCAAGGTTGACTCAGCCTTCCATCCTTCCGAGGTGGGTAAAATGAGGACCCAGATTGTTGGGGGCAATATGCTGAACTCTGTAAACCGCTTAGAGAGGGCTGGAAAGCACTATGAAGCGGTATATAAGTCTAAGTGCTATTGCTATTGCTATTTTCTGTGAATTCCTTGCGCCAGCCCCTCATTTTCCCCTACCCCACTGCCACTCCAATTTTTTTGCAGATGAGCCCAGGTAGTATTGCCAGATGCAGTGTTTTCATTGCAGACAATCACACATGCTAATCGTAGAAGTAGAATAGGCATATAGTCACGCTGGCCGCATGACCACGGAAATGTCTTCGGACCCTGCTGGCTCCCTTGGCTAAGAAATGGCGATGAGTACCATCACCTACAGTCAGACATGTCTGGACTGGGGAAGCCTTTACCTTTAGAATAGGCAGATATAGGGTAGATGGGTGATGGGTGTCCCTAGATACACCCATATGACACCCATCCTTCGCGAACTGCACTGGCTGCCCATAGGTCTCCGAGCGCAATTCAAGGTGTTGGTGATTACCTTTAAAGCCCTACATGGCTTAGGACCAGTTTACCTCCGAGATTGCCTCCTCCAACATACCTCCCTAAGACAGATTAGAGCCCACAGAGTTGGTCTGCTGGTAGTCCCGTCAGCCAAACAATGTCGGCTGGCGGGCCCACGAACGAGGGCCTTCTCTGTGGCAGCACCGGCTCTCTGGAATACACTACCTCCCGAGATCCACATTATTCCCACCCTGCCAGCCTTCAGAAAAGCAGTTAAAACATGGCTTTGTCGGCAGGCCTGGGGCCAATGATTTTAATACAATATCAATCATTTTTGGCCCCATGAATGATTTATTGTATGGGTTTTTAGATTGTGGTTTTTAATGTTTTTAAATGTTTTAATATCTACTGTTTTTAATGGGTTCTTTTCATATTTGTTGTTGCATGTGAATTTTTATTGTTATGAGCCGCCCAGAGTTTCTGTGGAGTGGGCGGCATACAAATGCAACTAATAAATAAATAAATAAATAAATAAATAAATAAATAAATAAATAAATAAATAAATAAATAAATAAATAAATAAATAAATAAATAAATAAATAAATAAATAAATAAATAGATTAGAGACCCTTGAAATAATAAATGAAAATCAAACATTAAAAGAGAAAAATCTGGGCTCAGGTCTAAGGTTTGGCCAGCTCAAGGTTTCTGAGATATTTCATTTGAGGGACTTTCAATTTTCCAGCTGATAAGTGCCAGCCTCATTCATTGGATGGTTATATTTGTTGTCATTCTTTCCATTCTATTGGCCAGGCTTTTGACAAGGAGTGGACTGACACACCTTTTCCTCCCAGATGACTCTTTCTGGAAAGCATAAATAAGCTTTTCCAACTTCCTGCACTTCCTCATTGATATGCCAACAGGTTTCTCATCCATTGGAATGTCTCAACTTCTCTCCGTGATATCATTCATATCTGCTTCCTCAATATGATGTGGACTGCAATTACTGGAATTCTTCAGCTACTAGAGAGACAATGTATTTCATGGGGAACATCTTAGGTTAAGAGGAAGGAACTGGCCAAAATCCCAGCAAGGAACTTCTGGGGCTGATGGAGAATTAGAACTTGGATCTTCCCACTCCTAATCCACTATCTTCCCCACTAGATCACCAGGTTCTTGAGCTGAGAGGAAGGGACTGGCCCGAAGTCACAGGAGTTTCTATGGCTGAGCAGGGATTGGCCCTTGGGTCTCTCCATTCCTAGTAAAATGTTGTTCACACCTCGTAGTGTAAGACTTCTTCAAACATCGAACAGCTGTGATGGAATGTAGTATGGAGGTGGATTCCCAGGAGGGTACATTCCAAAGGAACTAACAGACAACCCAATCCAGATATTTTGTGGAAGAGAAAGAGGGTGAGGACAGTCCCTCCCTAATAATTCCCAGAGTATATGGTAGATGTAAATGTAAATAGTAAAGTTCTTAGTCTGGCAAGATTCTGTCTATAGGTGTGGAAACAACAAATAATTCAGCTTGGAAGAATCACCATGTGTGATTCCTGGTTTTGGGGCCTGACAAAAACTATGTATTTGTTGTTCACTGATTTGTCTCTATTTAGAATAGAATAGAATAGAATAGAATAGAATAGAATAGAATAGAATAGAATAGAATAGAATAGAATACCAGAGTTGGAAGGGACCTTGGAGGTCTTCTAGTCCAACCCCCTGCTTAGGCAGGAAACCTTACACCACTTCAAACAAATGGTTATCCAATCTCTTCTTAAAAACCTCCAGTGTAGGAGCATTCACAACTTCTGGAGGTGAGTCGTTCTACTGATTAATTGTTCTAACTGTCAGGAAAATTCTTCTTAGTTCTAGGTTGCTTCTCTCCTTGATTAGTTTCCACCCATTGCTTCTTGTCCTGCCCTCAGGTGCTTTGGAGAATAGTTTGACTCCCTCTTCTTTGTGGAAGCCCCTGAGATATTGGAACACTGCTATCATGTCTCCCCTGGTCCTTCTTTTCATCAAACTAGACATACCCAGTTCCTGTAACCGTTCTTCATATGTTTTAGCCTCCAGTCCCCTAATCTTTGTTGCTCTTCTCTGCACTCTTTCTAGAGTCTCAACATCTTTTTTACATCGTGGCGACCAAAACTGAATGTAGTATTTGAGCATATACTTATATAACTGTTGTATGGGAGACTAAAATATTTGTCTATACAGGTCATCCTTGTTCAGCAACCATTTGAACGTATGATGGTGCTGAATGAGTAATACTTATACCCGTCCTTGTAGTTGTGCCCATTGTAGCATCCCCAAAATCATGTGATCACAATCTGGATGCTCAGTGCTCCGCTCCCAATTATGACATCACAGCGTTCAAATGTCATGTGATTGCCATTTGCTAGCTTCCAAGAAGCAAAGTCAATAGGGAAGCCAGCAAGAGATTGTAAATGGTGACTGTGTGACATCGCACTTAACAAGTGATTCATTTAACAACAGCAACCGGAAGGGTTGGAATTGCCATCATTAAGTGCTGCAGTCATGTTATATTGCACTCCTCAACTGCATTGATTAACGATAGAAATTGCATTGCTATGGTCATTGCTAACCTAGGACTATCTGTGGTTTCCATAATAGGTCATGTGCCAATTTGATCCAAGATAAAATATCTCCTGTGCAATATGGAAGATATTGTAGAGGAAGCTAAGAATTGTCCAGAGAGAACCTCCAATTGCACTAGACTAGTGTAGTGATTTTGGCTCTGTCATTTCTAAATTCCAAATGTTTAACTTCAATTAAGGCTTTATCAAGACCGAGTAACGATATGACCAGGAATGAGAGGCCACAATATGTCAGTTCAGAATCAGTTTGATTCTCAGCATCAAGTGAAGAACTCACCAGGAATTTGATTTGGAAGATTACTTTTCATGGAATCCATTCTACAGAGAAATTCACTGTATCTCCCTGTAGAAAAGTGGCAGTAAACATGTTTCTGTATTTATTTTCATTTTCAGTTAGGCCTCAACTTACGACCACAATTGAGCCCAACATTTCTGTTGCTGAGGTATTTGTTAAGTGAGTTTTGCCCCATTTTAGGACCTTTCTTGTCACTGTTGTTAAATGAGTCATGACAGTTGTTAAATTAGTAACACGATTGTTAAGTGAATCTGGTTTCCCCATTGACTTTGCTTGTCAGGTCACAAAAGAGCCCTAATGACCGGGTGGGTGGGCATGGCCATGGTGGGTGTGGCCAGGGGGTGTGACAAGCAGCACTCGGCCTCCTGCACCCCCCTGGGAGCAAAACCGGGCCATGGGGGGGATGCGCCACCATCCCACGCCCCGTTTTGGGCCTAGGAGGCCTCCCTGCACCCCCCTGGGAGCAAAAACAGGCTGCGGGGGGACACGGCACCACCCCACGGCCCATTTTGGGCCTAGGAGGCCTCCCTGCAGCCTCCTGGGAGCAAATCGGGCCATGGGGGGACGTGCCACCCCACATGCCCCATTTTGGGCCTAGGAGGCCTCTCTGCAGCCTTCTGGGAGTGAAAATGGGCCACAGGGGAGCGCACCGCACCCCCCCACCTACGCTCCGTTTTGGGCCTAGTAGGCCTCCCTGCACCTATCTGGGAGCCAAAATGGGCGCATGCGGACTCCTGGAAGGGGTGAGCCAGCAATTTAACTACCGGTTTTTCTGAACTGGCCCAAACCGGCTGAATCCCACCATTGAATGTGAGTCAGTTGTCAAGCATCCGAATGTAAATCACATGATCATGGGGACACTGCAATGGTCATAAGTGTGAAAAATGGTCATAAGTCCATTTTTTCAGTGCCGTTGTAACTTCAAAAAGTCATTACGGCAAACTGTTGTAAGTCAAGGACTAGCCGCACTTCTCCATTCTGAAAAGCACACAGAGAACAATCATCACCACTGCTTCTTTAAGATTGTTACTCTTCTTGGCTGTATAGAATGAAGTTTTCAACAAGTTAGTGCTGTGCTTATAATTTCAATATTTATTATGCAAGGTTTTCTTTAAAATTGTTGTTTATTCTGGCAGTATCATGGATGTTTCAACTCTATTGTACTGCGCTGTGAATCCTTAGTCGATTCAGTGGTATATAAATGTAATAAATAACATTAGCATTTTGAGAACATGCTGTGAGCCTTCTTAAAAAATTTTTTTTAAAAAAATGGCACTTCCTTATTGACCAAAGGGCTGTCACGATGAACAATAGGTCATAAAACATTTCTTTTCCACACTCGCACTCATACATATTCTTATCTTTATTCCTATAGGTGTCTGGTGCTTCCCTGCTATTTTTATTTTCTAAGAAAGCCAACAGGAAAGTGTAGAAGAGAGAGAGAGAGAGAGAGAGAGAGAGAGAAAGAAAGAAAGAAAGAAAGAAAGAAAGAAAGAAAGAAAGAAAGAAAGAAAGAAAGAAAGAAAGAAAGGAAGGAAGGAAGGAAGGAAGGAAGGAAGGAAGGAGGGAGGGAGGGAGGGAGGGAGGGAGGGAGGGAGGGAGGGAGGGAGGGAGGGAAGAAAGAAAGAAAGAAAGAAAGAAAGAAAGAAAGAAAGAAAGAAAGAAAGAAAGAAAGAAAGAAAGAAAGAAAGGATACCAGCACAGCTTAGCCCTTTCTTTTGCAAGGCAATCTCCACAGCAGAATGTTAGCTACATTGCTCAGCCCAAATTTCTTAAACACAGCCAGATAAAAATCAGGACAAGCAAATGACGCACATATTATACACACAAAGAATTTAAAAATCTAAAGTTACTAGTGTTAGAAATATTATCTTGTACAATTGTGCAATCATTAAAAAGCAGAAGAAATAAAAAGGAAACACTGAGTCACTTGAGAGTTAGAATGCACTGACAAGCAAAAACTTCAATAGAAGTAGCAAAAATTTTTTTTTTTCCAAAAAGCGAACCGCCAAGCTGCTGACCTCAGCGGAGCGCAAGCTCAGTGTCTTACCACGTGAGCCACCGTGGCCCCTGGTCTATGATTGTAATAAATTGAATTGATTGAATTGATTGACCAGTCATGCCAAGTAAAGACATGAATGCAGTTCACATCCAGCAAGACAGGAGCTTACAGCTGCTTTCAACAGCCCATTCCTCTCAACAGGGGCCAAACTGCTAATCCCATTGAACTGCTTTGAGGATGTTTAGACTCTAGAAAGAGTGCAGAGAAGAGCAACAAAGATGATTAGGGGACTGGAGGCTAAAACATATGAAGAACGGTTTCAGGAACTGGGTATGTCTAGTTTAATGAAAAGAAGGACTAGGGGCAGAGGTGGGTTCCTCCCGGTTCAGACTGGTTTGCCTGAACTGGTAGCAAACCGCTGGTGATGTCACGATGACATCACGGAACCGGTTCGGTCGGTGCCAGTCCATGGACGCCGCTATCTTTAAAAAAAACTGAAATGTTTTGAAAAAAATTTTTTTTTGAATTTTTCTTTTTGAAAAAAAGTTTTTTGAATTTTTCCCCCGGTCTTTTTTTTCCTGCACATGCACAAAAGCCAAATTTCCAGCACTGCGCATGCGTCACCATCTTGTTTTTGCCTTTTTTTAAAAAAATTGCTTTTTTGGCATTGTGCATGTGCACGCGCACCCACGAGGCACGGCCACGCGGCGCGGGAGGAAGCGAACTGGCAGCGAGGTAAGTTAGAACCCACCCCTGACTAGAGGAGACATGATAGCAGTGTTCCAATATCTAAGGGGTTGCCACAAAGAAGAGGGAGTCAAGTTATTCTCCAAAGCCCCTGAGGGTAGAACAAGAAGCAATGGGTGGAAACTAATCAAGGAGAGAAGCAACTTAGAACTAAGGATAAATTTCCTGACAGTTAGAACAATTAATCAGTGGAACAGTTTGCCTCCAGAAGTTGTGAATGCTCCAACACTGGAAGTTTTCAAGAAGATGTTGGATAACCATTTGTCTGAAGTGGTGTAGGGTTTCCTGCCTAAGCAGGGGGTTGGACTAGAAGACCTCCAAGGTCCCTTCCACACTCTGTTATTCTATTCTATTCTATTCTATTCTATTCTATTCTATTCTATTCTATTCTATTCTATTCTATTCTATTCTATTCTATTCTATTCTATTCTATTCTAGTCTAGTCTAGTCTAGTCTACATTGCTTGTAGGGATGTACTGAATTCACTAGGAGAGTATGTGGTTCACAGAAGACTGACTTAGCACATTGTCCCTCCAGGGTTTTCTTTGAACTGGATCTTTCCTGAGAAACAAAGTCATGTGGCCTTCCTAGTAACTATGAGTCACCCAAACAAACAATGTCAAGATATATGTACAGGTCCACTGCCTTTTTACCTACATAGATAACCTGAAATGATTGCAAATTCAGAATTCACGCCCAGTCTTGAACCAACACTATGCAAGTCTTTCTTCAACTTTAACCTAACGCAGCCATTTTGACTGTGGCAAAAGAAAGGTAAAGTTAATACCAATAGTAATAGGTGCCTTGGGTGCTGCTATCCCAAAACATCTGAGCAATAAATATACATTACTAAGCCTTCTGGGCTGTACAAGCTCTGTCTATGGAGATTCTCAGTCATCCAGGTCATGGTTGTCTCAAAGGTGCTTTTTCAAGAGGCAACTGGACTTTCTGGTTTTTCTTTGATAACGTTTCTGAGAGCTGAGGAAGCTTCTTGGATAAGAAGTGAAACGTTTTCAAAGAAAAACCAGAAAGTCCAGTTGCCTCTTGAAAAAGCACCTTTGGGGTGTACAAGCTATGAATTAATTTCTGAAGGAGCGTGATAAGGTTTTGCGATCCCCTTAAGTGCATGTTTCTCAACTGTAGCAACTTTAAGATGAATGGATTACAAGTTCCCAGAATTCTGGGATTTGAAGTTTGACAGAATAGCAGAGTTGGAAGGGAGCTTGGAGGTCTTCTAGTCCAACCCCCTGCTTAGGCAGGAAACCCTACACCACTTCAGACAAATGGTTATCCAACATCTTCTTTAAAACTTCCAGTGTAGGAGCATTCACAACTTCTGGAGGTGAGTCGTTCTACTAATTAACTGTTCTGTCAGGAAAATTATTCTTAGTTCTAAGTTGCTTCTCTCCTTGATTAGTTTCCACCCATTGCTTTTTGTCCTGCCCTCAGGTGCTTTGGAGAATAGGTTGACTCCCTCTTCTTTGTGGCAGCCCCTGAGATATTGGAACACTGCTATCATGTCTCCCCTAGTCCTTCTTTTCATCAAACTCAACATACCCAATTCCAGCAACCGTTCTTCATATGTTTTAGCCTCCAGTCCCCTAATCATCTGTCACGATGTGAATATTGCCAGTTGAGCACTTCTGCCATATTTCTAGGTTTACTGTATTTTCTAATCAAGCAGACATGTGATATGTTTTACTGCGCATGTGTGCATTCCAGAAGTCTCCTCCTTCCTTCTTCTCCTGTGAGCCTCGCCCGAGGCAGACGTGAATTCTTAGCTGAGACAATGTAGCTTATTTAAGGTTTATATTTTGTTACTTTTATACTGAAATAAATATTTTGTTAATTAGAATTAAATCTCGGTTTTATTTTCTAAGTAAGGATGACTTCAAGGAAGCAAGATCCTATATCGCATCGATAGGAATAATTCTTATTCCGTCATCATCTTTGTTGCTCTTCTCTGCACTCTTTCTAGAGTCTCAACATCTTTTTTTTTTTTTACATCATGGAGACCAAAACTGGATGCAGTATTCCAAGTGTGGCTTTACCAAAGCATTATACAGTGGTATTTGTACTTCACGTGGCCCTTCCTTTAGGCCAGCAATACTTAAACCAAATTAGCATTCATCTCTTAAGAACAGGAACACTAACACCCAACAACGTTTCCCAAAGGTAAGAGAGGACGCTCGGAGTTGACATCACACAAAAAAAATTTGGGAGTTTTGTAAAACAAAAGGCAAATAACGGTAACAACTGAAATGTGTAAAATTATGCCCAGGTTGACAAAAGTGAGCAAACCTCCTACATGTTATGAGAATCCCGGATTCCTGGACCTAAAATATTAGGACAGGGGTCCCCAAACTTGGCAACTTTAAGACTTGTGGACTTCAACTGCCAGAATTCTCCAGCCAGCTATGCTGGCTGGAGAATTCTAGGAGTTGAAGTCCACAAGTCTTAAAGTTGCCAAGTTTGAAGACCTCTGTATTAGGGCAGTGTTTCTCAGCCTTGGCAACTTTCAGCCCAGAATTCCCCAGTCAGGAGGCTGGCTGGGGAATTTTGGGAGTTAAAGCCCACACATCTTAAAGCTGTCATGGTTGGGGAAACACTGTAAATCATTGCAGCTACTGTGTTCACACAGCACACCAAGCCTAAACAATTCATCACGGAATGGCTTGAGAAGAAGGGATGGTTCAACAATGACCGTTAGTTATTTGGTTTTTAAGTTTAGCCACATGGCTGAATTAAATCACTATCTGATTGAGTATATTTACTAAATGCAGAACAACTGACTGGGTTCCAATTTGGATAATTTGAACAGGGGATCAGATCATTGTCCAATGGTCCCTCTAATGTTAGAAAATGGTGCGCAGCAATTGGAAACTGCTGCGTGCTGTTCTCTAGTCATGTGCGCGGGCGTGCAGTAGCACAGCCTCTGATATTAGAAAATGGTGTGCGGCATTTGGAAACTGCCACACGCTGTTCTCTTGTTACGTGCACAGTTGCGCGGTCGCGCAGCTTAGAGGGAACATTGGTCATGTCTACTAATTGTGTTGTCTGTAAATTGCTTTGAGGACTGGAAATTCTTCCATATAGAGGCAGATGTAGGGTCTCCTGCTTGGGCAGGGGGTTGGACTAGATGACCTGCAAGGTCCCTTCCAACTCTGTTAATCAGATAAATCCGAATCTGTTAAGGACAATGGCTGAAGGATGCTTCAAAACTTCCACAGTGCTTGCCAAGAACAGGGGACTGAGAAGACATCACAAAGATAGGAAGCAGAGAGGTTGGGTGGGTCTAGTAGCAATATCTTGACCTCTAAAGTGTCTACAAGAGTTTAGAGTTTTGTGCTTAGCCATGAGTTAACCACGGCTTATGGATAAACCCACACCCTAAGCTAAGATACACAGGAGGCCGGTTCAGGCAGTTTTTCTAAGCCCAAACTAACAAGCCAACTTTCTGCAGGCTGCAGATCGAAGGAGCGACTTCCCAGCCCCGTGATAACGAAGGCATTCGTTGACTTAGCCCTCCTTCCCACGTTCTTGTTGAAACGAGAGCCCGATCCCCAAACCCGTCGGTTTCAGCGGCGCAGCTTCCCCTTCCCGTCCCCCGGCGCCCTTGTGTGCACCTACCTTGGGGGTCTGGCCCACCATCACGTCGGTGCAACCGACAGGATAGTCGCCCTTCCCGTGCGGCAAGCCGAGGGACTGGGTTACCCCCATCCTGGAAAGCTTCGTCTCCCGCGGAAAGTCCGAGGCGGCCTGAACTGAGAGCTTTCAGACGACCTCCGAGGCTGGAAAAGAGAAAGGGGCAGAACGCCGTTTCGCTTCCGCCTCTCGCCTTCCTCCCGGCCATTGGCTGGCCGCGGAGAGATCCGTCTGCGGCCCGAGGGAGGGAGGAGCCGGGAGGGACCGAAAGGAGGAAGCTCCGAAGCCGAGAGAGCTAATCCTGGGAGCAAACAGGGTTTGTTTGCGGACTTTGGATCGCGTGTCCAGGGCGCGCAGCCAAACGTTTTCGCCTTGCTCGGTTGGGTCGGGTGGGAGTTGGAATTCAGCACCTCTGCACAAAAGCAACTTGAGAAAACAGCACTGTTGTGTTAAAACTTACCTTTCTTTCTTTCTTTCTTTCTTTCTTTCTTTCTTTCTTTCTTTCTTTCTTTCTTTCTTTCTTTCTTTCTTTCTTTCTTTCTCTTTCTTTCTTTCTTTCTCTTTCTCTTTCTTTCCTTCTCTCTCTCTCTCTCTCTCTCTCTCTCTCTCATTCTCTCTCTCTCTCCTTTCTGTCTCTTTCTGTCTCTCCTTTTCTCTCTCTCTTTCTCTTTCTCTCTATTTCTTTCTTTCTCTCCTTCCTTTACTTTCTCTCTCTCTCTCTCTCCTCTTTTTCCTTCTTTCTCCTTTCTTTCCTCCCCTTTTCTTTTTCCAATCTCTTTCTTCCCTCCCCTTTTCTCTTCCCTTCCCTTTTTCCTTTCCCTCTTTCCCCCTTTTTTCTAATACAAGGCAGCAAACATTTCTATTACCCCAGTTCCCCCCCATGCCATCACTCTGCTGAAAACTTAATTCTTACGTCTATATATATATATACCCACATTATTATTTATCCTTATCGTCTTTACTCCCCATTTAATTGGAATTGTTGTTGTTGTTGTTGTTTATTCTGTTGCTTTGTACTGGAGACAAATTCCTTGTGAGTTGAATCACACTTGGCCAAATAAAGTACAATTCAATTCCTTCCTCCTCCTTCTCCTATCTTCCTCACAACAACCCCTTGAGATGGGTTGGGTGAGAAAGAGAGAGTGTGATTGGCCCAAGGTCACCCAGCCGGCTTTCATGCCTAAGGCAGGACTAGAACTCACAGTCTCCTGGCCAGCACCTTACCCACTACACCAAACTCCAGCTTTACTCTACATTCCCCTGGCTGCGTATTGTAAGCCCTCCTTTGCCATTGGGCTCCAGCTGAGTTCTTCCCTGACTCTGCTTGCGTGCACATGTGCATGCGTCTCTCTAAACACGCATGCCACTGCTATTTCTTTCTTTTTTTCTTTTTTTATTTTTTTTTAAAAATAATCTTTATTATGTTAAAAAACTAACTAACAAACAAACAAACATAAAAACATGTGTAAACAAATGTATATACAAATAAAGTATCAAATATCTTTCAAATTGAAAACATTGAACATACATGTCAACCATTTCCGTCGACACTATCCTTTTACAGCCCAGTGATACAAAAAACATGTTTATTCTATATAGTTATTGTTTACATCATTATCTTCCTTATATCTTCCAATATTTTCCTTATTCTTTTCTATTATTATATTATATTCAGTCTATTATCATTACAATAAAACATTTTTCCCTTTTTCAACAATGGTTCTTTTGTTCAACTTGATTAATATTTTAAAACCTTGTAAAATTTGTATATATTCCCATAATTTGTTCCGGTCTATGCGAAAAAGTAGACATTTGTTATTGTTTATACTGTCTTAGTTTATGACATATAATTATAGCAGTTTTTGATATTTATTTTGATTAAGCCAATTATACCACCTGTCCCAAGTTTTATAGAATTCAGATTCATCTTTATCTTGCATTTCCAATGACATCCTACTGAGTTCTGCGCACTCAAATACTTTATTAACGAGATTTAACGTAGTTGGGATTTGTTCGGTTTTCCAGATTTGCGCGTATATAATTCTTGCGGCTGTTGTAATGTGTAGAATTATATACCTATCTTCATTCGTCATTTTTTCTCTGAAAATACCTAATAAGAAAAGCTCCGGCTTTAAGGGAATCGTTTTTGAGGTAATTTGTTCAAGGCAGTTTTTGATCTTAATCCAAAAGTTCTTTACCTTGGGGCAGGTCAAGTTTTTTTTAACTTTTTTATTAATAGTACAATTAAAAACATTGGACCTGGTGTAACTTCCCTGGTTTAAACAATTCCATTAAGTGTTACCTTACAAGAAATCATTTTCTTTTCATTATAACATTATATACATTATATACAATCTATCAACTTTCAAAAACACACGTTCTTCCAATCGTATACATTGCAACTGTACAGATTCCAGTCCTCTCTTGCACAAAGTACTAGCATAAAGATTCCTGAATTTTCGAGTTATCAATTATCACTTGTCCCAGCCTTCCTCCTCGATTCCAACCATTTATACAATTCGTTCCAGATTTCATAATAATCTGTTTCACTCTTCTCCTTGAGCTCTGGCGTAAACCTATCCATTTCAGCACAGGATAATATCTTAATTATTACTACTTCTTCTGAAGGGGTCTCTTTATCTTTCCATTTCTGAGCAAAGGCTAATCTTGCTGCTGTTAACATGTGTAATAATAGGTATAGATTTCTTCGTTGTCTGAAATTTTATTTTCCCAACTAGCTCATTTTCTTGTGGTTTCGTCATATTCTTAACTAACATTTTAGTTTTTTCTTTATTAATCCTCAGACCTGCTACTTCTACATACTCTCCCAGCACTTCCAGCAGTCTTACACCAGACTTTAGGGGCTCTTCCATAATAAAAACCAAATTGTCTGCAAAGGCCTATAATTTCAATATTTCCTTTTTAATTTCTAATTTGTTCATCTTTCCGAATTTTTCTTGTCAAGACTTGTCAAGATTTCTTTCCTTGTTTTATCACTATCTAAATCTCTATCCACTATTGCATTAAAATCACCCAATAAGCAAATGTTCTCATTCCCAATTTCCCCGATCATCTTATGTAGTTTCTTATAGAATTGTTTTTGTCTCTCGTTTGGGGCGTAAATTCCTACGAAAACCACTTTATTTTTATTCAAAAAAACCTCAAGTATTAATATTCTACCCTCTTCGTCCTTGTAGATTTGTTTTGCCGAAATTCCTTCCCTAATATATGCCACTATTCCTCCCTTCTTCTGTTGTGTTAGTGACACAAACAAAGTTCCCAACTTGGAGTAGTTTAGTAAATCTTGAAGCTGCCTCTTTATATGTGTTTCTTGCAGGATTATTATATCCAAATTCATTTTACTGAACTTATTAAGAATTTTATTCCTCTTTACTGGGGAGTTTAAGCCATTAACATTTAAGGATAGAATCGCTATTTCTTCCATATCACTGCCTGTATTTCGATCTTGTCGCCCTCATTGGTCCAACTTCTTTAAATTCTTCAAGTCTACTCTCATCACAGTTTCCATTATCCACTTTTTACCTTCTCCCAATTTCCTTTTCTTTACTTTGTAGTTCCTTTGCTTCTATAACCTGTTTTCCTATCGCACCTTCTTCTCTCAGTTCTCTTACTTCTAACTCTTCTTCACTATCAAAATATTGCCTGTAGAACTCTTCTGCCTTGTGTATCGTGTCTAGCCTATATCTTTTATCCTGCTATGACACCATGATTCCTTCAGGCATCAACCACCTGAAGTTAATGTTTTGTCTTGTCAGTTTGGCGTTTAAGTGTTGATAGGGCCTTCTTAGATCTCTTATCCTTTTGAAAACTTGTTTGAGAACTACTAGTTGTTTTCCTCTATGCTCTAACACAGTGGTTCCCAACCTTCCTAATACCGTGACCCACGCCCCGCCCCCGCGCCCCCACTGTGACCCACCCTGCCGCTGCCATTTGGGTTCTTTTACCCTCTGCGCATGCGCAAGGCGTGCTGTGCATGCGCAGACGGTAAAATAACCCAAATGGCGGCAGCGGGGTGGAGCGCAGTGGGGGCGCGGGTTGTGGGGCGCGATATGGCCAGGCTTGTGGCAGTGGAGGGGGGAGCTGAGGATGCCGGGGTGACCCCTTGGAACTGGTCATTCGACCCCCAAAGGGGTCCCGACCCCCAGGTTGGGAACCGCTGCTCTAACAGGTCGTCTCTGGTTCTATATAAAATCTCGCCTGATCGATTTGTTAACGAATCTAATATGCACTTCTCTGGGTAAGTTATGTCTTCTTGCATAGTTGGTATGGATCCTATATATTTCATCCATCTCGTTTGCCATTTCTTCTTTCCCAATTCCTAGAGCTCTCGCTAACAAATCCGCCATCATTTCCGGAAGATCTTCACCTTTCTCTTCCCTCACATTTTGGAAGCGTAAGTAATGGTCTGCCTTCTCTGTTTCAAGGAAAATAACTGTCTTTTCTAATTCTTTATTTACTAGTATAAGTTTTTCATTCATTTCATCTACCCTTTTCTCCTCCTTGTCCATTCTCACCCTCTCAGTACTTTCAGTCACTTATTTTCATCTGGCGGAGCCAGCTGCTGAGGAGAATGGCTGTGTCGGAATGGTGCTCCAGATAAGAGTGCAGTTTTCACAGCTACTTTTCATCACCTGGCACAAATAAGTCCTAGGTCCCTCGGAGGGGGATCGGAAGAGAGAGGCGCCCTGCGGAGCGGTTCCAGACGGTGGTTGGGACCAATAGAAGCAGGAAAGCTTTGGAGAAGCTGGATGGGAGAAGGAGACGGCCCACAATGGCGGCCGCGAAGAAGTGACAGCAGCCAGCTGGACGGAAAATAGCGGTGAAAGAGCGGGACGACGGTGTGACAGATCTGGTGGTGTTTGCACCCAGCAACTCCATGTGAGTGATCCGGGACAGGAGAGGTTCCCCAGAGAATTTCGGAAAAGGGAAGAAGAAGAAAGGGGCCCCAGAAAGAAAGGGGTGGAAACTTTCCCCCCGTGGATTAGTGGTGAAAGGAAAGTTGGGGCAGAGGAGGTTTTACTCCAATGTAACGGACTATAGTGGCTGAGAAGGATAAAAGTTTAAGGGTGGTTTTTTTTCTTCTTCAAGAAAAGTCAAATAAGAATCCAGAACAATTTGAAAAGTTGAGGAGTAAAAAGTGCTGATGAAGTAAAGAAAGCTGACATCTTGAATAAGATCTGAAGGCTGAATAGCACTGAGAGGGAGAAGGGAGAAAGAAAAGAAAAACTATTCTAGAAAGGACAAATTGGTGATCAAAACTGAGGGATTACATAAATTAACAAGTCAAATAAAAATTTGCTGCGTGATAGGACTGAAAAAAGCCAGATGAAAATAAGAGATGCCACTGCTATTTCCATTCCCTCCATAAGGTAAAATGGCTTGTGTACATAAGTGCAGAATCACATATTCCTCTCCTGATTTTACTCATTTAAAAAATATCCTTACGCAAAAGAAACCTGCCATATTTTGAGGGCTAAGCAAGGTATTTCAAAAGACTGTAAAAGGATGGACATACTGTAGATAAACTGCAAAATTCCAGATGAACAGTAGATGGCAGCAAACTCTTAGATGGGCACTTCCCTGCTGCCATCTACTGTTCATCCAGATTTTCACAATCCAATAGATATTGAAGTCTAATGAAGACCACACACAGCACCAGGGAAGGGTAGAAGCATCCAGAATTCACTCCAATTTTCAGACAGATTCATATTTTTCATTCAAGGCAAGAAAACAAGCAACCGGAATATAAATCCTGCATTGTCACTACTTGCCCTTGTTTTATTGGGCATTAACTTCAATGCATAAGAAACAAAGTGGAGGGGGGGGAAATAAGAGATAAAAAATAGTGACAATTCAGTGTATCTTTGGGAGTCTTAAAAATGCCCGGTGCAGATCTAAGGCCTCAGTTCCCCAATAAAGCATTCCTGGAAGATGCTGTTTCTGGTTTTATCAGACAAATCCCCTTTTGTTTATTGCTGCTTTTTGTAAAGTACAATAAGTGTGTCCAAAGGTGTTTCTCTCGCCTTTCATTTACTATTTTTCCCCTCCTTCCTTACACCTTCAGTCACTGAGGCCATTTAAAATTAGACAGACCTAAAAGGAAGGTTTTAAAATAAATCAAAAGACCAACATTTTTATTACTCAGTCAACATTCCAAGGCACTTTTTATTCTCCAAGGGCTTTTAATGGATGATTGATGGCTATGGCTCTTATTTCTTCCTTTTTATAGAGATTTATGACACTTGTGGTCATAAAAGGAGTGTGCAAAAATCTTACATGTGCAATGTATTACTGGCTATAATGGTTAACTTCTGAATATGATCAGGACTGCTGTCTGATTTAATTATATCCCCCGAAATGGCTTAATAGAATTTTCACACAGGTAAACTGTCTTCTTAAAATAAATGGTATGAAAATGCTATAAATATACACAGTCATGATTACAATGTCCCTATTGAAAGGGTGGGTGGGAGACAGCTGTAACGCAGAAATCTTTACGTCAGCCCAGAGTCACCTTGTAGGGGAGATAGGCAGCACAGGAAAGAAAGAAAGAAAGAAAGAAAGAAAGAAAGAAAGAAAGAAAGAAAGAAAGAAAGAAAGAAAGAAAGAAAGAAAGAAAGAAAGAAAGAAAGAAAGAAAGAAAGAAAGAAAGAAAGAAAGAAAGAAAGAAAGAAAGAAAGAGAGAGAGAGAGAAAGAAAGAACGAAAAGAAAAAGAGAAAGAGAAAGAGAAAGAGAAAGAGAAAGAGAAAGAGAAAGAGAAAGAGAAAGAAAGAAAGAAAAAGAGAAAGAAAGAGAAAAAGAAAGAAAGAGGAAGGAAGGATGAAAGGAAGGAAGAAAGGAAGGAAGAAAAGAAAGAAAGAAAAAAGAAAAGAAAGAAAAAGAAAGAAAAGAAATAAATAAATAAAAAAGAGGAAGGAAGGAAGGAAGAGAAAAGAAGGAAAGAAAAAGAAAGAAAGAAAAAAGAAAGAGAGGAAGGAAGGAAGAAAGAAAGAAAAAGAAAGAAAAGAAAGAGAAAGAAAAAGAAAAAGAAAGAAAAAAGAGGAAGGAAGGAAGGAAGGAAGGAAGAGAAAAGAAAGAAAAAAAGAAAGAAAAAGAAAGAAAAATACAAGGTAGACTAAAGTAAGAAACCAATGCCATATAGATCAGAACTACTTTTATTGTACAGGTAGTCACATGACATAAGACCCTAATGGGGCCTGTCCATTACAGTTGTACATTGAAACCTTGGTACTCAGTTGCTTTGAAACTCATCGAATTTGGTACTCAATGCATTTGGATGCGAAAATTTTGTCCCGATACTCATCGTTTGTTTGGTACTCAACGCACAAGCTAGAACTTGTCAGTGTTGGCTGCTTTGTGATTCACTACATTACAGGTGGTCCTCGATTTACAACACTTCGCTTAGCGACTGTTCGAAGTTACAACGGCTCTGGAAAAAGTGACTTGTGACCATTTTTGACACTTATGACCCTTGCAGCATCCCCATGCTCACATGATTTACATTTGGATGCTCGACAACTGACTCACATTTATGACGGTTGCAGTGTCCCGGGCATGCGGATCCCCTTTTGTGAGCTTCTGACAAGCAAAGTCAACGGGGAAGCCAGATTCACTTAACAACCGGGTTACGAATTTAACAACTGCAGTGACTTAACAAATGTGGCAAGAAAGGTCCCTAAAATGAGGCAAAACTCACTTAACAAATTTCTCACTTAGCAACATAACTTTTGGCTCAATTGTGGTTGTAAGTCGAGGACTACCTGTATTCCTTATGTCATGCCCCCGTCGGAGCCTGAATCTGCGGAGGAGGACAAGCCAGAGCTAGAGCCCACGGAGATTGAGGGGGCAGCTTCGTTGGCTTTGGAGGAATGTGAGGAGGAGCAGGCCAAGGCAGCCGGGGCCCCTCAGGATTGGGATGGCTTGTTAGCAGGGAGGAACAGGGACAGGATGACAAAGAGAGGGCAAGCAGTGGACATGAGGAGCGATGCTCAGGCGATGAGCAAGGACTGCCCCCCCTCCTGATCCCCAGCATAGAGAGTAGAGAGAAGGCGGGAACAGTGCAGGCCAACCCAACGACTCAGGAGGAGAGTGCCACATCCCTCTTCTCAAGGCACACCTGGGGACTGAGATTTAAGGAGAACAAACGCTGAATTGGTAGAGTTTGGTGTGCCAGTACAGACATTTGGAGTTTACAGGACTGCTTGCTTCTTCCTTCCTTTGTGGACTCGGTGCCTTCTTCCTTACTTTGTGGACTCAGTATCTTGTTCCTTACTTTGTGGACTCGTTGTTTGTTCCTTGGTTCGTGGATTCTTTTCGCTGTTCCTTTGTTTTGCTGGACTGGGCACAGTTTGAACTCTCAGCTGGCTTTGGGACCTTCATGCCTTGTCCCGGGTCATTACATCTTATAGGAAAAATTCGTTTGGAACTCATCGGTTTTGGTACTCATTGCAACTTTCTGAACCAATTAAAGATGAGGACCAAGGTACCACTGTATGTTATGGCTGTTGTAAAACAGGTCGGTCATTTGATCGTCCCAATTTTACAACCTTTTTTGCAGCAGTCATAAAGCGTACACAGCGGTCATTGTTCGCTATGATATGGATTTGCTGAAAACTGGAAGTGCTGGTTTTCAGGGTCCTGCAAATGGCGTAAATGCAGCCGTGCTACCAAGTAGCCCAGTATGACCACAGGGGGTGTGGGTCTTTTTTCCCCAACCATCTGAACTTGGAATGTGGTTTATAAGACTCCTTTTTCAGATTGGTCATAAGTCAAGTACAGGTAAGCCTTACTACCTGTAAAGCTATATAAATAGAATTTTGCCGGTCTCAATGTGCTTCCCCTTTGGGAGAGGGAGGGGCTTATCTAAAAAATTTTTCCATGTTACTTTCTTGGCTTTGGCTCAAGCCCCTCTTATCTAACTGTTGCCTTGATGATGCCTTTTCCTCCTGTCCTCCAAGGTCATTTTCCTATGCTCTCCCCAATAGACGTTTTGCAACTAGGAGAATTGGATCACTCTTACCGTTGGAGACTTACTTGTTCTGTAAGTGATCAGGTTTAATGGTCTATTCCAGGGGTGTCAAACTCGCTTTCATTGAGGGTTGCATCAAGGTTGTGTTTGACCTTGGGAGGCTGGGGTGGGCGTGGCTAGGGTGGGTGTGGCCAGCTCAACGTCACTCATGTCGGGGGCACCTCTGGTGGCCCGAGTGCTCTGCCAGCGAAAACGGGCTCCTGAGCTCTGTTTTTGGCTGCGACGGCCTCATGCAACCCTCTGCCAGCGAAAACGGAGCTCAGGAAGGCCGCACGCAGCCCTCCAGAGCTCCCTTTTCTCTGGCAGAGGCACCGTGGGCCGGTCCTTTGCTGCTTCCAGGGTGGCCCCCGCAGGCAAGATCTAAGCACCCCGCGGGCCGGATCCGGCCCTCGGGCCTTGAGTTTGACACCCCTGGTCTATTCGAATTTTCAGCAACCTTTTAGTTTTTAGAGGAAATATGCAGGTTGGGATTTTTAAGCCCAACACCAGTGAAGGGAAATTACTGTACCTATTCACGTCTCCTGAGATGTAAGCTGGACTCATTGTGGCTAGTCGGTTAGAGGTTCAGAAAAGGACTTGATCCAAATCAAAGGAATTAGGCCAGCCCACAATCTTACACTGAAGTAGCTTCATTTCATTTTTAATGTCTCAAATGCAGGTGATTTCATTAAATTTGCTGCATTTAAGGCAGTAAACATAATTATTCCACTGTATTAACTTTTCTTTCTAACCTTTTACAAATTACAGTTCGGTCGCAGCTTTTGGAGAGTTAAGGATTTGTACATCATCCTGGAAATGTTAATTGCCTATCTCTATTTTATGGATTGAATAATAAAAAAAAGAATAGCAACAGCGAGATGCGGAAAACTCTAGCTCTCTTCTGCCCTCTGTTGGTCACCTAGAATTTTTTTCTGCTCAATTGTGGTAGCCAACTTACAATTTTCAATGGAAAAGATTCTCAGGCAAGGTTGCATTTCACTAAATTAAGCATTCTTGAAGGGTCAAACCTAGTTAATACAAGGATGGAATATGAACCAGGAAATCCTCAGGCTGGCTACACTAAGAAGTTGAAAAAACTTGAACGATGGTAATGAAAAACTGCCCTACTATCCTAGAAGCAATCAATGTGAATTTTGCCTGGGGAGTTACTAGGAGTCAAAGAAGACTACAGATAGTCCTCGACTTACAACAGTTCATTTAGTGACCGTTCAAAGTTACAACGGCACTGAAAAAAGTGACATGACCATTTTTCACAATTACAACTTTTGTAACATCTTCATGATCATTGTGATCAGAATTCAGACGCTTGGCAGCTGGTTCAGACTTATGACCATTGCTGTTTCCCAAGGTCAGGGGTGGGTTCTACTTACTTTCCCTACCGGTTCGGGGTTGTGCCGGAAGTGCGCATTTTGCTGCGCATGCGCCCCCGTTGTTCCTGGGTTAAACTGGTCTGCATCTACGTCACCTTCTGCACGATCTAAGCGTAACTCATAAAATTATCTGCTACAACGTCCTCCCTGTCAACGACTACTTCAGCTTCAACCACAACAATACACGAGCACACAACAGATACAAACTCAAAGTGAACCACTCCAAACTTGACTGTAGAAAATACGACTTTAGCAACAGAGTGGTTAATGCCTGGAACTCACTACCTGACTCTGTGGTTTCGTCACCAAACCCCCAAAACTTTACCCTTAGACTGTCCACTGTTGACCTCACCCAATTCCTAAGAGGTCAGTAAGGGGCATGCATAAGCGCACCAGTGTGCCTACCGTCCCTGTCCTAATGTTCCCTCTTATCAGTACCCATCTTATGTATGTAAACAATGTTATATCTATGTATATCACCAAAACAAAAACAAATAAATAAAATAAATAAAATGCGCAGACTTTGTGCATGCGCAGAGTGTTATTTTCGCGTAAATTTGGCTCTGGTGGATGGATTTCAAGCCAGAGGACCGGTTCAGGGGCATGTCCAGCTGGCCATCGCTGCCGGTTCGGCAAGCGGGGGGAAATTCCCGCTACCGGTTCTATAGAATTGGCAGGAACCCACCTCTACCCAAGGTCATGGTCATAAGTATGAACCAAGGCACCTTTTGCAACCTTTGGCAACCTAGCAAAATCAATGGGGAAGCCGGATTTACTTAAATCACCGGGTTGTTAACTTATCAATTGCAGTGATTCGCTTAACAACTGTGGCAAGAAAGGTCGTAAGATGGGGCAAAAGCTCATTTCACAAACGTTTCACTTAACAACATAAATGTTGGGCTCAACTGTGGTAATAAGTCAAGGACAGCCTGGGTGTTTCTCAATCTTCACAACTTTAAGATTGGTGGATTTGAACTCCCAGAATTCCCCAGCCAGCATTCTAGGTGTTGAAGTCCACCCATCTTAAAATGTATTGAAAAATCAGAAACGTTGCTGCAATCTGTAAAGTTTGGTTCTGATGGCCAAGACCAATGAGTTAACATTTGCACAGAACATTGGAAAAATGTACATCACTCTGCTTTATTGGTGTAAAAAAATGAGGTTTTTCTAGTTGGCCGCAGAATGTGTTTGTTGAATTTCATGAAACTGACAAAATGTTCACAAAACTATATATTGAAATAATTATTATATAAGTTTACCCCCATCTTGGTGGTATATTTTCCAACTGTTGCCTCTTTAGCAGGCTGCCTTTTGCTGTAGCCATAATGACATCAGCATTTCTTTTAATAATCGGTTAGGCTGTTGAATGCTAAGCGAATCCCATTGTGGTTTGAAAACTACAGTGCAGGAAACCAATGACTGTGGCTTATTTTGCAAATAATAGTTGAAGCTAAAATGTTAGTATTGTTACTATATTGACTTTCCCTGCTTGGAACTGTCACGAATTGCTGCATCTGAACTCTAAAAATTCTTATCTGCACCGAATTAATTTAGTGAATTGAAGGCCAAATTGTCCTGCTGATGTGCAATCTACAAAGATTGTTTTGTTCTCCATTTACAAAGAACAAAACTATTTAATTTTGTTACTTCCAGTTACTAAGGAAGAGTATCAGACTCTTGTGAGCAGTTCTGGAGGAGATGATGGGTCCAGATCCAAGCTGCGTAGAAGTGAGGTCAATAACAGAATCACAGAATCATAGGGATGAAAAGAACCATGGAGGTCTTCTAGTCCAACCCCCTGCCCAAGGCAGAAGTCCTCATATTGTGCCAGACAAGTACCGTATTTTTCAGAGTATAAGACGCACCGGAGTATAAGACGCACCTTAGTTTTTGGGGAGGAAAATAGGGGAAAACAATCTGCCTACCAGGTATTCATCTGGCTAGCATCCTTAGTCTGGTCAGCTTCAGCACATTATTTTATCCCCTGGTTAGGACTTAAAAAAACCTTCTGAGAGAGTAACAATGAAAGAGCCTGCAAGCTAGTAAGAGCTGGGAAGATCGTTAGCACCTGGTTAGGGCTAGAAAAAAACTTATTCGGAGCAAGTAGAGCAATGAAAAAAAATTCTGCAAAGACTTAGGGCTGGAAAAACATTCTTTGGAGAGAGTAACAATGAAAAAGCCTGCAAGGTAAGAGCTGGGAAGATCTGTTAGCACCTAGCTAGGGCTGGAAAAAAGCTACATTCGAAGTATAAGACGCACCCAAATTTTCAGCCACTTTTAGGGAGGAAAAAGGTGCGTCTTATACTCCAAAAAATACGGTAGTTATCCAATCTTTTCTTCAAAGCCTCCAGTGATGGAGCACCCACAACTCTGGGAGGTAAATTGTTCCATTGATTAATTCTTCTCACTGTCAGGAAATTTCTCCTTATTTCCAGGTTGGATCTGATGAGCTTCCTTCAGTGCTTTTTGTCCTCCCCTCAGGTGCTGTGGAGAACAAACTGATCCCCTCTTCTCTTTGAGAGCCCTTCAAGTATTGGAAGATGGCTATCATATCTCCCCCAAGCCTTCTCTTCATTAGGCTAGACCAGGGGTGTCAAACACGACTTCATTGAGGGCTGCATCAGAGTTATGTTTGACCTTGGGGGGCCGGGTGTGTGTGACCAGAGTGGACGTCGCCAGCTTAACGTCACTCGAGGCTCTGTTTTCGGCCGCGATGGCCTCCTGCAGCCCTCTGCTAGCAAAAACGGAGCTTGGGGAGGCTGTGTGCGGCCCACCTGAGCTCCATTTTTGGCCGCAACGGCCTCCCCAGGCTCCATTTTTGCTAGCAGAGGGCTGCAGGAGGCTGTTGCAGCTGAAAACGGAGCCTGGGAGGGCCGCACACAGCCCTCCCGAGCTCCGTTTTCGCTGGCAGAGGCACCGCACGCCGGTCCTTCGCTGTTTCCAGGGTGACCCCGTCGTCCAGATCTAAGCACCTTATTGGCCAGATCTGGCCCGGGGGGCTTGAATTTGACACCCCTAGGGCTAGACATATCTAGTTCCCTTAGCTGTTCATTGTACAGTACTCTAGCGTTCAGGCCCCTTATTCTCTTTGTTGATCTTCTCTGTACTCTTTCTAAGGCTTCAGCAATTTAACAACAGTATTTTGCTAGCGGTCCCAAAAGAAGATCCTCTTTTTATAAGGAGACATATATTTGCGGCACAGAATGCGAGAGGCATGAATGAAGAAAAACACAGAATTGTTAATGAGGACATAAAATATATTAGATTGAATGGAACAAGTCAATTTAGGGAGACCAATAATGCAGGGGTCTCCAACCTTGGGAACTTTAAGACTTGTGGACTTCAACTCCCAGAATTCCTCAGCCAGCAAAGCTGGCTGAGGAATTCTGGGAATTAAAGTCCACAAGTCTTAAAGTTGCCAAGGTTGGAGACCCCTGGACTGGAGTGTAAAAGCTGGGGGAAAAAAGAAGGAATCTCAAATTGGAAAGAGAGTCGGACTGGATTAACAGGAGATAACAGTTGATAAAGTTTTGCAAAGAGAATTCCTGGAGTATTGCCAACATCTAATTCAAGCAAAAAGAAACACATTCTACCTTTGGATCTCATTCAACGCACACAACAGAATCAAATCTATCATATAATAGGAAACAGGTACAACCTAGTGAGCCAGAACACTTCCAAGCGCAGATTGTGGAACGGATCATGAATTCATCGGCGCCAAATATGCAAGACGTGGCAGCAAGATTCGATCTGGAGGAGATAAAGTAGGTATATATAAATAATGCAAGCAGTAGATTCAGTATGTGTATGCAAAAGAGACTTTGAAGTGTTGGGTGTGCGAGGGGTGTGGGTGGAGAGGAGGAGGCTTAATAGAAATCAAAAGCAGAAAAACATTTCAAAGAAGAGAAGATCCAAGTGGCTTTGAGAATAGCTGTCAGGATATATGAAGGGAGACAAAGCTTTGGATAACAAAAAGGACGAAGAATAACTGGATGCAGATTTACAACATCAAACAAGGAAGAACAAGGAAACGTAGCCCAAGAATGTCAACAAACAAGAGGGAAAAGAAATAGAAAAATGAACTAGGAGAAACCACAGGAAAATCACTCAGGAATACATAATCATGGAAGAGATCTCATAAGAGATAATTGGGGTTAAAAGAAGATGGGAGGGCTATAATCAATCCTTTTGCAAACTATTATGCAACAATAAAAACACTTCCAAAGAGATAGATATATATCAGGAACCGATCCATTAAAAAATGAACTAGGATGGCCAATTGGCCAGCTGTCAGATCTGGGACCAGCAGGCGCAGATGAAAAGCACTGAAGTCTTAAAAGCTGTAGGAGATGAGGCAGTTAAAATGTTCACTGTTCTATGTCAATGAATATGGAACAAATCGGCATTTCCTAAAGATTGGAAAAGATTCTTAACCACAATGCAGTGATTAAGGCATCAGGCTAGAAGCCAGGAGGCAGTGAATTCTAGTCCTGGCTTGGGCCCAAAGCCAACTGGGTGACCATGGGCCAGTCACTTTCTCTGAGCCCATGGAAGGAGACAATGGCAAACAACTTCTGAAAAACCTTGCCAAGAAAACGGAGGGACCTGTACACTGAGAATCAGACGTGATTAAAAGGGGGTGGGAAATGGGTGCAGCAGGAAACTTTACAAAAAAAATAAGGGAAGGAAGACATGTAAAGGTCAAAGGAAGTGTTTCTACCTTCTGTGTAATGAAGTAATGGAGTTGTATGAGCTTCTGCTTCCCCCTTATGTTACATTGTGTGTATGTGTACAGTGTGAAATTCAAGATAGGCAACATACATTACACTCATGTAACCCAAGAGGCTCAAAATGGAACTATCAGCAGCACTGGGAGAGAGTGACTGGCCTAAAGTCACCCATGCCTAAGGTAGGACTAGAACTCACAGTCTCCTGGTTGCTAGCCTGGTACCTTAACCACTAGACCAGGGGTGTCAAACACACATCGTCATGGTGGTATCATGTGACGTATCGGGACTTTTCCACTCTTTGCTAAACACGTGGTGGTGTGGCCAGCCCGTGACACATCCGGCCCGTGGGCCGTGAATTTGACACAAGACTAAGATAATCGGCACATAGAAAGTCCTCTATTTTAGGCATGCAGTTGAGCAGATGGTGGATTGTATTATTTTATTTTATTTTATTTTATTTTTTGTTTGTCAAACATGTACAAGATAGCAGGTATAGGTATAAACATAAACATAAACAAAGTAAATACAGATGAGGACAATAGGACAGAAGGACAGGGATGGTATGCATGCCCCTTATAAACCTCTTAGGAATGGGGTGAGGTCAAGCCGTCAAGCCGTGTTGTTAAATCTTGGCAACTTTACGATATGTGGACTTCAACTCCCAGAATTCCCTAGCCTGCATTCTGGCTGGGGGATTCTGGGAGTTGAAGTTTGTCCATCTATAGTTTCCAATTTTAAAAAAGATTAGTGTAGATCAGGGGTGTCGAACTCAAGGCCCGGGGGCCAGATCCGGCCCGTCGGGTGCTTAGATCTGGCCCGCGGGGCCACCCTGGAAACAGCGAAGGACCGGCCTGCAGTGCTTCTGCCACTGAAAACGGGCTCCTGAGCTCCATTTTCGGCTGCCATGGCCTCCTGCAACCCTCTGCCAGTGAAAATGGAGCTCCGGAGACCGCTCCGTTTTCACTGGCAGAGGGTTGCAGGAGGCCGTGGCAGCTGAAAATGGAGCTCGGGAGCCCATTTTCACTGGCTGAGTGCTCAGGTCACCACAGGCACCCCCGGCAGGAGAGACATCGAGCTGGCCATGCTCCCCCTGCCCCCCCGACCCCGTCGAGGTCAAACACAACCCTGATGCGGCCCTCAATGAAATTGAGTTTGACACCTCTGGTGTAGATGGATGGAATGCACTTAGTCATTATTAGAGAGAGGCTGAAATGATAGCAATGTAGTTAGTCATTACTAGAGAGAGGTTGAAATGGCAAGATTTGAACATGTACTCACTCAGGGTTGAATATCTGCCAGCCCTGGTTCTCTCTCTCTCTCTCTCTCTCTCTCTCTCTCTCTCTCTCTCTCTCTCTCTCTCTCTCTCTCTCTCTCTCTCTCTTTGCCAACAGAACATTGCCTATCCATTATAATCCAGCAGGGGGAGCCCTATAACCATTCAGCTGCCAAAGGCTTTCATCCTTTTGCAATCTGATATTGGACATCAACTATCTGCAAGCGTTCATCACTCTGTCCATCTGCTTCTGACATCTGTCAGCAATCTGTCTTTGAAAACAGATCAGAAATGAGCCCACTTTAGTGGGAGGGGAGAAACTGTCCAAAGTACCAATAAAGAAGAATATTTGTAGCTCAGGGTTGAAATGTTGTTTCAATAGTGTCTATAGACATTAACAACATCTATATATAGACTATGCAAAAGAGACAATCAACCAGCCCAAAACAGAACGAAAAAAGACTCCAGCACCTCTCCACCAGGAATCAGCACTCAGATCAGCATAGATTAACTCCAAGGTCAACTTCAGACCAACAATCAAATAAGCAATACCCCCAATCAAGAAACTGCCAAGGAGCCATCAGTAAACAGCCCAACCAAAGAGTCTCTAAGACCGCCCCCAACCACACAGACAGGCGAGACCCCAGAATATAAATGACAGCAAATAGCACTCTTACTAGCACTGATGATGTTACCTAGTTTGGGTACAACACTGGAAGTTTTAAAGAAGAGATTGGACAACCATTTGTCTGAAATGGTATAGGGCCGTGATGGCGAACCTATGGCACGGGTGCCACAAGTGGCACGCGGAGCCATATCAGTGGGCACGCGAGCTCAGATCTGGCGCGCATGTGCGCACCGGCCGGCTGATTTTCGGGCCTTCTGGGCCCACTGGGAGTCAGGAAACAGGCTGTTTCCAGCCTCCAGAGGGGGTGGGGAAGGCCGTTTTCGCCCTCCCCAGGCTCCTAGAAGCCTGGAGAGAGCAAAAAATGGGCGTGCCATTGCATGCTGGGAGTGGGGGGGGTCATACGCGCATGCGCGGGGGGTGCATGGAATTATGGGTGTGGGCACGCACACACGTGATCCCACGCATTCCCCCCCCTTTTTGGCACGCGAACCAAAAAAGGTTCGCCATCACTGGTATAGGGTTTCCTGCCTAAGCAGGGGTTGGACTAGAACACCTCCAAGGTCCCTTCCAACTATTGTATTGTATTGTATTGTATTGTATTGTATTGTATTGTATTGTATTGTATTGTATTGTATTGTATTGTATTGTATTGTATTGTATTGTATTCCATTCCATTCCATTCCATTCCATTCCATTCCATTCCATTCCATTCCTGTCCTGTCCTGTCCTGTCCTATCCTATTCCTATTTCTATTATATTCTTCTATTCTATTATATTCTTCTATTCTATTCTATTCTTCTATTCTAATCTATTCTATTCCTATTCCTATTCCTATTCCTATTCCTATTCCTATTCCTATTCTATTCTATTCTATTCTATTCTATTCTATTCTATTCTATTCTATTCTATTCTATTCTATTCTATTCTATTCTTGTCCTGTCCTGTCCTGTCCTAATTCCTATTCCTATTCCATCCCATCCCATCCCATCCCATCCTAGCTGCAAAAAAACAAGCCAGCTCAGAGAGGACCAAGAACCCCTCCCTGTCCAAAGTGTTTGCAAATGGATTGAATCTGCAGAGAAAAACAAATCTGAGAAACTTCCCACTTGGAGAGACCAAGGAACCTCTCTCTGCCCTTCTGGTCAAATGCATTAGTCCTTTGCATTGATGCCTAGAAATGCTACACAAATCCACATTATTTTTTAAAAAATTTATTAGATTACTTCTTTCATCAGCTGCCATGACCAGCATTCAGTTCATTTGTCCCCCTTTTGAGGTTGGGGTGGGGGTGGATACATGTGCCCAGGCAAAAACATGTTTAAAGCCCCTCCATCTCTATCATGATCTTTAAAGACTCTTGGTTTACCCTGGTAGGTGCTTCCCAGCCTTGACAAGTTTAAAACATGTGGACCTCAACTCCCAGCATTCCCTAACCAGCATGTGAAAATAACAAAGGGGGAATAGAAGGTAGCCCTCTATTTACAACCATTCATTTAGTGACCATTTGAAGTTACAACAATACCGATAAAAGTGGCTTATGACCATTTTTCACTCTTACGACCATTGCACGGTCATGTGAACAACATTAGGATGCTTGGCAACTGGCATGCATTTATGCATTTAAGAGCTGCGGTGGTGCAGTGGTTAGAGTGCAGCACTGCAGGCTATTTCTGCTGACTACCGGCTGCCTGCAATTTGGCAGTTCGAGTCTCATCAGGCTCAAGGTTGACTCAGCCTTCCATCCTTCCGAGGTGGGTAAAATGAGAACCCAGATTGTTGGGGGGCAATATGCTGAACTCTGTAAACCGCTTAGAGAGGGCTGTAAAGCACTGTGAAGCGGTATATAAGTCTAAGTGCTATTGCTATTTCTCCCCTCCTTTCCTTGGTCCTGGTGGTGCAGTGGTTAGAATGCAGTATTGCAGGCAAACTCTGCCCACAGCCTGGAGTTCGATCCTGACTGGCTCAAGGTTGACTCATCCTTCCATCCTTCCAGGGTTGGTAAAATGAGGACCCAGATTGTTGGGGGGGGGCAAGAGGCTGACTCTGTAAACCGCTTAGAGAGGGCTGTAAAGCACTGTGGTATATAATTCTATTGCTATTGCTATGATGGTTGCAGTGTCCTGGGGTCATGTGATCACTTTTTGCAAACTCCTGACAAGCAACGTCAATGGGGAAGCCAGATTCACGTAACAATCGTGTTACTAACTTAACAACTCAGCGATTTACTTAACAACTACGGCAAGAAAGGTTATAAATGGGGCAAAATTCACTTAACTGTCTTGCTTAGCAATGGAAATTTGGGGCTCAAGTGGTTGTACATCAAGGACTAGCTGTACATAAATACATCCACTGAGCAGAAAACAAATGGCTATCGGAGCTATTTAATATTATCTACAACTGAAAGGCAGCACGGCCTCACTTTTCAACTCTAGCCTGTTTTGTTCTTAATGCATTGAGCTCATCTCAAAGCAGCACAATTAAACCTATTAATTAGCAAGAAAAACTGGCTCTTCCTTTCATTTGAAGCTGTAGCACCAGAGGCTTCTGATTTTCATTAAATACACAATGGAATTATGTTGAAAGAGGCACTTTTTAAATAGAACCGCTTTCTCCCTTTATTTATTTATTTATTTATTAAGCGGGGCTTCTGTTTTGAACTTTTTGCTGGGGAAAGAACTCACATGTTTTCTGCAAACAGGCAGAAATCGCTCGAACTGAGCCGAAGAAGAAGAAAATTGTTCCCAGATGGCCAAATCTACATTTTTGGGGAAAGCGGTTTATGCCCAATGCCACTGACATCTGCAAGCTGCAAATGTTCGGATAGAATTTTTGCTTGGGGTCCTTTCTTGATGGGCTTGGCTCAGTCTAGCTATCTATCCTGACCTCCTTCACTTTATCGCTCATCGGATAAATAGACAGGAGCATGTCCAGGGTGAAATATGAAGATGCTGCTTGGTGGTTTTGCATTCCCTTTCTGTGGACTAGGTTTCTGTAAGAGAAACTATGGCAACTTTACCACCTGTGGATTTCAACCCCCAGAATTCCTGAGCCATCCACAGGGTGTAAAGTTGCCATAGCTGCCCACACTTGCACTAAGACAGTGTTTCCCAACCTTGGGAACTTGAAGATGTCTGGACTTCAACTCCCAGAATTCCCCAGCCAGCGTTTGCTGGCTGGGGAATTCTGGGAGTTGAAGTCCAGACATCTTCAAGTTCCCAAGGTTGGGAAACACTGCTCTAAGAGATAGTTTGGAAGATGAAAAAAAAAACTAAAGAAATTTGTACCGAATTCTGAAGGCTGACCTATTTTGCTGTTTTGAGCTTTGAATAAGATGGCACTGCTGCCATTCCATATAGAAAAGCCAGTTGTGGTTGATAATTGAAACCTTTCTTCAATTCTGGTAACGGAGTAGCAACGACGACCATTTCTGAAGGCAGGAGGGTCATGAGCAGAATGGCTCTCTCCTCCAAGAATGTGCTACCACCCATGAACATCTTAACAGGAAGCCATGACCACAATCGGCTTAATGATAGGAGCATCATTGAGAATTCTCTTCCCTAACACTTCCTAGGAATTGCCAAGAAGCTGAAGATATTTAAATCCATCTTTCCCAATCTGGATCCTAATCTTAGACTTATGAACACCAGTCATCTTGATTACAAGCTGATGTGGGTTGTAGTCTAAGATATATATTTTACCTATTATAAATATGAAGAGAATGTCCGAACAATCTTAGAAGCCCTCTGATACAAATCTATCTGTCTGTCTGTCTTCTGTTTGTCTGTCTACCCCCCCTCTCTCCTGTCTATCTGTCTATCTATCTGTCTATCTGTCTATCTGTCTGTCTGTCTGTCTGCCTGCCTGCCCATCTATCCATCCATTATCTATCTATCTATCTATCTATCTATCTATCTATCTATCTATCTATCTATCTATCTATCTATCTATCTATCTATCTATCATCTATCTATCTATCCAGTGGTGGGTTCCTACTGGTGCGGTCCACTCTATAGCACCGGTAGCGGCCCGCTGGTGATGTCACAGTACCGGTGCGGTCGGTTGCCGGTGCTGGGCACCGCCATTTTTTTAAAAAAAATTTTTTAAATTTTTTTTTTTAAATTTTCTTCTGCGCATGCCCAGAAGCTGAGCTTCCGGCATTGCGCATGCGCTGCCTTCCTACCCCACAGTGAGTCCAAGCAGGGAAGGATGGCTGAGGGAGCGCATGAGATGCTAAAAGAATGGGTGGCAGGAGCTATCTCCATTTCCCTCCCTTCAGCAGTCCGAGAAGCCACGAACGCATGGTGATGATCCTAGGCATTTTTGCATGTTTGAGGCTTCTCCAGCTGCTGTTTGAGGCTTCTCCAGCTGCTGAGGGGAATGGGCGGCAGGACCTATCTCAGTTCCCCTCCCTTCAGCAGTCTGAGAAGCCACACCCACCTGGTCACATGGCTGGCAAGCCACACCCACAAAATAAGCCACGCCCACAGAGTGGCAGTAAAAAAATTAGGAACCCGCCCCTGTATCTATCTATCTATCTATCTATCTATCTATCTATCTATCTATCTATCTATCTATCTATCTATCTATCTATCTATCTATCATCTGTCATCTATCTGTCTGTCTGTCTGTCTGTCTGTCTGTCTGTCTGTCTAGTATCTATCATCTTTCTAGTATCTATCTGTCTGTCTGTCTGTCTAGTATCTATCTATCTATCTATCTATCTATCTATCTATCTATCTATCTATCTATCTATCTATCCATCCATCCATCCATCCATCCATCCATCCATCCATCCATCCATCCATCCATCCATCCATCCATCCATCTATCTCAAGGATGGGGTAAGAAGCAACCCTGTAGAAAGTTTGTATATTACATAAAAAGTATTATCTTCAGTTCTTTTCCAAAAGACAAGAGAGAGAGAAGAGAATGTTATGGAAGCAGTCATTCTGCTTTCCATAACCTTCCCTCAAAATCTAGCAAACTCAAATACAGCTGCAGCACTGCTTAGATGGGACTGGCAGAGGAGAGGACACCAATTGGAACAAATGGACTAAACATATCTCCAGGGTAATCTTACAAGTAGGAAGGATTCATTGGACAATCTAGGGTCAGTCCCAGTTTATTCATTTATGCTAAGCCAAGAGGTGGATTGTCTCTCATGCTGTACAAAACCAGCCATTTTGAATTGTAAAACACAGGTCATGGCTTAGTAGCATTCATCAGTTTCGGCTTTGTCAACTCTTAAGACAAGAGATAGTGAAACTCAGCCACTGTCTCTCAGGCTAACCAATCTTGGTGGGTGGATGGGAGGATAAAACAGAGCAGAGAAGCACGTACTTCTTCCCCCAATACCTGGAGGGCATAAATGGAACATGAAAATACATGCACACATAAAAGCGCACATTTCTATAACTGAGATAGGTGCAGCCAAGTTGGCTTGAGGGCTGCCTGGGACTTTGTATGACTTATCAAGGACTGAAGTCTAAAAGAGAACAGGAGCAGAACCTAAAATGGCCCTAATATCTTATTTGATTCATACTGGGTTTTTTTTTTAAACGGAGTGAAGAAGGTACTGTATAAGGCAGTTATTTTGCCCCTTGAAATCTTTCTGTTGCTTCATCAATTTTCCCTCCTTGTTTGCTTTTTCTTTCAGGGGTGGGTGGGCTCTCAGAACCAGAAAAGGAAAAGGGATACCTTTTGCACTGCACCTTAATCTAAATGGTCTTTCCCCAAGATAAGACCCTCAAAAGGAAACCTACGAGGGCTTTAAAAGCAGAAATGCATAGGAACATTTAATGACGGGTCCCCATCGAGTCCTTGGGTTTTTCATTTCTTGATGTAATCAGTGGACTCTTTCCCCTTTTCCCCTGAACTCCCTTGCAGGATATGGTCCAAAAAGTCAAGATGGAACCACCATGGTGCCATCAAAGCTCCACCTATTTTCTAGGTCAGGGGTCTCCAACCTTGGCAACTTTAAGACTTGTGGACTTCAACTCCCAGAGTTCCTCAGCCAGCAAAGCTGGGAGTTGAAGTCCACAAGTCTTAAAGTTGCCAAGGTTGGAGACCCCTGTTCTAGGTCAGGGGTAGGCAAAGTTGGCTCTTCTATGACCAGTGGTGGGTTCCTACCAGTGCGGTCCACTCTATAGCACTGGTAGCGGCCTGCCGGTGACATCACAGTACCGGTGCGGTCGGTTGCTGGTGCCTGGGCACGGCCATTTTTTTAAAAAAAATTTAAATTTTTTTTAAAAAAATTCTTCTGCACATGCCCAGAAGCCGAGCTTCTGGCACTGCGCATGCGCTGCCTTCCTACCCCACAGTGAGTCCAAGCAGGGGAGGATGGCTGAGGGAGCACATGAGACGCTGAAAGAATGGATGGCAGGAGCTATCTCCATTCCCCTCCCTTCAGCAGTCCGAGAAGCCACGAACGCGTGGTGATGATCCCAGGCATGTTCGCACGTTCGAGGCTTCTCGAGCTGCTGAGGGGAGGGGGAACGGGCGGCAGGAGCCTAGGATCATCGAATGGGGAGAAGCATTCAGGCCGGATGGAGCCTCCTAGAAGAACCGCTGCTGCGGTCTTGCTGCTCCCACTGTGGGGGGCTGCTTTGCGAGTGGGCAATGCCCCCCCGCTTCTCCGGCCACTGCCAAGCTCCAGAGGCCCACGCCCACCCGGTCACATGGCTGACAAGCCACACCCACAAAATAAGCCACACCCACAGAGCGGTAGTAAAAAAATTAGGAACCCGCCTCTGTCTATGACTCGTGGACTTCAACTCCCAGACTTTCTGAGCCAATCATGCTAGCTCAGGAATTCTGGGAGTTGAAGTCCATGAGTCATAGAAGAGCCAACTTTGCCTACCCGTTCTAGGTGATGCACATAAAAAACAGGCAGAGCTTTGATGGCTCCGTCATGGCTTCTCCTTGATGTTTTGGATCACACTTTACGGACCGCCCTGGTTACCTGGAAACTCTTTTTGAGAGAAGCTGTACTTGTTCCCGCCCAACTAGTCTGATTCTTGCCTGGAACAGACCCAACATGAGGATACAAATGCTGTAACGGAGCAGAAGGATAAACCGAAATTAATGTTTACTAATGAGAGCTGCCAGGTTCTCTGGGGACCAGTTTATGAAAGATAAATCACATTGTCCTTGCTTTGGAGAACAGGCTGTTAATTACAACTCCCTTCCTTTTGGCACATTTACGGGAGGCGGAGAGAATAACTGGTCCCCTCAGTGCAGGCATTTATGGGACTTTTCTGGAGCTTTCAACTGCTCAGTCTCTGTTTTGTTGAATGTCAAAGCAAGGTTTGATGCTGGGCCCCCATGCGACGTTTGGGAGAAGCCATGACTCAACTGGGTGAATTTTGAGATATCCCTTTCTCTGATCTTGTCCTTTTAGTTCCTCCACCTTCAACAGGATCCATCTTAATGCCTTTTTGGCCTGTCTCAGAGGTGGGTTTCAGCAGGTTCTCACCAGTTCTGGAGAACCGGTAGCGCAAATTTTGAGCAGTTCGGAGAACCGGTAAATACCACCTCTGACTGGCCCCGCCCCCATCTATTCTGTGCACCCCCCCCCCCCGAGTCCCAGCTGATCGGGAGAAAATGGGGATTTTGCAGTATCCTTCCCCTGGAGTGGGGTGAGAATGGAGATTTTGCAGTATCCTTCCCCTGGAGTGGGGTGGGAATGGAGATTTTGCAATATCCTTCCCCTGGAGTGGGGTGAGAATGGAGATTTTGCAGTATCCTTCCCCTGGAGTGGGGTGGGAATGGAGATTTTGCAGTATCCTTCCCCTGGAGTGGGGAGGGAATGGGGATTTTTGCAGTAAACTTCCCCTGGAGTGGGGTGAGAATGGAGATTTTGCAGTATCCTTCCCCCAAGAGTGGGGTGGGAATGGGGATTTTGCAGTATCCTTCCCCTGGAGTGGGGTGGGAATGGGGATTTTGCAGTATCCTTCCCCTGGAGTGGGGTGGGAATGGAGATTTTGCAATATCCTTCCCCTGCCACACCCACGAAGCCATGCCATTCCACGCCATGCCACACCCACGAAGCCACGCCCACAGAACCGGCAGTAAAAAAATTTGAAACCCACCACTGGCCTGTCTGTGTTCCCTTGGAGAACTTCTCTAGATCTTCATTAGCCACTCTTTTCACAGGCGAGCTGCCCAACTTTTCTTACTGCGTTCAATCTTACTGCGTTTTCCCTTCCTTTTCTCCTCCTCATCCACTGAAGTCGATGGCCCCATATGAATGGAGTTGCATGGGAAAAACCCAAATGCCACCCTCTCGGTGTTCCATTTTAGCCAGTGTGCTTTTGATTTCCTAATGAAACCAAGACGATCCGTGCGATCGTTTCAAAGATATACAATGCCAGGCAATTAATGCGATTACTCATCGCGCATGAAGTAATGTTAAAAATTACAAGCCAATAGCAACTTTTGAGAAAGGCAATGGAAACGGCATCCAAGGCCGATGTGGGTAAGAACTTGCAGGCAGAGGTAACTGTCGGGGAGTGAAGACATTTCAGGAAATTAAAAAGATAAGAGAGCTGATCTCCAGGTTGCAAACCCGCATGCAAATGCAGGCTGAAAAAACGTTGCATGTCCATATAAGGCAATTCCGCTAGGATCTCTCTTTCTCTCTCTCTCTCTCTCTCTCTCCCTCCCTCCCTCCCTCCCTCCCCTCTGTGTGTGTGTGTGTGTGTGTGTGTGGGATAAATTGTGAGATGTGCACATCTTGTGCTACATTTTGAGGTGTTAAGAGGTAATCACAATTGAAAAATATTATACAGGAACATAAAGCCAAGTCAAAAGCAAACCTAATCCTCCGTCTTCGCAGTCTTGGAAAAATAAGGGATCAGTCAACGGAATCTTGGTCATATTCTCATTCCACATGTATACGAAGTCCTCAATTTATAAGCATTTGTTTTAACGACCATTCAAAGTTATGACCATGCTGAAAAAAGTAACTTATGACTGGTCCCCGTGCTTGTGACAGATGCATGTCTCCGCAGTCACACGATCATGATTCAACACACTTACAATGGTTGCAGCATCCCGGAGTCACAAGTGTGCCAGTTGTGACTTTCCCAACCCACTTCCAACAAAGTCAATGGGAAAGGCTGGACTTGCTTAATGACCGTGTGATTCACCTAACAATCAATGCAAAAAAAAATAATCATAAAATTGAGTGTGACTCACTTAAGGCCACCGACTTAACAATAAAAGTGTTGGTCCCAATTGTGGTCTTAATTTGAAGAAGATCTGTATTTATGGGGGGGTGGGGGACTGTTAAAAAGGCCCATTCAAAGTCGAGACCAGGTTTTTGAAAGACTTGTCCCTATTTTGCATGTGACACTTGTAAAAAAATTGGCTTTGTGTGGTCTTGGCCACTGTCTTGAATTTTTGATACACCCTTCGCCCTCCCCTAGTTGTGTTTGTTCTTAAATTGAAAATTCTGGATCAGATAGTAGCATGAAAGGAGGTCTCTCTCTCTCTCTCTCTCTCTCTCTCTCTCTCTCTCTCTCTCTCTCTCTCTCTCTCTCTCTCTCTCTCTCTCTCTCTCTCTCTCTCTCTCTTCATGTCATTTTCATGTTATTTATACCTCTATAACTGTCTGGTTTGGCAAAGCAGCCAAACAGGACAGGCACAGACTTCAAAGAGATAGTTAGGACTACAGAAAGAACAATTGCAACCAGCCTGCCTTCTACTGAGGACCTGTATACTGCACGAGCCAAAAAGAGGGCTGAGAAAATATCTACAAACCCTTCACACTATGGGCATAAATTATTTCCACTTCTCCCCTCAGAACGCCACTATAGGGCATTGCACACCAAAACAACTAGACACAGAGACAGTTTTCCTTCCCATGCCATCACTCTGTTAAACACCTAATTCCCACAGCACCGTCTTATGCATAAGATATTTACCCATGTAGTAGGACTGTATTGCTATTATCCTTCTCATCTTCATCTTCCTCATCTTCTCATCTTTCCTACTACCTTCTCCCATTAGTATCTTATGACTTATCACTTGTTGTTTGTATCTTATGATGTATGGTTGTATCTTATGTTTTATGATCTGTGACTTATCACTTTGCTGTTTGTATCTTCGCTGAGAGCAGGGGTGGGCTTCAAAAATTTTAGCAAGTGGTTCTCTGGCCAGTTGCTGGGTGGGCGTGGCCATGGTGGGCGTGGTCTAGTCAGCCTCCTGCACCACAGTAAGGGGGGGGCGGTTTTGCCCTCCCCAGGCTCCGGAGGCTTTCCTTGAGCCTCCGGGAGGTTTTTCGCCCTCCCCGCACACACCCTGCACTTACCTGCATCCAAAATGGGCCGCGTGGGGACTCCTGGGAGGGGAGGGGCGGGGTGGGTGTGGCCAACCAGGAATGGGATTTGGGGGTTCTCCGAACTGCACAGAATCTTAGCTAGAGGTTCTCCCGCACCCCTGCGAACCCCCAGCAGCCCACCCCCAGCAGTCACAGAGCTTATGCACCGGAGACAAATTCCTTGTGTGTCCAATCACACTTGGCCAATAACGAATATTCTATTCTATTTTAACTCTCCCCCCTTTGGCATTCTTCTTGCTGAAAATCTGACCTCTTGACACCGCCATTTGTCAAAAAGCAACTTTTGACAATTAATAGCAGGACCGACAGCAACAGATGCTGTCCTTGCACGACACACTAAACCTACTACAGCAAGGTTAGCATGTTGTACAGATCTAATCCTGTAGCTGAATTGCAAAGGACACCCAAATATTGGGGGTAAACAGTGCAATGAACAATGCACACGCAGAACATTCTAAATATAATATTCCAGGTGTACCTTTAACGTGTTCGAAGGGCAGCTCCCCTTATCTGAGGGTCCAAGTTTCATCTTTATAATGCTCTCTTTTCTTTTTTAATTGCATTAATTTGGAAGCAGCAGAATAATTAACAGAGCGAGAGCAAGCATGGAACGCAAATTTAAACTTTTCCTTCCCTCTGGCAGTTTTGAGGAAAATCTGGTGTTGGCTTCAGAGAAAATCTAGCACCAGAGCCAATGACGGGTTCTTCCTTGGCATAAATAGCAGGGGAGGAAAATGTCCCGATTGTGCCTTTGTAGGGGGAAAAGCGCAGCCATGCTCCTACTTAATGAGAGACCTCGGTGCCTATTTGTTTTTATAAATCATGAGTATGCTTCAGTGGTGGGATTCAATTTTTTTTACTATCGGTTCTGTGGGTGTGGCTTGGTGGGTGTGGCTTGGTAGGCGTGGCAGGGGAAGGTTACTGCAAAATTCCCATTTCCTCCCAATCAGCTGGGACTCGGGAGGCAGAGAATAGATGGGGGCGGGGCCAGTCAGAGGTGGTATTTACTGGTTCTCCGAACTACTCAAAATTTCCACTACCAGTTCTCCAGAACTGGTCAGAACCTGCTGAATCCCACCTCTGGTATGCTTCTTACACATTACTGTACCGGCATTGGGTCAAAGATCATCTAGAGATGGGGTTTACCTACTAGCTGAGTTGTGGTTTGTTTAGCCATAATTTTGTTCGATAACTCATAATGGACTGGGTCTACACAAAATCCTAAATCCGTGGTGGCGAACCTATGGCACGCGTGCCACAGGTGGCACGCGGAGCCATAGCAGAGGGCACGCAAGCGTTGCCCACTGGCAAACCAGAAGTGCGGAAAAACGCACTTCCGGTTTGCCGGTGAGCTGTTTTTTTGCACTCCGGAGGGTTCAGGGAAGCTCCCTGAAGCCCTGGAATGCAAAAAACGACGAAACGGACAAACCGGAAGTGCATTTTTCCGAACTTCCAGTTTGCCCGTTTTGTCATTTTTTACCGTCCCAGGCTCCGGTAAGGCCTTTGCGCGGGAGTGGGGGTGTGTGCGCATGCACAGGGGGCAGCATGGGGGGGTGTTGTGCGCATGCGTGGGGGGGGAGGGAATGGGTGTGGGCATGCGAGTGCGCGCTAGCGCACGCACCCCCCCCTTTTTGGCACGCGAACCTAAAAAGGTTCGCCATCACTGTGCTAAACCATGACCCATCATGTATAAATCACAGCAACTGGATTAATATAGCATGATAAGCCTAAATCACTGTGGCTTAGCATATCGCATGAACTCAGCCAGTGAATACACAGCAGAGAAAAGGTGATGGACGAGGGATGGAGAAGTTCTCTGAGCTTGGCTGTTTTCTTGCAGACATTACATTACTCAAACTAGGGGTATGATGATGCCAGACAAGATTGTACCCGGGTGAATAGGTGGTGGGTTGGGCCAAATGTACCTTAAGGCTCTTGCCATAAAAAAATTTTTTCCAAGCGCTACTCATACTTTCTTTTGCAACAGCTTTGGGAATTATCTCTTTGAATAATCTCTTACCGCATGAGCTGTACCTTGCTTTGCTTTGGGTGGATAAATATGGAGAAGAAGAAACAATCTAGCATTTTGATAGAAAAGAAATTACCTTCTGGAGGACAGAAATGAAGCCAAGACTGGAGAAATTTGAGAGTTGGGGCATAGAACCTCATCCAATAGAAGGACCACCCTTTAGGAAGGAAGGAACCCTTGGAGATACCTGGACTGTTGAAGAACCCTGCAAATGAGTTGTTTTGGTGAAGAACAATGGGACCTTTTAAAATGCCAGAGAAAACGTTAATCATCGGTAAAACATGCGTTGAGGATTTGCTGCATGGGAGGTCTGGAAACCTGGAATGAGCGAAGCATTCTGGTGCCTCTGTTACGGTCCTGGGAGTTCTGATATCTTCTGTCTCATTTTTATTAACATATTTTATTTGTTGCTATGCAGGTAATCCTCAGCTTACCACAATTGAGACCCAAATTTCTGTTGCTAAGCAAGACAGTTGTTAAGTGGATTTTGCCCCATTTTACAACCTCTCTTGCCACAGTTGTTAAGTGAATCACTGTAGTCGTCAAGTTAGTAACACGGTTGTTAAGCGAATCAGGTTCCCAATTGACTACGCTTGTGAGAAGCTCAAAAGAGGATTACATTTTATTTATTTATTTTATTTATTTATTTATTTTGTCAAACATGTACAGGATAGTAGTTGTTTGTATAAACATAAGTAAAAAGTACCGATAAAAGAGGACAATAGGACAGGGACGGTAGGCATAGTGGTGCGCTTATGCACGCCCATTACAGACCTCTTAGAAATGGGGAGAGGTAGACTATTGACAGGCTAAGGTTAAAGTTTTGGGGGTTTGACCCCAAGATACTGCAACCATCATAAATACATGCCAGTTGCCAAGCGGCCGAATTTTGATCATGTGACCACGGGGATGACGCAATGGCCGTGTGAAAAATGATTATTTCACTTTTTTTCAGTGCCATTGTAACTTCAGATGATCACTAACAGAGCTATTGTAAGTCAAGGAGTATCTGTATTCATATCCTACATTTCATACAAGAGCTGAAACAACATCTTTCTTCCTCAATCCGTCCATTTTATTTCCACAACAACTTTGTAAAGTAGGTCAGGCTAAATCCAGATGTCCCTAATCCAGTCCAGAACCGCCACCATCTACATCCCACTGGTTCTTGGGCTGAGAAGGAGGGTCTATGGTAGCCCAAAAGCTCGCAGGAAACTTGCATGTGTTGGAAGAAATGTCCATCTGGTTCAGTTCTAAGCGGGGAGAAAGACACTGGAAACATGGAGGCTGATTGGAAAGATGGTTTAATGATGAACAGGACCACATGGATTTGAGGTCCTGGGCAGCTGACTACATGGAGTGGAGAGTGAGGGTTATTTATACCCCCTCTTGGGCCTTGCCCTTGAGCTTCCTGTTCCTGTGCAAGAACATGTATTAGCAATAGCACTTAGACTTATATACCGCTTCATAGTGCTTTACAGCCCTCTCTAAGCAGTTTACAGAGTTCAGCATATTGCCCCCAACAATCTGGGTCCTCATTTTACCGACCTCGGAAGGATGGAAGGCTGAGTCAACTTTGAGCCGGTGAGATTTGAACAGCTGAACTGCTGAGTCAGCTGAAGTAGCCTGCAGTGCTGCACTTTAACCACTGCGCCACCTCGGCTCTTGGTATTCTATTGGCTGTTGTAAGGGTCATGTGCAAATTAGTAGTGGCTTCTAAATTCCGTTGCTACTGGTTCGCGTGTGCAACGCTTCTGCACATGCGCAGAAGCATCCCAGGCGGGCGGGCAGAGCCTGCCGCCGCCGCCGCTACCGGTTTGCCAAATTGGGCCGAACCGGGAGCAACCCACCGCTGGTGCAAATCTTAGGAGTTTGTCTGAGATAAGTTTGGTTGAAGCCTGGAGGGTGATGCAATGTCCCCAGGTGATTTTACAATGCAGTGAGCTCTGCTGATAGATAATCCTATTATGTCCTGGAGAGTCATGTCTTAATCCCATCACCCTGGAGCTGAAGGTCTTTTGTTTTGTAGATAGGCTGGCCCAGTGGTGGGTTCCTACAGGTGCGGTCCACTCTATAGCACCGGTAGCGGCCCGCTGGTGACATCACAGTACCGGTGCGGTCGGTTGCCGGTGCCTGGGCGCCGCCATTTTAAAAAAATTAATTTTTTAAAAAATGTTTCTTCTGCGCATGCCCAGAAGCCGAGCTTCCGGCACTGTGCATTCGCTGCCTTCCTACCCCACAGTGAGTCCAAGCAGGGGAGGATGGCTGAGGGAGCACGTGAGACGCTGAAAGAACGGCCGGCAGGAGCTATCTCCATTCCCCATTCAGCAGTCCGAGAAGCCACGAACGCGCGATGATGATCCTAGGCATTTTTGCAAGTTCGAGGTTTCTCGAGCTGCTGAGGGGAGGGGGAATGGGCAGCAGGACCTATCTCAGTTCCCCTCCCTTCAGCAGTCCGAGAAGCCACACCCACCCGGTCACATGGCCAGCAAGCCACACCCACAAAATAAGCCATGCCCACAGAGTAGTAGTAAAAAAATTAGGAACCCGCCCCTGGGCTGGCCCAATCTTTCTCAATGGCCACTAAATATTTGCTGGGGGCAGGGAGCTGAAGCTCTGAGTTTCTGTCTCCCTTAAGATTTCTATTTCTCTTTTAGGGGAAATATTTTTAATATTTCCCCAAATATGTCATTCTTCTAGGAGAGGGGTAGGTGCTAACTTTGTACACATGCATCTATACCTGGGTCTCCTTGCTCTTAGTCCATCCACATCTTGGCTCCAAGCTCTACAGCTAGTGACCAAAGCAGCCCCCTCCCACAGATGCCCTCCAGCTATGCTAGGTCTGGGATTCCCAGAATTCCCCACCAGCTGGTGGACCACCGAAGCAATCTGGAATGGAAGCTCAGAGCCACAGACCGGCGTTTGCAAGGCGGTTGGCTTCTTCTCGCCTCTTGTTTCTGTTGGCGAGAGCCTGCGGCCCCTGGGGCCCTCCTCTGCCTCTGCTCCCCCTGAAGTTGCCTGAGGCTGCCAGATCACAAATGATAGCCTTCACAGCGGTGAAATGCAAAAGGGTGGAAACTCAGATGTGGTTGAAAGGGAGGGTGAACCATAAATGTGGGGTTGAGGGAAAGGGAAGTGGGCAGGGAAATAGATGCTGAGCTGGGATATAAACCCTGGAAAAGGATTTTTGGGGAAGAATAATCTGGCAAGGCAATCCCACCAGAGCTACAGACTCCATTCTAAAAATAATAATAATCCGATTTACACCACGGGTTTAAACCTGTCTCTCTTCACCTTTTTGCTCTGGGGAGCCCTTTTGAAAATTATGGAGGATCTCCAAAGAGTTTTTGTTTGCATGGGGTTGAATTTTTCAATATATACCTTATGAAAAATTACAATCGATACCCTTGTAGAATATTTATCGAATTGTATAGAAAGAACAGTATGAAACCAGAGGTGGGTTCCTGCCGGTTCGGACCGGTTCGCTAGAACCGGTAGCGGGAATTTCCCCGCGCTCGCCGAACCGGCAGCGAAGGCTGGCTGGACAAGCCCCTGAACTGGTCCTCCGGCTTGAAATCCATCCACCGGAGCCAAATTTACCCTTTGCGCATGCACAAAGCCTCCTGCACATGAGCAGACCAGTTTAACCTGAGAGCGAAGGGGGCGCGTGCGGGCCCAAAACATGCACAATGCACATCCAGTGCGACCCCGAACCGGTAGGGAAGGTAAGTAGAACCCACCCCTGTATGAAACCCATTATTAATTTCAATAGTTTTTCATGAAAACACCCTGCATTTTTTAATAATCAGAAAGCAATGACGAGAAGTGACCTTGTTCTAAGTGTTTAGAAATATATTCAATATTGGGCAAATAATTTTGATTTTGCTGACCCCTGATCAAAGTGTGGGGTCTTTTTAAAAACCCTGATTTCTTGGCTTTGAAAACAGATTGCTTGCCATTTTATTTCCCCATGGTACTTGTGGGGAGGCACATGAGCATTTAACAGTGTTTTTCAACCTTTTGAGGCTGAAGGAACCCCTGAAATATTTTTCAGGTCTTGGGGAACCCCTACACATTCAGGCTCAAATATAGGCCGGAAGTAACAAAAATGTTTTTGTTTCATGTGTATGTCTATATGTATGCATTAACAGGGTTTTTGTCAGGCACAAGCAACCAGATTCACTCATGAAAGGTTTAAATCAGCTACTTTATTGCAATCTACTTATCCTACAAGAATCTCCCCAGCAGTGGTGGGGTTCAAATTTTTTAATACCTATTCTGTGGGTGTGGCTTGGTGGGTGTGGCTTAGTGGGTGTGGCAGGGGAAGGTTACTGCAAAATCCCCATTTCCTCCCGATCAGCTGGGACTCGGGAGGCAGAGAATAGATGGGTGCAGGGCCAGTCAGAAGTGGCATTTACCAGTTCTCCAAACTACTCAAAATTTCCGCTACCAGTTCTCCAGAACTGGTCAGAACCTGCTGAAACCGACCTCTGCTCCCCAGTCTGCTTGCCTTCCCTTGGGAACAAACAGATAAGGTCCCATAAAACTTGGGTGTGTGTTTGTGCCATAAAGCTCTTGTGGCTGTATAAGGACACAAATATCCTTGAAAATCTTACTAAAATTATCTTCTAAAACATTTTCTATCACATTGAAAAAGATAAATTGGGACTAGACATAACTAATTATTTTTCACATCTCTCATGCCTCTATTCACCTGCCTTTTTTGGTTAAATGAAAAAAAAATCTACATAGGTCTATGAACTTCACTGTCTGTGGCTCATTCAATAAACTATAAGTTTTGGCTTACTGCATTGAAATATATATGGCAGTAGATTCAGGGCAAATTCATGAGCAACAGGCACAACCAACCATAATTTGATTGCCTCTATGGGTAGTCCTCGAGTTACAACTGTGGTAAAAAGTCTGCCAATAACGGTAGTTAAGTTGTAACAATTGTAAAATTTTAGATTTTTTTGTAGTGGTCATTAAGTGAATGGTAGAGTCGTTAAATGAACCCACAGTTCGCAATGCCATGGTTTTTCCAAAACCCAAAAGTGCCAGGTTTTGGCAAAACCATCATAAAACATGGTCATTGCAAATGGCTGTAGATATATTGCTGAGAGTTTGTAGGGTGGTAGTGGGGGGCGTGGGGACAACCATTGGAACTTCTAATCCGGATTGTAAATTCCCTTTTTCAGGAGGTTGTAATTTTGATCAGTCACTAAGTGACCGGTCGTAAGTCAAGGATTACTTGTATAGCTGGAAGGCCTTCTGTCCTGAATATTGTGTTTATGATCACCATCTTTTCTGTAGATTAAAAGACTGTAAACCTTTCTGTAGATGAAGTATACCCAGGTCTTTTAACTGAGATTGGACAACCATTTCTTTAAAATGGTATAGACCAGTGGTTCCCAATCTTTTTTTGGCCATGCCCCACCTAAGCATCTCTAAAATCCTGATCCCCCCCCCCCCCCGTGACATATAATTCTTACTATTCAAAAAGTGAACTACTCACGTGGAGGAAGCCTAAAAGGCCATTAACTTGGTTTAAACAAGGTTCCAATTGCCCCCGTTAAAAATCAAATTGCCCCCCTGTGGGGTGTGGGCCCCACGTTGGGAACCACTGTTCTAGAGTCTCCTGCTTGAGTAGGGGGTTGGACTAGAAGACCTCCAAGGTCCCTTCCAACTCTGTTATTTTTATTAACTGTTCCTCACACAACTTGATTTCCAGACCCCTCACCGTTGTGTACCTGTATTTAATCAAATTGGTAATTGATCGTTTTGAACTTTAGTACACAGACATAAGAAAATAGTCCAAGAGGAATACTAATCTGATCATGGCAGATTAGAGAGGGAGAATTACTTCCTGCAATCTGTCTGAACCCTCCTCTTAATGTACTTCAAGATGGGATTTGCCTTTTTAGCATCTGCATCACATGTGGGGGTCCCTCAAGTTTAATTTCTTTTCAAAAGAAAATCAAGATCCTTTCCTTAGGTGGAACAGTACAGGTAATCCTTGTTTTACAACCACAATTGAGCCCAACATTTCTGTTGTTAAGTGAGACATTTGTTAAGCGAGCTTTGCCCCATTTTACAACCATGCTTGCCACAGTTGTTAAGTTAATTGCTGCAGTTGATAAGTTAGTAACCCGGTTGTTAAGTGAATCTGGCTTCCCCATGGACTTTGCTTGTCAGAATGTCGCAAAAGGGGATCCCATGATCTTGGCACACAGCAACAGTCATAAATATGAACCAATTGCCAAGCATCTGAATTTTGATCACATGATCATGGTGGAAAAGTCGTAACTATGAAAAACGGTCATAAGTCACATTTTTCAGCGCCATAGTAACTTTGAATGGTCACTAAATGAACTGTAGTTAAGTCGAGGATTACCTGCACTGCCAGCAGGTCTCCACTTTCCATACCTGTGGGTTATTTCCCATATTCATGCCATGAGAATGTATAAAACTTACAATATTTTGGGGATTTCCGCTCTGACTTATTTTAACCCAGGAGCGGGTTCCTAATTTTTTTACTACCACTCTGTGGGTGTGACTTATTTTGTGGGTGTGGCTTGCCAGCCATGTGACCGGGTGGGCATGGCTTGCCGGCCATGTGACCGAGTGGGCATGGCTTGCCAGTCATATATTAGTTATTTCAGAGAGATGTTACTACTATTTTTGCTATTTTATACCTTACATGAAAAGCTTTGCATACAAAGTGCGTGTTACACCATGGCAACACAGCAACCTTTATATGCAGAAAATGCTATAGTTAAAAGACAAGCAAGTCTCATACAGCATTTTTGGTTTCAGTCATGGATTCCTTAGATGAAAATATTGAGGACTGTTAAAAGAAGAGTATCTTTTAACAGTCCTCAATGTTTTCGTCTAAAGAATAACAGTATAAAACTGTATAAAATTAACAGTATAAAAGGTTAAGCTTTTGGAAAACGCCCACTTTGGGAAGCTTTAGGCAAAAGCGAAGGAAAAGTGTCAAATGCGAGCTTCTTATTATTTTCAAGCGAAGGGACGGGGAAAGACTTAATTGTCAGGTTTCTGGGCATGCGCAGAATTTTTTTTTTAAAAAAAAATTACTTAAAAAAAAAACGGCAGTGCCCAGGCACTGGCAACCAACCGCACCGGTACTGTGACGTCACCAGTGGGCCGCTACCGGTGCTATAGAGTGGACCGCACCGGTAGGAACCCACCACTGTTTTAACCAACGGTTGCCATTGGCTGTTGGAAAATAAACTTTGGAAGGATCTGCTGCTTGGGTAACAGTCTATCCTCCATACTAACCAACCCAGGCCTCGTGCTCCGGAGAGGATACTCCAGCTTTGCAAGCAGCGTTTTAGGAACTCTTTCCAGAACACGATACCATAGTCTTTCGAGACTGAAAGATACCAATGATGAGGTTTCATTGCCCACCCCTTCCATCTCTGCCTCTTTTCCTGTTATTGTTTCTTTCCCAAAGTAGAGCTTTCCCTCCGTTTTATGCCTTGGCTGGGAGTATTTATGTGGCTGGCGCAGACCGAAGGGATGGCTGTCCCTGCATAGATCATCCCCATAGCCGTAAAAGCTGGCAGAATGAAATGACCTTAGTGCCCGGGAAAGGGGAATTGGGGGTGGGGGGGGGCAGGGAAAAGAGATGATTGAAAACATTGCAGATTTGGGTCCAAGGCCTCCCCCGGAAAAAAAATGACTTTTCTTTCTCAACAGCCGATCCCAGGGTAGCCCTGTCTCCATTTTGCTCCTGATTAAATCGGCCTCGGTAGCTTTTCACGTATTTATTAGGCTCTCCCAGTTGAGCTGGGTGGGGGAAAAGGAGCCTATGATGTGTTCCCATGACAGCCTCTATACATCATAGGGACAATTTGTCCTGCAGAAGGAAAGACTTGTGAAGGTCTCTTACAAGCAAGCAAGCAAGCAAGCAAGCAAGCAAGCACGCAAGCAAGCAAAGCAAAGCAAGCAAGCAAAGCAAGCAAGCAAGCAAAAATTGTTACCAGTATAATCATTATCTTCCTTTAACGACTCCATAATCCCTTGTGGGGTGGAGTCTGGGCAACTGAATGGAGCTATTAGAGTGTTTTTAATGGCCGGATGCCCTTTCTGTCGCCAATGCAGTGTTTTGTTCAGCAGATATATCCTCAGAGTGCCCAGAGAGAGAAATATCTGCCTCTACCTAGGATCGAACTCGCAGCCTACTGATTGTGAGGCGAGAGCTCCACCTCTAGGCCACTGCCCCATTCCACTGTTACCAGTATAATGATAACATTAATATGGCACAGTGGTTAGAATGCAGTACTGCAGGCTACTTCTGCTGACTGCCAGTCAGCAGTTCGATTCTCACCAGGCTCAAGGTTGACTCAGCCTTCCATCCTTCCAAGGTGGGTAAAATGAGAACCCAGATTGTTGGGAGCAATATACTGACTCTGTAAACTGCTGAGAGAGGGCTGGAAAGCACTGTGAAGCGGTATATAAGTCTAAGTACTTATTCTATTCTATTCTATTCTATTCTATTCTATTCTATTCTATTCTATTCTATTCTATTCTATTGCCAGGGTGGCACAGTGGTTAGAATGCGGTATTGCAGGCTAACTCAGCTCACTGCCAGCAGTTCGATCCTGACTGGCTCAAGGTTGACTCAGGCTTCCATCCTTCCGAAGTGGGTAAACTGAGGACCCAGATTGTTGGGGGCAATATGCTGACTCTGTAAACCGCTTAGAGAGGGCTGGAAAGCACTGTGAAGTGGTATATAAGTCTTAAGTGCTATTGCTATAAGAACTAGCCTTCTTTCTTTTCTTTTCTTTTCTTTTCTTTTTTTCTTTTCTCTATTCTATTCTATTCTATTCTATTCTATTCTATTGCCAGGGTGGCGCAGTGGTTAGAATGCGGTATTGCAGGCTAACTCAGCTCACTGCCAGCAGTTCGATCCTGACTGGCTCAAGGTTGACTCAGGCTTCCATCCTTCCGAAGTGGGTAAACTGAGGACCCAGATTGTTGGGGGCAATATGCTGATTCTGTAAACCGCTTAGAGAGGGCTGGAAAGCACTGTGAAGTGGTATATAAGTCTTAAGTGCTATTGCTATTGCTATAAGAACTAGCCTTCTTTCTTTTCTTTTCTTTTCTTTTCTTTTCTTTTCTTTTCTTTTCTTTTCTCTATTCTATTCTATTCTATTCTATTCTATTCTATTCTATTCTATTCTATTCTATTCTATTCTATTCTAAAGCAGCTTAGAAAAAGAACTGATTGTGGAGAGGCTGTTTTGGCATCACCTCTAGAAGGGCTGCACTCGGGGGTGAGGGGGGAGTGAGGGTGTGTGTGTCTGCCTCTGGGTCCCGTCCTTAAAAGAGGATCAAACTGCTGTAGTACAGTTGGTTTCTGTGGGCTTGACCAGAGTTTTAAATTACAGTAGCCGCACTCCAAACCTGAGCCTCACCTTTAAACAAAGAGAAGCTTTATTGGGGCCCTACTAGAAAAGAGCTACAAATCCGTCATTCAGAAAAATAAACACAGCAATGGCAGGCTGACTAACACAAGGAGTCCTTGACTCGAAGCGTTTCAGGCTGCTCCTTGTTTGCTCCTATCCAGGGCACAAGCAGCAAGTTCCACACCCAACCAGGTCATGTTGGAAGCAGAGATTTCTGCCGACGGAAAGGAGAGAGAAGGTAAGCAGGCACACCTCATCTTCCAAGCGCTGCTCTCGGAGTACAGGTAGTCCTCCACTTACAACAGTTCATTTAGTGACCGTTCAAAGTTACAACAGCACTGGAAAAAGAGACCTATGACCAGGGGTGGGTTCTAACTTACTTTGAACTTTGAACTCTAACTTTACTTGCCGGTTTGCTTCCTCCCGCGCTGCGTGGTCACACCTCATGACTGCCTGTGCGCGCACACATGCAGTGCCGAAAATTCTCAAAAAATAAAATAAAAAAAGCCAAAAACAAGATGGTAGCGCATGTGTAGTGCTGGAAACTCAGCTTCTGCACATGCGCAGAAGAAAAAAAAATCAGAAAAAAATCCCCCCCCCAAAAAAGATGGTGGCGTCCATGGACCGGCACTGACAGAACCAGTTCCATAACGTCATCGTGATGTCACCAGCGGTTTGCTACCGGTTCGGGCAAACCGCTCTGAACCGGGAGGAACCTACCTCTGCCTATGACTATTTTTCACTCTTGGAACCGGTGCAGCATCCCCATAATCATATGATCCAGCGGTGGGTTGCTCCCGGTTCGGACCGGTTCTTAGAACTAGTAGTGGCGGTGGCGGTAGGCTCTGCCCACCCGCCCGGAACACTTCTGTGCATGCGCAGAAGCATTGTGCACGCACTGGTAGCAAACTAATTCAGAGCCAAAAACAAGATGGCGGCGCATGCGCAGTGCTGGGGACTTGGCTTCTGTGCATGCGCAGAAGAAAAAAAATCAGCAAAAAATCCCTCCCCCCCAAAAATCCCCAATAAAGATGGTGGCGTCCACGGACCGGAACCGACAGAATCGGTTCTGTGATGTCACCGTGACATCACCAGCGGTTTGCTACCAGTTCTATAAAACCGGTGCGAACCGGGAGGAACCCACCTCTGGTTTGGGGGGGGGGGTTAGTCAAAAACCCAGGAGAATCGTGGTAGCCCCTTTTTCCGACTCATGCATTTTACTGAAAAGGCAAAAACTTTTATGAGCTGCAGCTGCCTTTTAATAAAATCTCTTAGTCGGAAAAGGGGCTGCCAAACTACTCCTGATTTTTTGGCTCCCATCTCTACACACCCACCTTTAATGGGTTTGCAGTCGTGCCAGCTGCCCTGGCCTTCAGCGATGGCACGTGCCTCGTTTTCTGAAAAAATTATCAAAGGGATTATGATGCTCAGATGAAATGAAGCTTTTCTGCCTTTGAGATTCCAAGGTCCCCTTAAGAGAGAGCTGGGAACCTCCTAGGACACCCCCCGAGTTTGGTCACAATTGTGGAAAAGATATGGAGCATAAGTAGAATTTTAATAATGGATGCGTATTGAATTAGCTAAATGAAAAAGTGAAGGATTTCGTATCAGAGAAACTCTAAGCAACTGAACTGCAGAGATACGACGGAATGGCCTTGATTTTGCAGTAACCTTCCCCTACCATGCCCACCAAGCCACGCTCACCAAGCCACACCACGCCCACCAAGCCACGCCCACATAACCGGTAGTAAAAAAAATTGAATCCAACCACTGGATCTATCAATCACTCCAGAGCAAATAAAAACTCCAATGCTAGATGGAAAAGCTCAGTGGAACAAATCCAGGTAAAAACCCAATAGCCTTAGCATCAATTCTTGACGATTAAAATGTCATTTTGAGCCTGAGGCTCAAGATATATGTTTGAGAAGGCTGGGGGATGTGATACACCACCATTTTTTTTACACTAAACATCTTGCCTAAGAGAAGAAGGTGGAGAATGAAAAGACTATCCGAATGCCAAGAGCTCGTAGTTTGAAGTGGTAGAAGAAATCTCTTCTTCATAAAAGCTGGTAGTGTCTTTTGAACATGTTTGCTGATAAGGTCTCAAAGCATGGTGGAGTGCTAGAATTGGTTTTTAAAGCATGAAGGAGCTTGAAAATTTGTTAACAACTTTACTCTCAGGAACAGGTGAAAAGTTTCTCTCCCTCAGCAAAGCACTCCAACCAGAGGTGATATTCAGCAAGTTCTGACCAGTTCTGGAGAACTAGTAGCGGAAATTTTGAGTAGTTTGGAGAACCGGTAAATACCACCTCTGACTGGCCTCGCCCCCATCTATTCTCTGCCTCCCGAATCCCAGCTGATCGGGAGGAAATGGGGATTTTGCAGTATCCTTCCCCTGCTACGCCCAAGCCACGCCCATCAAGCCATGCCCACCAAGCCACGCCCACAGAACCAGTAGTAAAAAAAATTGAATTCCATCACTGACTCCAACCCCAGGGTGGAGGGGGAAAGGAAGACAGCAGTTTTGACTGTGCAACTGCTACCTTGACTTTTAAAAATAAAATAAAAATCCTATGGGCACACCTGAGGCTGGCACTTGAATGTTACTTCAACCGAGAAGGCCTGAAGTGGGTCCTTCTGGCCCACAATAGGCCTTGGAGTTGGCTGTCCTGTCCCTGCCGCCCTGGTCCCAGCCACGCCCACTTAGTCAGCTGCGACAACCAAACCACGCCTACCACGGCCCCCAAGGCCAGACAAACTCCTGGTGCGGCCCGTAAGCTTGACACCCCTTCCTTAGACCATACATGGCTTCTGAGTGTTTCGGATGTGGCCTCTCAGAATTCTTGCACAGTGCAACCAAATTATAATTTACCGTATTTTTCGGAGTATACGACGCACCTTCCCCCCCCAAAAGAGGCTGAAAATTTGGGTGCGTCTTATAATCAGAATGGAGCTTTTTCGAAGCTTTTTTCCCCAGCCCTAACGAGGTGCTAAAGATCTTCCCAGCTTGCAGGCTTGTTTTCATTGCTACTTGCGCCGAAGAAGATTTTTTTCAGCCCTAACCAGGGGATAAAATAATGTGCTGAAGCTGACCAGACTAAGGACGCTAGCCAGATGAATACCTGGTAGGTAGATTTGTTTCCCTTTTTTCCTCCCCAAAAACTAAGGTGCGTCTTATACTCCGGTGCGTCTTATACTCCAAAAAATATGGTACCTTTTAATGCAGGTTAACCAAAATCCGTGTTCAGTGTCTACAGGTAGTCCTCGATTTACAAAGTTCATTTAGTGACCATTCAATGTTGCAATGGCACTGAAAAAAGTGACTTATGACCCTTTTCCACACTTGTGACCATTGCAGCATCCCCATGATCATGTGATCAAAATTCTGATGCTTGGCAACTGGTTCATATATTTATGATGGTTGCCATGTCCTGGGGTCATGTGATCCCCTTTTGTGACTTTCTGACAAGCAAAGTCAATGGGGAAGCCAGATTCACTTAACAACCATGCACTAACTTAACAACTGCAATGATTCACTTAACGACTGTGGCAAGAAAGGTCGTTAAAATGGGGCAAAATTCACTTAACAAATGTTTCACTTAGCGACAGACATTTTGGGCTTAATTGTAGTCGTGCGTCGAAGACTACCTGTACAATATAGAACAGTGTTTCTGAACTTTGGCAACTTCAACAGCCTCAAATAGAATTCTGGGAATTTTTAATTCCTGAGAATTCTGGGAGTTGAAGTCTTCCATTGAAGTCCACATCTTCAAGTGGCCAAAGTTGAGAAAACACTGCTTTAGAGAAAAAGGAAGAGTTCCTACATGCAGACCTCCGGAGTCAGATGAGAAAACCACAGTCTTTAGGGTACTGATTGGTCGTCTCCCCTTGATGTCAGGTACCGTATTTTTCGGAGTATAAGACGCACCGAAGTATAAGACGCACCTTAGTTTTGGGGGAGGAAAACAAGGAAAAAAGGCCTCTGCCTCCCAGCAATTTGCCAAACAGCAAACAGCACAGATGATATACACTGTTTGCTGTATATTTCTGTGCATGTGTGCCTGACCCATAGAAATGGCAAAGAATTGGAGAAATGTACATTATGGCAGTATATTAATCCCAGAAAGTTTTCTTACATGTAATCAGACTAACTCCTCCTAATTATTTAAATACATCTACTCCAAACATGACTAAGTCAGGGTTTCTCAGCTGGCTTATTTTAATACTAATACTAATACTTAATACTAATACTTAATACTAAAACAGGACATTTCAGATTATACTTTTACAGATCTTTAAAATTGATGTGGCTTTCTGGAAGTATTCTCCGCTATTTAAAAGAAGATACAATAGCACTGGGCCTCTTCAGAGCAAGCATTTATTTTAAAAAGCTTCTTCATTTTGTTAAGTTGTCTAGAACAATAATAAAGCAGTCTTTAAAAAATAAGTCTAATAATTTGAACACTCTACAAACATTTAACAAAATAACATATTAACAGAATCTGCCTCTACCTAGGATAGAACTCACAACCTCCTGATTGTGAGGCAAGAGCTCTATCTCTTGAGCCACGGCAGTTCTAGCTTGCTTTTTTTGCAATTTTAGTAGTCTAATATTGCCAGCAGTTTATCTCCCAGCAATATGTCTCATCACAGGCACCTTAGTTTCAGTTTCATTTTACCACGTGGCTTGTAAGCCTCAGTCAGCTGTAGGTCGGGAGGCAGATCATCTCTTCTTGTGCTCTTCTTGTGCTTTGCCCTGTTTGCTGCAAAGAGGTAAAATGCTGGCAGGCAGAGGCCAAAGGGTGGGGGTGGCTGGGTGGGGCTACATTCGGTGTATAAGACGCACCCAAGTTTTCACCCTCTTTTTGGGGGTAAAAAGGTGCGTCTTATACTCTGAAAAATACGGTAGTTTCAGATTAAACCTCCACAAAGGGTTCTCAAAGGAAAAATGAGGTTTAGCAAATACAATTCCTCCTCTTCCCTTAATGCACTGACTCCAATTCTTATTTTATTTGCACCAATTAATAGCACAGGGGTCTTTTATTTTAATGAACATAATCTAGAACCTGTTCATCAATTATCTCCATTGGCGGGGGGGGGGGACACTCACCCAAATCCCACCCTTCCTTCCTTGTCAATCATTATAGCTTTATTTTAATGTCAGTTTTAAAGCCGCAGAGTGTAGGTTTTGATAACAGCAGGCTGCCAATTGGCAGGGATGTGCCATACAACTTTCCTACAAATCAGGTCAATTGTGTTGCCATGGTGAAAGGCTGTGATCTCATAAAGAATGGAATTATCAGATTATGAGCAGAACTGAGAGATTCCAATGAACAGAAGTGGAAATGGGAGGTGGATCAGTCGGGGATCCCATTATGAAGATCTGCAGGGAGAGAAAATTATTCCTCTGGCCTAATTCAGTATGATCTAGTGGTGAAAGCACCAGGCTAGAAACTGGGAGGCTGTGAGTTGTAGTTCTGCCTTAGCATGACTTAGCACAGCTAGATGTCTTTGGGCCACTCATTCTCTCTCAGCCAAACCCACCTCACAAGGTTGTTGTGAGACTCTAGAAAGAGTGCAGAGAAGAGCAATCAAGATGATTAGCGGACTGGAGGCTAAAACATACGATAAACGGTTGCAGGAACTGGGCACGGCTAGTCTAGTGAAGAGAAGGACCAGGGGAGACATGATAGCAGTTTTCTAATATTTGAGGGGCTGCCACAGAGAGGAGGGGTTCAAGCTGTTTTCCAAAGCACCCGAAGGCCAGACAAGGAATACTGGATGGAAATTGAACAAGGAGAGATTCAACCGGCAATGCCGTTTGGCGGGGCTGAGGGGGAGAGCCTTCTCTGTGGGAGCTCCCTCCCTTTGGAACCAGCTCCCTCCAGAGATCAGGACTATCCCCACCCTGCTGGCCTTCCGTAAAGCAATAAAAACTTGGCTCTTCCGGCAGGCGGGGTGAAAGTGAGACCAACTAGACCAGATATGGGTCTCCCCCCTTGGTTATGAATGTTAGATGCTCTTTTTAATTTTTGTAGCTTTTAAATTGTTGTGTCTTTTTATATTGGAAAATGGATTGACATGTTTTGAGCCGCCCAGAGTCCCCTGGGAGTTGGGCGGCATATAAATCCATTTAAATAAATAAATAAATAAATAAACCTGGAAATAAGGAAAAATTTTCTGACAGGGAGAGCAATCAACTCATGGAACAGAATTTGCCTCCAGAAGTTGTGGGAGCTTCATCACTGGAAGCTTTCAAGAAGAGACTGGACTGCCATCTGTCAGAAATGGTGTAGGGCCGTGATGGCGAACCTATGGCACGTGTGCCACAAGTGGCACGCGGAGCCATATCGGTGGGCACGCGAGCTCAGGTCCGGAGCGCATGCGCACGCCGACCAGCTGATTTTCAGGCTTTCTGGGCCACTGGGAGTCGGGAAACAGCCTGTTTTCAGCCTCCGGAAGGGGTGGGGAAGGCCCGTTTTTTGCTCTCCCCAAGCTCCAGAGCCTTTCTAGGAGCCTGGGGAGGGCGAAAACGGCCTTCCCCACTGCCCAGGAGACCTCATGTGTATGAGGGCCACACTCATACACATGTATATATCATAAAATTTTATGAAAGTAAAAATAAACAAATAGCTAATAGCTAATAGTCAAGAAAGAGAGGATATATAAAAAGAAAGCAGATAGAAATATAAAAAATAAAAAATACAGAAACAAACATATAAAAAAGAGTAAATTTTGACTTCCTTACAATACATATAAATAAAACTTGAGTTCAACCCTTGCTCTACAATTACAATGCACTCTTTTTTTTCTAATCTATAAATATTACTAAAACTCAAATCCATATGCCAACCTGTGACCTTCCTAATGTAGAACTGAATGATTATGTGCCACCGAGTCATTTTGACTCCTCGTGACTACAGAGATATATTTTCCCCATGACAATCAGTCCCTAACCTGATCATTCAGATCTTCCAACATTGGATTTCTTGCCACTGTGACGGAGTTCTTCCATGTCAACGCTGGCTATCCTTTCTTCTTTCTTTCCTCCTTTCCCAGCATCATAGACTTCTCTGAAAAGTTGTGTCTTTTCATGACGTGTCCGAGATAGATGTATTCATCAACTGGAGACTCCATGGATAGACCTTTTTCATGACTAGTCCTTAACCTGGTCCTTCATGGCTTCCAAGGGTGCATCCATGGCAGGGGTGGGCTTCAAAAATTTTAGCAACGGGTTCTCTGCCTGGTTGCTGGGTGGGCGTGGCCATGGTGGGCATGGCCTAGTCGGCCTCCTGCACCTCGGCGGGGGGGGGCGTTTTCGCTCTCCCCGAGCTCCGGAGGATTTCCTTGAGCCTCCGGGAGGGTGAAAATGGCCTCCTCTGGGCTCCGGAAGCCGGAAATGGGCTCATTTCCAGCCTTCTAGAGCCTCCAGAAGGCCTGTTTTTCGCCCTCCCCGAGCCTCCGCGCCGGCTCTGCACTTACCTGGCATCCAAAATGGGCTGCATGGAGACTCCTGGGAGGGGCAGGGTGGGAGGGGCCAGTCAGGAGTGGGATTTGGGGGTTCGCCGAATCTTTGCTAGAGGATCGCCTGAACCCGGGCAAACCCGGAGCAGCCCACCCCTGATCCATGGACACTATAACTGTATCCTTCTACCTTGCTGCTGGTCATCTCTTTACATTCATCTTTCTTGCACTAGAGCCTACAGAGAGGTGGGTCTTCACATCGTGTGTCCTAAATAAGATACTTTGAGCCTGCAGTGAGCCCTTTGAGTGGTGAATTAAGATCACATGTATTATTTCCTAGTAAGACCACACTTGGAATACTGCAACCAATTTTGGTCACCATACTACAAAAAAGATGTTCAGACTTTGGAAAAAGAGAGAAGCAACTAAGATGATCAAAGGCCTGGGGACTAAAACGTATGAAGAATGGCTGCAGGATTTGGGTTTGGCTAATCTAAAGAATTAGGGACGCAGTGGCTCAGTGGCTAAGACCATGGGTGGGTTCTAACTTACCTTGCTGCCGGTTTGCTTCCTCCCGCACCGCATGGGCGCTTCGTGGGCGCGCTTGTGCGCAGTGGCAAAAAATCCCCCCCCCCCAAAGCCAAAAACAAGATGGTGACCACATGCAGTGCTGGAAACTCGGCTTCTGCGCATGTGCAGAAGAAAAAAAAACCAGAACCCCCCCCCCAAAATTTTTTTAAAAAAAATTCTAAAAAAAAAAATTCAGAAAAAAAAGAAGGCAGCGCCTACGGACCGGCACCAACCGAACCGGTTCCATTACGTCATTGTGACGTCACCAGCAGGTCGCTATCATTTTGGATGAACTGGTCCGAACTGGGAGGAACCTACCTCTGGTTAAGACACTGAGCTCGTCGATCAAAAGGTCGGGGGTTCGGCGGTTCGAATCCCTAGTGCCACGTAACAGGGTGAGCTCACGTTACTTATCCCAGCTTCTGCCAGCCTAGCAGTTTGAAAGCAATGTAAAAAATGCAAGTAGAAAAATAGGGACAACTTAGGTGGGAAGGTAACAGCGCTCCGTACGCCTTTGGCATTTAGTCATGCCGGCCACATGACCATGGAGACGTTTCCGGACAGCTCTTGGCTCTTCGGCTTTGAAATGGAGATGAGCACCCCCTCTAGAACCGGAAATGACTAGCACATATGTGCGAGGGGAACCTTTACCTTTACCTAGTCTAAAGAAAAGAAGAATTAGGGGTGACATAATAGCAGTATTCAAGTATTTGAGCGGCTGTCACAAAGAAGAGGGGGTCAATTTATTTTCCAAAGCACCAGAGGGCAGGACAAGAAACAATGGTTGCAAACTAATCAAAGAGAGAAGCAACCTGGAATTAAGGAGAAACTTCCTAACAGTGAGGACAATTAACCAGCGGAACTGCTTTGCCTTCAGAAATTGTGAGTGCTCCATCACTGGAGGTTTTTAAGAAGAAACTAGACAGCCACTTATCTGAAATAGTATAGAGCAGTGATGGCGAACCTATGGCATGCGTGCCATAGGTGGCACGCGGAGCCATATCTGCCAGCACGCGAGCCGTTGCCCTAGCTTAGTTCCAAGGCGCATGTGTGCACCGGCCAGCTGATTTTCGGCTCACGGGGAGGCTCTGGGAGGATGTTTTTGGCTTCTGGAGGGCCTCCGGGGGACGGGGGAGGGCATTTTTGCTCTCCTCAGGCTCTAGGGAAGCCTCTGGAGCCTGGGGAGGGTGAAAAATGGGCCTACTGGGCCCACCGGAAGTCAGGAAACGGGCCATTTCCAGCCTCCAGAGGGCCTGGGGGGGAGGACGGGGGAAGCTGTTTTCGCCCTCCCCAGACATTGAATTATGGGTGTGGGCTCTCGCGCGTGTGCGATAGCAGGCGCGCACGCGCTTTCGGCACCTGAGGAAAAAAAGTTTCACCATCACTGGTATAGAGTCTCTTGCTTGAGCAGGGGGCTGGACTAGAAGACCTCCGAGGTCCCTTCCAGTTCATTCTATCGCTGGGCGTCTCCAACCTTGACAACTTTACGACTTATGGACTTCAACTCCCAGAATTCCTCAGCCAGCAAGTCGTAAAGTTGCCAAGGTTGGAGACCCCTAATTCTATTTGTCTGATGGACAACTGTTGCTCCCCAAACCGCCAACTATCGGTAGGTTAGTAACCCATTCCATCTGGGAGGCTCACGCTTGATCCAAAGTAATCCACCCTGACTCTCAGCGGCCCTCCCGGATCTGAGACAAGAATTCTTCCCTTCCCCCCTCCCCCCCCCCCCCCCCCGGGCGAGCGAAGCCTTTGCACCGAACGCGGCCCTCCAATTTCCCCACGTGGACCAGCATCCCGGACAGGCGCGGCAGGACGAGCCAATGAGCAACCTTCCCTCTCCCCTCTTGGATCCCTCGGTGAGGAAAGAGTTAGGCAGCGGCCACGCCCTTTGAGGGGGCCGGGGACGAATCAGAAGAGAGGGGGCGTGGCCGGGTGGAATGTTGTGAAGGTGGAAGTGGAACGCTGCGCGTTGAGTTGCGAAGGCGGGCAAGGAAGGAGAGCAGCGATGGAGAGCGAGAGCTGGACCGGCGACGCGCAGTGCCGTTGATTGACGGCCGGCGGAGACACGGGACGGCGGAGAAGGTGGAGGGCTGCGGCTGGCCAGGTGGTTACTGATGGTTGCAAGGAAGCCGGGCAGTGCGGATAATGCGGAATATAATGGACTGAGAAGGAAGGGCGAACGGAAAGCTTTAAGGGGCGCTAAGGGCACTGCGGTGCGTTGTTGCCCTGGGATTCCCGCCGGATTTATTCCCTCTCTCGGGGTACATGGGGTCTCGGAGCCTCGAAAGACTCGGATGTGACCCAAAGACAAGCATCAAAGCGCGGAAAGCTCCAGTTTGCCAACCAAAGAGAGAAAAGTGATAGGCGGGTTGGGGTGGGGAGAAATAAAAAAGAGGATAATTAAAAACCTGCACCCGGACAGAAAGAACTTCAGTTTGAGAGAAAGGTTGGTGACTTGCAGGAAGTGTTGAGTGAATTAACTGGGTTTCAGAAAGAAACCAAGGTGGTGAAAAGAAAACAACAACAACCGGGAGGGTTGGAAAGGCTTCTGTGAAGGTTGAGAGTTAAACTTGTTGAAAGTCCCATCTTCAAAGAATAGTTATATTAATAAAACAAAAGAAAACCGCAGGGGGGGGGAAAACTTGGCTTGGCTTGAAGATTATTGGTGGATGAAGATTTGAGTTTGTTTCTTCGGGAGCAGAGAAATGTCTCATCGGAAAACACGCAGTGCCAAGAATCTAAGAAATTTGGGACTGCAAATGTTTCTTTGCCTTTTTTCAAGAGCAGAACACAGTCACTTGCTTCATCTGTTCTTTTAAAGCAAAAAAAAAAAAAAGGATTCAAACCAATTTTCTGGGTGGAAGAAAGGTGGATTCTCCATTAAGGATCTTTTAAGGATCTAGTATCCCGTGAGACTTTTATCTGTTACTTGTTGGATTGTCTACTGGTCCCCTAGAGGTGTGTGATGAGGGAATAGGGCTGTGCCAGGCCAAATCAGATAGCAGAACAAAAGAAGAACCCAATACAGTCACAAACTGGAAGGGTGAGTTGATAAAATGACATAGATTTTTTTTTAATCCTCAGGGGAAAAGATAGGGCAGTCACTGAAGATTTTAAAAGAAAAACACCAGGAAGTGGTAAAGAGAAAACAAACAAACAAACCCAGTAATCAAACTCGGGCTGTTTGCTCAGCCTGAAATAAATATGGAGTGAAGATTATAGATGATAAAGGCTGGGGTGGTTCAGAACCACACCAAATTGTTGGAACTGAAGAAGCCACCAAATCAACTCTTAACGAGAAAAACGGTGGCGTGGTGAATTTCAAAGCTAGGGTATATCCTAAAATGGGGAGAGAAATTGGACTCTTAGAATTTGCCGTCTGCAGCATTCTAGACTCCATTTCTGAGGTTTGAGCTCCTGTTTCTCTCCAATGAATTTAATTCCCCCTTGTGCCTGAATAATTCACTTTCTGGATTGCCCTTATTGATCCAATTTATTTCCTTTCTAAATAAGGATTTGGTGGGTTCTGCACGAACCCATGCAGGCCAAGAAAAAATACCTGTTTGTGACTCTCTTGGCCACGTGGCTTCTGCTTGTTGTGTTTGGAGGAGACCAAATAAGACACTTCCCCTTTTTCTCCATCAAAAAAGCTGAAGTCTTAAAGACCTGGCCTCGTTGGGCCGACGAGGTTCTTCTCAAGAACTTTGCAGATTCTGAGGAGCTCCAGAGCAATAAAAGGGACCACAGTGATGAATCCCCCCAAAGCCGGCAGCAGTTGAAGTTGAGTGTTTACAAGAACAGCAGGTGCCGTATGGAGACTTGCTTTGATTTTTCTAAATGTAGGGAACACGGGTTCAAAGTCTTTGTCTACCCCCTGGAAGGAGGGGATCCTGTATCCGAAAGTTACCTCAAAATCATCAGCTCCATTGAAGAGTCACGTTATTACACCTCCAATCCTGAGGAAGCCTGCCTGTTTGTTCTAAACATTGACACATTGGATAGGGACCATCTCTCCATACAATATGTCCATAACATCAATGAGAAAATCCAAGGTTTCCGGCTTTGGAATGACGGACAAAACCATCTCATTTTTAACCTATATTCTGGCACGTGGCCTAATTACACCGAAGACTTGGGCTTTGACATTGGACAGGCTATCCTGGCCAAAGCCAGTTTTTATGTCGAGAACTTTCGGCCTGGATTTGATATCTCCATCCCTTTGTTTTCGAAGGAGCATCCTCAGAAAGGTGGGGAAAGAGGCTGGTTATACAAGACTTCTCTCCCACCCAAGAAAAAGTATCTCTTGGTTTTTAAAGGGAAGAGATACCTGACCGGCATTGGTTCCGACACCAGGAATGCACTCCGCCACATCCATAATGGTAAAGATATTATTTCTCTGACCACATGTAAACATGGAAAAGACTGGGAGAAGCACAAGGACAAGCGATGTGACAAAGATAATATCGAGTATGAAAAGTAAGTCAACACTTTTTCCTCTCCAAAATGCCTCATGAAAGTGAGGCACTTTCTGAAGCACTAAATTTTGAATACTGTTAATTATTGTTTAATTGACTCTGCCCCAAGTTATAACGGCATAGAGGGCAATGTTTTCAGCCTCAGGTACTGAAATGTTTAGGGCAAGCTCAGATGGGTTTCTAATCACTTTTAATTGTTGGGTTATAGAAATTAGAGGAATCCGCACCTTTTTAAAAATGTGAATACTATAGAGATTCTACAGTTAAAAACTGGGACAATTGTGGAAAACCTTGTTTGTTTTATGCCCTTATGTAAGTTGGATTCGACTGTCATTGGGATGTTTGATCAAACTAGTAGGGCTAAATTGTCCTAGTCTTTTTTCACTTTCAGAACAGGCCTTTTGTTGTTGTTACTTGCGAAGTCGTGTCCGACCCATCGCGACCTCATGGACAACGTTCCTCCAGGCCTTCCTGTTCTCTACCATCCTCTGGAGTCCATTTAAGCTCATGCCTTCAGCTTCGGTGACTCCATCCAGTCACCTCATTCTCTGTCGTCCCCTTCTTTTGCCCTCAATCTTTCCCAGCATTAGGCTCTTCTCCAGTGAGTCCTTCCTTCTCATTTGGTGGCCAAAGTATTTGAGTTTCCTCTTCAGGATCTGGCCTTCTAAAGAGCAGTCAGGGTTGATCTCCTCTAGGACTGACCTGTTTGATCGCCTTGCAGTCCAAGGGACTCGCAGCACCATAGTTCAAAGGCCTCAGTTCTTTGGCACTCAGCCTTTCTTATGGTCCAACTTTCACAGCCATACATTGCAACTGGGAAAACCATAGCCTTGACTATATGCACTTTTGTTGGCAGGGTGATGTCTCTACTTTTTAGTGTGCTGTCTAAATTTGCCATAGCTTTCCTCCCTAGGAGCAAGCGTCTTTTAATTTCTTGGCTGCAGTCCCCATCTGCGGTGATCTTGGAGCCTAGGAAAATAAAATCTGTCACTACCACCATTTCTTCCCCATCTACTGTATTTTTCGGAGTATAAGATGCACCTTTTTCCACCCTAAAAGAGGGTGGAAATCTTGGTGCGTCTTAAACACCGAATACAGCCATTTTTGGCCTCCCAAAACCCCACCCCGCATCCCATTTTTGCAAAAAATGGGCCCGTTTTTTGTAAAAACAGTATGTGAAGAGGGTTTGGGAGGCCTGCAGAGTGCTCCTGGGGGCTGGGGGAAGGTAAAAATGCCCCCGTTTTTGCGGAAAATTGGCAAAAAAGGGCTGTTTTTTGCAAAAACGGGCCTTTTCTGCCTTCCCCCAGCCCCCAAAAACACTCTGCAGGCCTCCCAAACCCTCTGTGTGCTCTGTTTTTCGCAAAAATGGGTAAAAAATGGGCCCGCTTTTGCAAAAAATGGGGCGCACAGAGGGTTTGGGAGGCCTGCAGAGTGCTTCTGGGGGCCGGGGAGGACAAAAACTTTTTTTTCTTGCTTACCTCTTCGAAATCTTGATGGGTCTTATATACCGGTGCGTCTTATAGTCCAAAAAATACGGTATTTGCCAGGAATTGAGAGGGCCAGATGCCATGATCTTAATTTTCTTAATGTTGCGTTTCAAGCCAACTTTTGCACTCTCCTTCTTCACCCACATCAAGAGGCTCTTTAGTTCCTCTTCATTTTCTGCCATTAGAGTGGTATAATCTGCATATCTGAGGTTGTTGATGTTTCTCCCGGCAATCTTAATTCCAACTTTTGATTCATCTAGCCCTGCTTTTCTCATGATGTGCTCTGTATATAAGTTAAATAGGCAGGGTGACAGTATACAGCCTTGCCTGACTCCTTTCCCAATTTTGAACCAATCAGTGGTTACGTGTCCAGTTCTCACTGTTGCTTCTTGACCCACATATAGGTTTCTCAAGAGACAGGCCTGGAAAATGTCAAATGAAAAGTGGCTTTGAGAGTATGCAGATTAGAATATTTCTCTCCAAATAGTGAATCATAGAATCATAGGGCTAGAAGGGACCTTGGAGGTCTTCTAGTGACCCAATGTTTCTCAACCTTGGCAACTTTAAGATGTGTGGATATCAACTCCCAGAATTCCCCAGCCAGCCAAGATGGGGAATTTTGGGAGTTGAAGTCCACACATCTTAAAGTTGCCAAGGTTGAGAAATACTATTCTAGTCCAATCCCTTGTCCACATCACAAGTCTTTATAATGTACTATATCGAACAAATGGTTGTCCAATCTTTTCTTGTCCAGTATGGTATAAGGCAGAGGTCAGCAACCTGAGGCTCTGGAGCCGCATGTGGCTCTTTCATCCCTCTGCTGTGGCTCCCTGCCGCCAGTCGGCACCACAATTTTGAGAGGAGTTTCCGGTTAGGGTGGGGGGAAGCAGGGCGCGCCAGGAGGAGACTCTATGGCAAGGGGGCGGGTTTTCCGGTCAGCTCCACAATTGATAGGGCTTTCGGTTAGGACAGGTAGAGGAAAAAGGGTGCTGCGCTAGGAGGAGACTCTATGGTGGGGAAACCGGATTTCCGGTCGGCTCCAGAATTGAACGGGGGGGACTTCCGGTTAGGACCTTTGTGGCTCTTTGAGTGTTTAAGGTTGCCGACCCCTGGTATAAGGATTCCTGCCTTTGAAGTCCATTTTTGTAGGATAAAAGACAAAAACATAAGAAATTAATTTCTTTCCCCCCCATTTCTGAGATTTGATGCCTCCATATTTCAGCATGCAGATGTTGGTTTTTCTCAGTATTTCACATGTTTTGTAGGGCTGAAGCAATATGCATTGTCTTCTGCAGTATCTAAACTAAAGGTCAGTAGAGATAGCTAAGCAATCATTGCTTTTGTTTTATCTCTTGGGTTTCCTAACAACGAAGTTTGAAGACTTCTGTGTGACTTTTAAGCTTGCATGGGACATTTGCAGCCCTGTAAATAAAAGAGTTGTGTTACAGATGCATACGTTAGTGTTTCATGCTCAGTTCTGGAGGCAACAGCTGGTTTATAATCTTCCACTAATCTGCATATTTGATTTATTGAAATTGACGTACCTTGCAAATTAATTTCAGAAGGGAGGAGAATGTTGCTCACAGTTCATTGGTTCTTTTATGTGGTCATGTTTATCCTTCTCCTGATTTTTCTTGAAGAGTCTTCTTTTCAGTTTTTAAAGAAATATTTATCCAGTTTTCAAAGGTACAGTGGTACAGTGGCACTGGACTTCTATTTATCATTGCGTGTCTTCGCAAATTTTTTCAGTAAGCCTATTTTTAAATTTTATTTGTTTGATTTTTATCCTGCCTTTATTATTGTGTATAAATAACTCAAGGCTGCAAACATATCTTTTCTCCTATTTTCCCCTCAACAACAACCCTGTGAGGTGGGTTGCGCTGAGAGATTGTGACTGGCCCCAAGTCACCCAGACAGTTTTTCATGCCTAAGGTGAGGGAATTTGTTGATTAAGTTAGGACACAAATCTGTTGATGATGTTATAAGTAAATCCGCCCTGTCTTAACCCTTGGGTATAGGCTGAACCTGAGTACATAAATACGTGCAAGGTATTTGTGTGAAAGGTTGGTCAACATGTCGTTAGCATAGCGATGAAACCATATTTTTTAACAATGTTTATACAGGGCAAATAGATTACTTTTGATTGATAAGCAAAAATCTGCAAGGGTCCTTCCATGACACCTTTTCCTATTTTTTCTAGATAAAATATATGACAATAATTTGCATATAATAACACACTCTAAGATTCTGCTTTAGAAATATTTATTACATTTTTTTTGCTGCTTAATCCCATAAAATAAAGGGGTATTATATCAGCATGGCTTTAAGTTCTTGGTGTTCTGAGTATTTGATTGTTATTTTTTTCTCATTTGTCAGTCAGTCCTATAAAAACACCATCTTCTGGCAAACAGAGATGGATTTCAAGTGCCAGAAGAGCAAATTGTTGTGATGCAAAGACAATTGTTCCTTGGCTTTATTATACTGTATATATGTTTTCCCTATATGCTTCCTCCACATGCTTCAACATTTCATTATTTGATTTGATAGATTTCAAGGTCCTCTTCAAACACGATGGAGGAACATCATCATTTGTTTATAATCCACCTTCATAGTTTGTATAAATAGCTCCAAGGTGACTAATACTCTTTCCTCCTCCTATTTTTCCCATTACAACAACTCTGTGAGGTGGTTGGGCTAAGAGACAGCGATTGGCCCAAAGTCCCCCAGCTGGTTTTCATGCCTAAGGCGGGACTAGAACTTACAGTCTTCTGGTGATTGGCCCAAAGTCACACTGCAGACTTTCTTGGCTAAGGTAGGACTAGAACTCACTGTCTCCTGGTTTCTAGCCTGGTGACTTTCTGGCCACCAGTTTACCATAGTATGTGCGTCTGTCCACCATTATTATGAAGTTCTCAAATAGCATTCCTGTTCTTCAAGGAACAGGTATCTGATTTCCCCCCCCCCGAGTGATATTTATGAAGGAACTTCTGGATTTATTACAGATTGTGAAAACAAATTTTTGAACATACAGGTTTCTTTCCAGGCCCAGTGCATGTGGTATTCCCCCAAACTTATTAAAACTCTGCCTTTTAAGCTGTTTTACAGAAAGAGTGTGGGGTGAATGCAGGGGAAAAAAAGAACCAATGGATCAAAACCCAACATCTCAAATAATATCTGGTCCCCCCCACCCACCTCAAGGGTCTTCAGTCCAGAAAATGAGACAAAGGGATGTAAAAAGATGGGGGAAGGAAGGGAGATGGATTGGACATGTATATATTTATATGCATAGCAATGCATCTCCTCCGTGCTATTCTTCTACTTAGATAGGTAGCACATAAAAACGCTGTGGAAGAGCAGATGTGAGCACCGGATATTTGATGAATCAGGGAAGGAAGTTGCTTTATATCTTCTCACCTTGAGAAATCTTGAGCTCTTCAGGCTTGTGCTGATATAGAATGTGATTTTTGGTTTTGGAGAGAGTAACAGATGGTGAGTCGTTTCTCTGATCTTCCTTTTCTTTGACACCATCTCTTTATTTGTCACTGCTCAGTTTTCTGGATGCGAAAGATAATACAGAGAGAGGTTTTTTTTCAGGCATCAGCTCATTAAAACTCAGATAATCTAACCAGATCAGTTTCCATTTTCGTGTGTGTGTGTGTGTGTGTGTGTGTGTGTGTGTGTGTGTGTGTGTGTGTGTGTGTATGACTCATCCATTACAAGAAGTCAAAGAAAATGCAATGACTATTGTAGTGGTTTCACCAATGCACATTTGATAAGACTCAATCTTAGGGGCCAGTTTGCACATGCACAAACATTGCTTGTGACTCTGAGCCAGATAGGTTAACTATCTTATCTCCCTAAACGTGCTGGAAAAGGTGAGAGACGTGGAGATTCATTTTGCTTGATCTTTGCTGGTTTCGTCATATGGACAACAAAGGGTTTGGCCATTTTGTTAAACCACAGTGCATTTATTGGTAACAGAGTCTTTGAATACCAGATTTATGTTTATGTATCCACAGCTGTTGAATATATCACTTTTGGCTTGATTCAGACAATGTGTTAAGCCAGGGGTGTAAACTCAAGGCCTGGGGGCCCGGATCCGGCCCGCGGAGTACTTAGATCTGGCCCGCGGGACTGCCCTGGAAACAATGAAGGACCAGCCTGCGATGCTTCTGCCAGCGAAAACGCAGCCCTCCCAAGCTCTGTTTTTACTGGCAGAGGGTTGCAGGAGGCTGTGGCAGCTGAAAACAGAGCTTGGGAGCCCGTTTTCGCTGGCAGAGCTCTGGGGCCCCCACAAACATCCCTGATATGAGTGACATTGAGCTGGCCACGGCCACCCCAGCCACGCCCATCCCGGCCCCCAGAGGTCAAACACAACCCCGATGCGGCCCTCAATGAAATCGAGTTTGACACCCCTGTATTAAGCCATAACCCGTGATATAGAAACCACTGTGGTTGAGTTCATGCAAAATGCAGAGATAAAACCATGATCTGGCTCACCATAATGGGCAAATGCAGTCGTTCATGTCACATTGGAGTGCATGTTCCAACCAGCCCTTTCAGTTTCAGTCTCGCTGTGGATTTAGATACTGTTTAAAATTTTGAAATAATAGAAAAATCCAGGGCATGATTCTTCTACATTATTCCTATTCATCAATACTGCAGAAGTGTGGTTTTGTGAGTGTTTAAATGGTTGCCTTGTATGATTCGGATAACAGTCCAGAACTGAAAATGTTGATGTGGTAAGTAAGGAAAAGCCGCTGAGAATAAATGGTTTGCGGGTTTGAAATATTGTTTGGGATTTATTCTGCCTTAGTGCTGGTGTGTCATTTTAGTATATATGTAGGCAAGGGAGAATGGTCTGCTGTGGCAGGTTCTGTCACATAAACCAGTATTTAGAATAGAATAACAGAGTTGGAAGGGACCTTGGAGGTCTTCTAGTCCAACCCCTTGCTTAGGCAGGAAACCCTACACCACTTCAGACCGGAATGGGACTGTTCTCCTCCTCCGCTCTGCCGCGCCTGTTTTGTCCCCAGCCTTCCGCCCCCAAACAATCCGGCGCTGCCTTTTCTCCTTGGCCCCTTTGCCGAACGGGCCAAAAAGCCAGTTCACCCCGGGCTTTTGGGCGCACGGGACACTTTGCCGCCAGCCAATCAGAGGAGCAAGAATCCCACCCGCTTGGAAGCAGCCTTTTTAGGAGAAGGAACGGGGGACGAGGCTTCCCTCTCTTGCTTAAAAGAGACACGTTTGGAGGTGCTCCCAACGAAAGAAAGTGGAAGGGGGAAGAGTTCTTTGGGGTGGATTCAATGAGGATTATGGTCTGCAATCCAGGACTGGAGTTGGAATTTAAACTACAATTTCTTCCTTTCCATTTTGTAGTTTCTCATTTTTGCATTTTGTAGTTTCTCATTATGTCAATTTTTTCCCCTTAAAGTTTGCAAGAAAACCAGGAGCAGAGTTGAGCAATATGGTCTTAACTTAAAAGACAAGGAACTTTATATTATACTGAGTTTCACAACAGTAATAAATGTTGGTATGCATGACCAGTTCTCTTGGGTGAAACTAACCCACATATATCTTTCACCTTTTATTTGAACAATTAGGGCTAGCCTAACTCTGCTTGAAAACTCTTGATTTTTATCTCACTTTAGCATATACTTCAGTTGTTTCTACAAGTCCCTGGAAGATATGCAATGTATAATTTGTTTTATAGACTTGAGATTTTCAATCCGTTTTCTACACGATGGACCGATGATTGTGAAACTGTTTTCCAGTTAATGTTTATTTGGTTTCTTTATTTCTGATATTTAAAACCTTAAATCTGGCTTTTTTTTGCTGTTGAATTTCTGTAAGTGCATATATATATATATATATCATTTTCCCGATCCATCTATTTAGCTGTGTCCAATTTGTGGCTTTAGATTTTGCTTAATTTGGGTTTCTTCTGTTTTGCTTTGGAGAGGGGATGCTTGTTCCGAGAAGAACTAATAAATAACTGGAATAAAACTTTTACTACCGTATTTTCCCTCTGACCATAAACTATGCAAGGCAACTTTTTAAGGGGACATTTAAAACTTGAATAAAAATGGTACCGTAGTTGTAGCCATAATGGTGAAAAACAATAATTTTGCAAAATAATAATAATAAAACCTTGCATCAGTATAAATTGTCACCCTTGAATCAGATTTTTAAATCAATAATCAGGTTGTTTTCCATAAAGTGACAATGTACTAATTTGATTAAAAACAAGTTCCTAGTTCTCATTATGATGCATATCAGTGTTGTAAGGAATATCCTTCTGGGTTCGGTTCCAAGTGGGGGGAAAAGATACTGGAAGCATGGTGACTGCTTGGAAAGATGGTTTAATGGAGGACAGCAGGACCATATGGTCTGAGGTCCTAGGGAAAGGGGAATCACATGCCTTGAAGATGTTGAAGAAGAGAAAAGGGGCGAGATGCTGAGAGTCCCTTGGTTTTATGCCCTCTCCTGGGCCCCACCCCGGGGGCCTCCTGCTCCTGTGCAAGAAATGCACTCTGATTGGCTGTCAGACTCCCATGGTGCCATGCAGGGGCAACTCTGTAGGCTTCCTGAGTCCAAGTTTGCTTGAGCCTTGCTGGCTGATGCAATTTTCCCAGGTGCCATGTGGTGAGTTTCTGTTTGCTAGATGGGTCTGCCTGAAGGGGGTAGATCTTTGTTATGTAGAATAGACTGGTCCAGGCTATTAACAAAGGCGGGGCTACTAGGAGTGAGTCTCTTTCTGCCTAAAACATGTTTCGCCATTTCTCAGCGATTTCTCAGCCAAATCAAAAACCGTCTATACATATACTGATTACTGGTAATTTGAAACTGCATTCAAGTGAATTAGTTTTTCCCAGATTTTCCCTGCAAAACCTGTTGAAGGAAAATTTAGCTCTTGCTCCGTGAAATTCTAGCTACATTTGTGAAAACAGAGCAGGTGAAAATAAAAATGGAGACCAAGGAAATAGATCTGAACTCTGTGACTGCACCCCTCCAGTCCCATCCTTTGGCACAACCCCTCATTGTTTATTTTGGGTAAAGCTGCCCCATTGTAATTTATTTGATAAGACACGGTTGAGCAAATCACAGCTCACCCCAGTGTGTGAACCCATAGATTACACTGAAGCCTGAGTACATAGATAGATTTGCACTATTAATCATTTGTGGGGGAAACCCCTTCTCTTCATTCTTTTGCCTTCTTTTTCCTTGGGTTTGCCTGCCCAAAGAGGCTGCAGTCGGTTAATTTGCAAGCTAAGCTTTATTTTTTTGGATCTCCTGTGGAGTGTGAAACCAGTGAGATGAGAGCATGCTTCAGTTAGAATAGCAGAGAAAAACTGCCAAATTCGACTTTTGCTACATGTGTACACTTGCAGGGGTGAAATCCAGCAGGTTCTGACAGGTTCTGGAGAACCGGTAGCGGAAATTTTGACTAGTTCGGAGAACCGGTAGTGGAAATTTTGAGTAGTTCGGAGAATTGGCAAATACCACCTCTGACTGGCCCCAGAGTAGGGTGGGAATGGAGATTTTGCAGTATCCTTCCCCCTGGAGTGGGGTGGGAATGGAGATTTTGCAGTATCCTTCCCCCTGGAGTGGGGTGGGAATGGAGATTTGGCAGTATCCTTCCCCTGCCATGCCCACCAAGCCACGCCTACCAAGCCACACCACGCCCACCAAACCACGCCCACAGAACTGGCAGTAAAAAAAATTGGATTTCACCACTGGTGTACAGTATGTCTGAGAGATCCCTTGCTGGGTCTGGAGCTGCAGTGCAGTGTCACACGGCCCAGGACCTGCTCCCAGCGAATTTCCCAATTGTGTGGCTTCTTACAACCAACAACAAGGATTTTTGGGCAGCACCGCTCAGCTGGCGGGAATCTGCTGGCTTAGGAGAAACGGTCTTGGGTGCATTTAGCATCGTGTTATGTAGCATATCAGACAGGAAGGGATCTCTTATATTTTCGGTTTTGGGCAAGTACAGGTACCGGTAGTCCTTGAGTTACGACCACAATTGGGCCCAGCATTTATGTTGCTAAGTGAAACATTTGTTGAGTGAGGTTGCGCCCCATTTTACAACCTTTCTTGCAATAGTTGTTAAGTGAATCATTGCCGTTGTTAAGTTAGTAACACGGTTGTTAAGTGACTCTGGCTCGCCCATTGATTTTGCTTCTCAGAAGGTTGCAAAAGCTGATCTCATGACTCCAGGACACTGCAACGACATGTCATAAATGTGAGTCAGTTGCCAATTTTAATCGTGACCTTGGGGAATGCTGCAATGGTCGTAAGTGTGAAAAGTGGTCATAAGTTACTTTTTTTAGTGCTGTTGTAACTTTGAACAGTCAGTAAATGAAATGTTGTAAGTTGAGGATTACCTGTACATGGACATTCTTTGCCATGTATTTCGAGGGCACCTTCTTGGTTGTTTGGCATCGGGGGGTTTTCCATCTCATCGCCATCTTGAGGATTCAATTATTCCTCATATTCGGAGACTATGACCTTCTGCATGTGACAATGTTTTGTACTTTGCAGGAGAAATTCTTTTCTTCATTAGTAACATGGTCAAAATAGTGAAAGTTTAGGATTTGGAAAAGGCATCTTTGATGGAAGATGTTGAGTCTCTTGTTAATACTCGCTGACGCCTTTCACGTGTCACTGGCATAAATGGCTGCCAATGGGTGCATTGAGAGAAATTTGCAGCTCTGGCTATCATTGGCTTCTGTAGGACTGGATCAAAATGGAGCAGCTTCCAATGATGTCATTTCATAAGATGTAGAAAAATAGAGGCAGATACTCTATGGGTGCCGGATGGATCCACTGGGAAGTTTACCCATACAAGTTGTAGTGGGAATGAGGACCAAAGTTGGAAATCACTGCCCAAAGCCCCTCTCTGGAGGAGATGGGGAGTTAAGAAATACGAAATATCTATCTATCTATCTATCTATCTATCTATCTATCTATCTATCTATCTATCTATCTATCTATCTATCTATCTATCTATCTATCTATCTATCTATCTATCTATCTATCTATCTATCTATCTATCTCTATCATCTGTCTTATCTATCTTGTGAGCTGTAGGCTAATACTGGTGTGATGGATATAGTACGGTACCATGTTGGCTTTTAAAATCAAATCTAAAAGACACAGCTTAGGCAAGATACAGATGTTAAACCAGGGGTCTTCAAACTTGGCAACTTTAAGACTTGTGGACTTCAACTCTGGCTGGAGAATTTTGGGAGTTGAAGTCCACAAGTCTTAAAGTTGCCAAGTTTGAAGATCTCTGTGTTAAATTAATGCTTGTTGGATGGGGAATTCTGGGAGTTGAAGTCCAGACATCTTAAAAGTTGCCAAGTTTGAGAAACACTGTGTTAAACAGACCGCCCCGACTTAGCCTACTGTGTGAAACCAGTCAATATTTTAATGAAGATAAATGTGAGCTGCAGCAGAGACACAACTGCAAGTGCAAACTGAATTCCACACTTAAAAAAAAAAAATCAAGACTCCACTTTACTCCTGGAACGATTCAGTTGTTTCCTCATGTGTGATCCGTTCCTGCCCCCACCCCATTCTTCTGGATCTTGTTTGCAGCTGGAAATACTGATAGCAGTGTGAAAAACGTTTTGCGTGGAGAAAGGTAGATGAATTAATTTAAAATAAAAAAAGAATCTGTATCTTGATTTAGATCAAAGGACATTAAGCCCAAGCATTTCTGGTGGTGCATTTTTCATATCTGTGTATCTTTGCACGAAAGGCCCAAGAGAAAGCGAAGATGCATCCTTGCAAAGAAGGCACGAACCCATCTTCTTGCCAAGAGCCGAGATGCTCACTGAGGCTGCAATATGAACAGAGATGCTGCTTTTGAATGCATCACACATGTCATCAAAGAGCTGCCAGATCCACAGCAGAGTCTATTTTGTTGCGTGCAAGGATTTAAAAATACCCCTGGCTGCTGATTGGCACTTCAGCACTTCTCCCCACCTTGTCTGGGCCTTCATTTTAAGCTTATGCCCAATATTCACTTGTAAATCACCATATTCAAATGGCCTAAATACAGGGATTATTCAAAAAGAATGAACCGATTTCATGACGCAATATTTTATTAAGGAAAGGTAATGCAAAACTCCAGCCAAGTCACAAGTATTCTACTCGCAATCAACTTTTATTTCCTGTCTTACAAGTGTTCAATGTGGCTACCACTTGCAGCACGGGCGTTCAAAATGCGCACTTTATTTTATTTTTATTTTTATTTTATTTTATTTATTTGTTTGTCAAACATGTACAGGATAGTAGGTGTCTGTATAAACATAACATAAGCAAAGAAGTACAGATAAATGAGGACAATAGGACAGTAAGACAGGGATGGTAGGCACGCTGGTGAGCCTATGCATGCCCCTTATAGACCTCTTAGGAATGGGGAGAAGTCGACTGTAGATAGTCTAAGGTTAAAGTTTTGGGGGTTTCCGGCGTGATGCGAACTGGTAGGGAAGGCAAGTGGAACCCACCCCTGCGGTATAGCCAGTGTAAATAACTGGGGGAGAGTAATCGTTACTCAGTAATAGGAGAGGTCTTCTGGAATTACCAGGCAGGGAAGGGAAGAGCGATTTCTGAAGAGTCCCTTGTGAGTCTTCTTCCTACTAATTGTGTTTCTCTCACAGACGCAGCCAAGGGTATTTTATTTTTGCACCAGCTGGTTCCTCCAAAAGCAGAAACTCACCAGATTTGCTTACCTTCTGCCAAACCACCTGCAGAAAAAGGCGGAATAACGCTTAAGAGCAGCCATATGGGCTCTTTAATGAAAACATCACTTCCAATAGATTTGCTTTGGGATGCGTGCAGGACACCTGGTAGGAAGGCAGATGGAATCCGATCAGAAGCCACAGATTGAATCGTCGGCTGACGAGAGGAGCTTGGGGCCGGGGGAGGAGAGGAAGTTTCTGATTGAATAGGGGTGGCTAACCGCTGACTTCATGCTAGGTAATTCTGAGACGAGAAATTCTTGATGTCTAGTTTGCATCTTAATATAGTTGAGCCTCCTGTTGGGGTTGGAGAGCAGAGAGGTGAATTTCCCTGTCTCTAAAAATCTCTCTTTGTTCTGGGGGATGAAAGTAAGCCTCTGAGACGTTGACGATTTCTGCATCAAATATTGTTGTTAAATATTTATAGTTAACGGTATTTATTGTATTTGTACCACAGATATAGATTTATATACTGTAGTAGTCACGTTTCAAGTAGTAAATGTCTTCATCCGTTTTAAAAACTGCCTCTTGTACAGATGATCTTCAACTAACAACAGTTCATTTAGTGACCATTCGAAGTTACAACAGCAGTGGAAAACGTGACTTACGACTGTTGCGGCATCCCCACAGTCACATGATCAAAATTCAGAACGCTTGGCAACTGACTCATATTTATGACCATTGCAGTGTCCCAGGGTCATGTGATCCCCTTTTGCGACCTTCTGAAAAGCAAAGTCAACGGGGAAGCCAAATTTACTTAACAACCATATTATTAACTTAAGAACTGCAATGATTTCCTTAACAATGGTGGCAAGAAAGATAATAAAATGGGGCAAAATTCACTTAACAAATATCTCGCTTAGCAACCAAACAATTTGGCTCAATTATGGTCATAAGTCGAGGACTTACCTGTATCAGGGTGTATTTTAGCAGTTTGGGAGGACAGTTCCTATAATTCTCACCTGGGAGGGCTGAGTATAAGATTTGGAATCCATCATATCTAGAGGCATCTGGTTAGAGGAAGGAGAAGAACAACTTACATATTTTACATACCGTGTTTCCCCGAAAATAAGACATGTCCCGAAACTAAGCCCCACAGGGCTTTTTCGGGACATGCCTTTAAATAAGCCCCCCCGAAAATAAGCCCCCCCCACTACTTCCGGGGGAAAGGGGGGGGACATGCCGGGAGCCGCTCTTTTTGCGGCGGCACTCTTTTGGCCCCGAAAGAGAGAGAGAGAGATCTCTCAAGAAGTTTCCCTGCAAAGACCTGCTGAAAAGAGAAGCCGCGAACTTCCAGACGCTGGTAAAGTGAGCGCCTCGCAGCCCGGCCCTCCCCTGCATTCCCCCCCAAATTGATTATCTTACCAGCGTCTGGAAGTTCGTGGCTTCTCTTTTCAGCAGGTCTTTGCAGGGAAACTCCTTCAATGTAAAGGAGAAGTTCTCGCGAGTGCAACCAATTAACAACTTTTCGCACTCGCGAGAACTTCTCCTTTACATTGAAGGAGTTTCCCTGCAAAGACCTGCTGAAAAGAGAAGCCACGAACTTCCAGACGCTGGTAAGATAATCAATTTGGGGGGGAATGCAGGGGAGGGCCGGGCTGCGAGGCGCTCACTTTACCAGCGTCTGGAAGTTCGCGGCTTCCCTGTCACCGCCTTCCTCACTCACGTCGCGCCCCGCCCCATCCCCCGCCCGGTGGTCAAAGTCCTTCAAAGCATTTTAAAGGGATCCGTTTTGCCTGCCATGAAGGGAACCAATGTTCCCCGAAGAAAAGGAGGCAAGCATTGGTTCCCTTCATGGCAGGCAAAACGGATCCCTTTAAAATGCTTCGATGGACTTTGAAGCATTTTGAAGGGACACCCTCCTACCTCGATCGCGTTCTTCGATCTTCTCTCCAAGGCAGCCCATTCTGAAAGAGAATGCCTCACGAGTTGGAGAACTTTGAAAGCCTCGCGAGGCGTTCTCTTTCAGAATGGGCTGCCGTGGAGGGAAACCCCAGAGCTGTCAAACTCCAGTAAGTGGTGCGTTTTGCGGTTCTGCGGAGTTTGGAGCTTTGGGGCGAAGGATGGGGCGGGGCGGCGAGCGAGCGACCGAGGTGGCGGCAGAAGGGGCAGCAGAAGAGCGTGGAGCCCAAGAGCGGGTCAGCAGGAGCCCCGAGTAGAAAGCGCCGGCTGCTGTGCCCAGGCGGAACGGCTCCCCCTTGAGTTGGGAGCCCAGCGAAAAGCACTTGAGACCCACCGGGGCGGCGCTCAGCGCGCAGGCAAGCAGGAGGTAGCTGGAGAGCGCGGCGCAGGCTCCCACTTCATCCTCCGCGTCTCCTCCGCTGCCTGCGCCTCCTCCTCCCTGCCTCGCCTCCTCCGCCTCCCTTCTGTCCTCCTCCTCCCGTGTCCTCCTCGCCGTCATCGGCCCTTGCCGGGGAGGCGGCCGCCACGTGTTGCGGGAACATAATGCTGGGGATGGCAGTGGCGAGAAGGGAGAGTCCCGAATGCGCCGCCACCGGTGCCGCCGTTGCTCTGGCTGCTACCGGCACAGCGGCCGCCGCTGTCACCGCTGCTTCCTCTCTGCAGGCAACCGGCAAGAACGGCTCACGCACCAGCTTTTTCCTCCCCGCCCTGCTTCCTCCTGCTCTCTCTTATTGAAGCGGCTGCTGCGGCTGCTGCTCTCTTGCTCGCCGCCGCCGCTACTGCTGGGAGCCAATGAATTATTGATGGCAGCAAGTTCGAGGCAAAAGAGGGGCTTAGCTTAGTCGGGAGGATCTCTGTGCTTCTTTGTAATAACGGGTGTTGACTCCTGCGTTTTAAAGCCACCTCTTGCCAGTCGCCCTTTGGCACGGCTGGCGCACAGAGATCCTCCCGACTAAGCTAAGCCCCTCTTTTGCCTCGAACTTGCTGCCATCAATAATTCATCGGCTCCCAGCAGTAGCGGCAGCGGTGAGCAAGAGAGCAGCAGCCGCAGCAGCCGCTTCAATAAGAGAGAGCAGGAGGAAGCAGGGCGGGGAGGAAAAAGCTGGTGCGTGAGCCGTTCTTGCCGGCTGCCTGCAGAGAGGAAGCAGTGGTGACAGCGGCGGCCGCTGTGCCGGTAGCAGCCAGAGCAACGGCAGCACCGGTGGCGGCGCATTCGGGACTCTCCCTTCTCGCCACTGCCATCCCCAGCATTATGTTCCCGCAACACGTGGCGGCCGCCTCCCCGGCAAGGGCCGATGACGGCGAGGAGGACACGGGAGGAGGAGGACAGAAGGGAGACGGAGGAGGCGAGGCAGGGAGGAGGAGGCGCAGGCAGCGGAAGAGACGCGGAGGATGAAGTGGGAGCCTGCGCCGCGCTCCCCAGCTACCTCCTGCTTGCCTGCGCGCTGAGCGCCGCCCCGGTGGGTCTCAAGTGCTTTTCGCTGGGCTCCGAACTCAAGGGGGAGCCGTTCCGCCTGGGCACAGCGGCCAGCGCTTTCTACTCGGGGCTCCTGCTGACCGCTGGGATCTCGCTCTTGGGCTCCGCGCTCTTCTGCTGCCCCTTCTGCCGCCACCTCGGTCGCTCGCTCGCCGCCCCGCCCCATCCTTCACCCCAAAGCTCCAAACTCCGCAGAACCGCGAAACGCACCACTTACTGGAGTTTGACAGCTCTGGGGTTTCCCTCGGCTAGGGGAAAAAATCTTGCATAGTGCAGAAACTCTTCTCGCTTCGAGAACTTGCTAATTCTCGCGAGAAGAGTTTCTGCACTATGCAAGATTTTTTTCCCCCTAAACAGATTAGCCGAGAGACCACGGAGCTGCCGAACTTCAGTAAGTGGTGCGTCGCGGCCTGCCTGCACCCCAAAAATAATAAGCCATCCCCCGAAAATAAGGCCAGGGGCATTTTTTGGGGGTCAAAAAAATATAAGCCCCTGTCTTATTTTCGGGGAAACACGGTACTGTATTTGAGCCCAGGTGGTGCCGTGGTTAGAGTGCAGTATTGAAGGGTAATTCTGCTGACTGTCGATTGCCTGCAGTTCGGCAGTTCAAATCTCATCAGGCTCAAGGTCGACTCAGCCTTCCATCCTTCCGAGGTGGGTAAACTGAGGACCCAGATTGTTGGGGGCAACATGCTGACTCTGTAAACCGCTTAGAGAGGCCTGTAAAGCACTGTGAAGCGGTATATAAGTCTAAGTGCTGCTGCTATTTTAGGGGTTACAATCAGTTTAACTATCACGTGTATTCAATTCAATTCAGTTTATTACGGTCATAGACCAGAGACTAGAGCGAATAAAAACACTCAGTAAATATACAATTAAAAGTTATAAAATAAAATAATAAATAACAGATAAAATCTATGATAAAATCCAGTCTGTCAATTACACATGGTCTACACTACTGAAATTACAATCCATAAGCTGTGAGGCCTATAGTCTGTTTAATACTGAAAGGGATGTGAGGGCGATCTGGCTGCGACATCTGTCACCCTATTGATCGCCAGGGTTGATTCGGCTGATCTGGCTGGCTAGGCGGGTATCCCCTTCCTCCCTCACCACTCCATGTGTGCCTCCCGAAGCTGCGCGCTCAGTGGAAGAGGACAACCTTCCTAGACAGTGGTGGGTTCCTACAGGTGTGGTCCACTCTATAGCACCGGTAGCGGCCCGCTGGTGACATCACAGTACCGGTGCAGTCGGTTGCCAATGCCTGGGCGCCGCCATTAAAAAAAAATTTGTTTTTTACATTTTAAAAAAATTTTCTTCTGCGCATGCCCAGAAGCCGAGCTTCCGGCACTGCGCATGCGCTGCCTTCCTACCCCACAGTGAGTCCAAGCAGGGGAGGATGGCTGAGGGAGCGCGTGAGATGCTGAAAGAACGGGCGGCAGGACCTATCTCAGTTCCCCTCCCTTCAGCAGTCTGAGAAGCCACGAACGCGCGGTGATGATCCTAGGCATTTTCGCATGTTTGAGGCTTCTCGAGCTGCTGAGGGGAGGGGCAATGGGCGGCAGGACCTATCTCAGTTCCCCTCCCTTCAGCAGTCCAAGAAGCCACGCCCACCCAGTCACATGGCTGGCAAGCCACACCCACAAAATAAGCCACGCCCACGGAGTGGTAGTAAAAAAATTAGGAACCCCACCCTGTTCCTAGAGAGAAGGAGTGTACAGATCTTCGGTCAAGGATATACGATATCTGCGCTCCCCTGCTAGAACCTCCAAACAAGCCCATCACTTGTATAAAGAGCCAGTTTTGTCTAATGGTTAAGGCACCAGGCTAGAAAGCAGGAGATTGTGAGTTCAAGTCCCGCCTTAGCCATGAAAGCCAGCTAGGTGATTTTGTGCCGGTCTGTCACAATGTGAATATTGCCAGTTGAGCACCTCTGCAATATTTCTAGGTTTATTGTATTTTCTAATCAAACAGACATGTGATATGTTTTACTGCGCATGCGTGCATTCCAGGAGTCTCCTCTTTCCTTCTTCTCCTGTGAGCCTCGCCCGAGGCAGACGTGATTTCTTAGCTGAGACAATGTAGCTTAATAACGTTTATATTCTTTTGTTACTTTTGTACTAAAATAAATATTTTGTTAATTAGAATTGAATCTCGGTTTTATTTTCTAAGTAAGAATGACTTCAAGGAAGCAAGATCCTATATCACCTCTTTGATAGGAATAATTTCCTATCCGTCATGGTCACTTGCTCTCAGCCCACCCCACCTCACAGAGTTGTTGTGGGGATAAGAGGAGGAGGAAGGTGTGTTGGATATTTTATTTATTTATTTATTTAGTGCTCTTATATGCCACCCTACTCCCTGAGGACTCAGGGCGGTGTACAACATTTGAAGAACAACTAAACAATATAAAATTTAAAAACAGTATTAAAAAGATTTTTTTAAAAAAACATATAAAATCGTACATACATGGGGGAGACCTAGGATGTAAAATTGTCTGAGTACCCCGCCTGCAGGAAAAGCCATGTCTTGATGGCTTTTCGGAAGGCCAGCAAGGTGGGGATAATTCGGATCTCTGGGGGTAGTTGGTTCCAGAGAGTGGGGGCCCCCACAGAGAAGGCCCTCCCCCTAGGCCCCGCCAGCCGGCATTGTTTGGTTGACGGGACCTGGAGGAGACCCACTCTGTGGGACCTGACCGGTCGAAGGGAAGTATGAGGTAGGATGCGGTCCCGGAGGTAACCTGGTCCTAAGCCATGTAGGGCTTTAAAGATGATAATCAACATCTTGAATTGCACCCGGAGACCAATGGGCAACCAGTGCAGTTGGCGGAGTATGGGTGTTACGTGGGTGTATCTTGAGACACCCACCACAGCACGCGCAGCCGCACTTTGCACCAGTTGAAGTCTCCGGATACTCTTCAAGGGTAAAGGATATGTTCGTGGTCTTGAGTTATTTGTGAAAATTAATTAAGAATGGATACAAATACTTTTTTTAAAAAAAAAAAGCAGCAGCAAGGATCTTTAACTGGAAATTCTCAGCACTTTTACCCAGATAATTCCTAGATTATGTCAAGGCAAGCTATGACTGGAATAAATTGGGGATGTACCCTCAGAGTCACAACAGCGCTTGCTGTTTTTCAAAGGATGCAGTTAAACTCAGAAAGTTGGATGTGTTTGTTTGTAATCGTCTTGAAGAAGTATACAGAGCATCTAACTGTCTGAAGACCGCTATTGTCACGGAGGAAAAAATTCTGGATGCAGAAATTGCCAGACATAATCTTTGACATCTCTCTAGTTAAAAGGATCAGATTCTAGATGGTGACAAAAAAGCAGCTTTTGATTTAGATTTTGGGGAGAAGCTGCCATTCAGAATTTCCAGAATATTTTGCATTGCTTATTTTTTTTTTAAAAAAAGAAACACCCCAAATAGGGGATACAGGGTCATAAAAAGGGATATATTATTCCCCCTGACGGTTTTTTTGCTAATATTATCATATAATAAGGCAGATGCATTGAAAACGCAGATATTCAGACAATTCGACTAATATTCCATAACTAAATGAGAACTTGTCAATCTAGCCAGGCAAAATATACATCATCATCTTCTTTTAACGGCCCCATAATCCCTTGCGGGGTGGAGTCTGGGCAACTGAATGGAGCTAACAGAGTGTTTACTGGCCGGATGCCCTTCCTGTCGTCAATGCGGAGTTTTGTTCAGCTGATATACTCTCATTCTGCCCAGACAGAGAAATATCTGCCTCTACCTAGGATCGAACTCACAGCCGCCTGATTGTGAAGCGAGAGCGCCACCTCTAGACCACCGCATTACTCCCCAGGCAAAATATACATAGCTGTGTAAATTTTGTACCCCATGAAATAAATAAACCAAATGACATTTCCTGAGAATTTTGAAGTTATGGAGAGTTAAGTGAGTATTACTGGCTCTGCAACTCAAAGGCTATTGCAAACAATGGCATGATAGTGCTTTGTTGGTATGTGTGAAGCATTAATATGCATGCGCTTCTGTGATAAGCACACAGATAATTATTTCCTAACTTTACAAATAAGTGCCAAAGAGATCTTTGATGTGCAATTGCAGCACCTGACCACAAGCACAAAGAACAAGTCTCTACAACTTTATCTCCCATGACTATGGATTTCATCCTTGATTACGCATTACTGAACACTGGAGTTGTGCATCTTTTGAAAATCATTTGGAAGACGTGCTTCAGAATACATGGAAGTGTGCAAGCTACAACTCTTAAAAAGAGCGGTGTCTTTTTTTCCAAGCTCCTCCTCCTTTGAGGGAAGAAAAAGACCTAGCTACTTTTATGAGTCACCTCAAATGCATCTCAAGAAAACTGCAACTTTTCTCATGTTTTCTCAAGTTCAGGCTTTAGTGAACATCCCCCCCCTTCTGTATAATTGAAGAGTATGCTTAAACTTCTTTCTGGAAAGAAAAAAGAAAAAAAGTTTGAAGAAAAATAGAAAAAAAAAGAAAAAAGGGGGGGGGATAGAGAAAAAAGATTTTATTTATTGATTTGAAATAGTTCGGTGTTGGACAGATGGTGTTAAGACTGTGAATTATTGTAAGATTATTGATCAGTGAAAGACGGGATTCCTACATATTCCTCAACTATCTTGGAACTAAAGAACATGTAAGAATACCACATCCCAATATAGTAATGACAGTGATACTAAAATATTATTCCCCCCTTTAAAACAGAATTGGTTCCTATCTTATCTAATGAACCGTTGAAAAGAAAAACTGCAGAAAAGTTATTCATCTGATTACTGGGTGTATGAATGGTCACGATGTATATTTTGATTGTCAGCTGAACTTTATGATTCAGAGATTCCTAGCAAAGCAGTCACGTGGTGAGTGAACTGCGCATGTACACATTCCATTCTATAACTCCATTTTTTCTTCTGCTCCTGTCCTTCATTGAAGAAGGACGTGTCTAGATTGTAAATATGTAGTTCTTAGGTTTTATATTCTTTTGTACTGAAATAAATATTTTGTTTTTTTAGACTTTATACTCGAGTTTCATTTTATTAAGGATTAGATCCAAAGGGAAAGATCTATCACCTCTAAGACTTAGTTTCTCATTCCGTCATGAATGCACAAATAACTCTTTCTACTGGTTCTTTTTCCTGACATAACTAGGTTGCAATATTGATATGGATTCATCCGTCATAGGGAATGAAAGAATTTGCCAGGTCAGAGAATCCTACCTCAGTTTGCAAAGTCTGAGTTTCTTCCTGACAAAATAATAAATAATGCCATAGTAATTCCCTTAGGATTACGTTTTTGCCCCTTCAGCAGTCTGCAAGTTATTTACTTACTTTGGATATATGGAATCATTTGCATGGCCATTAGCATTTAATTTAGAAGAGGCAGTCAGTTATGACCCCAGGGAACAAGAACCTGAGAAGGGTGTAGAAATTGTACTCAGATCAACCTTTATCAGCCGGTGTCACTGAAAACATTAGGAAAAGTTTGGATTGGATGTTCAAATGCTTCCTTGAGGTGAACATTTACATTTGGGATGCTAGCACACATCAAAGAAAAACATTTTAGCCTATTTTGGTCCATGTCATGCTCTGTTTGATTGCTTCTTTCTCTTAACCTAGGAAATCATTGTGAATTTTTTTTCAAAAAATTCTGAAATAAGACAGTTCTGTGTTAAATCATTGCCTCAGCCTTGCAAACGATGTGTAGTTTTATTGTACAGGTATTCCTTTCTTATTTGGACTTGGTTTGTAGCATACCTGGCAAGCACATCAGAAGGATCTTCAGTTGAATGAGCAGGTAGTTCTCGACGTATGACCACAATTAAGCCCCAATTTTTGTTGGTAAACAAGACCAATATTAAGTGAGCCCCATTTTATGACCTTTCTTGCCATGGTTGTTAAGTGAATCACTGCATTTGTTAAGTCAGTAAAACCATTGATGCGTGAATCTGGTTTCCCCATTGACTTTGCTTGCCAGAAGGTCACAAAAGGTGACCACATGACCAGGGGTGGGCTTCAAAAATTTCAGCAACGGGTTCTCTGCCCAGTTGCTGGGTGGCCGTGGCCATGGTGGGCGTGGCCTAGTCAGCCTCCTGCACCGGGGGGGGGGCATTTTTGCCTTCCCCAGGCTCCGGAGGCTTTCCTCGAGTCTCTGGGAGGGCGAAAACTGCCTCTCCCGGGCTCCGGAGGCCCTCGGGAGGCCAGAAACGGGCCCGTTTCTGGACTTCCTGAACTTCCAGGAGGCCCGTTTTTTGCCCTCCCCAGGCTCTGGAGGCTTTCTTCGAGCCTCCGTGAGGGTGAAAACTGCCTCTCCCGGGCTCCGGAGGCTCTCTGGAGGCCAGGAACGGGCCCGTTTTTGGACTTCCGGAACTTCCGGTATGCCTGTTTTTTGCCTTCTCTGAGCCTCCGCACGGACCCTGCACTTACCTCGCATCCAAAACAGGCCACGTGGAGACTCCTGGGAGGGGAGGGGAGGGGTGGGCGGGACCAGCCATGGGTGGGATGTGGTGGTTCGCCGAACTGGCCGTAACGTTAGCTATCGGTCTGCCCAAACCCGGGCGAACGCGTAGCAGCCCACCCCTGCACATGACCCCCAGGACTCTGCAACTGTCATAAATATGAATCATTTGCCAAGCATCTGAATTTTGATCATATGACCATGGGGATGCTGCAACGGTTGTAAATGTGAAAAATGGTCATAAGTCACTTTTTAAAGTGCTGTTGTAACTTCAGTGTGGTGGCGCAGTGGTTAGAATGCAGTATTGAAGGTTAACACACTGCTCACTGCCAGGAGTTCAGTCCTGACCGGCTCAAGGTTGCCTCAGCCTTCCATCTTTCCGAGGTGGGTAAAATGAGGACCGAGATTGTTGGGGGCAATATGCTGAACTCTGTAAACCGCTTAGAGAGGGCTGTAAAAGCACTGTGAAGCGGTATATTAGTCTTTTGCTATTGCTTCAAACAGTCACTAAATGACCTGTTGTAAGTTTAAGAACTCCCTGCATACTCATGGTTATCAAATTAAGCACCTTGACAAGGAAGGCACAGAGTTGCTGTGCACTATTTTAAATTTTTACAATTTCCATTGTGAAGCTTGTTTTGCAACGTCCTATCTTTGCAACCGTAATTGTCCTGGGCACCATGAAAGTTTAGAAGCCTTCGTCATTTACAGTTCAGGCTTATTTTGAACACTAGCATCTCCAGGACGATCTGGAGGCTAGCGATGGGAAAAGCTTGAGTGACAGATTAGATACTAAATAATCTGGGTTGGGTATAAAACGACTTCTTGTACATTCATCCGCTTATCACAACTTTCCGCTGGCATCTTTTTTGTCATTCATGCAGATCGCTGGCACACAAGGCATGAGTAATGCTGCCATCTAGATTCTAGACGTAGCCTAGATCTAGGTTTTCCATCATCCCCGAGAAGTAAAGATGTAAGACATGAACAGAGTCTCACAGACTAAAAATATCAGATATCTTACAATTTATGAGTGTGGAAAGCGTATTGTACATTCACAAGGGACACACCAGATGGCCACGCCGGTTTTGTTCACAAGAAACCAAATTCAAAGAACCACAATTCCCAATCCCTAAGTCTACTTGCAGGATTTTCTTGCCAGAAAAAGAAGCTCTCATCAAATTATAACTTGGACTCACCTCTGCTGGTCTATGATCATAATAAAGATTTGATTTGGAGTCACCAACGTTTTGGCAGTATTACTACGGAATCATATAGTTATAGGCCAGTGATGGCGAACCTATGGCACGCGTGCCACAGGTGGCACGCGGAGCCATATCGGAGGGCACGCAAGGCGTTGCCCTGTCAGCTCCACGGGCAAACCGGAAGTTCGGAAAAACGCACTTCCGGTTTGCCGTTGTGCTGTTTTTCGCACTCCGGAGGGTTCAGGGAAGCTTCCTGAAGCCCCGGAATGCAAAAAACGACGACACGGGCAAACCGGAAGTTTGGAAAATGCACTTCCGGTTTGCCATTGGGCTGTTTTTAGCACTCCGGAGGGTTCAGGGAAGCTTCCTGAAGCCCCGGAGTGCAAAAAACACCCCAACGGACAAACCGGAAGTGCGTTTTCCAAACTTCCGGTTTGCCCGTTTTGGCCATTTTTTACCGTCCCAGGCTTCGGTAAGGCCTTTGCGCGGGGGTGGGTGGGTGTGCACATGCGCAGGGGGCAGCATGGGGGGGGGGTTGTGCGCATGCGTGGGGGGGAGGGAATGGGTGTGGGTACGTGTGCGCGCGCTAGCGCGCACACTCCCCTTTTGGCACGCGAACCAAAAAAGGTTCGCCATCACTGTTATAGGCAGTTCACCGCACTTAATTCTGGCTTTCTGCATCCGGTTTAATTGAGAGAGTGTTGGTCATTTCTGAGAAGCTGTCCTTGGGCTCTGTTTGCATAATGGTTCCTAGCCATGTCCTCAAAGTGAGTGTCTTTGCATAATAATTGTTCAAGCTAGTGGTATCATCAGACCTCGTGGCAGAACCAACCCATTGTGTGAAAAAAAAAAAATACTAGTGATTTTCCATGCTGGTAAAAGGCATAAAGGTAAAGTTATGTGAAGGAAAATAGATGGAGTTGAATTAGGTTTAGTTGGAAAAACAAAGCTCCCCATATAACATGGAAGAAATTGGACACACAGATGATGGGGCTGGGGAACACACAGTATGTTCTCTGCCAAGTTGCCAAGGTTGGAGACCCCTGAGCTAGAGTAGATTGTAAGAGAAAGGATTTGGAGTAAACATTACCCGAATTATCCCCACCCTGCTGGCCTTCAGAAAAGCCATTAAGACATGGCTCTTCCTGCAGGTAGGGGTTTGAGACAATTTTATATCCGAGATCTCCCCCTGTATGTATGTTGTTGGATGTCTTTTTTAATCTTTTAAAACTGTTTTTAAATAAGTTTATTGTTTATTGTTCTCTTAAAATGTTGTACGCCGCCCTGAGTCCTTAGGGAGTAGGGCGGCATAGAAGAACCTAATAATAAATAAATAAATAAGAAATAAGAAGAACTTATTGATAAAGCAAGCTATTTAATACCGGAACAAACAATTTAGAAAGATAAAAACATTCTTGGAGATTTCTAAGTTATCTATCCACTTATCAGAGGTGCTAGTTTAGAGCCATGGATGTCTTGTACTGTGTTAGCAGGAGATGGGACAAGAAGATCTTTGAGACATTTCTAACTGTATATGATCCCATAATAATACTGCCAAAACATTGGTGACTCCAAATCAAATCTTTATTATGATCATAGACCAGCAGAGGTGAGTCCAAGTTATAATTTGATGAGAGCTTCTTTTTCTGGCAAGGAAACTCTGCAAGTATTGGGAGTTGTGGTTCTTTGAATTTGGTTTCTTGTGAACAAAACTGGCGGGGCCATCTGGTGTGTTCCTTGTGCATTGAGAATTCAATTCCCTGAGTTGTCAACCATCATGAGCATTATCTGTGTTGGCTGGGAATGTTGGGGTTGATAGTCCTCACACTTCTACGGGATTAAGAGAAGAAAACCCTTAATACTTCTATCCTCAGCTGGAGGACCGAAGTATTTGCTTTGCTCCTTGCGTCTCTTAAAAGGCAGCCTAGTTCCTTTTTAGTCTCCTTGGGGTTTCTTGGAGTGCCAAAAGAATTTGGGGCTCTTCTTCCTTTCACTTGCACGAAAAGTCAAAGCTAGTTTAGCAACCATTGCTGCTGCTGCTGCTACTACCATTCTTATTTGAAGCTGGACAAGTTTGGATTGAGCCACAAATCGCTAGGACACATTGAGGGCAGAATATTCCCCCTGGAAAATTAGGTCTTGCAGAAATTGTGCCCTTGTGCTTTTATACCGAGTGCCCTCAAACTGAGCCACAGTGTTTGTATGGAGAGAAAAATATTTAATTATGTAAACTTCCTCTTGGATTAATCAATCAATTAATTAATTAATTAATTAATTAATTAATTAATTAATTAATTAATTAATTTGGTTTTCTTATATGCCGCCCAACTCCCGAGGGACTCAGGGCGGCGTACAGCACAGAAAAAAATACAAGAACAACCAATAAACAATTGGATTAAAATCAGAATATAAAAATTAAAAATTACAATATTAAAAACCATCCAACAACCAGACATACCGGGGGAGAGTTCAGATGGAATTAAGCTCTACCCCCTGCCTGCAGGAAAAGCCATGTCTTGACGGCTTTTCGGAAGGCCAGCAGGGTGGGGATGGTTCGGGTCTCTGGAGGAAGTTGGTTCCAGAGCGCGGGGCCCGCCACAGAGAAGGCCCTCCCCATAGGGCCCGCCAGCCGGCATTGCTTGGCTGACGGGAGCTGGAGGAGGCCAACTCTGTGGGCCCTAACCGGTCGGAGGGAAGTATGAGGCATTTGGACTCAAGGATCCATATTGTAAACCAGGATTATTATTATGGTTCGTCACACAATCAGCCAGATGTTTAGAATGGATTTGGCATTTTTATCCACCTATTGAGTTCTTCCCAAAGATCTGGAATAGGCAGATGATGTTATTACAATCACTACAAAATATTATAGTCCATCAGTTATTTGTTTGGAGCCAACTGCCAAAAGCCTAAAAGTTTCAGCAGTCATGAGAGCGTTAGAAGTTCAACATGTGAAACATTCAACTTTTATCTTCAAGAAAAATGTCCCCAGCTGATTTTATGCTTGTCAAACATCTATTAAAAGCAACAGATTTTGCAAGGGGCAGAGGGAAGAGGGCAGGAGTGGTGAAGAAGAAACAGCCATGCTAGCTTAGAGTATGCATTCATTTGTAACAGGAAGAGTCCTGGTTTTGTAGTTCTTTTTACCTGGTCTATTATGGTTTGTCATTGTTCTGTTTAAGAGTGAGTATGCCGAAAGAAGAGAATAATTGTAACTCACAATTGAACTGTGGGGTCGTTGGTGCTTTCTCAGCTCAGTTGTTTTCTTGCAGATATTTCATTGCCCAGCTAGGTGGCATCATCAGTAATGAATGAATATGGTTCACCAGTGGGGTTGCAATAATAATTACTCATAGATTACTTTAGAATATTCCACAAAATAAAGTCAAGCCATGCTGAAATGTTGCTGGGTGAGCTTGTTCAGTGTATTATGAGGACCCAGATTGTTGGGGGCAATATACTGACTTTGTAAACCATTTAGAGAGGGCTGTAAAACACCGTGAAGCGGTATATAAGTCTAAGTGCTATTGCTATTATAGGAAACCAAACGAATGCATTGGAACGTTGGCTAAACCAGGCCATTATGTTAAGCATAATAACTTTTTTTTGGTTTGGTGCGGCAAGTTAGGTGAATTATGTTTATTATGTGTATTAATTATATTTATTATCCTGGTTTTAGCCCATTGTACATATTCATATGCTGAAGCTTTACAATCCTCCCTCTTTGAAACAAAATTTAAAATTCAAACCAGCCTTCCTGAGAAAGCCATCGGGAGGGAACAGAATGATCCGATGTTAGAATTTCTGTGGTTTATTTATTATTTTATTCCCTCTGTATCCACCTAGCTCCCAATGACTCTTGTTGCTAAATTATCAGTGGCTCGTGGCTTCTTGGCTGAAGTCAGTATCCTTTTAAAATGAGTCTTCTTCTTTTTGTGTGTGCGCATGCTGCCCCATAGATCAGGCTTGGACAGGCTATGAGCGGCTCTGGCCAAACTCCTAAGAAAGATGTCGAAAGAAATCCGGGATGGGCCTGCCAACCCTGTAGCTAGTTCACTGCAAGCATGCCGGGAGATCTGTGGTACTGTATCTGGGACAAAGAATTGGCAGTTTTAGGGATTGCTGGATGCTCTCCAGCCCCGTGACACTTGTTCTCCGTCCAATCACAGGCTGTTTGCTGCTTCTGACCACAGCTGCATTGATTTCACGCAAGCTTTGCCTGCTGCACTTCCCTGCTCAGCTTCTCTCAGTCCTGTGCCTGGCATGTTTACAAATGCCTCACTTTCGGAATTACCTAAAACGGTTCAAGTTTCCCCAACTTTCCCTCATTTTTTAAAAAAATGTCCATCTCTGTGCATTTTTGTCTATGGCAGGGGTGTCAAACTCGATTTCATTGAGGGCCACATCAGGGTTGTGTTTGGCCTTGGGGGGCCAGAGTTGGCGTAGCCAGGCTGGGCATAGCGAACTCGACGTCACTCATGTCAGGGGCGCCTGTGGTGGCCTGAGCGCTCTGCCAGCAAAAACGGGCTCCTGAGCTCCGTTTCCAGCTGCGATGGCCTCCTCCTGGCCCAAGCCTCGGTCAGCGAAAATGGGGTCCCGAGTTCCGTTTTTGCTGACAGAGACACCGCAGGCCGGTCCTTCGATGTTTCCATGGCAGCCCCGTGGGCCAGATCTAAGCACCCTGTGGGCCAGATCCAGCCCGCGGGCCTTGAGTTTGACACCCCTGGTCTATAGGGAGAAATGCTTTTTTTTTTTTTTGACATAGGCTTTGTAGTGTATTTCATACATTCTAGTCATGTCCAGCCACTTAACACATTAAATCAACACAGAAACCTGGATTAGTTTATGTTTATGGTAGGGATCATCATCTCCTTCAGGAAGTTTGAGATCATTTATCAACCCACAACATTTATTACATGAAAATAGTTTAATAAAGACTACTTTAACTCCTAGTGCTATGAATAACAACAGCAGCAGCTTCAACATTGACCCCTTGAAAAATCTCATTGACCACTTTGTTGGGTTGATATTGACACTTTGAAGAATCCTGCTTTACTGTATGTCTTGAGGTTTGATGTGAGCTTGTGTTGTTTGATTAGTGTATGGTGCACTATACAGGTCCATTCATTGAACAGGCTAAGTTTGTTAACACAGGGAAAATGTTTGATTCCCTGTGAAACCTATTTTACTTCAGGGCAGAGGTCTCTGCTTGGATTTGGGGATTTAGAAAGCATAAGAAAAAGGAAATACTGACAAGGTTTCCTCTGGCTAAGATTAACCAGTATGAAGAAAAATATAGAAGCTGGAGCTCCCTTCCATGCAGATATTCTAAATCAGTGTTTCTCAACTTCAACAAATTTAAGAGGGCAGACTTCAACTCTCAGGGTACGTACAGTATACAGTATATACGGCAAGATTTATATAGGTCATTTCAACAGTATTTTCTCAACTTTGGCAATTTTAAGCTGCATGGATTTTAACTCCCAGAATTCCACAGCCAGCAATGCTTGCTGGAGAATTCTGGGAGTTGAAGTCCACACATTCTTAAAGCTGCTGAGGTTGAGAAAATACTGTTTAAAATTAAATGACCTACATAAATGTACTGTACCCTGATATCCAGATAAGGCTTGAGAACCTATCCATGCCCTAAAACAATGATAACCATTTGGCAGATTTGTATCCCTTAACTTGTCATTACCAAACAAAAATCATTTTATTTTAATGAGAAAAGAGGGAAAGAAGACAGAGATGACTCAGAAAGTTTTTTTTAAAAAAGTAAGAGTATTCAGAAATCAAAATGAGATTGCCCTACATTTAATTTTACTTTTTGCTTAGTTCCATTTTTTCTCTTTGTCTTTTCCCTTCCTACCTTTGTGTCACTTTGCTAAGTCATTGGCACCATGCCTCTTCTCCTATCCTGTGTCATTAATCCTGTATAAGAATATCATAACTTTTCATAACTTATTGATGACTTCCAGGGCTTGCACATAGTTGTAACCACATTTGAATTGACCCAGCAAAGAGACTGCCTTAATTTGGATTTTTGTGGCATAAGAAAATGCCTCAAATTCACAGCTCAGCAAAACAAGCTCTTAGCTGGTTGGGAAGCCTGAGGTGTGAAGCCGCTGTTCAAATCTTACATTCCTAACATGGTTTGAACAAGCCGGTGGTCCACCCAGCAAATATTGGCAAATTGGCAACTTTAGAGAACTGGTGTAAAATTACAGAGCAGGGTGGAGAGTTTAGCTCAACAATTTGTTCATCCTTAACCTTCTCTTGAAGTTTTGGACCAGAAGGTGGCCTACCTCCCGGTTAAAATGGAGAGAACCCTTCCATGCTGGATCACACTAATTTCTTTGTTCTCTCTGACCCACTGAGTTGCTGATTGGCGGAGCACACAAGACGATGTGTCTAAACCGAATGCAAATATTGGATTTTCCACTGTGGTTATAGGCTCCCTACAGTGCCTTTACCTCTCCTTTTACAGCTTCCAGAAAGTTCTCTTTCATCCCATAGAACTTCAAGAAGGCCGTGGGCAGATGCTAGGTTGCAGGCCACCAAGATGTGGGGGGAGCCAGAAACTTTATTTCAGGGCCCCCATGAACTGGGGAGCATAGTTGAGGACAAACAGAAGCGGAAAAATCCATTTGATCCGTAGTTTTTAAGTCAATTCACCTAATTATCCTTCGGTTTCCAGCAGTTTCAGACAGCCAAGGCTAAACTTGAGGAATGATGGGAGCCTTACTTTCAATAACATCTGGGAGGGCAACAGATTTTTCATCTTTATCTCATAATGCTAAGTAATTACTTTGCGTGAAAAATATATTCCCCAAGCAATTGAGAACATGGCATCTTTTAGTGGAGGAGACATTTCTTAAAGACATTTCGTAAATGCATTGTAGGAGATCTATTATGTGCCACAGGTGAATTTATTTAACACAGCGTGATCACAGTCTCCTCGAGTATCTCATAGGAGGCATATTAGCCAGCAGGTGCAAGTTTTGTGCAAAACAAAATATATTGTCTATGCTCGAACATCTCACACAATCTGGGCCTAATAGGAAAAAGATGCGGGGGGGCAGGGGCGGGGAATGGAGGGCAGAGGAGCTCACATGGCGTTTCAAAACCCTTCCCCAAAATTTATGATTGGATAAATTGATTCCCCCAATTTCTGCAGAGGCAGCAGAAATTCTCCAGTAATTCTTCGTGGGTGTAACTCTCCCTAAATGGAGATCAAAACACAGTTCCTACTAAAAGTCCTTCAGGAAAGTACCTTCGGAAGCCATGTTTCCCAGTCTTAGCGACATTAAGCCCTGTGTACTTCAGCTCCCAGAATCTCCCAGCCAGCAATGCTGGCTGGGGAATTCTGGGAGCTGAAGTACTCAGGGCTTAAAGCAGGGGTCGGGAACCTTTTTGACTAAGAGAGCCATGAAAGCAAAAAATTTGGAAATTTATTTCAGTGAGAGCCATATAATATATTTTAAAAGTGAATTCAACTAAATGTCAATAGGGACAATGGGATATTGAGAGAATCCCTGTCTTTGTGCTGTTTAATTTGTTGCTGCTGTAGCAGCTTCCTTGCTCCAAAGTGATATTTGTCTTTGAGTTGGTGATTTCCATCATAGCATTGGTAATGATTCTTTCTTTCCTTTCTTTCTTTCTTTCTTTCTTTCTTTCTTTCTTTCTTTCTTTCTTTCTTTCTTTCTTTCTTTCTTTCTTTCTTTCTTCTTCTTCTTCTTCCTTTCTTTCTTCTTCTTCTTTCTTTCTTTCTTTCTTTCTTTCTTTCTTTCTTTCTTCTTCTTCTTCTTCTTCTTCTTCTTCTTCTTCTTCTTCTTCCTTTCTTCTTCTTCTTCTTCTTCTTCCTTTCTTTCTTTCTTTCTTTCTTTCTTTCTTTCTTTCTTTCTTTCTTTCTTTCTTTCTTTCTTTCTTTCTTTCTTTTTCTTCTTCTTCTTCTTCTTCTTCTTCTTCTTCTTCTTCTTCTTCTTCTTCCTTTCTTCTTCTTCTTCTTCTTCTTCTTCCTTCCTTTCTTTCTTTCTTTCTTTCTTTCTTTCTTTCTTTCTTTCTTTCTTTCTTTCTTTCTTTCTTTCTTTCTTTTTCTTCTTTTTCTTCTTCTTCTTCTTCTTCTTCTTCTTCTTCTTCTTCTTCCTTTCTTTCTTCTTCTTCTTCTTCTTCTTCTTCTTCTTCTTCTTCTTCTTCTTTCTTTCTTTCTTTCTTTCTTTCTTTCTTTCTTTCTTTCTTTCTTTCTCTCTGCAAACCAATCCCCACCGTGGCTCCTTTCTCCCTCGCCCAGCCCTCTTCCAAGATGTCAAGTGCGGGGAACCGCACCAAGCGAGGTAGGTGGGTGGGTTGCTGAAGAAGCCCCGGAGCCCCGCCGCCAACCTGCGTCTCCTGCTGGGAAGGAGCCTCTGTCGCTGTCTCTCGCGGGGTTCCAGCCACCCGACTGAGTCCCTGACCGCGGCACCGGCAGGGTTAATGCGTATGGGAGAGGAGAGAGAGCGCTACCGCCGCCACTGCCGCTTTCACCGCTCCGGTATTTCTTTGGTGGGCGCGCGCGGGAGGGACTGCTGAGCAGAGGCACCCGGCGAGCGGGGTGAGAGGCGTGGGGATGCCAGAAGTGGCGGCGGCGGCGACAGGCTCCTGCCCGCGTCTCCCACCCGCCTCTTGCCTTAAGCTGCCGGGCGCCTCTGCTCCATGGTCCCTCCCGCGCGCGCCCACCAAAGAAATACCGGAGCGGTGAAAGCGGCAGTGGCGGCGGTAGCGCTCTCTCTCCTCTCCCATACGCATTAACCCTGCCGGTGCCGCGGTCAGGGACTCAGTCGGGTGGCTGGAACCCCGCGAGAGACAGCGACAGAGGCTCCTTCCCAGCAGGAGACGCAGGTTGGCGGCGGGGCTCCGGGGCTTCTTCAGCCGCTTGGCTGGAGAACGGCGGGGATGTGGCCATGGCCGTTTTTTAGCTCCCCCCGTCCCGGCTGAACGCCGCCATTTGGGTTATTTTTCCCTCTGTGCATGCGCGCGCATGCACAGAGGGAAAAATAACCCAAATGATTGTGTTCAGCCGGGACGGGAAAGCGGGCAGGAGAAGCTCCGCGCCGCAACCGCCACCAGTTCCATCGGCTATACGCCGAAGGACTGGCCCGGGTGAACCGGGAGGATTTCACCCCTGCTGCGAGCCATATGCAGTCATCAAAAGAGCCACATCTGGCTCGCGAGCCATAGGTTCCCGACCCCTGGCTTAAAGTCTCCAAGGTTGAGAAACACCATTCTAATACTTTCCTTTTGTATTAGAGACTGTGCTATATAGTGATGACATTGTTGGATAAGGAACCTGAAGACCCACTTAGTCATAGCTCCCTCGAGAGCTTTGACCGTCCTTCTCTCTCAGTGCAATTTATCTCACAGGGTTGATGTTGTGGGGGAAAATAGGAAGAGGAACGCAATGGATGGGCCCCCTGAGCTCCTGAATCAGCAAGCCAACCAGTCAAAGTAAATAGCTAAATGGTAGTGTAGAAAGCCAGGAAAGTTGCAGATTGCCAGATAAATGATTATACGGTACAATGAAAGGCAGGACATTCACATCATACACATCTGTTGGCCTCTTCGCTGAACCAGACAAGTCTTATTACACCCCTGCAAAAGAATAACCAGAATATTACCACCACCACCACCACCACAATACAAAAGAATTATTTTCTTCTTCTTCTTCTTCTTCTTCTTCTTCTTCTTCTTCTTCTTCTTCTTCTTCTTCTTCTTCTTCTTCTTCTTCTTCTTCTTCTTCTTCTTCTTCTTCTTCTTCTTCTTCTTCTTCTTCTTTTCCTTCTTCTCCTTCTCCTTCTCCTTCTCCTCCTCCTCCTCCTCCTCCTTCTCCTCCTCCTCTTTCTCTTTCTCTTTCTCCTCCTCCTCCCTCCTGTAAGAAAATATACAAGAGAATGACTCTGAATGAGCATTTGAATTCCTACATATTTAGAAAGACTCAGCTAGTTTTTTTTTAAGCTGTGCATGGATTGGGACTGCAGCTTCCCACATCAGCAGAGGTCTTGCTCTGCACTGAGATGCCTATTTGAGAATAGTCCTTTTCAGTCATTACCTCAAAGGTACAGAATATCCTCCCCTGAGAGACCTGCTTGGCGCCTCCCTTGTTATTCTTTTCTGCATTTAGTGAGGATCTTTCCACTTTCTCAGTCCTTTCATTCCTCGTATTATTTTTTCCAGTCCCTACACTGTGTTTTGGGGAGCATGTATCTCCAAATAGTTTTAGATATCAAGATGCCATTCTAACCATCTGCTGCTTATCCAACAATTAGTGTCCCCGTCTCATCTCCTCCCCTGCCCTCCTCCCAATTCATTTTATGGTGTTCTTCCTTTGATTTGACATGGATTTTTATCTTCTTGCTTTATGGCTGGGTTCCAGGGTGACTAATAAATTTCTGGGAGTAAGAAATAATTTATGGGCATATCCCAAAGCTGCCTGAAGCGGGAGCCACTGTTGGCTGTGTGCATAAACACCTTTGCTTCTGTTTGCAAGTCAGAAAGCTGGAGGGTTGATAGAAAAATCCTCCTGTCTACATCCTGGGGGAAATCATCCCACATACAACGGTATTTTGTGGATTTGCCTCCTCTCGTTACTAAGGATGTTTGTACATTTGTGGTCAGGGAAAAGTCAGCCTCTTTAACAAAACACAGTGGAAATTTCTGTCCTCCACCTCAGGTCTCAGTTTTGGCACACAGGCCTCAAATCCATTCCTTGCTCTGCGTTGTGCTTAGAGGCTTATTAAAAGGACATTTGAAATGAACCCGCTTCAGACCTCGCCTGAATTGGCTCTGCCTTCTGAGGAATTTCTCAACGGAAATTTCCAGAAGAAATTCCATGCAGTTCTTCATGGCTCTGAACGTAGTTTGGTGTAAACCAGGAATGTCCAACTTGAAGACTTATGGACTTACAGACTTCTAAATCTGGCTAGGGAATTCTGGGAGTCGAAGTCCACAAGTCTTCAAGTTGCCAAGGTTGGACACCCCTAGTATAAACCTATCGCAGTACAAAATTGTCGGCAAGAGAGCGTGTGATTGGTTTGGGATTGATGGTAATCCCAAAGAGCTGGAGGGCAAATTTGCTTGGGTATTGCTCAGATAATATTAGGATGGGGCACCACTGGGAAATCCAAAATGAGAAAGGATTCATTTCGTTCCACAAAGTTCCTGTTTGAGAATTCATAAATTGTCTAAATGTATGGGAATTAAATTAAGGGAAAGGAACAAGAGCGCTGAACGATTGCCACTACTTTGCAACATTTTTGTGTTGTCTTTTCCCAGGTTTGATTATCAGGAGCTTTTGCACAACTCTACCTTTTGTATTATCCCCCGAGGGAGACGTTTGGGATCCTTCCGGTTCCTAGAAGCTTTGCAGGTACATGGTTATTATTACTGTATTGTTCTTAGATTTTTATCCCAACTTTTTATATTATATATAATTCAAGGTGGTGAATATACCTGATCTTCCCACCTCCTCTTTTCCCCACCACAACAACCTTACAAGGTGGGTTGGTCCAAAGTCACCCAGTCGGCTTTCATGCTTAAAGGAGGCATTGGGTTTCTAGGCCAGCCTATTCCCTACTATATCACACTACACTAACGCTATGTCACAGGTTTGAATTGTTTTGAAAGTTGTTTCTATTTCTTGTAAATACACACACACACACACACACACACACACACACACACACACACACACACACACACAAACACCTACCTTTGCACAGACACAAAGGAACAATATAAGGAAAATTTAATTTTTTAAAAAAAAATAGTTTTTATTAAATTATTTACATTTAAAAAACATACAAAAGAAAAAAATATATGACAATAACAAATACATTACAAACATATAGAAACATAAAAAGCGCATACAGCTATAATACTTTCAATCTCTATAATTATCTTACGGCAATTATATATTGGCAATTTATTTCTATATAATTTTCAATTCATTGTCTTATGTATTTATATAACATGTATTGTACAGTAAATGTTAATAGGTAGTAATAAACATATTAATAGTGATTTTAGTAATAGTAACCATAATAATAATAATAATAATAATAATAATAATAATAATAATAATAATAATAATAATAATAATAATAATAATAATAAATAACAATAACAATAATAATAATAATAACAATAATGATAGTAATAATAATAATAGTAATACAGAAGAAATATTCTTTTTAGTATTGTAACATTGTAATTAATATTAAGTGCAGTATTCAGTTTAAGATCAAAAGCTCTATTATAGCAATAGCAATAGCATTTAGACGTATATACCGCTTTTCAGTGCTTTCCAGCCCTCTCTAAGTGGTTTACAGAGTCAGCCTCTTGCCCCCAACAATCTGGTTCCTCATTTTACCCACCTCGGAAGCATGGAAGGCTGAGTCAACCTTGAGCCTGGTGAGATTCGAACTGCCAAATTGCAGGCAGCCGGCAGGTAGCAGAAGTAGCCTGCAGTACTGCATTCTAACCACTGCGCCACCGCAGCTCTTTATACAGATATTCCTTGACTTACAACCATTTGTTTAGTGACCAGTTGAAGTTACAACTGAAAAAAGTGACTTATGACCATTTCTCCACACTTACAACCATTGGAGCATCCCCATGGTCACGTGATCAAAATTCTGATTCTTGGTAACTGACATGTATTTATGATGGTTGCTGCGTCCCAGACCACCTTCTGACAAGCAGAGTAAATGGAGAAGCTTGATTCACTTACTAACTTAAAAAGTGTAGTGATTCACTTAACAACTGTCAAAAGAAAGATTGTAAAATGGGTCAGAACTCACTTAACAATGTTCTTGCTTAGCAACAGAAATTTTGGGCTCAATTGTGCTTGTAAGTCGAGGATTATCTATACAACCAGTGCTTTGATGTAAGTTCTTTTTTCAACGTTATCCTCAACTTTGGAATAAAAACAAGCCAAGTCATTTTATGCTTGTAATGTTGACATCCTAAATTGTAATTAACATGAATAGAATATTTTTCTTTCCCTTCTGTCTTCCCAGTACTCTAAGCTATCTAAACAATGGTATGTTAATTGTCTCTAATCGTATTATAGAAACATTCCTGTGTTTCAACAATGCAGTCTTATCAAGATTCATAACAGCATAATAAAAAGGTTAATAGCAATCTTGCAATAATACCTTTAACACCATCAGACAATGTCTACCTATCTCAAGTCCTTGAGAAGGACTCAATGGGTGGATAAAAAATGCCACATCCAGTCTAAACCTCTGGCTCAGGGGTGGGTTCTACTTACCTTCCCCACCAGTTCGCATCATGATGGAAGTGCACTTTTTGCGCACACGTGTCACTTCCCGGAAATGACCCTCTGCGCATGCGCAGAAGCCTTTGTGCATGCGCAGAGGGTGTTTTTGCAATCCGCGGCAATCGGAGGACCGCCGGTCATTGCTGCTGGTTCGGCGAGCGGTGGCAAATTTCCGCTACCGGTTCTAAAGAACCGGTCTGAACCGCAAGCAACCCACCACTGCTCTGGCTGACTGTGCGACCAACTCTAATAAAGTTATTTCTACTTTCTTGAGAACTGTCATTCCAAACTTGTCCCAGTTTTCCAGAAGTTCCCTCCCTTTTCTCTACTAGATAAAACCATCAGATGAAATAATTGTTTTAGGTGAGCTTCCTAGAGTTGTAAGAGTGCTAGACTGGTCTTCAGAAATAGCCTAACGGATAGGTCACAGACCCAAAAGAGCAGTTGCACTGAACAAAAGCTCTCATTCACTTCCCCCCAACACTTTCCAAAGGGTGCCAGACCTGTTTTCAGAAATAGCCCGGCTATCAGATAAGTGGGACAGATGGAGGGGAGCAGAAAAAATTAGGAAGAAGGAGCAATTGATAACAGGTGAACTGGCACTGCTGGAGCTGGGCTGGATTACATCTGCAAAAGCCTCCAGACTGGGCAAGAAATAGAAACAGAGAAAAGAGTGCCGGGTGCCAATTATGATTATGTGTGAGTGTGTATGTGTGTTTGTAAGTTAGCGTTGACTCCTGGCAATTGCTTGGTCAAGTCCCTGCAGCTTTCTTGGCAAGATCTTCGGAAGTGGTTTGCCATTGCCTCCTTACTGGGGCTGAGAAAAAAGGACTGGCCTAAGATCACCTGTAGGAATCATAGACACGGAGACATGGTTTTCTGAGCAAAGCTGTTCCGAGTTGGGAAAATCTCTCTCTGGGCATGAAGCCTCTGCTGTTCAGAGACCTGTTCTCTCTGGGTATGATGCTCAGAGATCTCTTCTCTCTGGGTGTGTTCAGAGACCTGTCTTGCTCGGGACTTGCATTTATTTTTATAGCAATTTTTTGTGCACACAAGTATAAAATAGGAACTTTTACTAATTTAGTTACAATGAATAAATGATTAGTATATAACAAGTAGTATACAGACAAATCATATCAAGGTGTGTTTTCTAACTAAACAGAAGAGTGTCTAATTAACTTTTTATCCTAGACCAGTGATGGCAAACCTATGGCACGGGTGCCACAGGTGGCACGCGGAGCCATATCTGCTGGCACGCGAGCCATTGCCCTAGCTCAGCAACAGCGCACATGTGTGTGCCCGCCAGCTGATTTTTAGCTTGCGCAGAGGCTCTGGGAGGGCGATTTCAGCCTCCGGAGGGCCTCTGGGGTGGCGGGGGGAGCGTTTTTTCACTCTCCAAGCTTCCAAGAAAGCCTCTGGAGCCTGGGGAGGGCGAAAAATGGGCCTACCGAGTCCACTGGAAGTCGGGAAATGGAGAAGTGGGGGGGTCATGCACGCATGCGCAGGGGGGTGGGGCAAGTGGGGGGCTTTGAATTATGGGTGTGGGCACCCACGTGCGTGCGATAGCGCGCGCACACACTATTTCGGCACCCAAGGAAAAAAAGGTTCGCCATCACTGTCCTAGACAAACAGAAGAGTGTTTAATTACCTTAGATAAACCGAGAGCTGAGTAAATAATCTTTACATTCAGCTGAGTAAATAATCTTTATATTAAGCAGAATGTTCCCTCAATATTATTAACCAAAGACAGGCATTCCACATTCTTTGGCAATGATTGATAACAACCTACAATCACCCAGCCGGCTTTATGCCTAAGACGGAACTAGAACTCACAGTCTCCTGCTTTCTAGCCTGGTGCCTTAACTACTACATCAAACTTACTTTCCACTGCCAGTAATAAAAATAGCATGGGCATTTTTGATGGCAAAAGCAGCAAAAAGGAAAAATAATCTGTTGTGCGCCCATTTGTGACAGAGCCAACAACAGACAAGTGACAGAATACAGTTTCCTTTCCTGCTTTAGATTTACTTGTGCATCGTTTGCTTTGTCTACTTGTGCATCACTTGTCCGAAACACAGATCCAGCAGTTTTTTCAAAAGAGCACTAAACTGTATATAAAAAGAGTCTGTGTAAGAGCTGATAGGCCAAGCCACACCCTATATGGGCAGCTATTTTTGCAGAAATCCAGTCTCTCCTGCCATCCAACTGAGATGGTTGCAAAACGCAACTAATCGAAGTTGGGTAGATCCCAATCCCTAACTGTATTGTTCTGGACTGAGCTTAATGGATCATTCTCACAGCTACAATTGCATTGGGAGAAAAGGGAAAACACCACTTTAAAATGCGAACGGCTAAAGATGCTTCAGCTTGATAAAGGCTGCATATTAAAAGAGCCGAGGTGGCGCAGTATTGCAGGTCACTTTAGCTGACTGTGAGCCACAGTCAGCGGTTCAAATCTCACTGGCTCAAGGTTGACTCAGCCTTCCATCCTTCCGAGGTAGGTAAAATGAGGACCCAGATTGTTGGGGGCAATATAAATATGCATTGCTTACTGGTGTAAACCGCTTAGAGAGTGCTTGCACTGTGAGGCGGTATATAAATCTCACAAAAATAAAATAAATAAAATAAATAAATATGAGATAAAGGCAGCCTCATTAGGACATGGCTCTAAGAAATAACATTAGTGTCTTGGTGCCACGGTTGGGAAAGTGAGAATGAGATCCTTGCTCTCTGAGCTTGGTGGTTTGCTTGCAAATGGTTTTTTTTTACCAAATTCTTTTTTTTTTCTTTAATTAATTTAATTTACTCATTTGTGTCCCATCTTTATTATTTTACAAATAACTCAAAGTGGCAAACATATTCAACAGACTTTCCCCCTCCTATTTTCCTCATAACAACAACCCTGTATTTACTTCCAATTTTTAGCAAAACCATGCCCATAGCGAACCCGTTTTGCTTAATGACCACAGTGTTCGCTTAATGACCACCCACAAAAAAGGTCATAAAATCCGTTCGGGCACATAACTGACCCTTTTACCACTACCGCAACTTAATTTAATTTAATTTAATTTAATAGATTTGTATGCCGCCGAACTCCCGAGGGACTCTGGGCGGCTCACAGCATGTCAAATCCATTACAAACATATAACAGTTAAAAAGATATAAAAATTAAAAAATCTCCAACATTCATAACAAGGGGGGGAGACCCAAGTATAATCTGCTCGGTCTCACTTTCACCCCGCCTGCCGGAAGAGCCAAGTTTTTATTGCTTTTATTGCTTTATTGCTTAACAATTGTGATGGCATGTTTCATTACAGTTGTAAGTCGAGGGCTACCTGTAAGCATCACTGAAGATCCTTTGAACTTCATGCTGCCAGGCAGAGGTGGGTTGCTCCCGGTTCGGACCGGTTCTATAGAACCGGTAGCGGGAATTTCCCCCCGCTCGCTGAACTGCCGGCTGGCCACGCCCCCAAACCAACTCTCTCGGCGGCGCCATAGGCGGTGCCATCTTGTTTTTTGCTTCTGCGCATGCGCAGCTATTTTTTTGCTTCTGCGCATGCACAGAAGCTGCATTTTGGGTGCTGCGCATGCGCGCACACCAAAGCGTGCCCACGCCCGCACGGCGCAGCCACGTGGCGTGGGAGGAAGCGAACCGGTGGCGAGGTAAGTTAGAACCCACCCCTGCTCCCAGGTCACTTTCTCTCTCCTCTCCTGCAACCTGGTGATCCTTGCTCTGTTCTCTTGTTGATCCAGGCTGCTTGCATCCCGGTCCTGCTCAGCAATGGGTGGGAGCTGCCATTTTCAGAAGTGATTGATTGGACTAAATCATCCATTGTCGGAGATGAGCGGCTTCTTCTGCAGGTAACATTCTGGCTGGGGAATTCTGGGAGTTGAAGTCCCTACGCTTTAAAGTCATCAAAGTTGGGAAACACTGCTCTAATTGGTGAGCTTTGGAGCCCTTGTTCATTGTCATTTAATTTTTTTTAAAAAAAAACACCTGAAAAGAACATTGTCCTTTGTATAAGATGCTTTCGTTTTCCTATATAAAGTACAGCAATTATTTGGAATATGGAAGTTTTAATTTATTTACCTCTTTGCAGTATTTTAAATATATGGCCTTTCATTGATCATGTCACACTTATTTGTTGTTCTTGCTATGTGTAACTCAAGGATTGATTTAAATAGAGAAACTGATCTAGTAATGGGTTGAATTCTGATAGCTGAATTACTGTAACCTTTGTTATGACATTGCCATGAGTGTCCTGGATAGATCCTTGCTGGTCAGAGAAATATCGATTCTGCGGATAAATAGCTATAATATGCCTACATAGCTTAGTCGATGCCCATTCTGCAGTTTATTTGTTTGTTTGTTTACATCTCACTTTTTAATTATTTTTTAAATAACCAAAGACAGTGTACATTCTTGATACTCCTTCCTCCTCCTGTTTTCCCTACATTAACAACCCTGGTGAGATGGGTTGGCCTAAGAGAAAATGACTGGCCCAATGTCACCCAGCAAGCTTTCATGCCTAAGGTGGGTCTAGAACTCACAGTCTCCTAGTGATTGACCCAAAGTCACCCAATTGGTTTCATGCCTAAGGTGGGACTAGAACTCACAGTCTCCTGGTGATTGACCCAAAGTCACCCAATTGGTTTCATGCCTAAGGTGGGACTAGAACTCACAGTCTCCTAGCGTGGTGCTTTAACCACTAGACCAAACTGCTCAGCTTGGTTGGTTGTCTCCACGTCATCCTTGGTGCTTTTTGTTGTGTTGAAGGAAGATCTCTTGATGCTTTCCTCCATCAAAACAACAAGACTATATTTCAGTTATAGAGAGTAGTAGCATAAAATACGAACAAGGAAAATCACATCCATTTTAATAATGTCACTGAAAGGTATAAGCAGTATAAGATCCTTTGAAGCTTGGAAAACTAACACAATACTGTAAAATTAAAAGGCTGAAACATCTCTATAAAAATGATGGTGGTTGTTCCCTCTATCATAAGCTACTCTACCTTCTCCCCTTCATGTCTTCTGTTCACGCTGCTTCTTCACAGATTCCATCTACGGTCCGTTGTCTAAACAGTGACAAAATCCTGGCCTTCCAACAGCAAACCCAGTTTTTATGGGAAACATATTTTTCTTCTGTGGAGAAGATTGTGCAAACCACTCTTGAGGTAAGCTGCAGAAATGTGCCCGCCATTGGCACAAATATTTCATCTGTAATTATTTCTGTTTTTATGATTGGGGTCACAATGTCATGCTGAACTGTGGTTTGCTAAATAAATTAGAATTGGCTGGATTCATATAACACAATGGAATAGACTAGACTAGACTAGACTAGATTACAGTAGAGTAGAATAGAATAGAATAGAATAGAATAGAATAGAATAGAATAGAATAGAATAGAATAGAATAGAATAGAATAGAATAGAATAGAATAGAATATCGGAATATAAAATAGAGTAGAGTAGAATAGAATAGAATAGAATAGAATAGAATAGAATAGAATAGAATAGAATAGAATAGAATAGAATAGAATAGAATAATAGAATAGAACAGAACAGAACAGAACAGAACAGAACAGAATAGAATATCGGAATATAAAATAGAATAGAGTAGAGTCGAGTCGAGTCAAGTAGAATAGAATAGAATAGAATAGAATAGAATAGAATAGAATAGAATAGAATAGAATAGAATAGAATAGAATAGAATAGAATAGAATAGAATTCTTTATTGGCCAAGTGTGATTGGACACACAAGGAATTTGTCTTTGGTGCATATGCTCTCAGTGTACATAAAAAGACAAGATACATTTGTCAAGAATCATAAGGTACAACACTTAATGATTGACATAGGATACAAATAAACAACCAGGAAACAATCAATATTAATATAAATCTACAAGCTATAAATAAATAAAACATGGCTTGTAGAGTGCAGTGAATAGGGTCACACAACGCAGTCAACAATTGGCTTGCTTCATGCAACGTGTTCAGCACATAATGGCTTGGCATGATGACCAAAGTAAGCCACAGAAAGGTGGGAACTTTTAGCTTTCAGGTTGGTCTAGGTGAGCCAAGGTGTGTCAATCCTCAGGGTGTGTCCCCATAGCCCATCAACCTCCTTCCAGTAGTTCTCTCTTTGTTTCTAGGTTGGGGCTGAGCAGTTGGAGGAGAGATAAGGGGGAAGGTGTGGTTAAACGTCAGGTGATACCCTTCATGGCTTCAGTGATCCTTGAGTCAAGCTCCACACAGCTGGTCCAAACCACATGGGGATGGCTATTATTGGAGCATCTTCCAACCTACTGTCCATCAACCTTCCTGTCTGTTGCTTGATGCACCAGTTAGGTTGGCGGTGAAGTTCTCCAGATCTATGAGTGCAGGGGGACTTCAACTTGCCTTTCTTGGATCCAGACCTGGAAGAAATTCATAGGTGCCTATAAAAGTCAAAGCCTCTTTGAATGGTTTGAAATGTTTGCTCCTGGCTTTCTTACCACCTGGGCTGAGTTGCCGTTTATGAGATAAGCTGCCAAACGGTTTATGTTTTTATTTTATTTCCTTCCTTCCTTCAACCTCCCCACCCCACAGTCTGTCTCACCTTGGAAATCATCATTGTTTCTTTTTTCCTTCTGGTCAAAAGTTTGGAGAAATGGGGAAGGGAAATCAAAGAGTTTAGGTTTTAACTTCCTCACGAAGTGTCCCAACTATATCATATAATGCTTAAAAAATATTTTAGGTACATGGATGTAAATATAAGTGAATGAGAAGTTTCCTTTTTCCTCTTGACCTGTTCAAGTTGTTTTTAGCCAGGAAATTCCTGTCTAGAGGTGAATGCCTATATAGCAGATCTGGGCATTTTATGGCCTCTTTGGCTGTCCCTATCGGGCCTACGTGAGGTCATTTGGAAATTAGAAATCAAATATAAATAATTGTACCCCATGAATGCAATATAAAGAGCCAAGGTGGCGCAGTGGTTAAAGTGCAACACTGCAGGCTACTTCAGCTGACTGCTAGTTCAGCAGTTCAGCTGTTCAAATCTCACCGGCTCAAGGTAGACTCAGCCTTCCATCCTTCCAAGGTGGGTAAAATGAGGACCCAGATTGTTGGGGGCAATATGCTGAACTCTGTAAACCGTTTAGAGAGGGCCACTATGAAGCTGTATATAAGTCTAAGTGCTATTGCTATAACTGCTTTGCTTTTATTTTTGAAGGCAACTGCTATTTTTTATTCAATCCAGCTCTTAACTCCTCCATAGAGTTTGTACCAGGTGTATTTCAGCCTCGCATGCTTTGCTTAATATTATAGTAGTAGTTAACATTTATGTAACATTTTCAGAGCTTTTTCAGACTGTCTCACCTGCAGTTTCTTACTAAGGCACAAAATATGCCTGCTGGTAGCTAACCAGTGTGACCAGTATCCTCACACTGGAATTACAGAGGAGGCATCAAAAAGACAATAATGGCATGCCAAATTTGGATCTGCACTTCCTGACTACTCTGCCACTTAGCAAGCTTAGCTTTTTCTACTTGGAGCCAAGAAGAACGGTTGAGATTGATCTCATACCCAGGAGACGCCTCTGTTTCCAGCAGGTGCAGATGGCTCCAGGGTATAATGACAACTATCTTTCTCTTCGCTAGATAATAAAAGATCGGATATTTCATCAGGAATCACGCCCAAAGTTCTTTTGGAACACACTTCCTGGAGGGTTGGTGGCCTTACCAGAATACTCCACTCATCTCAACGACTTCCCTTTCTATTATCCGCAGCAAGGTAGGGGAAATACCTCCGCGCTGTTTCTAACTTGATTTTTTAAAATCCCTACTTCTTCTTTCCTAAAAAGTGGAAGTTGTTGGGGTGGTGATGGAGCTATCACAAAATGTTGCGGCATTCCTTTTCAAGGATTTAGAGCAGGGATCCGCAAACTTTCAGACCTCAGGGACCACTAAATTAATATTTTTAAATCCGGTGGACCACTAATATGATCTGCCTAATGACCGGCTGGGTGGGTCATGTGACTGGGTGGGCGTGGCCAATTCAATGTCACTCACGTCGCGGGCCTCTACTCGCCCCTCCCCTCCCTGCCACTCCTTGCCTCCCCGCCCAGGCTCCTTAGGGCCCCAACAGGAAGCAGTTGTTGGAGCTAAGCAGCCACCATGAGAAAGAGTTGGCAAAATAGCTGGCTCAGTTCAAATTGAATCTGGCTGAGAACGAGGCTCAGCAGAAGCACCTCAGTGAGGACTAGGAGCATAGGCTTTCCAAGCAGAGGGAAGACCTGCGGGAGTGCAAGGGCAGGTAACGGCGCTTGTAGGCTCAGCGGGCTGAGATGATCAGCCAGTTCTAGGCCATGATGCAGTCCCACTGGAACAAGGCCCTCTGGCTCTTCACCACCAGTGGTGCTTCCCTCCAGCCTTCGCCCAAAGCCCCCGCACCAGGAGGCTGAAGCAGACCCCAAGTCGGAATTTCTGCCCCCCTCCGACCCGCACAAAAAGACCCCGAAGGGGGAGTCTCTCTGCAGCAACACAAACGTTCATTGCACGTATTCGGCCCAGGGGCTGTAGTTTGAGGACCCCTGATTTAGTGCAATATGAAAAATGGAAATAATTTTTCTGTGGACCACCAAAATTTTCTTGCAGATCACCAGTGGTCCACGGACCACCAGTTGGTGACCACTGAGTTAGAGAGAGTCCTTGATTTACGATCACGACTGGAACTAGGATTTCTGTTGCCCGTCAAGGCAGGTGTTTTAATGAGCCGCACCTGATTTTTATGAGCTTTTTTGCCCTGATTGTTAAGCGAATCAGTGCAGTTGTTAAGTGAGGTGGTCATTAAGTGAATCCAACTCCCCCCCATTGACTTTGCTTGTTGGAAACCGACTGGGAAGGTCGCAAGGGTGATCGCACGACTGCAGGATGCTGCAACCATCATAAATACATACTGGTTGCCAAGCACCTGAATTTTGATCACGTGACTGTGGGGATGCTGTCGTAAGTGCAAGGACCGGCCATAAGTCACTGTTTTCAGTGCTGTTGTAACGGTCACTAAACAAATGGTTGTAAGTTGAGGAGTAGCTGTCGTCCAGTAGTGGGTTCTAAAACCCTTTACTACCGGTTCGCGCGCGTGCAACACTTCTCCTCATGTGCAGAAGTGTCCCAGGTGGGTGGGCGGAGCCTCCCGCCACCGGCGCTACCGGTTCTTAGAACCAGGAGCAACCCACCACTGCTGTCGTCTCTCTCCCAGGATACTCCATCAGGCACTGTGACTTCCACCACCTGTTTCCTCTTTTAATTCAGATGCTCAGAATTATCATTATCTCGAATGTTTATTTTCTTGCGTGTTAATCTATTTTAGGAAGTGTTGCATCAGGGGTGGGTTCCTACTGGTGCGGTCCACTCTGTTGTTCCGGTAGTGGCCCGCCGATTGCGCAAATTGCGTGCGATGGCTCCGGTACTGACTTTGCCGGTCCGTCGCGCAGCGCATATTTTTGTTCAAATTTTGGGGCTTTTTTTGCTTCCTGCGCATGCGCAGAAGCAAAATGTTGTGAGGGGATGCGCACGCGTGCGAGATTTTGGCTATTTTTTGCTTCCCTGCTTGTGTCCCCTCGCAAGATTTCGGTGATTTTTTGCTTCCTGCGCATGCGTGGAATCAAAATCATGCAAGGGGACGCATGCGCATAGTGAGTGCATGCATGCACGAAATGCAATGATACATGCACAGTGCACCGGTAGGCAGGTAAGAGGAACCCGTCCCTGTGTTGCATCTTAGACTTTTCCCCACTAAAGTATTTTTGTACTTTTGCAAATGTTAAGGTTTCCCTTAAAAGCTGCTGCCTATCTTCTGTGTTTTTTTTAAATCTTTTTTTAAAATTAGCATTTACCCACTGCATTTATCATTAGGGGGAGGGTCTAACCTTACAGAATGTAAAGAATCATAGAGATGACTTTGGGGAAAGGTCTGAGAAAGCCGAAGAAACAAGCCGGTTGAAGAGGGACCTAGAGATTACATAGTCCAGGGATTGCAGGAAGCAATGAGAAAGAAACAAGGCTGCTGTGGTTTTGTTTACTTTGAGATGGGACAAAGAGAAACTTGGACAGGCTTTCAGAAATTAAAATAAACAACATTCTTGGAGTCCCTGCTGTGCCTGTTTCTTGACCTGATCTCCTTTGAAGGGCTGACAAAGAGTTGTGTAAGTAACGCAGAGAAGCCGGCTCTGCTCCCAAGAAGCTTACAATTAGGCCTCCGGGAGAGAAATCAAAAGGGAGAAACCCACACAGTAAAGAAGATGGAATGAAATAGATAATTATGCATCTGTTTCTGTCAGACCAGAGGTGGGTTCCTCCCGGTTCGCACCGGTTCTATAGAACCGGTAGTAAACCGGTGGTGACGTCACAGAGTCGGTTCTGTCAGTGCCGGTCCATCGCCGCCACCATCTTTTTTGGGGAATTTTTTTGGAGGGAGGGATTTTTTTGCTTGTTTCTGCTTCCGGGCATGTGCAGAAGCCGAGTTTTCGGCAGTGCGTATGCGCCGCCATCTTGTTTTCGGCTTTGGGCGGGATTTTTTGCTTATTTTTGCTTCTGCACATGCGCAGAACCCGAGTTTTTGGCGGTGCGCATGCACTCGGGCGGCACGGCCATGCAGCGCGCAATGCGTGTGCAGCCACGCGGCGCGGGAGGAAGCAAACCGGCGGCGAGGTAAGTTAGAACCCACCCCTGTGTCAGACATCACCAATTCCCCCTTTGGTGAGGCTGGTGGGCATGGTTGGAGTCTCAACAGTGCATCACGAGCAATTGAGCATTGCCACCAAACAGCTACCGGTAGTTCTCGACTTACGACAGTTTGTTTTAGTGACTGTTCAAAGTTACAACATCACTGAAAAAAGTGACCTGTGACCGTTTTTCACACGCTCGTTGCAGCATCCCCGTGGTCATGTGATCAAAATTTGGACGCCTGACAACTGCTTCATATTTATGACGGTTGCAGTGTCCCAGGGTCATGCGATCACCTTTTGTGACCCTCCGACAATCAAAGTCAATGGGGGAAGCCGGATTCATTTAGCAACCGTGTTACTTAGGTTAACAACTGCAGGGATTCACTTAACGACTGTGGCAAGAAAGGCCATAAAACGGGGCAAACTTGGCTTAACAACTTGTCTCGCAGCAGAAGTTTTGGGTTCAATTGTGGTCGTTAGTCGAGGACTACCTGTGGTATGACAGTCCTAAGCCATCTATTCCCCAAAAGGCAAGCTGGCAAAATTGGTGCCTCTGCTTCTTCCAGACTTGAGGAAGTTCAAATATTTTAGTTTAATGTTTAGTGTTTTTTTTTTATCAAGGCAGGTGAGGAACCGTCCAGAGTCGTCAATGTGTTGGATTAGAACTAGAGTTCAGCTGCCGTCTCAGCCATTCCTGAGGAGATCTTGGGCCTATCACTTTTCCTCACTCAGCCTATCACTCAGACAACTATTTGCGGTTAAAGAATAGAATAGAATAGAATAGAATAGAATAGAATAGAATAGAATAGAATAGAATAGAATAGAATAGAATAGAATAGAATAGAATAGAATAGAATAGAATAGAATAGAATAGAATAGAATTCTTTATTGGCCAAGTGTGATTGGACACACAAGGAATTTGTCTTTGGTGCATATGCTCTCAGTGTACATAAAAGAAAAGATACATTTGTCAAGAATGGTTGTCATAGGGTTCAAGTAAGCAATCAGGAAACAATCAATATTAATATAAATTGTAAGGATACAAGCAACAAGTTACAGTCATACAGTCATAAGTGGGAGGAGATGGGTGATAGGAACGATGAGAAAAACTAATAGTAATAGTAACGCAGCCTTAGTGAATAGTTAGACAGTGTTGAGAGAATTATTTGTTTAGCAGAGTGATGGCGTTGGGGGAAAACTGTTCTTGTGTCTAGTTGTCTTGGTGTGCAGTGTACATAGGCTGCCCTCTAACTGCTAAGGCAGAGGTCTCTAAAGTTAGCAACTTTAAGATTTATGGACTTCAACTCCCAGAATTCCCCAGCCAGCATAGCTGGGAGCTGAGGTCCACAAGTCTTAAAGTTGCCAAGTTTGGAGACTCCTCTGGTGGGGGAACTGAAATATAAATCGATAAAATAACAAAGACTGATGAGCTAGTGTACCTGACAATTGGCGCCCATTGGAGCCACATTATGGACTCCTGTAAATGAGCATAGCTGAAATTGTCACTAATGTTATCTCTTGTTTCATCTGCCTTAATTCCTCCTGGGTTTTCCTTTTCCTCCTACTGTTTTCATTGGCAATGAAATCTGAATTGCAGAATTTCCTGTGGGTGGAGACCTCTCTTCTTTTATCTTCTGAAATGTCATGTAAGCTGGTAGCACTAAATAAACCACTAACGATAATTGGTTAGATGGGGGATTAAACTTCAGCAGGTGAGCCAAAAACCCAAGACAGGTTTAGAGGAATGTTTCAAGCAGTGAAATCTACTTACCTTCCCTGCCGGTTCGGAAGCACGCACTTTTTCACCCTCTGCGCATGCGCAGAAGGCTTTGCCCAATGCACAGAGGGTAAAAAAAAATGGCACTATCCGGGTGGGTGGGCGGAGCCTCACGCTGCCGCTGCTACCATTTCTTCAAACCACCGGCAGCCGCCACTACCGGTATGCCCGAATTGGGCTGAACCGGTAGTATTTCACCCCTGGTTTCAAGCATCCCAGACTCACCGGTTCTCTCCCCTAACAGGATCCAGCCCCTCCGAGAAGTTTACAGCGTTAATCTGGGCCGTCTCACCAATTGTCTCCCTTTCCCAGCCCATCCTCAAGCTCACCCAAGCTGTCTCCAGATCCCAATACTGCGCCAAGGTAAAGGAATTTCTTGCTGTTTATTGCGGTGGTGATGGTTGCAGCGTCCCCCTCAATCACGCGAACAAAATGTGGGGGCTTCACAATGGGCATGTATTTACGATGATTGCAGTGTCCTGGGAGGTCACATGATCCGCATTTCCAACTTTCCTGGTCGGCTTCTAACAAGCAAAATCAACGGGAGCAACAGAATTTGCTTAATTGCTGCATGATTCACTTCACAAGTGCTGTGACTTGCTTAACAACCGTTGCAGACAAGCAATAGCAATAGCACTTAGACTTATATACCGCTTCACAGCCCTCTCTAAGTGGTTTACAGATTCAGCATCTTGCCCTCAACAATCTGGGTTCTCATTTTACCCACCTTGGAAGGATGGAAGGCTGAGTCAACCTTGAGCCGGTCAGAATTGAACTCCTGGCAGTGAGCAGAGTTAGCCTGAAATACTGCATTCTAACCGCTGGGAGGGAGGGAGGGAGGGAGGAAGGAATAGCACTTAGATTTATATTCTGCTTCACAGGGCTTTACAGCCCTTTCTAAGCGGTTTACAGAGTCATCCTCTTGCCCCCAACAATCTGGGTCCTCATTTTACTCATCTCGGAAGGATGGAAGGCTGAGTCAACCTTGAGCCTGCTGAGAATTGAACTGCTGAACTGCTGACAGCTGGCAGTCAGCAGAAGTAGCCTGCAGTACTGCATTCTAACCATTGTACCACCATGGCTCTAATGGATGTAAAATTGGGCGGTTCTCACTTAACAACTGCCTTGCATAGTGATGGAAGTTCCAATCCCAAATGTGGTTGTAAGTCAAGGATTACTTATACGAACATATTAGTTTTATGTTGAAGGACATGAAAAATGATCTATCTCCACCTAAAATGTGTAGCAGGATAACCCAGTCCAGTCCAATATAGGTAGTCCTCGACTTACGACCACAATCAAGCTCAATTTCTGTTAAGTTGTTAAGTGAGTCATTTGTTAAACGGGTCTTGCCCCATTTTACGACCTTTCTTGCCATGCTTGCTAAGAGAATCACTGTAGTTGATAAGTTAGTAACACGGTTGTTGCGTGAATCCGGCTTCCCCATTGACTTTGCTTGTCAGAAGGTCGCAAAAGGGGATCACATGACCTTGATCATGGGGATGCTGCAAAAGTTGTAACTGTGAAAAACGGTCGTAAGTCACATTTTTCAGTGCCGTTGTAACTTTGAATGTCACTAAATGAACTGTTGTAAGTCGAGGACTACCTGTATCTCGAATTTCTATTGCCTCTTTCCCATCATTCTCATGTTTAACAGCAGCTCTCATCTCCTTGCTACCCTCTTAATCCAGACTTCTGATGCTTTGGACTGCAACCTCTACGTTGTCGTTCACACCTCTTGTTGTGAAGATTGCTAGAAGGTGTGATCTTCCAGAGTTGTGCTGTACAAAACCCACCGAGCTTTGGTGCCTTTTCCATTCCCTTGTATGTCAGAGGGTTGTGGCGGGTGTGGCAGCCTTAGGATATACCTGGGTGGGCTAGTAACCTTTATTGCTGTCAGCAGGTCTCACCTTCCCCTTTAACTACAGGGCAAGTCCTGTCAACAGCCACGTCTCTACTGCAGATGAGCTCAGCTAAGCAGGCCGCGCCCATCCTGAGCATTTCAAAATGTGTGGCAGTAAATAGAGTCTTCTAAGTATGTGAACTCGGGAGTCTAAGCACATTGTCCTTGTAGTTTGTCTGCTTTAGAAGGAAAGGTTCAGTCTACTTCAGCAAAAGTACCAATGAAACATGCATTGGTGTGTCATCTAGTGCTGTGTTTCCCAACCTTGGCAAGTTGAAGATGTCTGGACTTCAACTCCCAGAATTCCCCAGCCAGCATTCGCTGGCTGGGGAATTCTGGGAGTTGAAGTCCAGACATCTTCAAGTTGCCAAGGTTGGGAAACACTGATCTAGTGCATTATATGGGAGCCATTTTGGTGTTCTGCTTAAGGGTGCTGGGTGGAAGCTGGGAGACCAGGAGTTCTAGAGCTGAGGCCAATTATTACGTCTCAGCCCTGGGAAGAAGGCAGTGGCAATCTGCTTCTAAAAATGTTGCCCAGAAAACTGCAGAGACCTGTCCACTAACTTACCAGGAGTCAAAGTTAATTCAGAGGCAGAAGAAAGAAAGGGAAAAAGAAAAGAAAAAAAATCAACAATGAAGGCTTGAGTTTCCTTTCGGAGAGGTTGAGTGGCAATCGGTTGGTCCTTCCTTCCCCACAATATGAATTACCGTATTTTTTGGAGTATAAGACGCACCTTTTTCCTCCCTAAAAGTGGCTGAAAATTTGGGTGCGTCTTATACTTCGAATGTAGCTTTTTTTTCTAGCCCTAACTAGGTGCTAACAGATCTTCCCAGCTCTTACCTTGCAGGCTTTTTCATTGTTACTCTCTCCAAAGAATATTTTTCCAGCCCTAAGTTTTTGCAGAATTTTTTTTCATTGCTCTACTTGCTCCGAGTAAGTTTTTTTCTAGCCCTAACCAGGTGCTAACGATCTTCCCAGCTCTTACTGGCTTGCATGCTCTTTCATTGTTACTCTCTCAGAAGAAGGTTTTTTTAAGTCCTAACCAGGGGATAAAATAATGTGCTGAAGCTGACCAGACTAAGGATGCTAGCCAGATGAATACCTGGTAGGCAGATTGTTTTCCCCTATTTTCCTCCCCAAAAACTAAGGTGCATCTTATACACCGAAAAATACGGTACTTTAAGCCAAATCCTGCATTTTTTAAAAAAACCAATTCTCATTCAATTGGAGGAAATCAGGAATATGTCTGCAAAATTCTCTTGGGTAGAGTGTGATGGTCCTGCATTTGTTTAGATCTGAGGCACTTAATGGGAATGTCCCTCCTTTCCTAGTAGAGTCATGTCTCCAAAGGTTGTCTGCTTCCCGGCTTCCCATGATTACATTGAATCCCGGAGGAACTCTTTTTTTCTAAGGCTTTGTGAGGTTGGGAATTGCAAATGGGCAGGGAGGCTTCGGAATGTTGGAAAAAAACGCTTAATAAGAAAAGCACACAGCAAGTAAAGTACAGATAGTCCTTGGGCTATGAGCATTCATTCAGCGACTGTTCAAGTTTATGACAGTATTAAAGTAAAGGGATTTATGACCAGTCCTTGGAGTTCCAGCCATTGCAGCATCCCGATTCTTCCGAGGTTGGTAAAATGAGGACCCAGATTGTTGGGGGCAAGATGCTGACTCTGTAAACCGCTTAGAGAGTGCTGTAAAGCACTGTGAAGTGGTATATAAGTCTAAGTGCTATTGCTATTGCGATTCCCCACCAGCTTCCCATAAACAGAGTCAATGGGGAAGACGGCAGGAAGTTGAAAGTTGGAAGTCACGGTTATGTGAGATCCTTGCTTAACAACTGGAATTGCCAGAACTGTCATTGCTAAATAGCACAGTCATGTGACATGGTGCTTTACAACCGTATCACTTAGCAACCGAAATTCCAATCCCAGTTGCTCACCATAAGCCGATCATTTGTATCTTCCGCCATTCCACCGATGCTCCAAAAGGAAACTTGGAAGGGAATTCTCAAGGAACCAAGAATAAGACAAGAAAACAGAGACCTCTTTCCAATGAAAGAAAGCAATGGAGAAATTGCAAGTCCCATTTTAGTACGCCATCAGTATGAATGGCTTTGCACGGCCCTGGTTTTATGGGGACAAAAATGGAACAACACAGCCCGTCGAGCCCTGGAAATAGGATAAGGAAGGAAAGGCAAAGCCCCAAAACACGTATGCTGAAAATATAAGAGCTTCATAGTTGCGGGCATTTCATGTTCACATTGCTGCTGCTAAAAGAACTCTCTTTTTCACCACACACCTAGAAACACAATTTACGAGAAAGATCTCAAATATATCAAGTGGGAAAATTTCATTAAGAAAGACCAACGTCCCTGCAGTTTTCATGATGACAAGCAAAACTGAAATTGCATTTACTGGAGCAACTTTTTAACTGTTCCTTGGTCGCATAATTTAGATTTGCTGCAGGAAACCATTAACATTTTGGGGTCAACCGTTCCTATGAACCTAAAATGCTGGCTTGAGAACAACCTCCTGGAGCCAAAACGTGGCAGCATTTGGACAGTGGAATTACTTGCTTCCAAACCCCAGTTGCAGTTTGAAAGCGGAGATTCGGGCAGCTTGCCAAGGAGGGTAGGGAAAATTGTACAAGCTGAAATTCCCGAGGCAGTCTGGTGATGAGACAAAACCAGAGGACCACCCCAAAGAGGGCGGCTTTGAGGATCAGTGCAGGAGGTACTGCTCGTACTCCAGCGGAGTTCAAACAAGGCAGATTTAGCACAACAAGAGTCGTCTGCGTGTTTTCTTATATAAGACCCATAGAAATAAGCAGAGCTCTTGGGCTTTGGCACAGCTCCTGCCCGTTTCAATGAGGTTCTGTGCCAATGGGCTTTGTTCCTTCCCACTAATGGGAGGAGACGCGCCATTGGAGGTGTTTGCAGCAGAAACCAAAAATGTGCTTTTAAGATCGCCTTAATGAAATTCTGTCTTCTGCCTAACTCTTTACCCAGTCCTTCTCCAACCCGGTGATCCCCAGAGAAGGATTTCAGCTTCCATAATCCCCAAGCAGGCTGCCAATAGGCCAGGTTGGCTGAGAAGAGTGGGTCTTGCCGTCCTGATGAGAGACGGTGCTTATAAAACCTAAGCTGACCATTTTTTCCCCCAGCTTGAGTTGGAATTTTGTTGGCATTAGAGCAGTGATGGCGAACCTTTTTTGGCTCGGGTGCCAAAAGGGTGCGCACGCGCACGATGTGAGTGCGGGTGCCCACACCCATAATGCAATGCTCTCCCCCATGCATGCACACAAACCCCCCACACGCTCCCACCACGCATGTGCACAGGCCTCACTGAAGCCTCCCAACTTCTGGTAGGCCCGTTGGGCTGTTTTTCACTCCCCCCAGGCTTCAGGAAAGGAAGTTCGGAAACGAAACGGAAGTGGAGCTGCCCTACTACTTACCTTCAGATAGTTGCAACCAGGCTTCGCACACCTCGGCCCATTTCTTCTGCAGCCAGGAAGGCTTTCCTGAAGACCTCTGCAGCCGATAACAGAGCTCCAGATCGATCCGGAGCTCTGTTATCGGCTGCAGAGGCCTTCAGGAAAGCTTTGCCGGCTGCAGAAGAAATGGGCCGAGATGTGAGAGGTCTGGCTGCAACTATCTGAAGGTAAGTAGTAGGGCAGCACCACTTCAGTTTCATTTCCGAACTTCCGGTTGGCCCGTTAGGCCATTTTTCGGCATCCCCAGGCTTCAGGAGGCTTTCCTGAAGCCTGGGGAGAGCCAAAACGGCCGAAAAGAAGGCCGAAAATCAGAGCTGACATAGGGCAACTCCTCGCGTGCCCTCAGATATGGCTCCGCGTGCCACCTGTGGTACGCGTGCCATAGGTTCACTATCACTGCATTAGAGAGTGAGCAGGAGAACGTTCAGCAGTTTTGCTTGTTTTCTGGTGATTTGTTGGTGGGTTACAGAAGTGGATGGGCTTAAGGCACTCGTTTCACTCCTAAAGCCCCCCCCCCCCAATCCAGTCTGATTTTTAGGGGAATCTGGAGCTTTGGGATGATATTATTTCTGGAGAAAATGAAGTATCTCTCCACCCTTCCACCTAAACCCGCTTCAGGCCTTTTGAAGGGCCTTAAAAACCTGGCTTTCTCTTCTGAATGTAGAGCCAGGATGCTAGCAAGACTTGATTTGTTTACATGCTGTGCTCTGCGATGAATTGAGCAATTGGTTATTTTCATCTGGCCTATTTTAATCTTTTAATTCTTTTAAATACGTATGTTTTTGTTTGTAAGCCTTGTTGGCTGCCCAGAGTTAATTGATGAAGATGGGCGGCCAGATAAAAGTTGCAGAAGGAACAAACAAACAAACAAACACAGCATAAAATGAAGACGATTGTTCTGTTGCAACGTTTCAGCTGGCGATTCTGTTTCTCCTACAGATTTTAGTCTTATGGAGCTGTGAGAAGCCACCTCCACAGAAGTGGCCGCCGACCACAGTTCCCTTGACTGTCATTTTAAGCAGCAACAAGGTAAGAGGCCATCCAGATTGCGGTTGCGGTTGTGGTTGTCATGGAGCACATTTTAGGAAGGGAACACCTTGGCAAAAATCGGCTGAGACCCGCGCTCCAACAGGAATCCTGCTTTTTAAACACCCCAGTTCACCTATCGTTCAGAGCCAGTTCTCCTGGTCGCCCTTCAATGGGGATTTTCCAAACATTCAACCAAAGGCCAGTGTAAGGACAAGAGTAAATCTTCCACTTGATTTTTCTTGCTCTCTAATTTTCAAAATAAGTGTTCTTGTGGGCGAGGATTCAGGAAGAAATAATTACCAACAGCAAAAAGAAAGCAGAAAAGTAAACATCTCAGACAAGTCCACCCAGTTCTCACAAAGATAAGATGGAGCTAGGGAGAAAGTGCATTCAGACTTGCAAGATTATCCCTCCTTTTCTCTATCCTCTCTCTCTCTCCCTCCTGTTTTTAATAATTTTACAAATAACTCAAGGCGGTGAACATATCAAGCAAACCTTCCTCCTATTTCCCCCAAAACAACCACCCTGTGAGGTAGGTTGGGCGGAGAAGCACTGGGCCAAGGTCAACCAATCAGCTTTCATAGCTAAGGTGGGATTAGAACTCACAGCCTCTTGGTTTCTAGCCTGGTACCTTAACCACTAGACCAAACTGGTTCTCCTATATCTTTACAATGAAAGTAGCATTGATCCACATGACTTTGATTTCCTGTCTGATTCTTCCTTGAAGGGCTGACAGAAGGTGTTTTTCTGTTTCTTGTCTCTTCTCCTGCAGGTCAGCGAACGGTTTTTGCCTTATTCTGCTATTGGGACGGATGCCGTGTTGAGCCTTGATGAATATACCAACCTTTCAACCAGTGAGGTGAAAAAGTTCTCCAGAATCTTTCTGCTTGTGTTATGGCCATGGACCTTGGATACAGGAACGGACATATGACTACTTAAACCAGGGGTCCTCAAACTACGGCTCGCAGGCTGGATACGGCCCGCTGAAGCCATTAATCTGGCCTGTGCGGGACCACGAGGATGCCCTGCCCACATTGTCCCACCTACCCGCCGGCCCCCACCCGTCCTCTGGAAGCCGAGGCGGCCAAAAATGGGACGTGCGGAGGCCTCAGGAGGCCAAAAATGGGCCTGTTTTTGGTCGGCAGAGTGGTTCTGGAGGCTTGGGAGGCCAAAACTGGGCCCATTTTTGGGTGGCAGAGGGACACACACACGCACACGCACACACACACCAAGGCAGCCACATCCCTTCACTAACCTGCTTTCCACCCCCAGGAGCATAACAAATTAAAGTTTAATTTGTGTGCATTTTTTAATGGACTGCTAAATTGGCCACACCCACCGAATCACATGACCACCTATCCATGCCCACCCAGTCACATGACCAACTAGCCACACCCACCCAGCTGGTCAGGTCCCCCAACAGTCTGAGGGACCGTGAATTGGCCCCGTTTAAAAAGTTTGAGGACCCCTGACTTAAACGCAGGGCAAGGCCTAGAACAGTGATGGCGAACCTTTTTTCCCTCGGGTGCCGAAAGCGCGTGCACGTGCTCTATCATGCACGTGCGAGTGCCCACACCCATAATTCAATGCCTGGGGAGGGCGAAAACGGCCTCCCCTGCCCCCGCAGAGGTCCTCTGGAGGCCGGAAATGGCACATTTTCCGACCTCCGGTGGGCCCGGTATGCCCGTTTTTCGCCCTCCCCAGGCTTCCCTGGAGCCTGGGGAGGGCGAAAATGCCCCCCTCCCCCCCTGGAGGCCCTCCGGAAGCCTAAAATGCTCTCCCAGAGTCTCCGCGTGAGCCAAAAATCAGCTGGCCGGTGCGCACATGCACGCTAGAGTTGAGCTAGGGCAACGGCTCGCGTGCCAGTAGATATGGCTCCGTGTGCCACCTGTGGCACGTGTGCCATAGGTTTGCCATCACTGGCCTAGAACCTGGACAGTTGAGAAACAGTCTGTCCACTGCAGCTATCTTGGCTCAGAGGGGCTTAGGGATCCTTGAGAAATACCATTTTCCCTTTCTCCAAATATATACATCTTACCTATTTGACAAAGCATATGTGGTAAGCCTATATATTTATGTATATGCATTGCAAATTAAATGATTTAAATTTAAATTGGTTGACTTAGAAAAGTGGGGGGGAAAGGAATTACATATATAGACTAAAATATGGAATTCTATTGTCTATCCAATTCTGATTCCCCATTGTAAAATGCTTGTTTAGATATGGAAAGGGAACGATGAGTAATCTGTGCATGGTCTGCTTGCAAAAGGTTCTAGCTTTAATTTGTGACATCTCCAGAACTGGTTAGCAGAGACTGTGGCTGATCCCGGAGAATTGGCTGCTGGTGAGAATAGGCCAACCTTTCCCAACCTGATAACTTTCATTACTACTTTTGGAATGCCCCATCAGCATGGCCAGCAGTAGGAATTCTAGAAATTTCTGGATCACAGAAGATATCTAAATGGATACACATTACTGTTGGGGTGAGAATGATATCTCATAGAGGCGATTTAGATCTTTTCTTGGAATTCAGACAGTTAGAAAATAAAACCGAGATTAAAGTCTAATAGAAAATATTTATTTCAGTACAAAAAACAATAAATCCTGAATAATTACATCTTTGCTAAGAAAACACGACCGTTCAGGTCAACATCTAATGCAGAAGAGAATTAATGGTGGTTTAGGAATCCACACATGCGTACAACTCATATCACGTGTTCTGCTTATATTGGAATGTACCATAATATTAGATAGGGGTGCATCACCCTGCATAGACATACAACTGACAATATTCACTACGTGACAATTACGGATATCATGAATGTCATGAGCTAATATGTAGAGCAGGGGGTGTCCAATCTAGGCAACTTTAAGAACCTGTGGACTTCAACTCCCAGAATTCCCCAGCAAGCCATTCTGATTTTGGAACTCTGGGAGTTGAAGTCCACAGGTCTTAGAATTGCCAAGGTTGGACATCCCTGCTCTAGAGATGATGCTCCTTGGGAAAAAAGAAGGAATATCATTCGAAAGTAGAAGGCATGACTTCCACGTAGACAACCTGAAGCCTTCCAATAAAAGATTCTCTTTCCTCAAACTGTTTTCCTGTTCTCTTCCTTACCTTTTAGGTTGACTTTGCCTTTGTTGTATGGAGAAAGTTCCCCGACCGGATTGTAGGCTTTCCAATGCGCAGCCATTTTTGGGATGCGGGCAAGAACCAATGGGGCTACACTTCAAAATGGACCAATGAGTTCTCTATGGTTCTCACTGCAGCAGCATTCTATCACAGGTACCCTTCCTGACTGAAGGACATCCTTGAGTTGGAAAGAGCCCATTGAGGCAATGAAACCCAGTTCCTGTTCGGTGCTGGAATCCCGATGGATGTCTCTCTTGAGATACGGCTGTCAGCTTCTGCTTGAACCTTCCCTAGGAAGGGAAGCTCCACAACCCCCTTAGTCATTGGTTCACACTGTTGTTGCTTGCAAGAGGATCTCTCTAACCTTCCACTGGAATCCGCTTTCATACTTTTCAGCAGGGATGAAATGCTACCGGTTCGGCCCGGTTTGGGTGTACCAGTAGCGGCGGCCGCCGGTGGTTTGGATAACTGGTAGCGGCGGCAGCGCAAGGCTCCGCCCACCCGCCCGGACATTGCCATTTTCTTATTTTTAACCCTCTGCGCATGCGCAAAGCCTTCTGCGCACGCGCAGAGGGTGAAAAAGTTCATGTGACGGTGGCGCGCGCACAAAGCACGCGCTTCCAAACCGGTAGGGAAGGTAAGTAGATTTTACTGCTGCTGGAACAAATGTGGGTAAACATCAAGCATCTTTCAGATACTTTTGAAGAATAAATAGGAAGCTTGATGTCTTTACAATTAAACCAGTAGTAACTATAACATTGGATCACTGGACTAGATTCTGTGTGGATTGGCCTTGAAACTATGGGTCTCTTCCTTACGTACACCTAGCCATAGTCTAAAAATGAATACCTGGAGTCTTTGACTTACAACCTTTCATTTAGCGACACCCCCCCCCCCCGGCACATTTCCTGGGCCATTTCTGGCCTCCAGGGGGCCTCCGGGGGGGAGGCCATTTTCGCCCTCCCCAGGCTCCTAGAAAGGCTCTGAAGCCTGGGGAGAGCAAAAAACAGAACTTCTGGTTCAACTGGAAGTCAGCAAACGGAACATTTCCAGCCTCAGGAGGACCTCCGGCGGGGCGGGGGGGGGGAAAGGCTGTTTTAGCCTTCCCCAGGCTCCTAGAAAGGCTCTGGAGCTTGGGGAGAGCAAAAAACGGGCTTCCCAACCCCCTCCGGAGGCTGAAAACAGGCTGTTTCCCGACTCCCAGTGGCCTAGAAGGCCCGAAAATCAGCTGGCCGGCACATGCATGTGCGCTGGACCTGAGCTCGCGTGCCCACCGATATGGCTCCACGTGCCACTTGTGGCACGCATGCCATAGGTTCGCCATCACGGGTATATAACCTTAAATTGTATTGCCAGTATGTTGTCTGCCGATGTTTCATTACCTGACCAGGTAATATCATCAGTGCTTAGAAAGGTTTACTCTATTTTTATATACAAGTGACTTGTTTTGTGCATGTTGGTACACTGGGGGTGTTCTTGGTGGCTTCTTTGATTAAGCTGTTGTTTACTGATGACTTCTAGACCAGTCTTTTCTAGCCAGTCATTTTATTAATATTTGATGGGAATTCTGGGAGTTGCAGCCTTGACACAGTTGGGCATCTGGTTTTTTTTGAAGGACACTGGAGTGGGTCAGGAAGAAGATGCCACCACAAGATTAGTCTATTTATATACCAAGAAATATGGTTCAACTAAAGTTCTTCAGTCCAGAAAAGAAGGGAATAATATGATAATGAGGACCTGGTCAGAAAAGAGTTGGAAAAACATTGTTTCAGCAACTACTCTTCAGAAATATTTTTTAGGCTATGTTTTCAGGGCTCTACTTGAGGCTCAACTGCAGGCAATCCTGTTGTTGTTGTTGTTGTTGTTACCCCATCTTTATTTTGTATGTAATGCATTATATCCTAGAGTGGAAGGAGCTACTGAGTTCAGACACCTGAATTCCATTGTTGAATGGCTCTTATTGTTAGAAATATCGATGGAGATTCTCAGTCCTCCAGGTCATGGTTGTCCCAAAGGTGCTTTTTCAAGAGGCAATTGGACTTTCTGGTTTTTCTTTGAAGACATTTCGCTTCTCATCCAAGAAGCTTCCTTCAGAAGGGAAACATCTTCAAAGAAAAACCAGAAAGTCCAGTTGCCTCTTGAAAAAACACCTTTGGGACATGTTAGAAAGATCCTAATATTCAACCAGAACATTCTAAATGATGCATTCTGGGATGATTTAAAAAAAAACCAGATTGTGGTGCAGGAGATACACCTGGAGGAAGCAGGTTGAGGATGGGAAGCCTTATACATTTCTGCAGGGCTCTTCTTTCTGCCCACCCTTGTGTTTTCCTTCCACAGGTACTATCACAGCCTCTTCAGCAACTATTTGCCTGCCAAACTAAGGAGCTTTGTTGATCAGATTGCCAACTGTGAGGACATATTGATGAACTTTCTGGTTTCTGCTGTAACCAAATTGCCCCCCATCAAAGTGACCCAGAAGAAACATCTCAGGGAGAGCCCACCTCAGCAGGTAGGCAGACACGGATGGGAACCAAGGGGGCAGAGGAGAAAAGGGAAGGAATTATTCCCGTCTTGAAGATTTTTTTCCCCCAACACTTCTTGATGCCCTTTAAATATGACTTGGGCCAACCTTCTCCCATGTGGTGCCCCTTTGGACATGTGAGGAGTTTTCTCCCATAATGGCAGTATTGGCTGGCTACTGACGGTGGGAATTGACACACCGATTTAAAGGATAGCAGATTGTACAGCCGTACTTGTGCTACTCTTTGCAATCCATACCTAGCAAAGAGGTCCGCGTGGCTCTTTTGAACCTGAGTTAATTGTTCAGTGTGGAGAACCTGTGAGCCAAGAGCACTTTTTTGATAGGCAGAGGTGGGTCCCTCCCAGTTTGGACCTGTTCGCCTGAACCGATAGCAAACCGCAGGTGATGTCATGGTGATGTCACGGAACTGGTTCTGTCGGTGCCGGTCCGTGGATGCCGCCATCTTTTTTGGGATTTTTTTTTTGAGGGGGATTTTTTTTTAAAAAAAAATTCTTCTGCACATGTGCAGAAGCCCAGTTTCCGCCACTGCGCATGCGCGGCCATCTTGTTTTGGCTTTTGGGGGGGGATTTTTTTGATAATTTTTGCCACTGCGCATGCATGCATGCATGCATGCATGAAGCGCGCCCACGCCCATGAGGCGCAGCCTCGTGGCGCAGGAGGAAGCGAACCGGCAGCGAGGTAAGTTAGAACCCACCCGTTAATAGGGGTATATACGTGAAGCTCTTATGGGAGCTGGATGATACACAGAAAGGTGAAAGCCTCCATATTTAAAGGGAGTTCACCTCTCGATGCCAGTTGTTGAGAAGTAACGGCAGAAGGTAGCTATTGTTTTTGTCATCTTTATCCGGAATGCGAATTAAAAAATTATATCCGCTCTACAAGTACAAGGAAGCAAAAAAGGGCAATTGTACTTGTCAGTTCAGAATTTCACTCTCTAACAATGTGCCTAAAATCGAAATGAAAGTCATTTTGTGTAATGGTAAAGGTGCTGGCTAAAAATCAAGATACTCTGAGTTCTAGTTCTGCCTTAGGCATGAAAGCCAACCGGGTGACTTTAGGCCAATCACCAGGAGACTGTGAGTTCTAATTCCGCCTTAGGCATGAAAGCTGAGTAACTTGTCCAATCACCAGGAGAGTTTGAGTTCTAGTCCCACTTTAGGCATGATAGCCGATTGGGTAACTTTAGGCCAATCACCAGGAGACTGTCAGTTCTAGTTCCGTCTTAGGCATGAAAGCTGGCTGGGTAACTTTGGGCCAATCACCAGGAGACTGTGAGTTCTAGTCCTGCCTTAGGCATGAAAGCTGAGTAACTGGTCCAATCACCAGGAGAGTTTGAGTTCTAGTCCCACTTTAGGCATGATAGCCGATTGGGTAACTTTGGGCCAATCACCAGGAGACTGTCAGTTCTAGTTCCGTCTTAGGCATGAAAGCTGGCTGGGTAACTTTGGGCCAATCACCAGGAGACTGTGAGTTCTAGTCCTGCCTTAGGCATGAAAGCTGAGTAACTGGTCAAATCACCAGAATTTGAGTTCTAGCCCCACCTTAGGCATCAAAGCTGACTGGGTGACTTTGAGCCAGTCCCCCTCTCTCAGCCCAACCCACCTCACAGGATTGTCGTTGTGTGGAAAACGGGAAGAAGCAGGGTTGTAATGTATATTGAATTATTTGTCAAGTAATAAAGATGGGATTAAAAAATCTACTATAGTAACGATGCTCGGTCTCTTTTCCTTGTCTTCTCTCGCTTTCTGAAGCTCCTGAAAAGCACACCCCCATCCAACAGCAGCCTACATTTCGCTCAACGCCAGGAGTGTGTCAATCGCTTTGCTGCCTGGTTTGGCTACATACCTCTGGTGCATTCGCAGTTCCGCTTGGACCCGGTGCTTTTCAAGGATCAGGTATCTGTGCTACGGAAAAAGTACCGGCAACTGGAGAGGGACTAATTCTGGCCAGAAAGCCCACTGCTGCTCTCTGGGAAGAAAGCCCCCTGCTGCTCGCTTGGAGAAGACGACGCCAGCCATGCTGGACTCACTGCTTATTCTAGGCCAGGGGTCTCCAACCTTGGCAACCGTAAGACTTGTGGACTTCAACTCCCAGAATTCCTCAGCCAGCAAAGCTTTGCTGGCTGAGGAACTCTGGGAGTTGAAGTCCACAAGTCTTAAAGTTGCCAAGGTTGGAGACCCCTGGCTCTAGGCCATTGGCACTCTTGCCGGATTTTGGGCTGGGTTCACTGCATCGATGCCCTTTGAACTTTGGATACTAAAAAGTGGAAATTGTCACTGGTAGCCAGGGGTGGTGCCAGATGAATGTTCAGTCTTTATTGGGTTTTACCAGTATCAATAAAGTTTTGCAGAAAACAACTCTTTCTTGAATGCCTTCAAGTAGCCATCTCTTTTCAGATCAGAGACAGAAATACTGGCTTTGGTGTTTTGAGACGGATGGGGAACATTGGTTCAAAATCTCTAGGCGCCTAATCTACATTGGCTTCTCCTGACCATTAGCTAGAATTGCAGTTGGCGAAATCAGACGAAGGGTATATTTTCGAGTTGCTTGTTATTTCCTTGCTTCTCAGCAGAGGCAGAATGTTTTTTTTTTAAGAATAAAACATGATGTCTTTTGGGAAGATGAAACAATCTGGACATGCTGAAATCATGGGTGTCCTCAGGCTAATTTTTTCTCCAATAATTGACTAATGCAGGGAGGAAAATCTTTCTTAATGACCATGCCACTCGTATTAAAAAGGCATGCTTGTCATTACCTTCTAAAACAGTCTTTTTTTCTCAATGGCAGAACCTTTAAGATCTGTGGACTTCAACTCCCAGAATTCCCCAGCCGAATTTTGATCACATGACTTTGAGAACGCTGCAATGGTCTTTAAGTGTGAAAAATGATCACGCCACTTTTTTCAGGGCAGTGGCAACTTCGAAGAGTTACTAAATGAATGGTTGTAAGTCAAGGACTACTTTCAATGCAAGGTTTCTTGCAGGACAAGGGTGCTGGTTTGGGAGACGCTGGTCTGAGAAATGCACGGGTACAAAATGGGCGGCACCTGGCTCAAGGGTAGCAACTATGAGAGAGATCTACGGTAAATGTCCTAGTGGACCATTGCTTAAGGCCATTGCTATAATGCCTTGGTAAGGCCACACTTGGAATACTGCATTCAGTTTTGGTGTTAATTCCCTGAAAAGTTTGAGAAGATTGGGGTCGATTAGCAAAAGGGAGCATACCAATTGCAACATGTTTTAGCCAAGGTGTCAAAATGCATTACTGTACTGTATACTAGCCCGGCTCTTTATCTTTGGCAGCTGAACCGATTAATTTCTGGGTCAATTATGGTGCAAGGAAAAAAAATGGCTGTGCATGCAGTTTTGCAGCAGAAACACAAAGCTTAAAGGGGACACTTTCTCACTGGAGGAACTTCTACAGTTTGAAATGCTGTAATGCAGAGGTCTCCAACCTTGGGCACTTTAAGACTTGTGGACTTCAACTCCCAGAGTTCCTCAGCCAGCAAAGCTGGCTGAGGAACTTTGGGAGTTGAAGTCCACAAGTCTTAAAGTGCCCAAGGTTGGAGACCCCTGCTCTAATGCCATGCTATTCTTACAATGTTGTCTCCAACAGAGCAGAGAGGTGGCATTGCCATCTTCCTTTGCAGTGATACTGTTTTAAAAAAGGGATGAATTAAACAGTAGGGGGAAGGGGAAGCAAGTTGCTATCACTTTTGGCATTCCTATTGTTGCTCAGTGGAAATGCTCTCCGGAACTCTTCAGTTGGTTCTCTGCCTGATGAGGATTATACAGATTTTCGGAAATGATTCCGAAGGACTGAGGAATCCATAGAAGAGAGTATTTGTAGCTCAAGGTTGAACTGTTGGGTCCTTGGTGCTCTCTGAGCTTTGGTAGTTTTCTTGCAGACTTTTCATTACCCAACTAGGGAACGTCATCAGTGGCACTGAAGATATTGGTTAGTTGGGTAAATAAACAGCCAAGCTCAGAAAGCACCAAGGCTCCAGGGTTTGAGGAATGAAAACGGGCTGCATGGAAGTGCCAGGAGTTACTGATTTGGTTGAAGTTTTCCCAATATGGAAAGAAAAAAAAAGAGATGGGAAAGGAGGTTAAAGGATACATTGCTGTAATATCTGCTGAAAGATTAGTGAGGCTAATGTTTGTATTTTTGCTTGGGGGAAGGATTTGGTTACTATTCTCTTGGCAAAAATATGTGGGAATGAAGCCAAATGGAGACATAAATTTCTTGATTTCCTTTCCTGATGGGGCTGACACAGTTGCTCTAAAATGTTTCCCACATCTGAATGGCTGATTAACAGACGTCAATAATGCCAGAATTAGGTGTCAAGCCAAGGAAGACTCAGGAACCGATAAAGAGAATATCAGTCCATGCTGAAAGTAACTGCATTCAAACAAACCACCCTTCCCATCTGGAAAGTACCATGTTGTGGGTGAGGATCCACGTCTAGAATAGAATAGAATAACCGAGTTGGAAGGGACCTTGCAATAAACCTGTAGCCATTTGAACCGCCCTGCTTCCTGATTTATTGCACCTGACATACAAAGCAGGGATCTTAATGTATTCTGTAGTTTTCAAAAATTATATATATTTAAAAATATATTTTTTAAAAATTGGCTGCTTTGTAGTTAGCAGACTGTAGCTTTCCATGCAGAAAGGATCAGTTGATTGAGAGACTTTTACCTTAAGGCCTGCAATGGGATGCTCACAAATAACAATAACTTTGTTATCCCAAAGGTGTTTTTTTTCAAGAGGCAACTGGACTTTCTGGTTTTTCTTTGAAGGCGTTTCGCTTCTCATCCAAGAAGCTTCTTCAGCTCTGATAACTGCCGACCTTTTGATCGACAAGCTCAGCGTCTTAGCCACTGAGCCACCGCATCATTTGCCATAAATATATAAATTGAATGAATGAATGAAACTGGTGAGATTCCTCCTTGCCACCTACGTTTTGTTTTTGTTTTTGTTCCCTTTACATGTGGGAACATTTCCAGGAAGCTCTGTGCCGCATCCACCCAAGTGTTTATTTTCTTAGAATGCTTATGGGATCTATGTGGGTCCCATAGGTACACTTAGAAATAAAAACAATGTTGGCGGCTGATATTTAGCTTTGTGGCACATCAGCTTCCCCTTTATTATTATGTTTCAATAAATACTATTTAGGGGGGGGAAATACAACATGGAATCTAGCGGGTCAGGAAAGAGGAGAGATGCCAAAAAAAAGATATTTGCAGGCACATTCCTGCCTCTAAAACATCACATTGTCAACTTCATAATTTCTTTTGGCAAAATATAAGCCAATATCTATTATCTCGGAATTGAACTGATCTTTTCCAGGACCTTACAGGCCCAGACAGATGGGAAATTACCAGTTCAAATTGCACACAATAATTTGAGCAAACTGAATGCCAATCTACATTTCCCCCTTTTAAAATAATGGTTTTCTATGCATCGTTTTTAAAGGGGTTTAAAAGCACATAAGGCTTTTAATGTAATGGCACTATCTCACAATACCATGCAATTTAACCTACAATTTCAATTCTCTAAGATCTGCATCTAACTGGATAGTCAAAAATTTAATCACTGGGTTCTCAGATTTTTGAAGCCTTTCAGTATTTTTGTGGGTCTCTTAAAATGGCCACCAATTTACCACTTCTGCTTACTCATGTGATTTTCTTAATAATGGCCTCTTATTTGGGGTTTTTGTTGAGTTCCCACAGAAGAGGCGAGAGGCAAGGTTGTGACTTCAGCTCTTTATTTGGTCAGTACATGCTTCAGCAAGGCAAAGGGTTTTGGCAGGGGTTTAAATAGGAGCCGGCAAACCTGGCAGCCAATAGGAGCTTGGCTAGCAGGCAGCCAATCAGGTTACGCTGGCAAACCTGGCAGCCAATAGGAGCTTGGCTAGCAGGCAGCCAATCAGTTTACGCTTATGCAAATCCCTGGTCGGACTGGAGTGAGAACTTCTCCAGTCTTTCAATACATTACAGTTTTGCTTACTTTTCCAGATTTGAAAATTGTCCTTGGCTCCTGGACATTGTACAACTTTCATCATAAATCATACGGCTCTTAAATATTAAAATAAAATCAAACCAAGTTCAAAAGGTTTTCTTTCATTGGTATCTTGCCCATTTCCCCTCCACCCCCACCCAAGGATCTTGGGCAGAATGCAGAATTATCTAAAATATACGTAGAACCCTTAAATTAGATTGGAATGAAAAGAGTCCAGGTTCATCTCTGCAATCAGCCATGAAAATTAACTAGATCATTTTTGTACTGTTACTGTTTATCAGCAGTGTAGACTCTCTGATATGGGCAGTGAATGGATCTAGTCTTAACCGGAGGAAAACAAGAAGACATTTGCCTACCTTAAGATCCATCCTTACCAGAGGAGGTATTCGGCTGGTTCGGACCGGTTCAGGCGAACCAGTAGTAGAGATCTGCGCCCCAGCGCTATGCCGTCCTATGCAAGCCGCGTGTGTGAACAAAGCGCATGTGTGGAAGGCCGTGTGCATGCACAGAAGGGGCACGTGTGAGCGAAGTGAGCGCGCGCTCACATTTGCGAACCGGTAGGGAAAGTAAGTGGAATACCACAGCTGATCCTTACCCAAAACTTTATCCCACTTGGCTGCAAATCCATCCTGCCCTGAAATAATATTGATACATAGTCCCTTACCCTTCAAGGAGGAATCTGCTGTTCCTTAAGGTTATGAAAAGAGGGGGTACACTATGGGACAGTGCAGAGGTGGGTTCCTACTGGTTTGGACCAGTTCTATAGAACCGTTAGTAACTTGGTGGCCTAGGTTGCTGGAACCGGCATCGACCCAGGCCTGCCACGCCCCGAGCCTGAATCTGGAACCCACCCCTGGGACAGTGTTTGTCAACCTCAACAACTTGAAGATGCGTGGGTTTCAACCTCTCAAGAGTTCTGGGAGTTGAAGTCCAGACATCTTGAAGTGGCCCAAGGCTGAGAAATAATGCTACAAGATCTGTGTTTGCTAACATGTCGTCTCTGGTATACTAGGTCCTACCCTGGCTTATACAACAAGTAAACCATGAAGTGATTGGTTCGAATGTGTTTATTTCAATTTGGGTGCCACCCAGCTCCACCCAACTCTGGAATTTGGTTTTGCATGAACCCATTCACTGTGGTTTGTCAATTATGTTTAGAAGCTTGGCTTTGCAGGGAGACCGTTTACTTATTTGACAAATCATGGTTTATCAATGACTTAGCATGTTGCATGGAATTGACCAGCAGTTTAGTTGGTGGGCTCCTATATTGTCCAAAGCCAGAAACCCCATTACAGCCGACATTGAATGGTTTACACAATTGAAAAGAAGCCCAAACAAATCACATTATCATGACATTCAAAGCTAGTCATTATGACTATATAGATGTGCTGACTGGAGAAATAGCTCTTATAGTTTGGACCTCTGGCGATGACCAGAATGGGGGAAAGTCAACATAAGAGATTAAGAACTTGAATTTGGAAGTTATTGCCAATAATATCAGCACTGGGAGAACTGGGCAAAACTGTATTTATTCTCAAATACATACTTTATATAATTATTAAATTAATCCCTAAGTAAGCATACTAATGAAACAGGGTAACAGATAATACATAACACCGTTTAAATAAAGCACTTATTGATAAGAGCACATCCACATAATTACATTGATAAAAACAATATTGAACATAATCTAATACAGGTAGTCCTCAACTTACGACCAAAATGGGGCCCACTTATGACACTAAGTGAGTCAGTTGTTGAGTGTTGCCCCATTTTACGACCTTTCTTGCCACAGTTGTTATGTGAATCATTGCAGTTGTTAAGTTAGGAACACAGTTGCTAAGTGAATCTGGCTTTCCCATTGACTTTGCTTGTCAAAAGGTCACAAAAGGAGATCACATGACCCCAGGACACTGCAACCGTCATAAATATGAACCAGTTGCCATGCATCTGAATTTTGATCATGTGACCATGGGGATGCTGCAACGGTCATAAGTGTGAAAAACAGTCATAAGTCACTTTTTCCAGCACTGTTGTAGCTTTGAATGGTCACTAAATAAACTGTTTTAAGTCGAGGATTACCTGTAGGGATTATCACCCTCTCTAAGCCATTTTTAATATGGCAGCCCTACCAGCCTTCCATGTAGATTGTTATTCTAAGGAATTCTTGAGATAATGTAGGTGAAAGGTTTTTAATATTAATAGGTTCAAAACACAACAGCAATTAAAGTAACATATTTTTGTTCATGTCTTACGATCATGAAAACAGAAGTAAAAATGGAAATGCCAAAAGAAGAATAAAACAATGGGAAGATTTATTCAATGCTACTGGTTAGCAGATGGATACATAAAGGCGATCCTGACCCCAATTTAATTCACTTTCCCTGTGTCTTACCTGCAAGAGGAAATCAAACATGTCCATAACCCAAGTTATATAAATCTCTAATGCCCTCCAGTGGTTGGCTGAAGGATTCAAATTAGGGTTTCAACTTTCATCAGTAAGAGGGAGCATTGTTTCAAAAGTCCAATTTGATTCTTGTAGTCTACAGGCTTGCACAAACCATGCAGAATCTGATTTCAGTAATCAACTCCAAAATGAACCCAACTCAACTATTTCCAATTGAATAGAAAAACCATTTGGAGAGATTATTCAAATTAGTTGCCCAAATTCACTTATTATCTGGATTTCTGAATCAGTTGGAAAAAAGAACATTAGCACGCATATACAAAAACAACAACGAGCCGAGGTGGCGCAGCATTTAGGGTGCAGTACTGCAGGCCACTTTAGCTGACTGTGATCAGCATTTCAGCAGTTCAAATCTCACCGGCTCAAGGTTGACTCAGCCTTCCATCCTTCCGAGGTAGGTAAAATGAGGAGCCAGATTGTTGGGGGCAATATAAATATACATTGCTTACTGGTGTAAACCGCTTAGAGAGTGCTTGCACTATGAGGCGGTATAGAAGTCTCACTAATAAATAATAGGGGTGTATGGGGTGTTCAGGGAGGGGTAGCACCTCTAGTGTAGGGGCATGTCATGTCCTTTTACGGCAGCTCATTTTAGGGCAGCTCCTTCACCTTTGGTCCCCACCTGTCACTCAGCTCTCACCTGTGGCTCCTAGCAGCTGTAGCATGCGCAGCGGCCACACCCCGGGCAACAGCTTCGACAGGCTGGCCAAACCAGGTTGAGAGTAGCCGTTGGGTCATCAACCTTCGGTGAACTAGGGACTTGTCTATCCCGAGCATGTGAAGACAGATTCCGGCAGACTGAGCGGATGAAATCTACTAGAATAGGACAACGGTCATGAAGGCGGTCTCTGCAAGTGATGTGGTACGCTAAGAGCATAGCAAGACACGAAAGATGCCCTGATCAACCACTGCGCCCAGCCCATCTCCAACTGTCTTGACTCTTGTCCTGCTATTTGGAGCAAGATGGAATCTGGGAAGAGAGAGTGAGGCTGACTATGCACATCTCTCCCTCACTTTAATCCCATTCACGCACAAGTCTTGACATCCCCTCCCCCAAGTCCTGTGGCAATGGGCGAGCAACAAAGCAGCTGGTGTGGATACACTGGGAGCTGTAGCTGCGGACCTGCACACAGGCGACACAGGTCTATGATAGATGTTAAGGTCCTCTTCGAATACGATGGACAAACATCAATAAATAATAAATAAATAAACTGAAATTGTATCAGTTCAGGGAGAGCTATTTCAATTGCCTGAATCAACTTTCCAGTTCCGTTCCATAGCAATGTAGAGATTTAATCACATGGTTTTCAAATCAGGGGTCCAAACTGAATATTCACACAGACATAGTGATCGGCTTACCGGTTACTGGGATCCCACCTCCAAGGCAATGGCGACATCAATGACGAGGTGCGAGCAAGGATGAATGCAGCCTGGATGCGTTGGCGAGAACTCACCTGTGTGTTATGTGACAGATGGATGCCAACCCATCTTAAATCTAAGATTTACAAGACAACCATCTGCCCTGTTGCACTGTATGGCCCTGAATGCTGGGCAGCAACAACAGAGACCGAAAGCTCTCTCCATGCCATGGAAATGCGAATGCTCCGTTGGATATCGGGCATCTCCCTTCTTGACCACATCACAAATGACACCGACAACATTTTGGTGTAGCACCAATTATAGAGAAGATGAGAGAAGGCCGACTCCGCTGGTATGGACATGTCCAGAGAGCACCACCTTCCACCATCGCCAAGACTTCCTACCAACTAGAAGTCAATGACCAGCGACCTCACGGGCGTCCAAAACAGAGATGGCAAGACACCATCAACAAAGATATGCAAGCCGCGGGCCTGCGCCCAAGAGACGCAGCTGACCGTGCAAAGTGGCACTCAATGATCCGAAAAGCGGACCTTGCAGTTGCGGGAATACGCTAGGAAGATGATAGTAACCGGCTTACCCATTGCTGCGAGAAGCCATACTGTGATATGTTAACGGCTGTCATTTCAGTTTTCCAAGTAATATTAGAGCAGTGAAACAGGATGTGAAGCCATCCAATCTCCATATGCTGAGCTAATAATTATGAAGACAGGTTTTATATTGTGCCAACAATGGTTGGATGATGCCAGAAGATAATTCCCCCTAGTGGTTATAGCAGTGATGGCGAACCTATGGCACGCGTGCCACAGGTGGCACGCAGAGCCATATCTGCCGGCACGTGAGCCGTTGCCTTAGTTCAGCTCCAGCACACATGTGCATGCCAGCCAGCTGATTTTTGGCTCGTGTGGAGGCTCTGGGAGGGCGTTTTCAGCCTCTGGAGGGCCTCCGGCGGGCGGGAAAGGGAGTTTTCACCCTCCCCAGGCTCTAGGAAAGCCTCTGGAGCCTGGGGAGGGAGAAAAACGGACCTACCGGGCCCAACCGAAGTCGGGAAATGAGGGAGCGTGGGGGATGGTGCCAACATTCAGGGGGGGTGGGGCAGCATTGAATTATGGGTGTGGGCACTCAAGTGTGTGCAATAGCGCGCACATGCGCACTTTCGACACCCGAGGAAAAGGTTCGCCATCACTAGGTTATAGCATCTTCGTAGCTTCACTTGTCTGAAAGTGAAAGGATAGAAAATTTGCGCCTGTTACTGCTATTTTAGCAAAATGGTGGTTGGATAAATCGAAGAATCATGTACAATTTGGGGAAAGATCAGTGTGGGGTGCTATGAAGAGCCCTGGCATCAAAGTCTACCTACAAAAGCCATTTTCTTACTGTAATCCTGTTGAGAAAGATGCACAAGGTTTAGCAAGCAGGTCGTAAAATGGGGCAAAACTCACTTAACATCTCACTTTAGCAACAGAACTTTTGGCCTCAATTGTGATCGTAAGTCAAAGACTATCTGTACACAATTCAAGCATTACCCCTTTTTCAGAGTGACGGCCAACATTTTGACTTTTTTCACCCCTTTCCATGTGGTTGCTCCTGCTAGAAAGTTTATGTTTCCTTTCTCTCCCTCCGCTACTCCTTTTCAATAGAAAATTCAGAAAGGTATAGAAAATACAGAAAATACAGAAAATACAGAAAGTATTTTACTGCAAATAGCTCCTTTCTGTTTCATCCACTAGTCCTAAAAGAAGAACTTCTGGCTTCAATTAAATTTTAATTTTTAAAATTTAAAATCCTCTGTATCAAAGAATGTGTGAGAGACCAAACTTATTTTTGCTTTTTCATATGTCCACCAAGCACGACAAAATGTCCCTTCATGTTGTTCAGATTTCCAACATACATTTGAAGTGCCTTCTAGATATTTTATTTGAAGTGCATTCTATTTATAATTTATTCGGCATCATATACCAAGGTACATCATTTTATAAAAATTCTTTTTTTAAGATCATAACACAATGTAAATTTCAACCTTTCAACCACAAGTTTTCCCATCTGCATATTATAACCAAAATTCTCGGTCCACCTTATCATACATTTTTAACCTTCCTCTGTTTCAAATTTCAATATGTTTATACAAGGTTTTAGCAATTATATGTTCATCATCAGTGCACAATTGTATTTGAAATTCTATCTTACTTTGCTCCATACCTTAAATTGTTTTATCCATTTTGAATTTTTCTGATAACTGTAAATGGAAAAACTGTCAGGCGTGAACAACCAGACCCACAATTGTCTGGTCCAAACTAGTTACTTTATTGTTCCCTGCCCATAATATAGGGCAATAAAGTAGCTAGTTTGAATTCTACAAGTGTGAGTTGGTCTGCCTAACAAAACCCACTGAATACTATATCCTTCTGCTATTGTTTTGCTTTTATGATATGCTTCTTGAGCTGAGATCCTTAAGACACAATCTCACTTTGTACCTATACCATATTTTCAGTATGACACATCTAATACAATGATTTTTGAAATCCACATTAATATTTAACTTCATCATACCGATACTATAAATATCTGTGGCATCCAAATTTTAACTTCTAACTCTAAAAGTCTCTTACTTTTCGGCCATATTCATTCTTTCATCCAGACCAAGCAGAAAAATACAATTTCAAATCTGGTAAACCCACCCTTCTATTTTCATTTGCATTTTGTAACACTTTAACTCGTGTTTTTCCCCCCTTGCCAATTTAGATGTAGCTCTTTGTAATCGTTTAAATGAAACATCAGTTGTGAAAACAGATATTGTCTGAAACAAAAACATCATCCGTGGCAAAACATTCATTTTTAAAAAGAGATTTGCCCCAACAGTGTGAAATTTATTTTTTCCCATCTTAACCTATCTTCAATTGCATTTTGTGTCCTAGTTATTTTGAAATAACATACAATTCATATTTGTCACAGTAATCCCCAAGTATGTTACTTTTTTCTCAATCTTAAAACCAGTTTTCTTCATCAGTTCTATTTGATTTTAATTTCAATATTTGATTTTAATTTCAATATTTTTGTTAACATCTTTTGTCTTTTGATTATTAATCTTAAAACCTACTAAAAATGTACCAGTCCTTTATTTTCTCCATTAATTTCTACTCCCTCTAGTGGATCTTTTAAAGTTAACACCAAATCACCTGCAAATGTCCAGAGCTTTTACATTTCTTTTTTAATCTTAACTCCCATAATTCTCTTGGCCTGTCTTACGTGTTCAGTACTTCAAGAGCTGAACTATTTCAATATATGATTATTGAGTTGAGACTATAATATGCACAATGATAGAAATATTCAACACTATTGACATGGAGGAATGTTTGGTGAAATTTGACAGAACTGCTAAGATGAACAAATTAACTTGTTTTATTAGAGAAAAGACACTATTTACATTTACTGATGATTGGAAACTTCTTATGGATTTTTTGTATAAAAATAAAAGAACTGAACGTGTGATTTATGGCTTTGATGATTAGACAGGAGAGATTATAGAATGTAGAGCATTATAAAGTATCTTTAGAGAGAAAGGTTGAAATATAATTATAGTAACTGCTATGAAGAGAATTGGAAACCACTTATTTGCATCTTTTTCTTTTTTTATTTTTCTTAACTTCGTTTTCTTTTCTTGAACATTTTGCTTTCTCTTTGCTTACTTTTCTTTCCTTTTTTCTTCTTTCTCTTACATTAGTTTTTTTTCTTTTTCAAAAGTTTCAATAAAAATCATATAAAAAATTAACTGCAATAGTTCCTGTGTGCGTATCAAATAGGCTTGTGAGGAACTTTTAGTTGGAGGCAAAAAAAAAAAAAGCATTCAGAGGAGGTACGATTCACCATTCATCTGCAACTCCTTAAACCAAATGCATTTATCCTAAAATCACAAAGAGATGGACAAAGCTAAGATATTACAGACAGGTGGTGTATTTGTGGGCATCTACATTTTAAAATGGTCCTAGCCTAGCATGTTCTGGTTCTAGAACGCCAATGAGACCTCTAAAAATAGTGAATATAAAGTTGTGCTTATTGGTAGAAATTAAAACTTGAGAGGTGCCTTTAAGAAGTCGTGTCTAGTAACCAGATATGGAATGGGGCATAAAGCAGATACCATAACTACATAAATAAGACAGGAAATTCCTGCCATTTTGTTATTATAAAACAGGAAGGAAGGAAGGAAGGAAGGAAGGAAGGAAGGAAGGAAGGAAGGAAGGAAGGAAGGAAGGAAGGAAGGAAGGAAGGAAGGAAGGAAGGAAGGAAGGAAGGAAGGAAGGAAGGAAGGAAGGAAGGAAAAGAAGTTTTTTGGCTTCATTTCAAACAAACTAAGAATTGCACTTTCAATTGGATGATTCCAGAAGGAGGATTTAGCCACAAGGAGTCAGTAAATCAGGCTTCACTTAGGATACTTTTGAGGTAGCAGCTTTAACATGGCTGAGCATCCATCTCCAGCTTACTTGGCGACAGTAGATCAGTTTGTGGGGCTCTGGCATTTTTGGCAATCCTTCATGTCTTCCGAATAGTTTTCTATCTGGATTGTTGTGGTGTGGAAATCAAAAGCTTTTTGCAGTCGGCAGCTGGCTTCTTTCAAGACAGTCTGGGCATCAGCATCTTCATCTGGGACAGAAATGACAAAACGAAAGGATAAGTATTGGAGATGGTGGGAAAATTAAAGTCTCCGCCCCTTTTAAAAGCCAGCACTCAAGAATGGAAAATGATGGTTCTAATTTAGTCTGGGCGTGCTTCAAAAATTATTTGGTCAAACTTAGGTCTTATGGAAACGCAAGCACAGCACTTCTCTAACCTTCTTAGACAGGGGTGTCAAACTAAAGGCCCGGGGGCGGATCTGCCCCACAGGGTGCTTAGATCTGGCCCATGGGGCCGCCCTGGAAACAGTAAAGGACCGTCCCGCAGTGCCTCTGCCAGCGAAAACGGAGCTCGGGAGGGCTGTGTGCGTGCCCTCCTGAGCTGTTTTCGCTGGGAGAGGGTTGCAAGAGGCTGTGGCAGCCAAAAACAGAGCTTGGGAGCCTGTTTTCGCTTGGCAGAGTACTCGGGCCACCACAGCTGCCGACACGAGTAACGTCGAGCTGGCCACACCCACCCTAGTCAGGCCAAACCCTAATCTCACCAGGCTCAAGGTTGACTCAGCCTTCCATCCTTCCGAGGTCGGTAAAATGAGGACAGAGATTGTTGGGGGCAATATGCTGACTCTGTAAACTGCTTAGAGAGGGCTGTAAAGCACTGTGAAGTAGTATATAAGTCTAAGTGCTATTGCTATTCTTAACAGCCACACAACTTGTTCAGGCATAATCTGAAACACATACCTCATGAGAGTTGCCTTTACCAGCCTTGGGCAGAAGCTTAAAAAAGCTGGCCTACTTAGTGTATCACAAAAGTCTTAGTGATACACTTCTGAACAATGTCCACAAAGTGCACAGCCCTAACTGATTCAGGCTGGTGGAACTTCCAACAGTCCATCAAGACAGTTTTCTTTGTCACGATGTGAATATTGCCAGTTGTGCATCTCTATGTTTTTCTACTGTTTCTTGTATTTATGGTCAAGCAGACGTATGATATATTCTACTACGCATGTCTGCATTCCAGAGGTTTCCTCCTTCCCTTTCTCTTCGCCATTTCTGCCAAGGTAGAAGTGATTTATTTCTTTAGCCGATAAAATGTAGCTTTACTAAGGATTCTTCTTATTATTTTTCTACTGAAATAAATATTTTGTTAATTAGATTTGAATCTCGGTTTTATTTTCTAAGTAAGAATGTTTTCAGAAGGGAAGCAACGATCCATCGACCTCCAGGGGATCTCCCCCGCTAACATTCTTTAAGTAAAGCTTAATTTGCTAACTTTAGAGAAACATTTATGGAGTTTTCTTGGCAAACTCTCACCATCATAAAGGTAGTCCTCAACTTACAACCATTCGCTTAGCGGCTGTTCAAAGTTATAACGGCATCGAAAAGGTGACTTACAGACAGCTCTAATGCTTACAACCGTTGCAGCATCCCCATGGTAACGTGATCAAAATTTGGAAACTTGTATTTATGACAGTTGCAGCACCCTGGGGTCATGTGATCACCATTTTAAATCTTTCCAGGCGGCTTCCAAAAGCAAAGTCAATGGGGGAAGCCAAATTCGCTTAATGACCATGTGATTCACTTTAACAATTGCAGTAATTTGCTTAAAAAACCGTGGCTAGAAAGGTCATAAGTTGGACCATAAGAAAGGCTGAGCGCCAAAGAATTGAGGCTTTTGAACTATGGTGCTGGAGAAGACTCCTGCGAGTCCCTTGGACTGCAAGGCGATCAAACCGGTCAGTCCTAGAGGAGATCAACCCTGACTGCTCTTTAGAAGGCCAGATGCTGAAGATGAAACTCAAATACTGTGGCCACCAAATGAGAAGGAAGGACTCACTGGAGAAGAGCTTAATGCTGGGAACGATTGAGGGCAAAAAAAGAAGGGGGTGACAGAGAATGAGGTGACTGGATGGAGCCACTGAAGCTGTAGGCATGAGCTTAAATGGATTCCAGAGGATGGTAGAGGACAGGAAGGCCTGGAGGAACGTTGTCCATGGGGTAGCGATGGGTCGGACACACTTCGCAACTAACAACAACAGAAAGGTCATAAAAGTGGATATGACTCAATAACTCAACAACTTGAAGAGACGTGGACTTCAGCATGCTGGCTGGAGGAATTTTGGGAGTTGAAGTCCGCACATTTTCAAGTTCCTAGAGTTGAGAAACACTGACCCTATAGCTATTCTGAGTGTCTGGGTGTTTTATCCTTGTTCCAGAACGGTGCAGATTCTAAACTTGCCTCCCTATCGTGTAACTTACTGATTGCGATATGGACTGACAGCACCGGCTGTGACACTGTTAGAGCCCAGATGTGGAGGCTATGAAGTGCCTTCACTCCACTGATGGAGAGCAGGATGGTCTTCACGTCATTGAAATCTACGCTTTTTGGAGTACCTATAAGACAATAAGAAGGAAATGGAAGAAATGAGTCAAAACCACAGGATGCAAAGGATCTGGGCAAGTTCTACATCCCACTCCCACCTTGGGCTTCCTATCTTGGATGACTCAGTGGCTTAAATGATGAAGCTTTCAGTATCTGTTTCTGTCAGGCAGTGATTTTATATTGCCTGTTACATGTATATGCAGGGGGATGCATCCCTATCAAATATAATGGTTTATTCCTGAGCACGTGATTAATATGTTCCTAGTACGCATGTGTACATTCCTTTCTTTTGATCTTTCCTTTTGTCTACTGCTTCTGCACGAAGCAACACCTATGTTTATAGCCAGAATGTGATTTATTATTTTTGTACCGAAATAAATATTTTATACCTTAGCATTTATACTGCGGTTTATTTTGATAATGTCAGAGTTTCAGGAAAAGATTCATTCGCCTCTGATGAGAGTAATTCTTATCTTAACAGTTTCAGCTGTGAATTTATCTTATGTTCTTCTTTTGGAGACTCCAAAAGTCGAATCTTGCCATCTGAGCAGAAGGTGGGCACGACCTCCTTCAGCTGAGTTTATAATTTATATAAGGCATTATTTTTCTTCAAACTGACTTTTCAGTACCCAGCAATAGAGAGGCTAAGGTACATTGTAACTTTACGTGCCGTTTCATAGGTTGATTATACAGGTAATCCTTGACCAACAACAGTTCATTTAGTGACTGTTCAAAGTTATCACGACACTAAAAACAGTGACTTTTGACCGTTTTCCACACTTACGACCGTTGCAGCACCCCACCCCCCCAAGATCATGTGATCAAAATTCAGATGCTTGGCAACTGATTCATATTTATGACGGTTGCAGTGTCCTGGGGCCAAGTGATCCCCTTTTGTGACTTTCTGACAAGCCAAGTCAATGGGGAAGCCAGGTTCATTTAACAACCGTCTTCCTAACTGAACAACTGCAGTGATTCACTCAACAAATGTGGCAAGAAAAGTTGTAAAATGGGGCAAAATTCACGTAACAAATGGGTCACTTAGCAACAAAACTTTTAGGCTCAATCGCAGTCGTAAGTTGTACTATAAACTGAGCATTGCTGTGCCTAGCATGAATTCCTGGGGTGTGCTTATCACATTAAATTAACATCATTGCAATTTACATGGATGGTATGGCTTTTCAACATCTTTTTGAAGTTTTCAACTTTATAATACCGTATTTTTCGGAGTATAAGACTCACCGGAGTATAAGGCACACCTTAGTTTTGGGGGAGGAAAACAAAGGGGAAAAAATCTGCCTCTGCCTCCCAGCAATTTCCCTCCCAGCAAACAGTACAGATGATTTACACTGTTTGCTGTGTATTTCTGTGCATGTGTGCCTGACCCATAGAAATAGCAAAGAATTGGAGAAATGTACATTATGGCAGTATATTAATGCCAGAAAGTTTTCTTAAATGTAGTCACACTAACTCCTCCCAATTATTTAAATAGATCTACTCCAAACATGACTAAGTTAGGGTCTAACTCAGCTGCCTTATCTTAATACTACAACAGGACACTGTTACATTTCAGACTATACTTGTACAGATGCTGTTAAAATTGATGTGGCTTTCTGGAAGTATCGTTATTCTCTGCTATTTAAAAGAAGATACAATAGCACTGGGTCTCTTCAGATCAAGTATTTATTTTAAAAAGCTTCTTCATTTTGTTAAGTTGTCTAGAACAATAATAAAGCAGTCTTTAAAAAATAAGTCTAATAATTTGAACATTCTATAGGCATTTATAGTTACTGACTTACCTCCTTGCAGCACAGCCTGATTAGCACAAGAAAATAAAAAGCTGCCTCTGCCTCTACCTCCCAGCAATTTGCCTCTTTGCAGTTTTAGTTTCACTTTCAGCTTTAGCACAATCAGCTAATAGTTTCAGGCTGCAGAGATTGCCATAGCTTATTCCCTGCCTGCAGCCTGAATCAGCTGATGGTCGGGAGGCCGATAATCAGTTGCTTGTGCTAATCAGGATCTGCGCTGTTTGCTGCAAGGAGGCAAATTGCTGGGAGGCAGAAGCCAAAGGGTGGGGGTGGCTGGGCGGGCTACATTCAGTGTATAAGACACACCCAAGTTTTCACCCTCTTGGGAGGGGGGGGGAAGGTGCGTCTTATACTCCGAAAAATACAGTAGTTTCCCTTTCTAGAACTCGGCTCTTCTGATTAGCAAGCCATTCCAAATGGGTGGATAGGGGAAGATCCAGTCGGGAGGGTCCTTGATGCTCTCTGAGCTTGGTTTTTTCTTCAGATGTTTCATTACCCAAACCAGATAACATCATCAGTGCAGATGCTGTAACCTAGTTTGGATAATGAAACGTCTGCAAGAAAACAAGCAAGCTCAGAGAACACCAGGGAGCCCTCATTTCAACCCTGAGCTACAAATATTCTCCTTTAAGATCCAGTCTGATTTCCTCCTGGAATAATCTTTCTAAGAGTGGTTTCAAAATGGCTTTCTGAAGCTCAGTGGGGGATGGCAGGAGGAATGAGGTGGCTTCTATCCCTCCAATTGGAAGACAAAGGTTGGGAGCAATGCACAATGCAGATGTGTGTGCAGCATCCAGCTGTGGGGAGGGACCTGGGTTCATAACAATCTACAAGGCATTCCTGACACTTGTCAACTAGTGCTGTGAAAACACTAAAGGAGCTTGTAATGGCAAACACAGGGTTTCTCCTCTGGATGTCCCAAAGGTGCTTTTCCAAAACTGGACTTTGTTTTTTTCCACCTTGAAAACATTTTGCTTCTCATCCAAGAAGCTTCTTCTGTTCTAACTGAATGGTGGGGAATGGAAGGATCTCTATTCTTTGCAGTTAGAACGGAAGAAGCTTCTTGATGAGAAGCAAAACATTTTCAAGGAAATAAAACATGAAACTCTTTTGGAAAAGCACTTTGGGGACCACCATGATCTGGATGGTGGAGAATCTCCATAGACATTTCTCCTCTTGGTAGTGTTTATGTCATACTTTTAGAATAGAATAGAATAACGGATTTGGAAGGGACCTTGGAGGTCTTCTAGTCCAACCCCCTGCTTAGGCAGGAAACCCTATGCCACTTCAGACAAATGGTTATCCAACATCTTCTTTAAAACTTCCAGTGTTGGAGCATTCACAACTTCTGGAGGCAGGCTGTTCCACTGATTAATTGTTCTACATGACAGGAAATTTCTCCTTAGTTCTAAGTTGTTTCTCTCCTTGATTAGTTTCCACCCATTGCTTCTTGTTCTACCCTCAGGTGCTTTGGAGAATAGTTTGACTCCTTCTTTGTGGCAACCCCTGAGATATTGGAACACTGCTATCATGTCTCCCCTAGTCCTTCTTTTCATTAATTTTTTATTATTTTATTATTCCTAATCTATCATCCAAGTCAATATGGGGCCTGCTGTCTTCGAAATCCAACTTAACGCTCTCAATCCCATCTCCCAGCCCTAGGAAATGACCTTCCATCAGCACACGGATAACATCTCGGAGGATGTTCAATGTCGTTCCAAGGACCAGGATGGAAAACACAAAGGTACAGATAGGATCCACGTATTTATATTCTGGCTAGAAAGAGAAGAAAATAATCCATGAGTCCTCTCTTTGGTCAAGGGCTGAATCCCTTTCTAGGATCTGCTTGGCACTTATTTCATCAGTGAATCACAGCTGATGTCCACTGGCACCTTTCTTACCCTACGATAGAAGCCCCCATGGCCTTCCTAATGTTGAGCTCCGCCCAGATGTTGGAATTCACTTACTTTCCCTACCGGTTTGCAAATGTGGGCTCACGCGCATTCGTGCAGCTTCAAAATGTGCCTAAATAAGACAGCATAGCGCCTGGGCAGGGGCGGGCCCGGCCCACCCGCAGGTCGCTACTATTGGTTCGCCTGAACTGGTCTGAACCATGTGAGTACCACCTCTGGCTAAGCCTCCAGTCAGCATGACTGTAAAGAGTAGAAATCATAACCTCCTTAACTTCCTCTGGACAGCCAGTGGCTTCCGATTGTGCTTTAGAATTAAATAATTCAATTCTACCACAGAGGAGATGTCTGCATAGGAATGGGGCGGGCGGGTGGGTGGGGGGTCAATGTCAGGCTTGGCCCAGCTAGATTCCTAGGAAAGGATGACCCTCGACGCCATTTGGTTGAAATGATAAAGTTCTTTTACTAAGAATGAGTTAACAAAATAGCTACAGATAGTCCTCAATTTATGACCACAATTGAGGCCAAAATTTTTGTGGTTCATCGAATTGGCCCCATTTTATGACTTTTCTCGCCACAGTTGTTAAAGAAAATCATTACACTTGTCAATGGAGATTCTCAGTCATCCAGGTCATGGTTGTCTCAAAGATGCTTTTTCAAAAGGCCCCTGGACTTCATTTTTCCCTTGAGGGAGATGTTTCGCTTCTCATCCAAGGAACTTCATTCAGCCAGAACCGAAGAAGCTTCTTGGATGAGAAGCGAAACGTCTTCCTCAAGGAAAAAAACATCTTTGAAAAAGCATCTTTGAGGCAACCACTATAGTTTTAAATTAATAGCATGGTTAAGGTTCAAGGTTGACTCAGACTTCCATCTTTCCGAGGTTGGTAAAATGAGGACTCAGATTGTTGGGGGCAATATGCTGATTCTGTAAACCGCTTCGAGAGGGCTCTAAAGCACTGTGAAGCAGTATATAAATCTAAGTGCTATTGCTATTTCTTGCCTCCTTTCCTTGGCCCTGGTGATGCAGTGGTTAGAATGCAATATTTCAGGCTAACTCTGCTCACTGCCAGGAGTTCAATTCTGACCGGCTCAAGGTTGACTCAGCCTTCCATCCTTCCGAGGTGGGTAAAATGAGGACCCAGATTGTTGGGGGCAAGAGGCTGACTCTGTAAATAGCTTCGAGAGGACTGTAAAGCACTGGGAAGCGGTATATAAGTCTAAGTGTTGCTGCTATTAAGTGAATCTGGCTTCCCCACTGACTTTACTTGTCAGAAGGTCACAAAAGGGGATCACATGACCCGGGGACATTCAGTTGCCAAGTGTCTGAAGTTTGATCAGATGACCATGAGGATGCTGCAACGGTCGTTAAGTGTGGGAAAAACTGTCACAAGTCATTTTTTTCAGTGCCATTGTACCTTTGAACGGTCACTAAACAAATGGTTATAAGTTGAGGACTACCTATAATGTCCAAAGAGTGCTGGTTTCATCCCCTACTCCTTCAAATTAAGTGGTGGGAAGGAATATGAAGTGGGAAGTCCCTGGCAGCCTCAAAACTCTTCAATCATCCAACAGAATGAATGAGTTTGACTTAACTACCCTGTTTCCCCCAAAATAAGACATCCCCTGATAATAAGCCCAAATGGGCTTTAGAGTGCATGGCAATAAGGCCAAGCGCTTATTTCAGGGTTCAAAAAATATAAGACAGGGTCTTATTTTCGGGGAAACGCGGTAGTTTGATACATATTTCCACTTCTTGCTTTAAACTTGTGATCCACTAATCAAGATTACAATGAAAGATAGAACCTGGTGGTCCCATAAAATTGTTGGGGACTATTCTATGATTGAGAGGAAAGAATGATAATCTCTCTGTTGGAGCTCTTACCTTGAAGTAGATTATGATGGCAGCCACCAAAACGCCAATGCTTTGCACAAGATCTCCAACGACGTGGATAAATGCAGCTCGTACACTAGTATTTTGTGTCCCCTCCTTGTGACTGTGATGGCTATGACCATGTCCTGATTGGTGTAAGATAATGCCCATCCTATGGAAAGATATTAATAAAGAGCCAGTTGTATACAGAACATTAATTAAGAGGCTGGAACTGAACCAAGAAAATGTCAGCTTTTTAAGATTGACCAGAATAGGAGACCAATGCCATGTAGGTCAGTGCTATTTTTAGTACAGGTAGTAGTCCTCGACCTACAACCACAATGGAGGCCAAAATTTCTGTTGCTAAGCAAGACATTTGTTACGTGAATTTGGCCTCATTTTACCATTTCTTGCCACAGCTGTTAAGTGAATCCCTGCCGTTGTTAAGTTAATAACACGGTTGTTTAGTGAGACTGGCTTCCCCATTGACTTTGCTTGTCAGAAAGTCGGAAAAAAATTCCACGATCCCGGCACACTGCAACTGTCATAAATATGAATCAATTGCCGAGCGTCTGAATTTTGATCACATGACCATGGGGATGTTTACAATGGTCATCAGTGTAAAAAACAGGCGTAAATCTTTTTTTCAGTGCTGTTGTAACTTCGGTCACTAAACAAACTGTTGTTAAGTCGAGGACTACCTGCATAAAGCTACAATTACAGAATTTTGCAAGTCTGATAGCAGTTTCCCCCTCCTTCCCTTTATCTTCAAGTATTAGGCACGCCTGAGACGTTTACTCACATTACATTCTTGGCTAGGCTCAGGGCCCTTTTATCTGACTGTTGCCTTGGTAGCAGCTTCTTCCTCCTATCTTGAAAGCCCTTCCCTCTGCCCTCATTCAATCTTGGAACTTACTGTATCACCCTCTCTCTGTCCAACATACCGTATTTTTCTGAGTATAAGACGCACCGGAGTATAAGACGCACCTTAGTTTTGGGGGAGGAAAATAGGGGGAAAACATCTGCCTACCACCTGGCTACCAATCTGCCTATTCATCTGGCTAGCGTCCTTAGTCTGGTCAGCTTCCGCACATTATTTTATCCCCTGGTTAGGGCTTAAAAAAACTTTATTCGGAGCGAGTAGCAATGAAAAAAAGCCTGCAAAGACTTAGGGGCTGGAAAAAAACCTTCTTCGGAGAAAGTAGCAGTGAAAAAGCCTGCAAGCATGGCTGGACTTCAACTGGGGAATTCTGGGAGTTGAAGTCCACACATAAAAAAGTGCCAAAGTGACCCCATGAGTTTGAAAGCTATCCATGATTGGGTTGGGATACAAATAGTCCTCGACTGACAACCACAACTGAGCCCAAAATGTCTGCTGCTAAGCGACACAGTTGTTGAGTTTTGCCCCATTTTACAGCCTTTCATGCCACAGTTGTTAAGGGAATTGCTGCAGTTAACATGATTGTTAAGTGAATCTGACTTCCCCATTCACTTTGCCGTTCAGAAGGTCGGCAAAGCTGATCACATGATCCAGGGACACTGAAACCATCATAAATATGAACCACTTGCCAAGCATCCGAATTTTGATCACGTGACCATGGGGATGCTGCGTCGCTCATAAGTATGAAAAATGGTCATAAGTCACCTTTTTCAGTGCCGTTGTAACTTTGAACGGTCACTAAACAAACGGTTTTAAGTCAAGGAGACTACCTGTATTTGTCATTCTTGGCATAAACAGAAGGGAAGTGCAATCTCACTAGGAATCAAATAAGACACCAAGGCACCAGATAAAGTTGCTCTCCAAGATGCTAATTGAGGACTGTCTGAGACGAAGAAACAAAACTAGGAGAATATAAGAGTGTATGCTTTGATCAAAGTTTGTCCCCTTATTTAAATGAAGAACTGCTAGATTGTTTGGCTTTTGCACTTAAACAGAGTGGGAAGGTTTACTATTTTTATTGCTGCCATTTTTTGGGGGGGGACTAGGCAGCAAGCAAGAAAGCAAGCAAAGACTGGACAACCATTTGTTTGAAAGGCATAGGGCAGGGGTGTCAAACTCGATTTCATTGAGGGCCGCATCAGGGTTGTGTTTCACCTTGGGGGTGTGTGTGTGTGAGCAGGTTGGCCATGGCCAGCTCGTTGTCACTTGTGTGGTGGCCTGAGTGCTCTCCAGTGAAAATGGAGCTCGGGAGGACTGCGCGCGGCCCTCCCAAGCTCCTTTTTCACAGGCAGAGGATTTCAGGAGGCCGTCGCAGCCAAAAATGGAGCTCACAAGGCCCTCCCAAGCTCAGTTTTCGCTGGCAGAGGCACTGCGGGCTGGTCCTTCACTGTTCCCAGGGTAGCCCCGCAGGCCAGATCTAAACACCCCGCGGGCTGCCCCGCGGGCCTTGAGTTTGACACCCCTGGTATAGGGTTTACTGCTTGAGCAAGGGCTTGGACTAGAACAGGGGTCCCCAACCCCCGGTTCCTGGACCAGCACCAGGCCGCGACATGCAGGCAGCACGCAAAACCACGCCCCCTCTGGTCTGTGGAAAAACCTTTCTCCACAGAACCATTCCCTGGTGCCCAAAAGGTTGGCCACTGGACCAATCAATCAATAGCACGGGTCCTTTGTGAAGGTTAGAGAGAAATTACAGGTAGTCCTTATAGGTAGAACATTTGCTGGTGTTATGTGCTTCAGCCCTTGCTTGTTAGTCACCTGTCCAAGAAAGTCAAGAGCTACCGATACAAATTCTCTTAGCTCTGCAGTTCTGTCCAGGGGTAAAGGGTTTCCTGTTAACCAGATTAGGATCCTACTGTAGAATGGGTATGGGGGAGGGGGAGGGCTTTAATTCTTTGCCCGTTACTATAATTCAGATTCTGTGCCACAAAATATATTGTGGTTTTGGCTGGGGATGGGCAGAATACAATGGCAGAAATTCGAATGCAGGTTGGCACCACAAAGAGGTGAAATTGATCCAAGTTCCTTAATGTGTTTTTTTCCTTGCTTCCTGCCCCTTTGTGTGTGTGTGGTGGTGGGGTGCGCTGACAGGCAGTTTGTCTTTCGAAAATGCAGGCTTCTAACCGGGTTACAGCCACCTATTTATTTTTTTGCAGGCACCAAAAGCACTCTTGTAGATAACAGCAGTGTTAGGAGGTGAAGCTTTACTTTGCATGTGTGGTATCTCTTTTTCCCCAAATAGAAGAATTTAAAAACCATCAGGAGAAAAGGGAATTTGGCAGACACTAAGGTTGGTGTCCAGAAGTGGACTAAAGGTGCCTGCTACAGAGTTTCTGGCAAATGCTTTTACTCCCACCCAATTATTTTAGCTGAATGGAATCAAGAGCCTTTCAAATACCAAGCAGATCAAAGAGAACCAACAAAGAGGTTTCCATGTACAGTTTCCATTTCTTGTCCTCAACTTACAATAATTCACTTAGTGACCGTTCAAAGTTACAAGGGCACTGAAAAAAAAAGAGTTATGACCGTTTTTCACATCTATGACCGCTGCAGCACCCCTATGGTCACGTGATCAAAATTCGGATGCTGGGCAACCGACTCATTTTTTATGACTGTTGCAGTGTCCCGGGGTCATGTGATCAGCTTTGGCGACCTTCTGACAAGCAGTGTCAATCGGGAAGCCAGATTCACTTAACAACCGTGTTACTAACTTAACTGAATGTCTATGGAGACTCTCAGTCATCCAGATCATGGTTGTCCCAAAGGTGCTTTTTCGAGAAGCAACTGGACTTTCTGGCTTTTCTTTGAAGACGTTTTGCTTCTCATCCAAGAAGCTTCTTCAGCTCTGACTGGATGACCCTGATGACACAGATAAACCTCCAGGTGGCCTTAACGACTCTCTAAAAGAATGCAAATGACCAGCTGTCTGCAAAGAGTATAAATCCTTCCATTCCCCACCATCCAGTCAGAGCTGAAGAAGCTTCTTGGATGAGAAGCGAAACGCCTTCAAAGAAAAACCAGAAAGTCCAGCTGCCTCTTGAAAAAAGCAACTTTGGGTTAACTTAACTGAAGTCATTCATTTAACAACTGTGGCAAGAAAGGTCATAAAACGGGGCAAAAAACTCATTGAACAAATGTCTCGCTTAGCAACAGAAATGCTGGGCTCAATTGTAGTCGTAAATTGAGGACTACCTGTATTGCCAGGATCACGGTCCATCAGCTGGTAAACTCTTTGAGTTTTTCTTAAGTGTTTTAGGACGTTCAAAAATTATCCGGAACTTTCATACTTACATGATGTTTACAGCCACAGCACAGCCGGAAGTGATAAGCATGGCATCTCCTTCTATCTCGTAGTCACCAGAAATCAGCCTCTGCACTGCTAGGTAAACTAGCACACCAGTTACCACCCAGATTGAGAGAACGGACAGCAGGGCTCCCAAAATCTCTGCAGCAGAAGTCAGAAAACTTTGGTTAGGCATGAAAGGTTGGAAAACTCCCAAGTTTGCACTGGCTGACTCACTCACCCAAGGTATAATTAATAAAGAGCACCTCTGCCAAATACTCATGAACTAAATGTTCTAAAAGAAAAGTTGGACCATAAGGAAGGCTGAGCGCCAAAGAATTGAGGCCTTTGAACTATGGTGCTGGAGAAGACTCCTGCGAGTCCCTTGGACTGCAAGGCGATCAAACCGGTCAGTCCTAGAGGAGATCAACCCTGACTGCTCTTTAGAAGGCCGGATCCTGAAGATGAAACTCAAATACTTTGGCCACCAAATGAGAAGGAAGGACTCACTGGAGAAGAGCCTAATGCTGGGAAAGATTGAGGGCAAAAGAAGAAGGGGACGACAGAGAATGAGGTGGCTGGATGGAGTCATTGAAGCAGTCAGCGTGAGCTTAAATGGTCTCTGGGGGATGGTAGAGGACAGGAAGGCCTGGAGGAACGTTGTCCATGGGGTTGCGATGGGTCGGATACGACTTCACAACTAACAACAACAACAAATGTTCTTTCAAGAAATCAGCTCATTCTACCATTAAATGAAAGAGCAGTTGATTCATTTCAGCCCAGCTATATTTGAGCAGATGGCTTCCATTGTGATCTTGGTTGGGTTTAGCTTTTATGCAGTTAACTGTGGTATAATGACCAAACCACAATTGATTCAGTTTTCACATGAAACCAAAGCATAACAAATGATATTAATAAAATGTATAGGATAGTTTTGACTTTTTAACTACTATGTTTTTATCATGTTTTTCTCTTTTATAGTATGAGCTGCCAAGAGTTGAGGGAGGGATGGAGGGAGGGAGAGAGGGAGGGAGGAAGGGAAGGAAGGAAAGAAGGAAGGAAGGAAGGAAGGAAGGAAGGATCTAGATTCTAGACCAGTGATGGCTAACCTTTTACAGACCGGGTGCCCAAAGCATGCGCGCGTGAATGCATGTGTGCACTCCCAAACCCCAATGCGTTTTGCCCCCGCATGCCCCCCTGTATGCACGGCAGAGACCCAAAGACCAGCTGGCTGGCATGAGGGGCACGCGCATGCACAGCAGAGCTGAACTGGGGCGACGGATCGTGTGCCATCAGAGAGGGTGCTGCGTGCCACCTCTGGCACGCGTGCCATAGGTTTGCCATCACGATTCTAGACTATACATCTAGTTTTCTAGTTTTCCCCCTAAGCTCTATAATAGGGAACTTAGGAGCCATGCTGGGTTCAACTGCACATCAACAGAGAGTTGTGTTAAAGGGGCAAATTAAAATATCGGATGACAAATTTTCGCACGCACCCTTGCATACGAATGCTGAGCTCTTTATCTTTATTGATAAAGAGATCTACATCTTTTATCTTCGCATCTTTATTTCAGCCAATGCCTACAGTGTGAGCACTGGTCTCTTAGGAAGGTTAAGAGACCAAAGGACAGGTGGTACTAAGGACCAGTGACCGATTGTGCTGCAGTTAAGTCACTAAAACATGGGAGTCGAAGTCCACATGTCTAATAGCTGCCAAGATTGGGAACTCTTGTGCTAAGTTCCTGCATAGTATGTTTGTGTATTTGTGATTAAACTATACAGGATCAAACTCAGGGAGCTGGCTGGATCCCTAAGGACAGATCAGCTAAAGCAGCAGCCCCCAACCTTTTTGGCACCAGGGACCGGGTTCTCTGCAGGGAGGCTTTTCAATGGACCGGAGGGGGCGTGGTTTTGCCTGCTGCCTGCATTCCTTGGATGGGGCTTCACCTGTTTACACGGACCGGTTTCTGGCATGCCGCGGCCCGGTGCCGGTCCACGGACTGGGGGTTGAGGACCACTGAGCTAAAGGAAGTTCCTGAGCTAGAGTAAGACAAGGAACTAAAATAAAATCATTGCTACTGTCACTAAGGACAAATGGCCCATTTTTTGTTGCAGTTCAGCCATTAAGTAACTGCAAATTGTGTGTGTGTGTGTGTATATGTGATTAAAATATAGGCAAAAGCGTAAGGAACTGGCTGGATCACTGGAGACAGATGAGCTAGAGAAAGCTCCAGGCAAGAGGAAGACAAGGAACTGAAGACAATGGTAAGAGGAAGTCAAATAACTCAAACAAAGTCACTGTCTGTACTCAGAAATCAACAGAAAACGTGTCATTAAAGATTGGCAACATGCCACCCCAGCAAGCAGAGCAGGTGCCGCAAGAAAAAGTACAGGTTCTGTTCACACAGCACATTAACCCTGGCTATTTCTGCACAGAACCCTCAACCAGCCAACCCTCCTAAGTTCATCAGCCCCATTAAATTTACAAGGTAACTAAGTGAGCGTAAAGGTTAGCCTGCCGGACAAAGGCAGGTGCTGGAACATGTAGCTAATGATCCAATGAAGTGTGACTCATGAATGAACAGAGAGGAACAACATTTGGTTGGAAGCCACCATCGGGAAACAGGGTAAAACATCTTCACAAATCTGCGCTGCTTTCCATTATGAAAGAAGCCAACTTTGTCCAGTTGGGCTCTGCAGGTAGAGGTTGGTGGGAAATTTCCTCGGAATGGGGAAAGGAGGGCTTGGATTATAAACGCAGGCAGGGTTGGGCTGCTGGGGGTTCGCAGGGGTTCGGGAGAACCTCTAGCTAAGATTCTGTGCAGTTCGGAGAACCCCCAAATCCCACTCCTGGCTGGCCCCGCCCACCCCTCCCCTCCCAGGAGTCCCCACGCGGCCCGTTTTGGATGCAGGTAAGTGCAGGGCGCGTGCAGAGGCTTGGGGAGGGCGAAAAATGGGCCTACCGGAAGTTCGAGAAGGCTGGAAACGGGCCCATTTCCGGCCTCCAGAGGGCCTCTGGAGCCTGGGGAGGCCGTTTTCGACCTCCCAGAGGCTCGAGGAAAGCCTCCGGAGCCCAGGTGAGGGCCAAAACGCCCTCCCACCATGGTGCAGGAGGCCAACTAGGCCACACCCACCATGGCCATGCCCACCCAGCAACCGGGCAGAGAACCCCTTGCTAAAATTTTGGAAGCCCACCCCTGAATGCAAGTAATGCTCGACTTACAACCATTCGTTTAGTGAACGTTCAAAGTTACGACGACACTGAAAAAAAGAGATTTATGACCTTTTTTCACACTAACGAAGGTTGCGATATCCCCACGGTCACTGATCAAAATTCGGACACTTGGCAACTGGCATGTATTTATGATAGTTGCACTATTCCAGGGTCATGTGATCACATTTGTAACTTTCCCAACCGGCTTCCGACAAGCATAGTCAAAGGGGAAAGCCAGATTCATTTAATGACCACATGATTCACTTAATAACTGCAGAGATTCATTTAACAAGTGCAGCAAGAAATGGGGCAAAATTCACTTAACTGTCTTAACAATGGACATTTGGGGCCAGGGGTGAAATCCAGCAGGTTCTGACAGGTTCTGGAGAACCAGTAGCGGAAATTTTGAGTAGTTCGGAGAACCGGCAAATACCACCTCTGGCTGGCCCCAGAGTTGGGTGGGAATGGGGATTTTGCAGTATCCTTCCCACAGGAGTGGGGACGGAATGGAGATTTTGCAGGATCCTTCCCCTGCCACGCCCACAGAACTGGTAGGGAAAAATTTTGAATTCCAGCCTTGTTTGGGGCTCATTGTTCATATGGCAGCAATTCTACAAAATTATATTTCACCTTTAAGGGGATGTGCTGGTTCACAGAGTGCGCCATTCATGCATTTTTATGGTCCTGATTACCTGCTCTGTACCATCCAAAATTCATCGTTTTAGTAGGCTGTCGAGATGCCATCCAGAGAGAGAAAAGGCTGATCATCATGCTAGCAAAATCAGTCAACAGGTGGGCCGCATCGGTCATGATGGCCAGGCTGTGTGCAAAATATCCTCCTGAAGAGAATAAAAGAGAGTTATGGGCTGTTCCCCGATTCCTCTTCCTGGTTAAGAGCTTGGCCTAACTTTCTCTTTGCTAGATTTCTACATGTCTGGAGCATTTCAAGACAGCAGCATGCTTGCTCAATGCGCTCATAGCAGACATGATCTCAGGAATGCCTGTTAGACCCACTAAGTCAGAGGTAGAGAATGATGGCCCCTTTATCAGTGGTGGGATTCAGCCGATTCGGGCGAACCGGTAGTTAAATTGCTGGCTAGCCCCTCCCCTTCCTGTCCTGCCCCTTCCAGGAGTTCCCAGGTGCTCCATTTTGGCTCCCAGGTAAGTGCAGGGAGGCCTCCTAGGCCCAAAACGGGGCATGAGGTGCGGCCTGTTTTCGCTCCCAGGAGGCTTCAGGGAGGCTTCCTAGGCCCGTTTTCGCTTCCCAGGAGGCTTCAGGGAGGCTTCCTAGGCCCGTTTTCGCTTCCCAGGAGGCTTCAGGGAGGCCTCCTAGGCCCAAAACGGTTTGTGGGGTGTGTGTGTACGGCGCGTCCCCCTCCCGCGGCCTGTTTTTGCTCTCAGGGGGGTGCAGAAGGCTGAGTGTGCGTGATGGCGAACCTATGGCACACGTGCCCAAAGTGGCACGCGAAGCCATGTCGCCTGGCACACACAGCCTTGCCTGTTTGTCTTCTGGATTTCTGGCGTGCATGCGCGCGTGATGATCAGCTGTCCTTTGTGCACACGGCAGTGCCAAAACCGGATTGTGCATGCGCGCCGGCCAGCTGATTTCTCAGGTGTGCATGTGTGCCAGAACCCAGAAGTTTGGCTTTTATGGAGCGCGATCCCTTCGTGCGCAGCAGTGCCAAAAACCGCCCTGCGCATGCACACCACCCAGCTGATCGTCAGGCATGCATGCGCGCTAGAACCCGGAAGCTTGGCTTTTCCGAAGCGCGGCCTTTAGTGCCGAAAGGGTTCGCCATCACTGCTCTAGGTTCTCGCAGATCTTCACCAAGGTCATCTCCACCAACAATTTGTATACCTTTGCCCTAAATGCAATTGGATCACTCCAACCCCAGCTCGCCTCCAAGAGTGGCCTCCAAGGACCTCGCAGAGCCTTCAAAATGTTAGCCACCTACCTGCAATTTCCCCCGTCATGAAGATCAAGCAGATGGCGGAAGCAAGATAAAGCTTCCGACGAGCTCGCTTTTGCTCAGCGTTGTTGCCATTGCTGGATGCCCAGCTGGAGTGACAGTGCAGGTTTCCTTTGAGGTCCAGCTCGAGAGAAGAGAGGCCAGGTACGAAGCCAACCACTGAACCATGGAAGTCCTTTTCTGAGACTCCTAAATAGGACCTGCATTGGAAAGAACACAATTTTAAGAAGATAGTCTCTCCATTCCCAAAGTATTAATGGATATACCTGCTGGGCTTGTCGACTGGAAGGTTGGCCGTTCGAAACCCTAACCCTAACCCTAACCCAAACGTCGCATGATGGGATGAGCTCCCATTCTTGCTCCAGCTCCTGCCAACCTAGCAGTTCAAAAGCATGCAAATGCAAGTAGATAAATAGGTACCACTTCGGTGGGAATGGTAACAGCATTCCGTGCATCTCAGCATAAAATCATGCTGCCACATGACCGCAGAAGCATCTTGAGACAATGCTGGCTCTCTCGGCTAAAAAACAGAGATGTGCACCAGCCACTAGACTCAGACACAACTGGACAAGGGAAACCTTTACCTTTACATACTTACATGTTTCGCCCATTAGCCTCCCTTACTCAATTGTACCCGCATTAAGTGTCCTATTGTCAGGCCCAAGCCGAGAGACGAGACAATGAGATCCAACTGAATCCAATCCTTTATTTGCTTATACTGTAAACAGAATCTTGCCAAACTAAAGCTATCGCTTTCTAAGCTAAACACACCCTGAGAGATTCAAGGGTTTGGTTATTCTGAACCTCTTCCCCCTTCTCCTTTCCAGCTTGCAAATACACCATTGCCTGATCCGGGTTTTTATCTGGGAAAGTTCTGAGCTTGCACAATCCTCCCCTTTTACAGCTGCGGGTGCACCCTCCATCACACCTACTGAACATCCCTGGTCGGAGATTGTGGAACTAAGGTGCAACATATCTGGAGAGCTCAAAGTTCAGAAACCTACTGCACTGGGTTAACACTGTAAGCTGCTGTTTGATGATGGTTTAGGGTTCACACCAATGGCGTAATGACTTGAAGCGTTGTGTGAACCCAATGGATATGTTCACCAAACATCAAATCATATTATGATTTTTCGGGGGGGGGGGGGCAATGATTTATGATCAATCAATTTATTACAGTCTTAGACCAGAGACCAGAACAAATAAAAACGCTCAGCAAATGTACAATTAAAAATTCTAGTATAAAATAATAAATAACAATTAAAATCTATAATAAAATCCAGTCTGTCAATTATACATGGTCTAACTATACTAAAATTACAATCCATAAACTGTGTGGCCCATTGTAGGTTCAACACTAAAAGGGAAGAGACTAAGCAGTGCAAAGGGTTTGCCACATTTGTTATATAACCGTGATGGCGAACCTAGGGCACAGGTGGCATGCGGAGCCATATCTGAGGGCATGCAAGGCGTTGCCCTATGCCAGCTGATTTTTGAGCTTCCAGAGGGCAGGGGGAGGCCGTTTTCACCCTCCCCAAGCTTCAGAAAAGCTCCGGAGCCTGTGGATAGCCAAAAATGGACCCACTTAACAAATGTCTCACTTAGCAATATAAATTTTGGACTCAATTGTGGTTGTAAATCAAGGATTACCTGTATTAATCACACACACACACACACACACACACACACACACACTCACCACCAGTCAATTGCAGAAGGCAGCTTTACTTGGGACAGCTTATATCCTGCCACGGTACCTTTAACACCATCAAACAAAACATCTGCCTATCCCTTGGGAAGGACTCGATAGGTGGATAAAAATGTCAAATCCAGCCTAAACATCTGGTTGACTGTGCATCCGAAATAAAGAAAGTACCAATAGTAATAAGCACTCCAGAAAACATCTGGAGCACCACTTGAACACTATTGGCATTGTCGAAAGCACCATTGGTCAATTGCGAAAGGCAGCTTTACTTGGAAGAGCTTACATCCTGAAACAATGCCTTTAACACCATCAAACACAACATCTGCCTATCCCAGGTCCAAGGGAAGGACTTGGTAGGTGGATGAAAATGCCAAATCCAATCTAAACATCTGGCTGTGTTGCAAACCATAATAGTACCGAAGAGGGAATAGTAAGAATAGATCAGAGAGACTATCCTTTAAGAGGCCAAAATGAAGAAGAGAGCAAAGAGAAAGATCCACTAGTAGGGACAAAAGAGATACAGATGGGTACGCTGGAGAGCAGACAGCAGAGGCAGAGAAGACATTCAGAGTAAACAGGAGTGATATAGAGGGATACAAGATCCCAAGGGAGGAGCAAGGAAGACTGACCAAAAGTCAATAAGAGTTGAAATACTAAAAAGAACAAGAGCTGATGGATAGATATAGAATAAATTTTTGATATGGGAGCTGTTTTATTAAAGATCAGGAAAGAGAGCTAACTAAAAACTGGGAAAAGGTGGTTATATATATTGTCATATGATGGAAGTTAGTACAGTTACTATGTATAAGTAAATATTAGAAGTGTAGGGACATAATAATAATGATTCGCTGTTTTGCTTCTGTAAGAATTGCTTTGCTAAGAATTAGAATTGCATCTACCATTTGTTTCTACCAGTGATCTAACTCCTGTTTTTGTGTACAAATCAGTGCCTGGTGTGGGTTATATCATGGCTTGGCAGGGTTACATTGGGCAAATACCTGTGTTGCTAAGCACCCAGCCCCTCCGTTGCTAGGCACTCAGCACCCCCCCCCCCGTTCCTTGCTGCACAGTCAATGCAGGGCTACAAGGCAAGCATGGGCCAAGGGCCCAGAATTGGGTATTCTGAAGGTATAAAACCACACCATACCTTCCCCAAGGTGTGGCTATTCCTTACATGTCTCTTTTGTATATATTGGGAATGGTTTACCCAGACTTTGCTTTGTACAAATTAAACGCTGATTCTTTTCAAGCCTCTGTTTAAGTTCTTCTATTTGGCTCAATGTTGGCTTAAGCATATCTCCGGACCTTACAGAAATTAAGATTATTATCTATGTTTAAAAAGTAAAAAATAAGAGATGATGGACAGAAGGCTTACTTAAGATAGATAAGCAAATAGTACTATTATTATGTGATCACTATCAATGTTATGAATATTATTATTATTACTACTACTATTTCTTAAAATGAACTGTATCCAGACAATACACTGTTCAGGTAGATACTGATGTTAAATAAAAAAATTAAAAAACTTGGGGGGGGGGATAATACCGAAGAGGGCAAAAATCAGAAGCAGACTTCCATTTTTTCTGATACAATTTTCATTTTTTTATTTTATTTATGGATTTATTAAATGTATATGCCACCCATCTCCCTGTCAAGTGACTCTTTTAGGATCGAATAAATACAAGTGTTATAAATCTAATAAATATCATAGCCCAAAACATACCTGCCCTTTGAAACCCTATTAGTACCGCTTTCCAATTCAAAGGGTTTTACTTCAACGAATTGCTTCGACGAATTGACAGGGAATACAACAGTCCAAATGTTGCCGCAACTAGCAAGATAGCAACTACCGGTAGCAACTCTAACTAGCTTCCCCCTTCAAGCCATGATCCCACTTCTTGAAGTAGCCCCGAAAAACTGGCAGCTCTGGTTTGATCCCACTCTCAGGGATGGGCATATTACAAATTGCGACCATACTTGGAGAAGGAGGCTCTAGTCACGGTCACTCATGCCCTTGTCACCTCTCGATTGGACTACTGCAATGCGCTCTACATGGGGCTGCCCTTGAAGAGTATTTGGAGACTTCAACTGGTGCAAAATACAGCTGCGCGTGCTGTGGTGGGTGTTTCAAGGTACACCCACGTAACACCTATACTCCGCCAGTTGCATTGGTTGCCCATTGGTCTCCGGGTACAATTCAAGGTGCTGATCATCATCTTTAAAGCCCTACATGGCTTAGGACCAGGCTATCTCCGGGACCGCATTCTGCCTCATTCTTCCCTTCGACCGGTCAGGTCCCACAGAGTGGGTCTCCTCTGAGTCCTGTCAGCCAAACAGTGTCGACTGGCGGGGCCTAGGGGGAGGGCCTTCTCGGTAGGGGCCCCTGCTCTCTGGAACCAACTCCCCCCCCCCGGAGATCCGAATTATCCCCACCCTGCTGGCCTTCCGAAAAGCCATTAAGACATGGCTCTTCCTGCAGGCGGGTTGAGTTTGAGACGATTTTATATCTGATGTCTCCCCCATGTAAGTATGTTGTTTATATGTTTTTTAAACTGTTTTTTAAAAATTGCTTTTTTAATGATTTGTTTGGAGTTTTCATAAAATGTTGTACGCCGCCCTGAGTCCTGAGGGAGTAGGGCGGCATAGAAAAACTGCCAAACAAACAACCAAAATAAATAAATAAATAAATATCCATCCCTTTGCATTAATCCTTTGAGGAAAACCAGAGATTCCGCCCCCCCCCAATGTAAACATCTTTCCCAATGAACTTAAAAGACCCCAAAGTTGTTTGCAACAGATAATGACTTTTTCACGGCACACCTTGAGGGAATCTGGCGCCATCTTTCTTCTTTTCTTTTTGGGAATAGGGCTTGCGGCTGCCTTGCTCTTAGCAAATACAAAGCAAGCAGAAATTCAACAGGTGAAGCCCTCCCGAAGAGTGGCTTCGTACTAAGGAACGCACCCGTTCCTGAACAACGGGGGTGGCAATAAGAGAGAAAGCAGCCCTTTTATTATTTGCCAACACTGATTTTTTTTTAAAGTAGCGGATGGGCGAGATATTTGAACGCCTTTATGAGAACATAAAGTTGAAATGGAACAACTCCAAAGGGAGGGGGGGAGGGCTGCTTATTCCAATCTGCTACTTTTTTAAAAAAAATCAGCATTGGCTAATAATAATACTAATACTACTAATACTACTAATACTAATACTAATAATACTAATAATACTAATATTAATAATACTAATAATATGGTATTAATATTATTAATACCATAGGAGCCGAGGTGGCGCAGTGGTTAAAAGCAACACTGCAACCTTCAGCTGATTGCTAGTTCAGCAGTTCAGCTGTTCAAATCTCACCAGGCTCAAGGTGGACTCAGCCTTCCATCCTTCCGAGGTGGGTAAAATGAGGACCCAGATTGTTGGGGGGGGGCAATATGCTGAACTCTTGTAAACTGCTTAGAGAGGGCTGTAAAGCACTATGAAGCGGTATATAAGTCTAAGTGCTATTGCTATTAATAATACTAATACTTACTAATACTAATACTTACTAATACTAATACTACTAATACTACTACTAATAATAAAGTGGGTGCTTTCTCTGATTGAGAATCCTTTAATTCATTTGATTGGAGGTATGGGGAGGCTGGGAACAGGACCCTTCCGAAGCGAATAAGAAGTTAGCTAAGATCGTGATCCCACAGGGCATTTTTCCCATCCACCTGAGCAGCCAAGTCTTCCTTCGGATCAACTGGAGATTTAACTTCCGAGGAAGCCTGGGCTTAGGAGGCCGCTTCGAGGCTGGGGTGCCATGCGCGGGAGGCTCGGCCGCGAGATCGAGCCAGGGTAGCGGAGGGTGGCGGAATGGAAACCCGGGCAGAGGCGATTGGCATCGTCGTCGGGGCGGAGAAGTTGGAAAAGAAGGAAAGAAAGAAGGAAAGGAAAGAAGGAAAGGAAAAAAGAAGGAAAGGAAGGGAGGGAGGGGAAGGAAGGAACCTTTCCCGGGACTCACCTGCTTTCCGCCCCGTTGAGCAGGTGGCTCTTTTCCACCCCGCCGCGATTGCAATCCATCCTTCGTCAACAGGTGCGTCCTTCCCCGGCCGCGCCTCTTCGCCCTCTTCTTCTTCTTCCTTCTCCCGAAAGGCACGCGTGGCCCGCAGCTCCGCCGCCTCTTATCTCGGCTGGGCGAGCACCAGCCCGGGTGAAAAACGTCGCGGATTCGTGCGCAAAAGGCCCGCGAGGTGCGGGGGGGGGGAGGAAAGAAGCGGGCGCCGCGCTGCGCTCCGGCCGCAAAGTTTGGCGAAGTTTGGAGGGCACGCCCCCCGCTGCCCCGACCCTCGGCCCCGCCGCCGCGCCCCGGAAGAGGCAACTGGAAGGAGACCCCGCCGCAGGTTCCCCCACCAAAGACCACCAAAGACGGGGAGGACAGCCTTGGTTCTTTTGGGCGCAGCTTTGAGGGGCCCTCCAGGTCAGCCGCTCCGTCTCGGGTGCCGGTAGACGGAGCTGGCGCGGCTAGCTGCGCCGACCTGGGATGGGGTGGTAGACCAGGTTGCCGGGCCATGGGGATCTGTGGTTATAGGGGAAGCCAGTAAATCGTGGTTTAAGTAAAGCGTGTTTTGGGTAACGTTAGAAGCGGCTTACGGGGGCAGCTTCCAGCCGCGAGTGGTAAATCCCGGCGGCGCAATTTCTGTTCGTTTTGAGCCGAGAGATTCTCCTAAAAACTACCCTGGAGTCCCAAATGGGCTTTTAAAAATGAAGTTCGACTCCCTTCCGAAAGCCAGCCGCGGCCACCAACGCGATGGGCTCCGGATTATCCTTTGCACACGCGCCTGCTTAAAAACAAAAATTGCGCAAATATACAAGCCCTTTGCCAGGCGTCTTCGCCTCCCCGCCCTTAAAAGATTTCTCCCATCCTGCTAAGTCACCGTGTGTGATCTGTTTGCTTCCCGTCTCGGGTCTTTTGCAATCGGGTCATTGTGGTTTGTGTGACGTGGGTCGCGCGGCCCGATTTAATCATACAGGAGTCCAATCCTGCCAATGTCTGGTTTGGTTTCAGGAAATGGTGGTGGATTTAACCCAGTGGTTCCCAACCTGTGGTACGTGTACCACTAGTGGTACGCGAACACTTTCGGGGTCATGAACGATTTTTAGTTAGTTATTTTTTACTTCACAAAAATGTTTACTGCCTAACACAAGATAATCTGGCAACAATTTGCAACTGTTGGCACACGCCACCCACCTGGTCCCAGCGGCCCGAGAATCCAGTTGCTGGATGCGCGGGGCCAAAAAAGGAACGGTACAATTATGGAAATAAAGTGATATCTGATCGAATTTAGTTTCTCTGGAACCAGGTGGTACGCGGCGACTGTACGGGACCTCCAAGTGGTACTCGATCACAAAAAGGTTGGGAACCACTGATCTAACCCTAAGACTCAAAAGGCAAGGGAATTTTGTGGCTGACAATCTACAGCTCCTCCTTGTGTAAGGGCAGTCTACCCCAAAGGGCAGAATGGGACAACTTGCTGTGGCCAATTCGCCTCAGCTAATTCACCACCGCCAATTCACCATGGATTATCTGAATCAGCGGCGAAATCTACTTACCTTCCCTACCGGTTCGGAAACTGCGTGATGTGCACGCACGCATGTGATTTGCGCACATGCTTTTTCACCCTCTGCGCATGCACAGAAGGCTTTGCGCATGCGCAGAGGGTTAAAAAAGGAAAATGGCGGCATCTGGGCGGGTGTGTGGAGCCTCACGCTGCCATCGCTACCGGTTCTCCAAACCACCAGCTGCCGCCGCTACCGGTACACCCAAACCGAGTGGAGCCGAGGTGGCGCAGCAGTTAGAGGCAGTACTGCAGGTCACTTTAGCTGACTGGGATCCGCAGGTCAGCGGTTCAAATCTCACCGGCTCAAGGTTGATTCAGCCTTCCATCCTTCCGAGGTAGGTAAAATGAGGACCCAGATTGTTGGAGAGCAATATAAAAATACATTGCTTACTGGTGTAAACTGCTTAGAGAGTGCTTGCACTGTGAGGCGGTATATACATCTCAGTAAATTAAATAAATAAATAAATAAAACGGGCCGAACCGGTAGCATTTCACCCCTGATTCTGAATCCTTTTCAGTTGAGATTCAGGCCCATGTGTGAGATGTCAACAGAATTGGTCCCTCTGTGGCTAACCTCTGGGAAGGGTGAGAATGGGGTTGTGCACCTATCCTCACCCGACTTCACCTCTCCGGCAGCTTCCAATGCCGTCAACCATGGTCTCCTTCTGGTGGTGATTGGAGAGAGGTCCTGTCTTCAGCTCTTATTGTGTGACATGCTACAGAGGTGGATGCTTTCCTTCTCCTGTTTACTATATATGTGAGATTGTGGGTGAGCTTATCCATCACCGTGGTTGAGTTGTCAGTATGCTGAGGATACTCATTTTTATATCTCAGTTCCTGGCAAATTAACTGATGCTGTGCTTACTTTATGCCGGTAATTAGAGGCTGGGGGAGGCTGGAGGGGGAACAACAGTTTCAACTGTTGCCACAGGGGTTGCCACAAAGAAGAAGGAGTCAAACTATTCTCCAAAGCTCCTGAGGGTAGAACAAGAAGTAATGGGTGGAAACTAAACAAGGAGAGAAGCAACTTAGAACTAAGGAGAAATTTCCTGACAGTTAGAACAATTAATCAGTGGAACAGCTTGTCTTCAGAAGTTGCAAATGCTCCAACACTGGAAGTTTTAAAGAAGAGATTGGGTAACCATTTGTCTGAAGTGGTGTAGGGTTTCCTGCCTAAGCAGGGGGTTGGACTAGAAGACCTCCAAGGTCCCTTCCAACTCTGTTATTAATATTATTATTATAACTGAATCCTGGCAAGACTGAGTGAGTGGATTGGGGTTTTGGGGCCCGCTGGTTCTAGGTTTATGCCATCTTTCATCTCTCATGGACTATGAATGCTTGTGAAGAAGGCACAGAAGAGGCTGTACTTCCTGAGAATACTCAGAAAGATAAATCTATCTCAGCATCTACTGCTGTCCTACTATTGCAGCACCTTTGAGAGTGTTCTGATATATGGCATTCTTGCATGGCATGGGAGCAGCTCTGTAGTAGACAAAAAAGCTCTACAGAGAATCATTAAAATTGCCCAGAATATCATCGGGCTCCAGCTACCAGCCCTGGATGACCTCTTCGCATCTCGCTGTTTGAGGAAGTTGCACAACATTCTCAGAGACTCTTCTCATCCTGCTTACAATCTTTTGGATTGTTGCCTTCTGGCAGAAGAATTAAAATTCGGACCACACGTTTTCTGAATATTTTTATCCCAGAGGTGCTAATTGCACTCAACAATGAACTAAAGGGTCACCATCAGTGAGTTGTTGGACAGCATTATTTGGTCTGTTGTGTGGATGTCTTTTTATTTATTTTATTTATTTATTTTGTGAGATTTATATACCGCCTCACAGTGCAAGCACTCTATAAGTGGTTTACACCAGTAAGCAATGTATATTTATATTGCCCCCAACAATCTGGGTCCTCATTTTACCTACCTCGGAAGGATGGAAGGCTGAGTCAACCTTGAGCCGGTGAGATTTGAACCGCTGACCTGCGGATTACAGTCAGATGAAGTGGCCTGCAATACCCCACTCTAACCGCTGTGCCACCTCGGCTCTTTTTGGGTGGTTTAGGGGCTGGGAATTTGGGGTGGGTGGGTGGGGATGCTTGGGGATTGTTATGTGTGTTGGGCCTGGTCTTTGGGTGTTATGTGAATTTCGTTGTATGGGTATACTTTGTATATACGTACAATGACAATAAAATTATTATTATTATTTGGTGCTGGATGGGATTGAACTGCCTAAACAGTCTAGGGCTCCACAATTTCTTTTTCAAGAGCAAGTGGCAGCCCTAGGCTAGGAGGGCCTTTGCACAACTACACTGTGCATCAGTTGCACCTGTTCTTCAATCAAAGGGCTCTGCTCTTGGTCACTCCTGCCCTAGTCACCTCCCAGTTGGACGACTGCAGTGCTCTCTACGTGGGGCTGCCCTTGAAGAGTATCTGGAAATTTCAGCTGAATGCAATGGCACAAACAGTTATATGGGTTTCTAGAACAGCACGCATCATACCTCTGCTTTGCAAGCTGCATTGCATACCAGTCTGTTTCTGGATCCAATTCAAGGTTTTTGACCTTCGAAGCCCCAGGTGGCCTGGGTTATTTAAGGCAGTGTTTCCCAACCTTGGCAACTTGAAGATATCTGGACTTCAACTCCCAGAATTCCCCAGCCAGCGAATGCTGGCTGGGGAATTCTGGGAGTTGAAGTCCAGATATCTTCAAGTTGCCAAGGTTGGGAAACACTGATTTAAGGCATCTGATTTCATCTGGCCATCCCAACTTATCCAGCAGAAAACATGTGCTACAGGTCCCATCTGCTAGGGCGGTGATGGCTAAACTTTTTCTTGTGTGCCAAAAGTGTGCATGCGTGCTGGCACCCATAATGCAATACAGGGGGGGCCCTGTGCATACGGGCACTACCCCCACACTCCCCACACGCAACCATCCCCACGCATGTGTGCGCGAACCCCCCCCGCCCCCCATTTTGGGCCTAGCAGGCCTCCCTGCAGCCTCCTGGGACCAAAAACAGGCTGGGGGGGATGCTGCACCCCGCCCCCACCCCCTTGCATGTGTGCATGACCCCCTCATGCATGCACGCGTCTCTTGCATGCGACCCGCCCAAGGGTGGGTTCTAACTTACCTCGCTGTCGATTCGCTTCCTCCCGCGCTGTGTGGACGCACCTTGTAGGTGGGTGCACGCTTCATGTGCGCGCGCATGCGCAGTGCCCAAAAAATTTTAAAAATAAAAAAATAAAAGCCGAAAACAAGATGGCGACGCATGCGCAGTGCCGGAAACTTGGCTTCTGCGCATGCTCAGAAGAAGAAAAACCCCGGGGGGGGGGGAATTAAAAAAAATAAAAAAAAAATAAAAAAAAAAGATGGCAGTGTCCACGGACCGGCACAGACCGAACCGGTTCTGTGACATCATCATGATGTCACCAGTGGGTTGCTACCGGTTCAGGCGAACCAGTCTGAACCAGGAGTAACCCACCTCTCCCCACCCCAAATTCCGAAAATCAGCTGACCGGCGGGAGGTACGCATGTGTCGGGCTGAGCTGAGCGACTGCTCGCGTGCCTGCAGTGAGGGCTCTGCGTGCCAGCTGTGGCACATGTGCCATAGGTTTGCCATCACGGTGCTAGGGTCCTGCACTTGGTGGGTGCTAAGCAGAAGGCCTTTTCTACCATGACACTCACTTTATGGAATACCCTCCTCTGCCTCCTCCCCAAAACAAGGCTAGTTCAATCCCTGTTGATCTTCTGGAAGCCTCTCAAAACCTGCTATGGCTATGCCATCAGGCCTACGGGCTGAGATGGTGAGTTGGCTCCATTGTTACTAACCTTTGCTCTCACCCTAATATATGTTCTCTCTCAGATTTCGGTTTTCTAAAAAAAAATTAATACAGATAGTCCTTGACTTACAACAGTTCGCTTAATGACCCTTCAAAGTTACAACAGCCCTGAAAAAAGTGACTTATGACCGTTTTTCACACTTACAACCGTCGCAGCATCCCCGTGGTCACGTGTTTTACCTTCGGATGCTTGACAACTGACTCACATTTATGACGGCTGTAATGTCCCAGGGTCACCTGATCCCCTTTTGCGACCTTCTGACAAGCAAAGTCAACGGGGATGTCGGATTCACTTAACAACGGGGAAGTCGGATTCACTAATTTAACAATGGCAGTGATTCGCTTAATGAATGGGGCAAGCAAAGTCTTTAAATGGGGCAAAACTCACTTAACAAATTTCTCGCTTAGCAACAACAATTGTGGTCACAATCTATGTTCCCTCTAAGCTGTGCAGCTGCGCGGCCGCACAAGTGATAAGAAAACACCGCAGCCAGGTGTTTTCTTATGTCAGAGGGAACATTGATCACCAGCCGATCGGGGTGGGTGGGGGGTGGGGGAAAGGAGCCTTCAACGAAGAGAGGCGGAGGCTTTAGCTCTTGTCCCCCCCAGGCGGGCTCCGCTGCTAGGGAGAGGAGGAGAGCGAGATCAAAGGCTGCTGCCCACCAGCTTACTCTTCATCCAGGGAGGCCGGTTCGGTCCCTCCAGAAAAGAAAACTCCGCGCAGCAGTTTCCAACTGCAGCGCAGTGATTTTCAATGTTAGAGGGAACATTGCCTGTAATAGTTTTTTCCCCCATATTAATCATTTTTATCCTTGTTGTACATCACCCTGAGTTACTTGTTTGCGAGATGGGCGGTGATATAAATTTGACGAATAGTTTGGGGAAACGAAGCTCATAGTACAGCACATACCCTTAATATGTTTAGGCTCAGGAGGTTATGTACCATTCTTGGTAGATGAGCAATAAGTACAAATGCAAACTATAGGAATTACTTTGAGCTGATTTAGCGCTTCCTCCTCTCCAAGGACTTATTGTATTTGTTATTCATGAAACATGCAGAAGCCACCTGTACACTAAAATACCGTATTTTTTGAAGTATAAGACGCACCTTAGTTTTTGGGGAGGAAAATAAGGGGGGGGGAAATCTGCCTACCAGGTATTCATCTGGCTAGCGTCCTTTTTAAAAAAATTATTATTATATTTATTTATTTGTCAAGTACATGTTGGTAATATACATAGGTAAACATTGTTTATATACATAAGATGGGTACTGATAAGCGGGAACATTAGGACAGGGACGGTAGGCACGCTGGTGCACTTATGCACGCCCCTTACTGACCTCTTAGGAATCGGGTGAGGTCGACAGTGGACAGTCTAAGGGTAAAGTTTTGGGGGTTTGGTGACGAAACCACAGAGTCAGGTAGTGAGTTTCAGGCATTTACCACTCTGTTGCTAAAGTCATATTTTCTACAGTCAAGTTTGGAGCGGTTCACTTTGAGTTTGTATCTGTTATGTGCTCATGTATTGTTGTGGTTGAAGCTGAAGTAGTCATTGACAGGAAGGATGTTGTAGCAGATAATTTTATGAGTTATGCTTATGTCGTTAGTCTGTTATGCTTAGTTATGCTTAGGTCCTTAGTCTGGTCAGCTTCAGCACATTATTTTTTTTCCTGGTTAGGGCTGGGAAAAACATTCTTCCGAGAGAGTAACAATGAAATAGCCTGCAAGCCAAGCTGGTAAGAGCTGGGAAGATTGTTAGCATCTCGTTAGGGCTGGAAAAAGAAAGCTTCGAAAAAGCTACATTTTAGGGAGCCTCTTTTAGGGAGGAAAAAGGTGCGTCTTATACTCCGAAAAATACGGTAGCCAGTCCTATTGCAGTTTGGCAGATTATGACTTCATTTGCAAATGCAGGAAAGGGATTTAACTGTGTCAACCGAGGACAAGTATCTCATATATAGGTAGTCCTCGAGTTACAACCACAACTGAGCCCCAAATTTATGTTGCTAAATGAGACATTTGTTAAGTGAGCTTTGCCCCGACCTTTCTTGCCACAGTTGTTAAGTGAATCATTGCAGTTGTTAAGTTAGTCACACGGTTGTTAAGTGAATTTGGGCTTCCTCATTGACTTTGCTTGTCAGCAGGTCGCAAAAGGAGATCAGGTGACCCCGGGACACTGCAACCATCATAAATATGAACCAGTTGCCATGCATCTGAATTTTGATCCTCTGACCATGGGGATGCTGCAATGGTCGCCAAGTGTGAAAAACGGTCGTAAGTGTGAAAAACGGTCATAAGTCACTGTTTCAGTGCCGTGGTAACTTTGAATGATCACTAAATGAACTGTCGTAAGTTGAGGACTACCTGTAATTTTTGACTGCACAGTCAGGAAAATTGTAGGAGCAGATGAACTTCTACAGCGGGTTTACACATCACGCTAAACCAGGGGTCGGCAACCTTAAACATTCAAATAGCCGTTTGGACCCGTTTCCCACATAAAAGAAAACACCCGGAGCCACAAAAACCTTTTGACATCTGAAATGAAGATAACACTGCATATATATGTTTTTTACCGTTATGGTATGTATAAAAAAAACTATAGTGTGTTGCATTTATGTAATCAATGAACTGCTATAGAGAAAACAAATTTTTATTTCTGCATGCAACAACTCCGAAAAAAAAGATGGTTCGAAAAGCTCAATAAATCGCGTGCCGGCATGTGTCGCACATTGGCGGTTGTGACGCATGTTTTGAGCGACAGGGAGCCGCAGTAGAGGGATGAAAGGGCCGTGGGTTGCAGGCCCCTGTGCTAAACCATGGTTTGCTTGGCCACGGTTTACTGAATATATCAGAAATATTGACTGTAGATGCATACAATATACTATCTGGGAATCATGTTTTACAAACCAAAATGCCTACGTTTCTACAAAGACTGCTGTTAGGCTTAGTGCAATGACACAACCTGTTTCTTTGAATGATTCCTGAGCATACCTCTGAACTGAAAATGTTCACAGCTCAGGGTTTGGAAGGAGCAGGCAGTTTCCTGCTGCAGTTTTTCTTTTTCTGCAGAGGTGAAGATTGTAGGTGTTTCTGGCGAGGAGTTACTTGCCCTCCTGAAAGGATGCCCTGGCTTGCCAGAAGAGAAGGGGCACGTGGTCTCCTTGGCTTAAAATGTAGGATAAAAACCGTGTGTGTGTGTGTGTGTGTGTGTGTGTGTGTGTGTGTGTGACATCAAAGATTCCAAGCAAAAACGATTGCTTAAATTTTGAGTAAGGTAGCCTATTGTGATGGAACATGCAAGGGGTGGGCTCCTGGGGGTTCTGCAGGGTTTGGGCAATCAGCTAGCCAAGGATTGCCGGGGTTCGGCAAACCCCCAAATGCCATCCCTGGCTGGCCATGCCCACCCCTCCCAGGAGTCTCCATGTGGCCTGTTCATCATTCCAGGTATAAGTGCAGGGGCCGCGCAGAGGGTTTGAGAGGGCAAAAAACGGACCTACTGGAAGTCCGGAAACGGGCCTGTTTCCAGCCTCCGGACCCCGGAGGAATGTAGTTTTCACCCTCCTGGAGGGTCGAGGAAAGTTTCCGGGCCTGTGGAGGGTGAAAAATGCCCCCTCCCGCCGTGGTGCATGCGGCCAACTAGGCCACGCTCACCATGGCCATGCCCACCCAACAACAGGGCAGCGAACCCGTTGCTAAAGGATCTGAAGCCCACCCCTGGACCATTCTCATGTGTGATGGTATGCAGGAATGAGCTTGGGAGATGGGTGAAGAGATGCTGTCTAGGGCAGGGACCCCCAACCTTTTGGGCACCGGGGATTGGTCCCATGGAGAGAGGTTTTTCCATGGACCGGAGGAGTCGGGGTTTTGTGCGCTGACTGCATCCCATGGATGGGGCTTTGCTTGTTGTGCAGCCTCGTTTCTGGCATGCCGCTGCCCGGTGCTGGTCCATGGCCCATGGATTGGGAAACCCTGTCCTAGATAACAATACTGGAGCTTAAAGAATGACGAGAGGGCAGTGAAAGCCTGATCGTGCATATGAAAAAAGACATATAGATGGTCCTTGATTTACAACCATAGAACTTCCGCTGCTAAGTGAGGTGGCTGTTATGTGAGTTACGCCCGATTTTATGGCCTTTTTCGCTGCAAATGTTCAGCGAAACACCATGGTCATTAAGTGAATCACACCATTGATAAGTGAAGCTGGCTTCCCCCATTAACTTTGCTTGTTGGAAGCCAGTTAGGAAAGTTGGGTTGACAAACGGTGACCCCACAATGTTGCAACGGTCGTAAATAGATGCTGATTGCCAAGTGCCAAAATTTTGATCAAGTGGGGAATACTCTTGATGGTCATAAGGGTGAAGGCAGGTTGCAAGTCCCTTTTTTCAGCACTGTTGCAACTCTGTGAACGGTCACTAAATGAATGGTTGTAAGGCGAGGGATCCCTTTGTGTATCTTTAACATGCCACATGTTGCATAAAGTCTGATTTGGGTTCAGCTTGGTTTAAAACTGCATTTGCATTTGCTTCCTAGGGCAGCTCTGGAAGCTGCCCAGTTGTAATAAAGGAAAACATCTCTTGACTATGTGCAAAATATTTTTTTTCTTTTTCCTGTTTGGAGTTATTTATTATCCAGTGGTTGTAATAAAACTGAAGCCAGGGTACATTTACAGCACTTTAAATTCCCCCAATGCTTGGGAGACAATGTCTCCATATTTGCAAAACTACTTCTGTTGGTATATCTGATCTGCAGAACCATCTCCAGTTGCTTCTGAACTACAATTCCCAGCATCCTCCCCCCCCCCCCCCCCCGGGCAGCCATTCTGCCTGGGACTGCTGGAAATAGTAGCTCAGCTACATCTGAAAGACTTTCCTTTGCTCAGATAATCATCTTTTGTACCCTTGCAGGAAAACACTGGAATTTGGGACACTCGTGATCGGAATGTTCTCATGCAACCTTTCCGGGATGATGTAGTTAAGTCTTTTTTCAACCTTTCCCAGAATTCTCCAACCAGCCTGATGCTGGGGAATTCTGGGAGTTGAAGTCCATACATCAAGTTGCCAAGTTTGAGAAGCAGTGATGGACTTTGTCCAGCCGGATGTAATAGCAATAGCAATGGCACTTATATACCGCTTCACAGTGCTTTACAGCCCTCTCTAAGCGGTTTACAGAGTCAGCATTAGAGGTGGGTTTCAGCAGGTTCTGACCAGTTCTGGAGAACCGGCAGCGGAAATTTTGAGCAGTTTGGAGAACCGGTAGTGGAAATTTTGAGTAGTTCGGAGAACCGGTAAATATCACCTCTGACTGGCCCCGCCCCCATCTATTCTCTGCCTCCCGAGTCCCAGCTGATCGGGAGGGAATGGAGATTTTGCAGTATCCTTCCCCTGCCACGCCCGCCACACCATGCTCATCAAGCCACGCCCACAGAACCGGTGTTAAAAAAATTTGAAACCCACCACTGGTCAGCATATTGCCCTCAACAATCTGGGTCCTCGTTTTACCGACCTCGGAAGGAGGGAAGGTTGAGTCAACCTTGAGCCTGGTGAGAATCGAACTCCTGGAGTGAGCAGTGAGTTAGCCTGCAGTACTGCATTCTAAAAGGCACCCACTCTCCGCATGGGAGCAGGGTTTTTGTTGTTGTTTTACCAGAAGTTGGAAAAAATGTTTGGCAATTACCTTTGACCCCGCATCCAGAGTATCTCACATTCTACTACAGTGATCAGAGGTATGCTGCACTGAAACATGGAGGGTTTATTTTAGCCACCAATAGAAAATAAAATAGCTATTAATTATATTCCCTCCCCCTATTTACAAATAATCCTTTGAGAGACCGGCTTAAAATAAAGCCGTCACCAATTTTTGTGGCAACAAGTTTTAAAGGTTGTTTGCCTATTGTTACAAAACATTTGGCCTCCAGATAAAATGGGAATTTATTTTATTGTGTAACTATATACAACAAAGAAGAAAATTCAACAAACGTCATTTACATTCCTTTCTAGGCACAGACAGTAATTTTCATAAGATTAAAAAGCACAACAAAATTGACTTTTCTTTGACTACCTCCTGTCTGCTCATGGAAACATTTTAACTAATTCCCAGAATCTACTGCCTTCGGTTGATGGAAGGGTGTGCTCTGATATGAAACTAACAACAAAATCTTATATTTTCTTTAACAAACCCCCTCCCCCCCCAAAATCAAGTGTCCTGAACAATTATGTACAAAAAAAAATATTTCAATATATAACATGTATGAAAAGTTCCATGTTGCACCCGTGTATAAAGTGTCTCTGTGCGTTCTTGCCTTCCTGCATTACCACGAATTCTACATCCCAAACGATCCCTTCATCAGCCAGGCTTTGCCCTGCTTACTTGATGGGCATCCAGTTTGGGTTCCCCCACCCCACCCCACCCCTCCTCTTCCTTCTCCCTGTCCAAATCCTACGGAGCCGGTTATTCTGTTTGCTTCCTCCTTGGAATTTCATGTTCTTTCCTGGTTACTGTGCACCTGCAAGAAAACAGGAGGGAAATGCGTGAAACCATTTGAAAACAAAGCATTCAAGATTTGGGCCGCAGCCAAATTTTCTCACGGTTAGGGCCAAAACCCTCTTCTTGGGTGGGGGAAAAAAAAACCGCTTGCCAAGAAAAGGGACACAATGTAATGCAGGAGGAAAAAAATACAGGTAATCCTCGATTTATGACCACACTTGGGGAAGCAGAATTTCCGTTGCTGAGAAAGGCAACTGTTTAGATGACAGATTAACAAAGTTGGAAGGGACCTTTTAGGTCATCTAGTCCAACCCCCCGCCCAAGCAGGAGACCCTACACCATTTTTGACAGATGGCGGTCCAGTCTCTTCTTGAAAGCCTCCAGTGATGAAGCTCCCACAACTTCCGAAGGCAACTTCTGTTCCATGGGTTGGTTGTTCTCACTGTCAGAAAATTTCTCCTTATTTCTAGATCGAATCTCTCCTTGATCAGTTTCCATCCATTATTCCTTGTCTGGCCTTCAGGTGCCTTGGAAAATAGGTTGACCCCCTCCTCTCTGTGGCAACCCCTCAAATATTGGAACCCTGCTATCATGTTGATAAGATCACTGTTAAGTTAGGCCCAGTTTTATTACCTTTCTTGCCACGGTTGTTAAGTGAATCACTGCACTTGTTAAGTGAATCACTGCTGTTGTTAAGTGAATCAGACTGGCGTTAAGCAAATACCGCTTCCCCCATTGACTTTGCCCATCGGAAGCTGTCTAGGAAGGTTGCAAATGTGTGACACCCCCCCCCCCCAGGGATGCTGCAATCATTGTAAATACAACCTGTTGTAAATACATGACTGAAGTTTGATCCCATGGGGATGCCGCAACAGTCATAAGTGCAAAGATAGGTCATGAATCACTTTTTTCAGTGCCGTTGTAAACTTCAAAGGGTCATTAAATGAATGGTTTGTAAGTCGAGGACTACGTGCAACACTGCATTCAGTGCTCTTCTCTCTATATATATATAGAGAGAGAGCAAAATAAGCTCGAAATAGATCTATAATAGTCTCCCTTTATTTTCATTTATCAGCAAAAAATCCTACACACACACACACACACACACACACACACACACACACACACACACACACACATATATATATATATATATATATATATATATATATACATACATATATATATATATATATATATATATATATATATATATATATATATATATATATATATATATATATATATATATATATATATATATATATATATATATATATATATATATATATATATATATATATATATATATATATCCCGGTAAGGGTATGGCTATCTGATGAGAGCTAAATAGCTTGAAATAGATCTATAATAGTCTCCCTTCATTTTCATTTATCAGCAAAAAATGTCACACGCACACGCATATAAAATGTTTTTCTGTCGAGTCACCTGGTATACCCAAATATGGGAGGGAGCATACTAAATAGCTTGAAATAGATCTATACTAGTCTCCCTTTATTTTTTTATCAGTTCTTTGTAAGTTTGAAAATATGGTTTGTAGCCTGGATGGCCCCTGGAGTTGGGGGGGCCATCCAGGGGCCATCGGCTGGGGCTAAAAGGCAAAAGGAAGCAGTATGCTCCCTCCCATATTTGGGTATACCAGGTGACTCGACAGAAAAACATTTAATCTTTCCCCTGGCTCAGCTGATAAGGGAGGAGAACTTGTGGCTTAGAGGGTAAAAGCACTGCCTAAACAAGGCAAGCAGCCCAAGTTCAAATCCTAGAAGGGTATGGCTAGCTGATGAGAGCTAAATAGCTTGAAATAGATCTATACTAGTCTCCCTTTATTTCTTTATCAGTTCTTGTAAGTTTGAATATATATATATATAATGATTGTATCACTCTGGAAGACCTAATATTTCCCGTTTGTTTCTTACCATCTGTTTGCCCAACTGGCTGTTCCTCTTCTGTTTCATCTTCCTCATTCAGTTCTTCATCATCTTCATCTTTGGGGGAAAAAAGGGGGTGAAGGAAATAATTTAGATCCACCTTCCAGAACACCTCTTGTGCTCTATAACAGAGCTATGGAGCTGTCTCTTTAAGTATCTCAGATGCTCATGAAGCAGGGGTGAAATGCTACCGTTTCGGGCGTACGAGTAGCAGTGGCCGCCGATGGTTCAGAGAACTGATGGCAGCAGGAGGAGGCTCCGCCCACCCACCCGGATGTCGCCATTTTCTTTTTTTAACCCTCTGTGCCTGCACATGCGCAGAGGGCGAAAAAGTGCATGTGACGCTGGCTCACGCGCGCAAAACATGCACTTCTGAACCAGTAGAGAAGGTAAGTGGATTTCACCGCTGTTATGAAATCCTTGGGAATCTTTATTTCTTACTCAACTGGTGTCTATTAACTTTGTACCTCTTGCCACACAAAAGGTGTGTTAAGTTTGCTTGTGCACTAGAATATTAGAAAGCGCCCCTTTCATCATGGGAATCAGCAGACATTAGCCCCAAAACAAGTATGGAAGGAAGTTAAACTGGAGACCAGCAAGGAATTTGCTCTCCAAAATCCCCCACTATGGAACTGATGAATGCTCTCATAGTATTTACTATTTGCTGAAGATTTATCTGGATTTGGCACTACTCCCATTAATAAACTAATGTCAGTATTTGATGAAATATATTTGACACCCGGCACGCTAGGTATTATTAGAGTGATGATATGCAAAAATAATAACCTGGTGCACAATGCTGTTTGCTGCAGTGATTTCCATATTATTCTTATTTTTCTTTTTATGTCCTGTAATGATCCCTTGCTTCAGGGTGGGGTTGGGCCAACTGAGTGGAGCTGAGCATTTACTATCCGGATGTCCTTCCGGACACCTATACGGAATTTGCAGCAGATATTTTCTCTTTGCCCCCTGGTAGAGAAACATCTGTCACTAGGATTGAACTCTCAACAGTGGTGGCATTCTACCGGTTCGCACAGGTTCGGGCGAACCGGTAGCAGCTGAGGCAGGAGGCCCCGCCCACCCACCCGGACGTCATCACGGATGCTCTGCGCATGCACAGAAGGTTCTGCGCATGCACAGAAGTGCCACGCACGAGCAAAGCACGCACATGCACATGCTCATATGTCCGAACCGGTAGCGAAGGTAAGTGAATACCACTACTGACTCTCAACCTTCCAAGTGGAAGGTGAGCGTTTTCACCTCTAGGCCACTGCGCTGCTCAATTGCCATATTAATTATTACACCTTATATTTTCCTTGGTCTGAACAACATAATGCTTAAGAACTGCCTTTGCCATCTGGGCTGTCTTCGGTTGCCTGATGCCATACTAGTTTCTCTATCAAGAGGAACGTATTCGATAAATCGGAAGATTTAGAAGAGCCATGTTACATTCAGGTATATTAGCAATATAAACTTCGGGTTATACTTCTTACATCCTGATTGGGCATCCCTGGATGATCATACCTGCCTCGAAGTCGATGCTTCTCAAGGCTTCTGTGATACTTTCCAAATCTACGGTGAAGTAGTCCATGTTTTCAAAGCCTGTCTCGACCTTCTCCAACTGGCCACCTTTTGATGCATCCACGATTCTGGAAAGCAGATGAGAAAGGATGTTGTTGCTTTTTACCCTGCTGTTAAGACAATCCGCTGTAGGTTTTGGGCTGTCATTCAAACAAATGGTGTTGTATTCTTTTATAGGTCTTTCTACCGTTATGGGACTCAACCCTGAGATTTCTGAAGGATGGCAGGCAATATTTTAGATAAATAAAATAAGCGAAAGAAATGGAATGAAAGGAAGGGAGGCTGATCGAATACCCTTTCCCCTTTTAATAAATACAGGTAGTCCTCAATTTATGACCACATTTGAGCACAAAAGTTATGTTGTTAAGTGAGACATTTGTTAAGTGAGTTTTGCCCCATTTTAGGACCTTTGTAGCCCGAGTCATGAAGTGAATCATTGCAGTTGTTAAGTTAGTAACACGGTTGTTAAGTGAATCTGGCTTCCCCGTTAACTTTGCTTATCAGAAGGTCACAAAAGCTGTTCACATGACCTTGGGGACATTGCAACCGTCATAACTATGAGTCAATTGCCAAGCATCTGAATTTTGATCATGTGACCATGGGGATGCTGCAACGGTCATGTGAAAAATGATCATGTCACTTTTTTTTCAGTGCCGTTATAACTTTGAACGGTCACTAAATGAACTGTTATAAGTTGAGGATTATCTGTAACTCTGCGTTAAACTTTCTTTGGGTCTGCCCTCCATTTTCATTATCACTATTATTATTATTATTATTATTATTATTATTATTATTATTATTATTATTATTATTATTATTATTATTATTATTATTATTATTATTATTATTATTAATTTGTCAAGCGTATATGATAACAAGCAAAGTATACACAAAGTATAAACATGATTGTATAGATATAGATATAATAGTACAAGCATGATTATGAGTACAAGAATTATGAATATATGGGTGCAATTGGACAGGAACAATAGGCACGATTGTGCGCTTATGAATGCCCCTTACAGACCTCTTAGGAATGGGGTGAGGTCGATGGTAGATAATCTAAGGTTAAAGTTTTTAGGGTTTTAAAGTTTTTGGGGTTTTAAAGTTTTTGGGGTTTTAAAAAAGAGCCGAGGTGGCGCAGCGGTTAGAGGCAGGTACTGCAGGTCACTTTAGCTGACACTGATCCGCAGGTTAGTGGTTCAAATCTCACCGGCTCAAGGTTGACTCAGCCTTCCACCCTTCCGAGGTAGGTAAAATGAGGACCCAGATTGTTGGGGGCAATATAAATATACATTGCTTACTGGTGTAAACCGCTTAGAGAGTGCTTGCACTGTGAGGCGGTATATAAATCTCACTAAATAAATAAATAAAGTTTTTTGGGTTCTCCACAAGGCCCCACAGGTAAATGTTCTGTCATACATAAAATAGGTTTCAATTAGTTACAAGCTCCGTTTTCGCTGGCAGAGGGTTGCAGGAGGCCGTCCCAGCCGAAAACAGAGACTGGGAGCCCGCTTTCGCTGGCAGAGCACTCAGGCCGCCACAGGCGCCCCTGACATGAGTGACATCAAGCTGGCCACACCCACCCCGGCCTCCTGAGGTAAAACGCAACCCTGATGCGGCCCTCAATGAAATCGAGTTTGACACCCCTGAACTAGACAATTAAGCTAACAAACTAGTCCATCTACTAGTCAGCTTTAACGTAATTTAAATATCACAGTGTCCTTTCCTGCTTGGATCCTCTCTGAACTTATTTACTTAGGATTTATGGTTTGTTTACAGAAATGGCAGTTTAGAAATATATTTTCAGGACTTACGTTTTAATAAGCTGCTTGGCGGTCTGGGGGGAGAAAGAGAAAAGGTCAACAAGGGAATGAAAAACGTTCCGCTTTTAAAATTGCTAAAATCAGTAAAATCCTCTGGAGTCTCCCAGAAATGATTGATTGGCTGATTGCCCTAATAAAATTTTGAAGTATCAAGACTGACTTGAAGGCACAGGCAGAAAATACTGAAGTGTAATTGCACTGTTGCACGGTGTTGTAATTAGAAACCTTTGATTTTGTACTCCAGTTTAGGGTTACTCTAATTTCAATGAAAAGCAAAGATCACAATTCACAAATTAAGCCAATAATACCCACTCCTTTATTTTATGCCATGCAGGGGTCTCCAACCTTGGCAACTTTAAGACTTGTGGACTTCAACTCCCAGAATTCCCAACCAGTCATGCTGGCTGGGGAATTCTGGGGGTTGAAGTCCACAAGTCTTCAATTTGCCAAGGTTGAACACCCCCTGTTTTAGGGGTTCAAAGTAATGTTACATTCAAATCCCTTCTTATTTTATGTGCATGCCGGCTCTTCAGGAAGATTCAGATGAGTGATGATAAGTGGCACCACTAAGATCAACCGGCAAGTTTCCTGGCTGATCCATGATATGAATCTCCTAGTCAGATCTCCAGTTCTGGGAATTTGGGATTTGAAAAACTACAGTAGTGGCCAAAATTGTGGAAAAACCTTTTGGGAAAAGTGTATTTTCTAAAACTAGCTAATAACACCACTTTTTTGGGCAGTAGTACCATAAAACTATATATCAATGGAAAGATAATTTAATCAAGAATGTAATGCAATAACTTTTTTGAAGGGTTTGCTATTAGAATAGCAGTTATAAAGAAGAAAAGTGAAACGAGATATACAAAAATTATCACCATAGAAAAAATGAGATATACAAAAATTATCACCATGTCAGTTAATACTTAGTTGGGTAACCTTTAGCATGAATTACGGCCTTACAACATCTTCCCATGGAGTGAACCAAGTCTTTTAGTTCTGCAGCTGTTATAATGTGAAACCAAGATTGAATGATTGCTTCTATGAACTGGGTTTTATTGCTGGGTCGCTTCTGACTAACAAGTTTCTTTAGTCGGCTCCGTAGATTTTCAATTGGGTTAAGGTCTGGGCTATTCCCAGGCCATTCCAGCAGTGGAATATGATTATCTTGAAACTCCCCCCCCCCAAAAAAGGTGTTATTAGCCATCAACCCTCAAAAATACACTTTCCCCAAAAGGTTTCCACAATTTTGGCCACTACTGTACACAGCTGTAGATGAAGGGATCTCGAACGTCCAACATTTTCCCTCACCATGAGAAAAGCGGCTCCTCCTTCCTCCTCCATTGACTGAATGGCACTCTCAATCAGCTTGCTCGACTGCTCCAGTTGATCTTTATACTGTTGGATGAGGTTCTGCATGAACCCAGCCTTCTCCTCCTGCTCCTTTGAGATGCGCTGCAGAAGGTCCGTCCTCTTCTCCTCAAGGACAGCAATGAGAGCTTCAAACTTCTCACACAAAGACTGCTTAGCCAACCGACTGTTCTCCTGTTCCCAGAGGGAGAAGAATAAAAGGACAAGTTGAGTTGGTGCCTTCAGAACAAATCTCACTCAAGAAGCCACCACCTGGAACTCATTCCGAGAGATCCCGGTGGTTGATTTGTTTTTTATTTGTTTTTGTTATTATTTTTATTATACAATTTTCTTGAGTTAAATATAAAATTTCTATATTCACAGTAACAATGTACTGCAGGGGTGAAATGCTACCGGTTCGGCCCGATTCAGGCATACCGGTAGTGGCGCCTGCCGGTGGTTCGGAGAACCGGTAGCGGCGGCCGCACGAGGCTCCGCCCACCCGCCCAGATGTCACCATTTTCTTTTTTTAACCCTCTGCGCATGTGCAAAGCCTTCGCATGCACAGAGGATGAAAAAGCACGTATGATGGTGGCATGCATGAAATGCAAAGTGCGAACGCAAAGGGAAGCAGTAGGGAAGGAAAGTAGATTTCACCGCTGATGTACTGTCTGGGTACAATTTTTTTAAGTACAGATGATAGATCTTACACACACAGTATTTATGACTATTCTCAAATCCTATTCGCCATCATCTTCACTTGTCCTTATTAAAAAAAATTGCATTACTTAGTTAAACCCTCTGTTCAGTTGTATCTATAATCAATTGATAATATCAAACATTATAGACATCAGATAGAGATCACATTTGTAACCATTATCCTCCAAATAATCATAAGGTTTACTTGTCATAATTATTCGATGTTCATTATTCAGTTATAGCCATTACTTCATCATTGTTTATAAATCCACATTTCTAACTTCTACTTCTATTTTCTAACCCTTAATAAAATAATTCCCAAGTTAAACAAGTAATATTTTCCCCATTTCTAGTTTCTATCTTTATACTAATTCTTAATAGAACAACTCCTGTATTTAACAGTATTCTGCATTTATCTCTCATCCAGCCACTACTTGGAACTCATTCAGAAAGATCCCACTGTCTGATTTGTTAAGGGGAACGTGGTAGCTCTAAAATAAATCTTGATTCTCCAGCTGGTTCTAGTTGGCAAATATATTCAGGAGAAGACATTTGCAGAGAAGAGCATATCAATCTTCATAGACTATTTTATTTCCAGTTTGGCACCTTACCGTCAATCGGGCGGGTTGCTCACTTACCAATACCAGTGTGCTGCGTGCGCATCTCCATGTTTTGTGCGCGTGTGCTCTTACTACGCGCACGTGCCCCCTCGCACGATTTTGCTTCTGCGCGTGCGCGGAAGCAAAATATCACCAAAATCTCACGAGGGGACGCGCGCGGCTGATTTTGGTGAGATTTTGCTTCCGCGCATGCGCAGAAGCAAAAAAGCCCAAAAATACTTTAAAAAAGATGGCGACTCACGCGTCGGACCAGTGAAGATGGCACCGGAGCCGTCGCATGCAAATTGAGCAACCGGACGCCCCCTACTGGTGTGGCAGAGTCGACCACACCAGGAGGAACCCACCCCTGCCGCCAATGTTTTGATTTTGTATCTGGGTGCCTAAAAGTCAGTCCTGACTTGTGGCAATTGCTTACACAAATCCATGCGGCTTTCTTGACAAGATTTTCAGAAGTGGTCTACCCTTGCCTTCTTCCTCCTAGGACCAAAGCCAAAGTCACCGAACTGTCTTTGTGTCTAAGGTGGGGCTTCTAGGCCAGGGGTGTCAAACTCAATTTCATTGAGGGCCACATCAGGGTTGTGTTTGAGCTTGAGGGGCCATGTGGGTGTGGCTGGGGTGGGCGTAGCCAGCTTGACATCACTTGTGTCGGGAGCACCTTGGTGGCCCGGGCTGGGCGGGGCTGGGGGATCCATTGTCTCCAGCGGAGGATGGCGAGACCAGGGAGAGCGCCAAGCCCTTCCTTCCCCTCTTTCCTTCTTTTTTTCTAAACCTTCCTTGCTCTTTTGACACCCCTGTTCTAGGCCAATATCTACAGATAGCCCTCAACGTATATTCATTTAGCCATCATTCAAAGTTACAATGGCCCTGGAAAAAAATGGACTTATGACTGGTTCTCACACTTATGAGTGTTGCGGCTTCCCCACAGTCACATGATCAGAATTTGGATGCTTGGCAAGCAGCCTAGATTTACAACAGTTCCATTGCCATTTGCAACTATTCTAGCCAGCTTCCACCAAACGAAATCGATGGTTGAAGCCACCTTTGCTGAACGACGGCAGGATTCGCTTAACTGCAGTGATTTGCTTTAACAGCATGGCAAAATCAGGTGTGACACACAACATTTTAGTAACATAAATTCTGGTCCCAATTGTGGTTATAAGTGGAGGGCTACCTATGCACCAATCTGTCTCTCGTGTATTGATTGCAACAGTAATGGGTTGCAAATCCCGTCGCTACCGTTTTGCGTGTGTGCTCATGACACTTCTGCGCAGAAGCGTCCGGGGCGGGTGGGCGGAGCCTCCCGCCGCCACCGCTACCGGTTCGCAGATTCGGGCCGTACCAGTAGCAACCCACCGCTGGATTGCAAACAACGTCTTTCAGTTTGCATTGGGATTTTAGGTTACTAGGCAGACTATCGGCTCTTCCGTCTAAATAAACTCCTGTCCAGATTTGGAAGCAGAGGGAAGAAAGCCACTGGGCTCCCTTTCCCCCTCTTCTTGGGCAGCACCTGTCTTAACCCACCATCACTCTGGATTGGATTTCTCTTCCACTACTCAGATTTCTAAAGGCTCAGCCATTTGTCGTATTCCTCACCTCTGCCGTTTTGGACAAGTCCTCCAGCTGGCTGATGATCGTCTGCACCCTGTCATTCCCTGCTACCAACATGGAGATGCAGTTGGTTAGCTCAGTCTGTAAGAGAAAATAATAAAAAAATAAATTGACTCTCTAACCTTCCTTTTCTGAATCAATTGGTGTGCTGAAGTTCTTGGTCAATTGTGAGAAAGAAGAATGGAAAAGAGACATAAGTGCTGTGACTCTAAGACTGCAATATAATTATTGTCAAGACTGATACTGATTGTTTTCCTCTTTGCTCTCTTCTTTAATTATATTTGATTACAGGGACTTTTTTTCCTTTTAATCTTTGATCATTTTGGGGTGGCTTTGAAAGATTGAGGAAAGTTTAATGGAGACCTGAACTCAGTTAACTGATTAAGACCAGGGACAGATTATAAACCTTTCTCCTGCAAATATTGGCATAATATTTTTAGCCCATGGCAGAAATGTGTTTTTATGATGCTGACATCTGTACACATTTGGATGCCAAAGCCAACAACCCTTTTGCACCAACTGGCTGAACACTGCATCTGCCAGGGACTCTAAAATATTGTTTGAACCGGTTGTCTCACTGCCAACCTACTGTGTGTAGTCTGATCTGAGTTGGTTTTACAAAGCGGTGCACTGAGGTTTTTCCTTTTGCTCTTTTGGAGTGAGAGGCGTGAGCTTTTATCACAAATGCTGAATGACCACTTGAAAGCTCCACGCATGGACCCACATGTTCAAATGTTCTCCCAAATCACTGGGACAAGAGGAATGGGAGATAGAATTTGTTTTCTATGAAACTGCAGGATGACAAAGACTCGATAACTGCTTTTCTTGTTTTTCTAAACCTCTGCTGTGCCCCTGTGTGAAGGCACCAAGAATTCCAGATGGCTTCGACCATAGCTGAGTCTGCAGAAAATGGAGTAGCGATGGGTCTGTTTAATCTCTGGGAAAAGTGATGGATTAACTACTGTATGGAGCCCTTCAGAAGTTCAGAGAAAGACCACAGCTTCTCATTGCACAGTCTCCTGGTTACAGCTGCTTTTTGGGGGAATGGAAATTCTGCCATCTCTCAACTCTTGTCGCTCCAAATATATCCTGCTGCTGATTGCTTGTCAACTGCAGTCATCTATGTATTCATATCAACTGCATTAGGGTCAGACACTATTCCTGAAAGACACAACGTGACATGTCCAGAGGTCTCTAATTCACCTCTTAGCCCAAATGGGAGATGAACCTTCTGGCCCAAGACTTCCTCTGCATGCCATTGGATCTGAACCCCTCTAAGGTGAAGGAATGCAATCTCTCTTTTTTTGTCTCTGGGCATATGGTCAAGTTGCAATAGCAATAGCAATAGCACTTAGACTTATATACCGCTTCATAGTGCTTTACAGCCCTCTCTAAGCGGTTTACAGAGTTCAGCATATTGCCCCCAACAATCTGGGTCCTCATTTTACCCACCTTGGAAGGATGGAAGGCTGAGTCAACCTTGAGCCGGTGAGATTTGAACAGCTGAACTGCTGAACTGCAGTGCTGCACTTTAACCACTGCGCCACCTCGGCTCTTATGCAGACATGAAGTAGGAGGATATTCACTTCCATAGAGGCTGCTAAGTCTTGAGACTGTTCAGAATTATGTGAGGAAGGTCTTTTTTGTTCGTGCATATCCAAAAAGGTTACACCATGAAAAGTCTTGGCATACATTAAGTAATACAAGTGCACACTTAAAAACAATTGCTATCATTTAAATATCCCAAAGATGCTTTTTCAAGAGGCAACTGGACTTTCTGGTTTTTCTTTGATGATGTTTTGCTTCTCATCCAAGAAGCTTCTTCGGCTCTGACTGGATGGTGGGGAATGGGATTGGGGGCGGGGGGAATAGGATTCCAGGCTGACTGACTTTGCATTCCGAGAGGAAGGGGAACTGCATTCTTGGAAGCCTCATTCATGAAAATAAAATTTCCCCACCATTCAGTCAGAACTGAAGAAGCTTCTTGGATGAGAAGCGAAACGTCTTCAAAGGAAAACCAGAAAGTCCAGTTCCCTCTTGAAAAAAGCACCTTTGGGACAACCATGGCCTGGATGACTGAGAATCTCCATAGATATCATTGAAATATTCAACTGAGCCGAGGTGGCGCAGTGGTTAAAATGCAGCACTGCAATTTAGCAGTTCAGCTGTTCAAATCTCACCGGCTCAAGGTTGACTCAGCCTTCCATCCTTCCGAGGTGGGTAAAATGAGGACCCAGATTGTTGGGGGCAATATGCTGAACTCTGTAAACCGCTTAGAGAGGGCTGTAAAGCACCTTAAAGCGGTATATACGTCTAAGTGCTATTGCTATTGCTAAATAGAAATCGGAGAGCCAATTTGGTACAGTGGTTAAGGCACCAGGTAGAAACCAGAAGACTCTGACTTCTAATCCTGAAATTTGGGTGTCCTCAAAATCCTCGAAGTAGGCAGATAAAATGTCAGGATAAAACATCAGGCGTCTTTTGAACATGCACGTAACACCAGCAAAAGGATGGTGTTTACATTATGATGCTATGCCTGTCATCTTGCAATATTCAAGCCTCTCTATCCCAACTCTGGCAGATGACCATGAATATCAGGTTGAGCGTTAAGCTATATTATTACTATGCCTGCAGTGAAGCTTGGCTCATACCTTCTGCCCCTGAAAGACGCTTTGAAGAGGCGCCACTTCACAATCTTTGTGGGCTCCAAAGACTTTGCACATAGAGCAGGTAGGAACCTCACAGGTCAAGCAATAGATGTTGATCTTTTCATCTTCGTGTTCCTTGCACATTGGATGGTTTCCCTTCTTGAGGGGACGGCTGTTGAAGACAGGAAGGAAATGAAGAGTCCAGATAAGAACGTCTCCATAGTTAATGTCACCTTGGATAACAAGATGGGCAGCATATAAATTTAACAAATAAATAAATGTTTGAGTAGAAGAGGGAGAACAGATTGAAATTCACACTTGTCTCCAAAGCTCTCTAGGACTAGGTATTATTGAGACAGTCACTGTATCATTTTCATTTGACATTTCATGATGATTATGTCCAGGCAGGGTGAAATTCAAATTTTTTCCGTACCGGTTCTGTGGGCGTGGCTTGGTGGGCGTGGCAGGGGAAGGATACTGCAAAATCCCCATTCCCTCCCCACTCTGGAGCCGGCCAGAGGTGGTATTTGCCGGTTCTCCGAACTATTCAAAATTTCCGCTACTGGTTCTCTGTCAGAACCTGCTGAATTTCACCCCTGATATGTCCCACTATTGACAGCCACTGATCTGCAGGTTTGAAAATATTTTAAACTTGCTTTAGATGTTTTATCTTTTTTTTTTGGTAAAAGTTTTTTTTTATTTTTCTCTCCACATTATCCATACAAATATCAATACTTATAGCTTAAAGGTATCAATAATATATATGGTTATACAATTCTATCTAATCCATTGTAATTTAAAATCTTAATATGCACCTATATCATGCTGTTTATTTACCAGTCTGAATTTCTATTTTACCTTTCTACTCCCCTCTCAAAACTCCATCTCTTCCAACAACCTTCTTGCCCTTCTCTCCCCATACCTTACAACTCTCCCTCCACCCCTTTCTCCTATATCTTACTACTTCCTCTTCTCCTTCTACTAACCCTTCCTTGAGTGATTTTAATTCTAATCCTATTATTAACAGACTGATAATATATTAATATGTATCGCCTATCGGTGTCCCTTCTATTCTTTGTATATTTTCATATCTTATCCATAACCATTATCCTGTATTTTAAGTATATGCTTCAACTCTTACCGTTACCTCCTTAGAATCTAATTTTGTCATCTGGGGTTTCCCCTTTATTCATCAATTTCTTACCCTGTAATCTCAATAATCATTCTATCTTAACTTTTAACTATATTCAATTTCTATCCAATTATAAAATTTCATCCAAACAGTTTTGTTTTATCTTATGTAAAAATTTGGTGGCGCAGGAATTGCATGGCCTGTGGTTAATGTAAATAAGGCAGAATATGGTAAAATAAGAGCTTACATCAATAATCTACCTCACATGGGTGTGTAAAACATGGATGAAGAACGAGGATCAGGTTGGTTCTATGGGTTATTCAAATGCCTAATTATGATGCCCTTGAAACAGTAGAGGCAATCTGATGAAATGCATGTCAGAAATTATTTTCAATAGACGATAATATAGGGTTGAATATAGTCTTGGGTGATCTCTGAACCTGGTTGTTTGCTTGCTTACTGGCTGGGGAATTCTGGGAGTTAAAGTCCATCCATCTTAAGTTTCCAAGGTTGAGAAGTGTTGCTATAGACTCAAAGCTGGCAAATTCTGAGAGCTGAGGTCCACGCAGCTTAAAGTAAATATCAGCCCTGATGATGTTACCTAGCTGGGTAATGAAATGTCTCCAGGCCAGAGGTCTTCAAACTTGCCAACTTTAAGACCTGTGGACTTCAACTCCCAGAATTCTCCAGCCAGCTATGCTGGCTGGAGAATTCTGGGAGTTGAAGTCCACAAGTCTTAAAGTTGCCAAGTTTGAAGACCTCTGCGTCCGGGCAAACAACCAAGCTTAGAGAGCAGCAAGGACTCCATAGAAGTGATTTTCCTAGTGACTTGAACCCCTTGTCTATTAAAGAGGGAGGGACTGAAGCAGAGGTGGGTTCCTACCGGTTCGGACCATTTCTATAGAACCGTTAGTAACTTGGCGGCCTGGGTCGCTGGAACCGGAAGCGACCCAGGCCTGCCACACCCCCAAGCCGGTTCTCCCGGCGGCACCATAGGCGCCGCCATCTTGTTTTTTGCTTCTGCGCATGTGCAAAAGCTTTTTTTTAGTACTGCGCATGCACGCACGCCGGTGCGGCGTGTCCCTGAGCGAACCAGCAGTAGCAGAATCTGGAACCCACCCCTGGACTGAAGAGTCAGTAGGCTTGGTTGCTTCATGTTCCATCAATCTCTAGGAATTGTTCCCAGAAATATTCCTCACTAAGGGCAAGTATTTCCTAGCTCCTTCTTCTCATTTATTTTTTCCATCCGTACAGGAGAAGTTTAATAGTGGATTTAATAAATCAAGTTGAAAGTGTGGGCTGGTTGCTCTCATCCTTCCTTCGCACAGCAGAATGTAGACTGCTTTCTGTCTAATATTAACCTCCCTGTGAAGTTATGTTTAGATCTTACTTGCACTTATGTCCAAGTGGAGCCATTTATTCTGAGAACAGGTTTCCTTTATTTGGAGGAGGATTTATGATAGCAGCCCTCCATCCAAGTATCAGCACCACAGCACTTCTGCTCCTATATTCGGATCCCTTGCTAATCCACCCAAATTTCTTGACCCTTCATGGACATGGACTACCAGTCAGTCGGTGGGAGTTTCCTCTATAGGTTTTTTTTAAAACAAACAAACTTGTGTTTGTTATCGTGACTTAAAGCAGCACTAATTCCTAGTTCTACACACGGTGAATGTGAGTCTGAATATAAATGAATGAATGAATGAATGAATGAATGAATGAATGAATGAATGAATGAATGTAACCTAGATCGGACCCAAGGTCCATGTAGGTGCTGTTCTGAAAAGAGTCACAAATTTCAGCCTGGATTTTTCAATTGGATTAAGCTGCTGTACTAAGATGGGTTTTATCAGGGGTGAAATCCAGCAGGTTCTGACAAGTTCTGGAGAACCAGTAGCAGAAATTTTGAGTAGTTCGGAGAACTGGCAAATACCACCTCTGGATGGCCCCAGAGTGGGGTGGGAATGGAGAGTTTGCAATATCCTTCCCCCAGGAATGGGGTGGGAATGCAGAGTTTGCAGTATCTTTCCCCTGCCACACCCACCAAGCCACACCATACCCACCAAGCCACGCCCATAGAACCGGTAGTACAAAAAATTGGATTTCACCACTGGTTTTATTTTATGTATCTATTGCTTTTTGCCCATTTCAGTCTATTGTAAATTTCTTGTTAATCCAATTAGATTAACAAGACAATTAGATGATAGATTTTGTCTTGGCATGAGTGAGGCAAGCCCCAAGGATGAATCCCAGTTACGATGGCCAGATTTTTGGTTCCTTAAAGTCCCTCCTTCCTTCCGCTATGAAATCTGAGCTGCAAAAATTCAGAGGACCACTATATGACAAACATGAGTTGGAGTTTTTCACATTCCTTTGCTGCCATCTGTTGGTTGTCTGGATTGTTGTGGCGCAGATATGGTAGCTCATACCTTCCTTTAATGCCGGGAAGGATGGAAAGAAAGAAAAAGGACCACCAGCAGCTAGATGTCAGCTGCAAAAGTCCAAGTCCACAAATGAAGGTTCAGTTAAACTAATAGATTGCTATATTCTATGCACAAGAATCTTCTCAACAGCATCCGCTTAGAGTTAGATAAGGGTCACTAGAACTCAAGGAGGGTTGGGCTTAGTTCGCTTGTGGCTACATAAGGATTCTAGGCTGATTCCTCTTTTCATCCCGCCCCCAGGTTCTGCCACTCCTTTTCCCATTCAAGGTGATGGACCCAATTGTGGGACCAGAATTGCTATTGTTAAGAGAGTCAAACCCAATTTTACAACTTTTTTGCCATGGTTGTTAAGCAAACCATTGCAATTGTTAAGTGAATCACATGGTCATTAAGCGAATCCAGCTTCTCCCGTTCGCCCCCTCGATTTTGCTTGTCAGAAACCAATTGGGAAGATTGCAAATGATGATCACATGACTCAAAGATGCTGCAGCCATCCTAAATATATGCCAGTTACAAAACACCTGAATTTTGATCGCATGATTGTGGGGATGGGTGCCGGCCATTAGCGTATAAGTCATTTTTTTCAGTGTCGTTGAATGATTGCAAGTCAAGGAACACTATATAGAGCTGAAGAAAATCTATGTGGTTGGTAAAAGTGACAATTACTTGATGGTGCTTTGTCATTCATCCACCTTTCTCTAGCTGATGTTTCATCTGGAAATGATTGTTAAGAAATGATTGGAAGATACTAAAACATTATTGCTTTCAAGAGAGAATTCCTTTTCCAAACTGTAATAAAGCCAGGGGTGGGCTGCTGGGGGTTCGCAGGGGTTCGGGAGAACCTCTAGCTAAGATTCTGTGCAGTTTGGAGAACCCCCAAATCCCACTCCTGGGTGGCCCCGCCCACCCCTCCCCTCCCCTCCCAGGAGTCCCCACACGGCCTGTTTTGGATGCAGGTAAGTGCAGGGCACGCACAGAGGTTCAGGGAGGGTGAAAAATGGGCCTACCGGAAGTTCGGGCCTCCAGAGGGCCTCTGGAGCCTGAGGAGGCCATTTTCACCCTCCCGGATGCTCAAGGAAAGCCTCCAGAGCCCGGGTGAGGGCAAAAACGCCCCCCTCCACAATGGTGCAGGAGGTCGACTAGGCCATGCCCACCATAGCCACGCCCACCCAGCAACCGGGCAGAGAACCCCTTGCTAAAATTTTTGAAGCCCACCCCTGAATGAAGCGGAATTCATACCAACCTTGAATATTCTTGTTTATAGATATCAATGATATTCTCTACCAGCAGATTCCTCTGGAGACCATAGACTCCATGGCGGTCCAAGATGACTTCATGTCGGCACGAGGGACACCGGAACCGCCCCCCTGATATGGTGGTTCCTCGGCTTGTTTGCCAGTATGGATTTGAAGCCTAGAAATGCCATCAACCATGTTAATCCAAAAGTCAGTGATTTCCCCAAAATTAAACAAACTACGCATTTCCCCCCCCAAATCTTGCACCCTCCAGAAATAACGTACTTCAGCTCGTATCAATCCTATTCATTTCAAACTCAGCACATCAGGAAGGGCTAGGTGGGGAAAGCTTGAAAAATTCAAAATAATCTGATTTCTTACCTTTCTCCTCCCCCCCCCCTTTAAAAATATTCCTTTTGATAAAACGGAACCTCTCCCATCATGCTTTGCTCGTAAAACAGACAGTGTTACTGGAACACTGACCACTGCCAATAAATGTGGTAACTGCTTCAACTGGAATCTATTTTGGGCACAAATTGCAGTGATACTATTTGTCAGAGCTGGACATTGGCTGGGAGAACTGAATTTCAATTTGCTAAATTATTTAATCTAATCTGGTTTTCATTACTTTATGCACCAATTTTCATGTGAAATATTATGCACCTGAATCCTAGAAAACTATAGTTTGTAGCTAGATAGACTTTATTCCTTATTTATTTAACTGAAACATAAGAATGAGGTTTGCTGGTCCATCTCAGTTCTTGAAGGACTCAAGTTCATCAATGGTTGAATGAATGCTCATGAAGTCACCCAAGAAAATGTGGTTATCCTGAATTGTTGATTTTCTTGTACATCTTTCCTAGAACTTTAATGAGATGTTAGACATGGAAGAATCACGTCCATTGTCTTTATGGATTACATGAAGAATAATATGAATTGCCAAAATAAGGCAAATTGTTCATAAGAACATAAGCAATGGCCCGTCTAGTCCAGCGGTCTGTTCTCTAAGGACAACCAACTGCACAGGGAAGTCTCCCAGTTGATGGCCTTCAGAAGCAGTCACACTTCTACCATATCAAGACTAATAACTGCTGATTTTCATCAACTGATCCAGCCCTTTCTTGAAGCCAGCCAAAATTCATGTACTAATATATTCTTATAGAAGCAAATATGAAAATTACTATACTATACTAAATATAATACTATATTTTGAAGAGGATCTATCCCAAAACAATGCTTAGTAGGCATGCTTGGTGAACATGGGATATTGACTGGTTTATTGGGAAACAGGATATTAACCCAGAAAAATGGGAAATGGAATAGATGAAGGGATGTATGATTGTCTAGGCCAGGGGTCGGCAACCTTAAACACTCAAAGAGCCATTTGGACCCGTTTCCCACAGAAAAGAAAACACTGGGAGCCACAAAACCCTTCCCGTGCCTGACTGTTTCCTGAACGGCCACAGAACTAGCGTATATAGTTGAATAAAACATTCTGTTTTCTTCTGAAACTTTACTTTTCTTGGATTTATCCATGGTTGGCCTACCGGGGGTCGAAAAGCTCAATAAATCATGTGCCGACAGGTATCACACATTGGCGGTTGTGATGCATATTTTGAGCGACAGGGAGCCGCAGCAGAGGGGTGAAAGAGCCACATGCGGCTCCAGAGCCGCGGGTTGCTGACCCCTGGTCTAGGCTCTAGAATGTATCCTTCCTCATTGCAGAACCTATTAGCCCTGGATATACTAATTATAGGATCAATCCATTTCCCTCTGTATTTGTTTAATCCTAGATGCTTTCATTATGTTCTATGACAATGGTTTCTTATGTTGTATGAAGAAATAATTGGAGGGACAGGACATTGGAACCAGCGGAAATCAACTGACTGAAAGAAGATGTTTCACCTGGTCCATTGTCCACCTAATCTTATGCAGATTCAGTAACGTTAGGCAATCTTCTGTAGCAATGGATTGCTTCTTGTTGTATGCAATTGAACATGGAATTCACATTTGGATGACAGTAACTTTCAGCTTCCATGTTGCTAATGTTGGTATTGTCAAGGGTTTGGTGGTCATCGTTTTGAGGTGAATGTAATTATGATACAGAGAACTATTGCATCAGTTTCTAAAACTTTTATATCTGTAAGAGTTTTTTCAGATTAACCAAGGCTTGATTCATTGATTGTGACAGGAATTGACCAACCCACTTGTCGTCTGAGCCTTACAACATAGATTGAGAGAGAGAGTGACTGGCCCAAGGTGACCCAGCTGGCTTTCATGCCTAAGGAGGAACTAGAACTCACTGACACCTAGTTTCTAATCTGGTACCTTAACCACTAGACCAGACTTGATTCTCAAAGAGGGAACTATATGACCTAGTCCTAGTCCATTTTTATGTTGGGATTGGCAGTTATCAGATTCCTTTGAACCCACGCTATGAATCAACCTCATTGGCACAAACATAGCCCTCCTTAAATGTAACGGGATATCATTTCCAAGAATTTCCAATCAGCATGCCACCTGATGATTTAAGATTCTGGGATTGAAGTCCCAACACACCTAGAGGGCCTTAACTTGTAAATACTGGCAAAAATGTATTCAGTAAACCATAATTAGGATCGCCAACATGATCGCCAATGTCCGATGACGGATATGGCACAAGAAGAATAATAATCATGAAATAAAAAATAATTCTCCTTCCCCTTAAGGATATTAATTCCACATAAAAAAAAATAAAGCCACATAATGCATTTATCCCATGTCTTGATACACCTTTTTTTTTAACAAAATGGAAATGATACATATGTAAGAAGTCTTTGAATGAAAAGGAAATAAAGCTACTTTCTCTAGTCAAGTGCCCTACAGATGTCTTGTGACTACCGCTCCTGTTGACCATACCAACACATCTGAGGATCTCCAGGATGAGAGTACACTTAAAAACAACCCATTGTTTCACCAGGCGAGTATCTCTCTCCTCTCCCTCTTTGCCCGCAAGCCAATGAGACCTTTGGGAAACTATATTCAGATTCTCCTCAGCTTCCTGGCTTTGTCTCTGCCCTTCCATTTTGTGTTGCCTTGGAGCTCTGACAATAACAATCAACAAGTCAGGAAGGCAATGTCAGAAGTAGAACAGGCCCCCAGAGAACCAGAGCTGAGCTCTTATCAGCTACTACTTAGCCAAAGCCTTTTGAAGATGTGAACATTATCTGAGGAATGATTCCAAGATGGTCTCCAAGACTTGAAAGTGGAGATAGAAACGGATTTTAGTGGATAATGCATGCAGCCTCTAAGGCACCAGAGCCTTAAAAAAGCACCAGTGAGAAAACATTTCACTAGCTAGAACAATTTCATTACATTTAACATAACCATAAATACAAGTTTGCTATATTTATATCCTTGCTATTTTCTTATTAAACGTTGCCCAGCGATGGCTAATGAATCTTTCAAACGTAGCAGAGATTATTACACATTCACTGTCTGTCATTTTATCTTTTTTTTTTCAGATGACTGAAATGCATTTCCCTAGATTTTCTATTTTAAAATCTGGTCCATGTTTAATTTAAAATGAAAGATTCCTAAGTAGAGAGAGTTTTTCTAACCTTGAAGCTGCCCTAGATCAGGAGTCTCCAACCTTGGCAACTTTAAGATTTGTGGACTTCAATTCCCAGAGATCCTCAGTCAGCTTTGCTGGGAGTTGAAGTCCACAAGTCTTAAAAGTTGCCAAGGTTGGAGACCCCTGCCCTAGATGACTGAGAGCTAAGCAAGCACATAGTCTACTTGTTATATTTGTATTTCAATTGCAAGACTCGTCGTATGAATTCTATCTAATTCTAATTCTATTCCACCCACAGATAATCAGCTGAATCTCAAAGTCTTCCTATATACCTACCGAGTAAACACATACAAAATTGGCTGAATGTGGATGCGTACTGACCTGAAAAATGTCATTAGCACATTTCCTACAGAGGTTATGCTGGCAAGGTAGGATCACCACAGGCTTGGAGAACATCTCTAGGCAAATAGGGCAGATCAGCTGCTTTTCCAGATTCTCCATAGGATTATTGTCCTGGAAGATGCTCGATTGATAATCCATTGTTCAGTTCAGCACTTATATCCTTCGATTCTGGAATCGCTCGACTTAGGGTTCTCTTCGGAGAGACAAGCTCAAGTTTTAGAACTGAGCCTTGCTGGGTTGACTATCAAACTAAGTCACTGGGTTTTCTGCCGTTTGCCTGCCTCTTGTCTATTTATAATTTGTCTGAGAGTCACATGTGTTTGGCTGGCAGAGTAATTTGAGAAGAGGGTCGTGTTTCCGAAAGACTGACACACTGTCACATGGAAGAAGGGATGTGCAGTTGTCCTTCTGGTTGGACTCCTGTAAACAAGGCTAAGGGACGATATGTTCAAAAGGAGAGAAGCAGACTTCCAGGGATGTTGTTTTATTTATCTCTTCCCCTGTGTATTTTCCAACAAAGAAATTAGAGCTGTGTTCGTGTAAACTGGTCACCCTTTCCAGGGAACTAAACAAACAACACGAGCCTGCCCACTCTTTAAACTAGGGGTTAAACCAGCGGTGAAATCTACTTACCTTTTTATTTATTTTATTTATTTATTTATTTATTTTGTCAAACATGTACAGGATAGTAGTTGTTTGTATAAACATAATATAAGTTAAAAAAGTACCGATAAAAGAGGACAATAGGACAGTAGGACAGGGACAGTAGGCACTGTGGTGCGCTTATGCACGCCCCTTACAGACCTCTTAGAAATGGGGAGAGGTCGACTGTAGACAGTCTAAGGTTAAAGTTTTTGGGGTTTGGGGAAGAAACCACAGAGTCAGGTAGGGCATTCCAGGCATTGATCACTCTGTTGCTGAAGTAGTATTTTCTGCAGTCGAGTTTGGAGCGGTTTACGTTAAGTTTGAATCTATTATGTGCTCATGTATTGTTGCGGTTGAAGCTGAAGTAATCATTGACAGGAAGGACTTTCTGATATATGATTTTATGAACTACATTTAGATCAGATCGGAGGCGATGTAGTTGTAAATTGTCTAATCCCAATATTTCAAGTCTGGTGGAATAAGGTATTTTATTGCGAGCAGAGGAGTGGAGGACTCTTCTTGTGAAATATTTCTGGACTCTCTCGATTGTATTAATGTCTGATATGCAGTGCGGGTTCCAGACAGGTGAGCTGTATTCCAGAATTGGTCTAACAAATGTTTTGTATGCTCTGGTTAGCAGTGTAATATTGCCAGAGAAAAAGCTACGCAAGATTAGATTAACAACTCTTAGTACCTTCCCTACTGGTTCAGAAGCACACGCTTTTTCACCATCTGCGCATGCGCAGAGGAAGAAAATGGCGACGTCCGGGCAGCCTCACACGGCCGCCGCTACTGGTTCTCCAAACCACCAGCGGCTGCTGCTACCGGTACGCCCGAACCGGGCCGAACCAGTATCATTTTACCCCTGGGTTAAACTCAAACCATTCAACAATTTTATTGGCTATTGCCAGGCCTCGTTCCAAGGAATGACTGAACATAGCCATGTTGCTCAACATCTCTAGTTGCACTCATCTAATTCTCCTTTTTGCAAGGTAGAATAGACAGGAAACATGACCAGACCAGCTAATTCTATTTTGTTTATTTTATTGTAAGGCTAACAGAATTTTGCAAATTTATACAGGTAGTCCTCGGCTTACAATAGTTTGTTTATTGACCGTTCGAAATTACAACAGCACTGAAAAAAGTGACTTTTTCACACTTACAGCATCCCCATGGTCACCTGATCAAAATTCCGATGATTGGCAACTGGTTCCTATTTATGATGGTTGCAGTATCCCAGAGTCATGTGGTTACCTTTTTCGACCTTCTGACAAACAAAGTCAATAGGGAAGTCAGATTCATTTAACTGCAGTTGTTCCTAATTGAACAACTGCAGCAATTCACTTAACAACTGGGGCGAGAAAGGTAATAAAATGCGACAAAATTCACTTGACAAATTTTTCACGTAGCAACAGAAATTTTGGGCTCAGTTGTGGTCGTAACTTGAGGACTACCTATAGGACAAATTTCCAATGTCTCTTTTAGAGCCCGAGAAGATAGGGAGCTTCCTTTCTGAGTCTCTTTCTCTGCCCATTTTGCAGCTGCAGGCTATGCCGTCTCTTATCTGATCATTCCCTAGGTAGTGTTCTCTTCTCCTTATCTCCAAAGGACATTCCAACATACCTATTACAATTTTTTTGTAATTGCATATTGAGCTGTAAAACATGCTTAAGTTCAGAATATTACTACTGTTGTGAAGTTGGAAGACCAAATTGTTAGAAGTTGCAAAATCCTTAAAATAATCATCACTTTCATTAGTTTAAAGCCACCATCCTGGGTTCCACTGATAATTTCCAATATTTATTTATTTATTTATAAAATCTATAGGCTGCCTATCTTAGGGTAACTCTGGGCAGCTCACAATCATAAATAAAAACTGTACAAGGATAAAAGCATAAATAAAATACTACACACAGCCAAATACAACAACCCAGTATTTGGGTTGCAGATCCTAGTATTTGGGATCTGTTGTTAATCTATCAACCACCTATAAAAAGTTTTACCGTTTCTTTTCTCAAAGTGTTTAAATATTCATGAGTTTCATTATTAAAACCCAACCTGTGCCCCACAAGGGACTCAGAAGCATCAAATTTCTTGACACAGATGATCGGCTTCAGTAGACCTCTGAATTACATCATGCCCCACCGAGATCAAGTTCTGTATCTCAAATTCTTCCCAGAACTAATTTGTTGTGAAGCTTAATTGGGAGTCCTCCAGAACCCTCACTCAAATGAATGAAGATACAGAAAAATACTTCCCATTCAGTTCCAAGGGAATTCCTGAAAACACATGTGGGAGGGCTTGGGATATGTGTGGCCATTTGGGTGGCCGACCCGAGGAACCCAAACAGCTTTAGGTGAAATTTGATATACATGTGATTGGCTCGACAGCACAACGAGACCAGAGGGCTGTAGCATACGCTTCAGATGGAGTTTGCTGGCACAAACAAGTTCTCTATATTGATCACTGATGTCCAGCAGATAGAAATATCCCACTAAACAGTGGAATGACTTGAAGCAGCTGTGAGTGTTTAGAACAGGGGTATCAAACTCGATTTCATTGAGGGCCGCATCAGGGTTGCGTTTGACCTCAGGGGGGCGGGGTGGGCATGGCCAGGGTGGGTGGGGCCAGCTTGACATCACTAGTGTCAGGGGCGCCTGTGATAGCCTGATTGCTCTACCAGCGAAAACGGGCTCCCAATCTCCGTTTTTGGCTGGGACAGCCTCCTGCAACCCTCTGCCAGCGAAAACGGAGCTCGGGAGTCCCAAGCTCCGTTTTCACTGGCAGAGGGTTGCAGGAGGCCATCCCAGCTGAAAACGGAGATTGGGAGCCTGTTTTCGCTGGCAGAGGTACTGCGGGCCGGTCCTTCACTTTCCAGGGGGGACCCACGGGCCAGATCTAAGCACCCTGTGTCTGGAACTGGCCCGTGGGCTTTGAGTAAGACACCCCTTATTTAGAAGAACAGCCAGTTTCTCTGAAAAATGAAGGAAAGTGTGAACTAAATGTCTGAGTATCAGTAAATATTTTATGACAATCATTAAGCAAATTACTGCAATTGTTAAGCGAGTCTGCGTTGTTAAGCAAACACCACAGTCATAAGTGTGAATCCATTCTTCCAAATTGGTGGGGGGGGTTTCCCCCCAGAAACAGACAAAAAAGGTAATGAATCAGGAGGTTGTGAGTTCAATCCTAGGTAGAGGCAGATGTAGGTCTCCTGCTTGGGCAGGGGGTTGGACTAGATGACTGCAAGGTCCCTTCCAACTCTGTTAAATATCATGTATCAAGACCTCAGGACTCTATTATCAGTTGTTAAATATGAGCCAGTTGCCAAGCATCTGAGTTGTGATCACAAGAACATAGGGGTGTTGTGACAGTTATATGTGTAAATATTAGATACTTTTCAGCAATGTTGTAACTTTGAATGGTTGCTAAATGATCATGTCAAGGACTACCTGTTGTCCACCAGTTGTGTCCTAACTACTGGTATATATTTTATCATGGCATAGTAAGCTGTCCAGAGTCACTTGCTAGTGAGATCGGCAGCTTATAAATTTAATAAATTTATAAGTAAACGATTTCCTGTCAACATAGACATTTCTGGAAGAGTCAGCAAAGCTGCTGGCCAGGCTAACTGGGGATGATGAAAACCAATACAAACCATCAGGAAGATGGCTTGATTGGGAAAAACTGCATTAGAAAGTTATCACCAATATATATTTATATATATATATAAATATATATAAATATATATTTATATATATTTATATATATTGGAATTTATATATATATATATTGGAATTTATTTATATATATATATATATATATATATATATATATATATATATATATATATATATATATATATATATATATATATATATATATATATATATATATATATATATATATATATATATATATATATATATATATATATATATATATATATATATATATATACATACACACACATACATACATACATACATACATACATATATATATATATATATATATATATATATATATGGAATTTATATATATTTATATATATTGGAAATATATATAAATATATATTTCCAATATATATTTATATATATATAAAAGGAAGCTGTGATGTCTTGACAGAATAAACATATATAACCCTTTCCTGGTGAAGAGCTGATAGGGAAGAGAACCTTGTGGCCTAGAGGTTAAAGTTCTGCCTTACAAGCAGATTGCCCAGGTTCAATTCCCACTACGGGTATGGCTATCTGACGAGAGCAAAATAGCTCGAAATAGATGTATAATTGTCTCCCTTTATTTTCATTTATCAGCAAAAAATGTTATATATATATAATTTTATTTTTATTTATTTTTGTCAAGCATATATAAGATTACAGTAAAAATATACATATGTATACATGAGACGGTTTTGAGTACATGGGAACATTAGGACAGGGACCATAGGCAAGTTAGTGCGCTTATGCACGCCCCTTACAGACCTCTTAGGAATGGGGCGAGATCGACAGTAGACAGTCTAAGGTTAAAGTTTTGGGGATTCGGGGAATATATATACAAAGGGATTTCAGGTACCGGCTGCATCACGCCTAGCAAACCCCAGTTTGCACATCCAGAGATGTTGGCTTGCTTGGCACATAGTCAGAATTTAGGATTGCTCAAAGGCACCCTTGCATTTCATTGCAAAATGACTCAACAGACACCCCCCACCCACCCAATCCCTGAGCAAGAAGCCAAGGATCTCAGCTGACAAATCAGTTGATGCATGTCGAAGGGGAGTGAAGGTGGGATTACAAAAATATCCAGCCAAAACAACAGCTGTGAATGGCTTCCCCACCCCCCCTACTGTAGATTTGGACCACTCTGTTAGGACACCGATGACCCCTAAAAGTTTAGCCACCAGCAGCAAAGAAGCAATGTTTTCATTATTTTGACAAGCCAGGGAAGATCATCTGGAGATCCACAGATTTGCAATGGAAGATGATCTTGAAAACAATAAAGATAATGAAGAAGCTACAAACCAGACGCAGGGGTGGGATTCTACCGGTTTGGACCGGTTTGGGCAAACCGGTAGCTCCAACAATCAGCTGGGAGCGAACCGGTTCACTCCGACGATTTTTACTGACCTATATCATCTCAGCTGATTCACGCGGCAAAGCGGAATCCCCAGCAGTAACGCGGAAGGAACTTTTTCATAAAACTGCGAAGCACGCGATCACCGAAACGGTTGTTAAACCAGCAGGATCTATAGAACCGGTAGCAGAAATTTGCCACCGCTCGCCGAACCGGCAGCAATGACCGGTGGTCCACGCTCCCGAACCGGTCCTCCAGTTGCCGCGGGTTGCCAAAACCCCCTCTGCGGATGTGTAAAGGTTTCTGCGCATGCACAGAGGGTTATTTCCGGGAAGGGACGCATGCACAGAAAACGTCAACTTTGCGTCGCAATGCGAACTGGCAGGAAAGGTAAGTAGAACTCACCTCTGGGCAGGATCCCACCATTGCCAGACAGGAAATGGGAAGGAATCATATTTCAAATGCCTATTGGTCAACTGAAGAGATGTGGGAAACCTGGTGTCATCCAGATGTATCAGAGTACAACTGCTAAAATTCTCATCTAGTATGATTAAGAGTCACACTGGTTATGTTTTATGAAAGCAATTATTGATAGCCAGAAGACATAAATTTAGGGGGAAACAGGTGTCAAACAATTCAGTGTAAGAGATTATTTTTTCTTTTGCTCCAGATAGCAGGATTAGATCTAATGGACAATTTTCCAGAATGGTAGATTTTAACTGAACATTAAGGGCAAACTCTTAAGGCCTTTAGCCCCTACTGAGCTATCGGGTGGGGAAAAAGGAACCCACTTGTTCAATCTGCTTATTCAACAGTATTTTCAGTTGTTAATTCTTGGATAAAGGGTTTTTAAATATTGTTTTTTTATTTCCAAAGTTAAAATACAAAATCCAAAAACAAAAAGAGGGGGGGAAAAACCACAGCAAAACAAAACCAGAAAAATGTGCATAAAAACAAGGTAATGAAGATACACGGAGATTGTCCCTCCTGGTTGAATATAGGTAGTCCTCCATTTACAACAGTTCATTTAGTGACTGTTCAAAGTTACAACAGCACTGAAGAAAGTGATTTATGACTGTTTTTCACACTTACAACCATTGCAGCATTGCCTGAATTTTGAGATCAAAATTCAGATGTTTGGCAACTGACTCATATTTATGACGATTGCAGTGTCCTGGGGTCATGTGATCCCCTCTTGTGATCTTCTGACAAGCAAAATCAATGAGGAAGCAGAACTCATTTTAACAACCTTCTTACTAACTTAATACCTGCAGTGATTCACTTAACAAATGTGGCAAGAAAGGTTGTAAAATGGGACAAAACTCACTTAACAAATGTCTCCCTTAGCAACAGAAATTTTGGGCTCGATTGTAGCCAAGGATTACCTGTACTGATAAATATATTTCAACAGTACTGTAACAGTTTCTCCTCCTTAGAAAATAGGCTCACAATTTATGAATTTCTAGATCTCTATTTACTGAATTACTATATGGCATTAGAAAATATTACAAATGTGAAAATCTATTATCAGTCAACCAATTTGACTGACCATCTACCCACTGTAAAAAAAAAAGTTAACAGGTAATCCCAGCAAGCAGCTAATCTTGTATAGAGGTTTGATACATTAATCCTAACAGAAAGAAAGCAGCAGGTGAAGCTAGGCAAAATCACAATGGATACCTGTACAATTAGCACAGCAGCCCCCCAAGGCTTTGTGCTCTCTCCACTTCTCTATATATACCAATGACTGCATCCCAAACGATCCATCTGTTAAACTACTGAAGTTTGGAGATGATACAACAGTGATTGGTCTCATTCGAGACAACAATGAATCCGAATACAGACGGGAGGTTGAACAACTAGCCTTGTGGTGCGACCGGAACAACCTGGAACTGAACACACTCAAAACTGTAGAAATGGTGGTAGACCTTAGGAGAAACCCTCCCATACTACCACCTCTTACAATACTAGACAACACAGTATCAACAGTAGAGACCTTCAAATTTCTAGGTTCTATCATATCTCAACACCTAAAATGGACACCTAATATCAAAAACATCATCAAAAAAGCACAACAAAGAATGTTCTTTCTGCGCCAACTCAGGAAGCTCAAACTTCCCAAGGAGCTGCTGATACAGTTCTACAGAGGAATCATTGAGTCTGTCATCTGCACCTCTATAACTGTCTGGTTCGGTTCTGCAACCCAACAAGACAGACACAGACTTCAGAGGATAATCAGAACTGCAGAAAAAACAATTACTACCAACCTGCCTTCCATTGAGGACCAGTATACTGCACGAGTCAAAAAGAGGGCTGGGAAAATATTTACTGACCCCTCGCATCCTGGACATAAATTGTTTCAACTCCTACCTCAAAACGACGTTACAGAGCACTGCACACCAAGACAACTAGACACAAGAACTGTTTTTCCCCGAACGCCATCACTCTGCTAAACAAATAATTCCCTCACCACTGTCAAACTATTCACTAAGGCTGCATTACTATTACTATTAGTCTTCTCATCGTTCCTATCACCCATCTCCTCCCACTTATGACTGTATGACTGTAACTTGTTGCTTGTATTCTTACGATTTATATTTATATTGATTGTTTCCTGATTGATTATTTGTACCCTATGACTATCAGTAAGTGTTGTACCTTATGATTCTTGACGAATGTATCTTGTCTTTTTTTTTATGTACACTGAGAGCATATGCACCAAAGACAAATTCCTTGTGTGTCAAATCACACTTGGCCAATAAAGAATTCTATTCTATTCTATTCTATTCTATTCTATTCTATTCTATTCTATTCTATTCTATTCTATTCTATTCTATTCTATTCTAAAAAAGAAATAGAAACTTCACATCTCTTTAGGGCTTGTAGAAGAATATCTTACTGCAGTTTAGGATTTGCATAAAACAAAATTGTAGCTATAAAGCAGCACAGGCATCTGGTAGAAGCCATGCTGACATCACACAAGTGACGTAAATGATGTCATTATGCATTGCATGTAGTTTGTGTCATTTGTGTAATGACGTGATAACACATATGACATCACTTGCCTCTTCCTTGTGGACAACCACATAAAGGCAGCTGCCGTGTTCCCTTCAGACAAAAAGAACCAGAGTTTATAAAGTGACTCTGATATAATAGATATAGTCCTCAACTTACAACAGTTCATTTATTGACCATTCAAAGTTACAAGTTGCGGCACTGAAAAAAGTGACTTATGACCGTTTTTCGCACTTAATACCATTGCAGCATCCCCATGGTCACATGATCAAAATTCAGCTGCACGGAAACTGACTCATATTTATGATGATTGCAGTGTCCCGGGGTCATGAGATCACCTTTGGCAAATTGTTAATGCAGTTCTAGGCTGCCTTAACAATCTTAACAATCAAGATCACGTGAAGTGTTAACACCACTTTATAAAGCCTTAGTGAGACCACACCTACAATACTGCATCCAGTTTTGGTCACCAGGATGTAAAAAAGATGTTGAGGAGTAGAGGTGACATGATCGCAGTGTTCCAATATCTCAGGAGTTGCCACAATCAAGAGGGAGTCAAGCTATTCTCCAAAGCACCTGAGGGCAGAACAAGAAACAATGGGTGGAAACTAATCAAGGAGAGAAGCAATCTAGAACAAAGGAGAAATTTCCTGACAGTTAGAACAATTAATCAGTGGAACAGCTTGCCTCCAGAAGTTGTGAATGCTCCAACACTGGAGGTTTTTAAGAAGAGATTGGACAGCCATGTGTCTGAAATGGTATAGGGTTTCTTGCCTGAACAGGGGATTAGATTAGAAGACCTCCAAGGTCCCTTTCAACTCTGTTGTTCTGTTCTGTTCTGTTCTATTAACTTAAATTAAATTAAGCAAAGTCAATGTGGAAACCAGATTCACTTAACAACTGTGTTGCGTTGGGTGAGTAAAGAGACTGGCTACAGGCTTCATACAACAGCTCTTTATTCCAACTATGTACAAGATCCAGCAGAGAGCCAGTCTGACAGCTAGCCCTTTTATAGGGAGCTGTCAGATGGCTCGACCAATCAGCAGGTCCCATTTTTCCGCTCAAACAGAGGACCTGGTTGTAACCAGGCAGTCTTGTTATGTAACAAACTGTGTTACTAATTTAACAACTGCAGTGAATCACTTAACAACTGTGGCAAGAAAGGTCATAAAATGGGGCAAAGTTCACTTAATAAATGTCTCACTTAACAACAGAAATGTTGGGCTGAATTGGAGTCGTAAGTCGAGGACTACCTGTAGTGTCTCGGGACTGAGATCTTGTTGTAATTCCCCCCTCCTGGACTATGATTCTGAGAGAGGCATATGGCGTCTCGTGGTTTTCCCCCTGAGAACATTGTGCTGGAACTCAAAAGAACATGTTGAACAGGAGATGAACAGGAGTGAGTAGACAAATGATCTACTTAAGAGTAGATCATATATCTCCTGGCTAGTCCAGTTAGAACTAGCTCAAAACACCACCAGAGCTATAAAGGGAAAGTTAGGAATTTCAAATATTTAAAGTATGGTCCTCAAACTACGGCCCGCGGGCTGCATGCGGCCCGCCAAAGCAATTAATCCGGCCCGCGCATGACCATGAGGCTGCCCCGCCCACATCGCCCTGCCCACCCTTCAGCTGAGTGCAGGACTTACCTTTGTGAGCCCCGCAGGCTGGAACTGAAAGGTAAGGCCAACAATTTTGGCCTGCAGAGACGTTCTGGAGGTGGGGGAGGTGAAAAACGGGGTGCACAGGCGCCCCAGGAGGCCAAAAATGGGCAAAAACGGCCCGTTTTTCACTTCACCCGCCTCCAGAAGATACTGTAGATAAAGATAGATAGAGAGAGAGAGAGAGAGAGAGAGAGAGAGAGAGAGAGAGAGAGAGAGAGAGAGAGAGAGAGAGAGAGAGACAGAGACAGAGACAGAGACAGACAGAGACAGAGAGACAGAGACAGAGAGACAGAGAGACAGAGAGAGACAGAGAAATTTCTCAAGCTCCTTGGGGCTGAGAAGAATTGCTGCAAAACTGAGTTTCCTGAAGTGGACCACTAGACTCCTAAACAACTGAAAAAATGATCTAGTAAAAAGAAAAGTCAACCAAAAGAGCAACATGCAAACAAAAGCAAATAAAACACCCCCAGGAGCAAAACAAATCAAAGTTTAATTTGTGTGCATTGTTTAATGGACTGTTAAATTAGCCACGCCCACCTAGTCACATGACCTAGCCATGCCCACCCAGCCGATCCGGGCCCCCAACAGTCTGAGGGACCGTGAATTGGCCCCCTGTTTAAAAAGTTTGAGGACTCCTGATTTAAAGCTTTTGCTGAAAACATTCAAATTCTGGAACCACAGCTGCTGTAATATGATTTTATGTTTTGATGCCATACATACAATATACAGGCAGTCCTTGACTTACACACATTCATTTAGCAACCGTTTGACGTTCCAAAGCACTGAAAAAAGTCACCTGCAACTGGTCCTCACCCTTGTAATCATTGCAGCATCCCCAGTCACATGATGAACATTTGGATATTTGGCAACCGATGTGTATTTATGACGGTTGCAGCATCCTGGGATCACATCAGAGATGGGTTCCTACCGGTTTGAACCGGTTCTATAGAACCGGTACTAACTTGGTGGCCTGGGTCGCTGGAACCAGCAGCGACCCAGGCGTGCCATAGGTACCCCCGAGCCGGTTCTCTCGGCTTCGTGCCATAGGTACCGCCATCTTGTTTTTTGCTTCTGCACATGCACAGAAGCTTTTTTTTAGTACTGTGCATGCACGTGCGCCCATGCGGCATGTCCCTGAGCGAACCGGCAGTAAAGGAATCCGGAACCCACCCCTGGATCACATGATCCCCATTTGCGACCTTCCTAGCCAACCTCTGAAAACAAAGTCAATGAAGGAAGGTGGGTTTGCGTGAAAACCACGTTTCACTTAACACAGTGGTTCCCAACCTTTTTGTGATCGAGTACCACTTGGAGGTCCCGTACAGTCGCCGCGTACCACCTGGTTCCAGAGAAACTAAATTCGATCAGATATCACTTTATTTCCATAATTGTACAAGTAAAACACGCAAACCAACTACGAAAATAATAAGTATATAAGTATACAAAATAATAATAAAAATAGTAACATACACACTGAGATGCAGTAATGAATATCAAAGGGTAACTTGAGTCAAGAGAACATAGTGCTAACAATAACAGAGTGAGATTAACCTCAGCTCGAGAGCTCGCTACGACGCGCACCTTCTCGCAAGGGTTCTACTGCGCGACTGCTGAGAGTTCAGAACAGTCACCGTTCTTTTTTGGCCCCGCGCATCCAGCAACTGGATTCTTGGGCCACTGGGACCAGGTGGGTGGCATGTGGCAACAGTTGCAAATCGTTGCCAGATTATCTTGTGTTAGGCAGTAAACATTTTTGTGAAGTAAAAAATAACTAACTAAAAATCGTTCATGACCCCGAAAGTGTTCGTGTACCACCTGGAAGGCCCTCGCGTACCACTAGTGGTACACGTACCACAGGTTAGGAACCACTGACTTAACACCTGCAGTGATTTGCTTAACGATCTTGGCAAAAAAAAAAAAAAGCTAATAAAATGGGGTGCGACTCATTCAACATTCACCTTGCATAGCAACAGAAATTCTGGTCCCGGTTGTGCTCGCAAGTCGAGGACAACCTGCACAAAGTGGAATGGCGATATTGGAAAAGAAATTGAAGAGACGAGGAGAGAAAAACGAGGGCCTTCCTTTTCCCTTTAGGAGGCCAAGTCTATTGGCATGGCCAGCTGTCACTGAGGCAGAAGTGTTAATAAAAGAAACGCTGCCGAGCACCAGGTCCCAGACTCGGGCAACAAGTGCGGTCAGTGTAAATGGTCTAATTTTGTCCCACTGCAGCTCTGCTGTCTGCAAAACTCATCAGTGCATGGCCAGAAGGCCTTTCAGCAGTTCAAGAAGAGGTGATAAAAATAGAGTGCAGAGGAGAGCAAGATCTTTTTAAATTCAGTTGACTTGAAAGCATTTTGCTCCCTCACACACAGAGCCGAGACTCTGGTCTTCACTTGTGCAGGTCCTGCAAAATAAATTTCTGCCACATCCCTACAATATTGTTTTCACCCTTCTCACCAGCCCAAAGATAAACCATCTTAAGTCTGAGGTGTCCGCAGAATCCGATGCTTTGGTCAAAATGACCAAACCAGCATTGTGGCTTCTGAAGCTTCTGTGGTAATGATGTGATGCTGTTTTTGTTGTTTGGCCTCCCCTTAAGTCATCCTGAGGTGTAACTCTGTTGAATTATAATTTTAGATGATAATTTTAGGAAGTGAGATTTACTGATTTCACTGCAAACTTTTTTTTTTTTGAGTCTAGCGGCCATAAAGTGGTTGTCAACGCTTGAATGAAAAGTTAATTTTCTGCTAGAGGGTAAAATAAAGTTGTAATTTTTCCCCACCCAAGTTCCCAGATCCCTTGACAAAATAGAATAGAATAGAATAGAATAGAATAGAATAGAATAGAATAGAATAGAATAGAATAGAATAGAATAGAATAGAATTCTTTATTGGCCAAGTGTGATTGGACACACAAGGAATTTGTCTTTGGTGCATAAGCTCTCAGTGTACATAAAAGATATAAGTGATAAATCATGATCATAGCCATCATAAATACATTCATCATGAGTCATAAGATACAACACTTAGTGATAGTCATAGGACAGTGATGGCGAACCTATGGCACGGGTGCCACAGGTGGCACGCGGAGCCATATCTGCCGGCACACGAGCCATTGCCTAGCTCAGCTCCATGTGAACGCCGGCCAGCTGATTTTTGGCTCACACGGAGGCTCTGGGAGGGCGTTTTCAGCTTCCGGAGGGCCTCCGGGGAGACTGGGGAGGGTGTTTTTGCCCTCCCCAGGCTCCAGGGAAGCCTCTGGAGTCTGGGGAGGATGAAAAATGGGCCTACCGGGCCCACCAGAAGTTGGGAAACGGGCCATTTCCGGCCTCCAGAGGGCCTCCGGGGGAGCGGGGGAGGCCGTTTTCGCCCTCCCCAGGCATTGAATTATGGGTGTGGGCACTCGTGCATGCGCGATAGCACGCGCGCACGCACTTTCGGCACCCAAGGGAAAAAAGGTTCGCCATCACTGTCATAGGATACTAAATAAGCAATCAAAATCGACCCACTGACTCCAGATTAAGAACTCCTGCTCTAAAACAAGAATACAGAAAGCCAGCTACTTTGACCAGGGTTCCATGTTCTAATTTATCTGAGGACTCAAGCGATAAACAGGTTATTATTCCAGACTGACATAGAGACCTGTAAATATTGGTGGTCAGCAAGTGCCTGGGGGGAACCACTTAATTTTAGCACTGTGACTCAGAGGGTTTTGATGCCAGCAGGACTGGTGTTAAACAGATTGGCATCCCCGGGGATCATTCCAGTGTCATGTAAGAAAGCAACTGGAGAGCAAGTTAGTAGGACAGCTGGCTCTGCTCGTTTGTCCTCACTCTTCTGGGGATCCAACAACACCTTTCATCTCCCATGAAAGCTACAATTGCTGTTGGCCTCAGGACTGGGATTCCCCGGTGACTCAACTCAAGTCATGAAAAGATGATCCCAACAGGGTAGAAGATGAGAAGGTGACCTTACCTACCGCCTGGGCTCCCATCTAGGCCAAAGGTAAAGGAACCTGGATTTCTTCAAACTCTTGAAACTCTACCTGGATTATTTTCCCATTGGCCACCCACACTATCCAGTGTTAGCTATGCTTGTCCATTTTAATCTGGCCACTCTTATCCATTTTCTGGGCTTCCCCAGTATATTGAATTGCTATCTAGCTGCATTAAACCAACCGGATTTAGCATTCTGTGTGAAGGCAGGTGCTATTTTGGTGATTGGCCTGATTCAATATTGTGTGAACCCAACCAGTGTAACCAGGGGCAGGTTCCTAATTTTTTTACTACCACTCTGTGGGCGTGGCTTATTTTGTGGGTGTGGCTTGCCAGCCATGTGACCGGGTGGGCGTGGCTTCTCGGACTGCTGAAGGGAGAGGAACTGAGATAGGTCCTGCCGCCCGTTCCCCCTCCCCTCAGTAGCTCGAGAAGCCGCAAACGTGCGAAAATGCCTAGGATCATCACTGCGCGTTCGTGGCTTCTCAGACTGCTGAAGGGAGGGGAACTGAGATAGCTCCTGCCGCCCGTTCTTTCAGCGTCTCATGCGCTCCCTCAGCCATCCTTCCCTGCTTGGACTCACTGTGGGGTAGGAAGGCAGCGCATGAGCAGTGCCGGAAACTTGGCTTCTGGGCATGCGCAGAAGAAACTTTTTAAAAAAAATTAAATTTTTTTTTAAAAATGGCGGCGCCCAGGCATCGGCAACCGACCGCACCGGTACTGTGACGTCACCAGTGGGCCGCTACCGGTGCTATAGAGTGGACCGCACTGGTAGGAACCCACCACTGAGTGTAACTTATAAATTCATGGAGCGTTTGGTGGCAATATTGTCTAATCTTGCATGTAAAATACACTGTACTTCATTTTCTGCAGTTTTCAGCTACAAAATGTCTCAGCAGATCAAGCAATTCTAATGTCAACCTGAGATATATATTTTTTTGTTAACAACTCCTTGTAAAGAATTTAGGGGTGACCTCTAAAGAATTTATATTGCAAGGAAAAGAGAATTTCCAATGCTGCATGAGCTCTTAGAGATATAATTCCATGACAAAGGCTGCCGTTCTTTGTAGATAACTATTTGGAAGTAAACTATGCTGGACACAAACTGACGTAGCGAGGAACTTGCTTAATAAAGAATCCAGGAATAGAAACTCACGATGGTGCAGATCACATTGCTCTTCTGCTGATAATTATTTCAAAGACCAGTAACTGTTTGTTTCAAATTTCCAGGAACCAAGTAGCAATCATTCAGTTCACCATATCATTTCTCAAGCAGTTCAGTTTTTGTGATCTTTGTGGGAAATCTGCAAGAGGAGACAAAAAGAATGTTCAAATGTGTTTTTTAGAGTATGCTGAGAAGTTCTTCTACACCAGGGGTGTCAAACTAGATTTCATTGAGGGCCGCATCAGGGTTGTGTTTGACCACAGGGGGGCTGAGGTGGGTGTGGCCAGGGTGGGCATGGCCAGCTCAACATCACTCGTGTCGGGGGCGCCTGTGGTGGCCCGAGTGCTCTGCCAGCGAAAACAGGCTCCTGAGCTCCGTTTTCGCCTGCGATGGCCCCTTGTAAACCTCTGCCAGCGAAAACACAGCTCGGGAGGACCACCCGCAGCCCTCGCGAGCTCCGTTTCCGCTGGCAGAGGCACTGCGGGCTGGTCCCTTGCTGTTTCCAGGGCGGCCCCGCGGGCCAGATCTAAGCACCCCATGGGCCGGATCCGATCCCAGGCCTTGAGTTTGACACCCCTGTTCTACACAATTTGGGCAATTCTCATTTAATTGGTTCAAAGAGAATTTACTCTAGAAATTTCTTTCAAAGCAGAAGACTACTCCTGAGAAATAATAATGAATAATTGAACATTCTATATCAGTGTTTCCTCAACCTTGGCAACTTTAACATGTGTGAGCTTCCAATCCCTGAATTCCCAAGCCAACACAAAAACAAAAACCCAGGTTAAAAATGAGTATTTGTGTCATGCTATCATACTATCAATGGAGGTTTACTACAGAAAGCGCAAATGTAGAGTATCTCTGACTGGAAGCTGGCCAAATATCTATCTGAAGACACCTAGCAAGGGAGAGATTTATCTAATCCCAATGTAATTAATTCAGTTTTCAAATTAATGTTGCCACTAAAAAGCAGCTGAAAACTACTTAGGGGAATTTATGGACTGCATGCTCACAATCATGAGCTTGACTTTTTCTGACTCCCCTGCAGATGCCTGTGTAATACTTATGGAAGACACAATCTGACACAGGTGGACGGTTGGGGATGACTACCCACAATATTTTTTCTCTGAGAAGGAAGGAAGGAAGGAAGGAAGGAAGGAAGGAAGGAAGGAAGGAAGGAAGGAAGGAAGGAAGGAAGGAAGGAAGGAAGGAAGGAAGGAAGACATTCAAATTTTCCACCTACTGGTTCTGTGGGTGTGGCTTGGTGGGTGTAGCCAAGCCAAGCCATGCCCATCAAGCCACGCCCACAGAACCGACAGAAAAGTTCGGCCAAGTCTTCTAGCGTTTAACCTGGCTGCTTCTCGCCTCCTTCTGATGTTTGCTCTGTGTGTATGAGCCCGAGAAGGAGGAGAGAAGGAGTGAGTGGGAGGGGTGGGGAGGGGAGGGGCCAGTCAGTGGTGCGATTTACCAATTCTCCAAAATGCACATAATCGCTGCCACCGGTTCTATAGAACCTGTCCGAACCCGCTGAATTTCACCCCTGGAAGGAAGGACCTCACAACAGTGGTGGGTTGCTGCCGGTTTGGGCCGGTTCGCCCTTACCGGTGGCGGGAATTTGCCCCCGCTCGCCAAACCGGCAGCGATGGCCAGCTGGCCACACCCCCAAACCGGTTCTCTGGTCGCCGCTCCTGTAAAGCGCATGCGCAAAGGCTTCAGTACATGCGCAGAGGGTCACTTCCTTGACATGTCGTAAGAGTGACGTACAAAGCATGCACTTCCGATGCGATGCAAACCAGTAGGGAAGGTAAGTGGAACCCACCCCTGCCTCTCAACTACTAGAGATATTGGTATACAGTAAGGACAATTTTCAAAACAGCTGAGCAACCCTTGATCAAAGAGGCCTGAGAGAGTCTCAGCTGTTGCTTGGAGAGGTGTTGATCTAACTCTCACATATCTGGCCAGGAAAAGTGAGATCTATACCTTTGCTTACCTTCCTTCTGGGTAATGCTGCACACCACCTTTTTGCCTGCTATGACAAAGGTCAAGGTTCTGGTTCTGGATTGATCCCAAACACTGAATTAATCATCTGTCCATGATTTATGCTATCTGCCCTTATTGATTTAACTTGGTTATTGCACACTCATTTTGCAGAAGAAAACCTAAGTTAGGAAAAGCTTGTTGTATTCTCTGGGAATACATGGTGATTTTCCTAATGTTGCAATAGGCAGATTGGAAAGAGCTTGGGATGGCACCCTCAAGCTAGCTTCTACATCTGGATCTATTAAATAACAGTCCAAAGAAACATTTTTTTCAGGACAAACACATGCATGTGCTGAGCTACAGTTCATAGCTCCAAGTCAACAATTACACATTACTCTAAACCATAATATGATTATATGGTTATTTTAATTTGGGCTTCGTGTTTTGTGCAAATGCAATTACTATGATTTGTGAGCCAGAGTTTATGGCTTAGCTTTTGTGTGAAGCCAATTGTAATCAGCCATAATTAAATGAACCACAAATTCACATGATGTGCAAATCTGTACAACCCACAGCTTTCACTGTTGCACATTGCAGCCTTACCCAACAATCTAATGCAATGTTTCCCAAACTTGGCAACTTTAAGATGTGTGGACTTCAACTCCTAGAATTACAATTTCTACTATGATACAGAGCCCCAGACTATGACATCGAACATGCAAATAAGTTAACTTCACTTCTAACGTGGGCAGCCTCTGGCCCATACCCTCTCATCTTTCTTGGTGACCTAAATCTACCTTTTATCAAATGGTCCCTTAACAGAGGTGGGTTTCTCCCGGTTCAGACCGGTTCGGCCGAACCAGTAGCAACCCGCTGGTGATGTCATGATGATGTCACGGAACCAGTTTGGCTGGTGCCGGTCCGTGGATGCCGCCATCTTTTTTTGAAAAAAAAATTGAAAATTTTTTTTGAATTTTTTCCAGATTTTTTTTCTTCTGCACATGTGCAGACGCTGAGTTTCCGGCACTGCGCATGTGTTGCCATCTTGTTTTGGCTTTTTTGGGGGGGATTTTTTTTTGGCACTGCCCATGTGTGCACGCCCACAAGGCATGCCCATGAGGCGCACCCACGTGGCACGGGAGGAAGCGAACCAGCTGCAAGGTAAGTTAGAACCCACCCGTCCCTTAACGAATGTAGAACAGAACTTATACATTCAACCATGTACAATGCTATAACTAATCTGGGACTGGATCAACTAGTAACCAACAACACTAGACTCAACAACTGCCTTGATCTCATCTTCTATAACAGTTCAAACTCAATTTATGGATTACAAATAAAAGAACCTTTTTCCAACAGTGATCACAGCATGATTGACTTCTATCTCAATATATATCCTTACAAAAATCAACATAATGATGGGATCCCCAGTTATAATTTTTAAAAAGCTAACTATGATCTCATAAACACTGACCTTTCATCTCTTGATTGGCAAACCCTATTGACTGGCTGTAATACTGCCGAATACCATTATAACATTTTCTTACTTGAATTCAAAAGAGTCATTAAACTACATGTACCACTAATAACTCCCAAAAACAGGAAAAACAAACTACCCATAACATTAAGGAAGCTCCAAGCAAAAAAAAAATCTCTTTGGCGAAAAAACAAAACTGGCTACATAGCCAACTACAAAAGCCGCTACAAAAACTTATGCCAACAAATAAAGACTGAATGCACAAATTATTTTAGGACCAACTCTCTTTATTCTTTACATAAATGACATTTGTGATAATATGAAAAGCAACTGCATCCTCTTCGCAGATGATGTAAAACTATTCAACACCACCGACAATACTACAACCCTTCAAAAAGACCTTGACTATGTATCAGAATGGTCAAACAAGTGGCAACTTTAAATCTCAATCAACAAATGCTCAGTCTTACACATTGGCAAAAATAATCAGAACACAAAATACAAACTAGATGATCACCACCTTGTTGACGATCCTCACTCAGTAAAGGACCTTGGAATATTCATCTCTACTGATCTAAGTGCCAGAGCCCACTGCAACAGCATTGCTAAGAAGGCATTAAGAGTGGTTAACCTAATCTTACGTAGCTTTTTCTCTAGTAATATTGTACTTTTAACCAGAGCATACAAAACATTTGCTAGACCAATTCTCGAATACAGCTCATCTGTCTGGAACCCACACTACATATCAGACATTAATACAATTGAGAATGTCCAGAGATATTTCACGAGAAAAGTACTATACTCCTCTGTTTGTAACAGAATATCTTATGCCACCAGACTTGAAATTTGGGCCTAGATAATTTAGAACTAAGCTTCGATCTGACCTAAGTGTAGCACACAAAATTATCTTCTACAATGTAATGTAATGTAAACCACTCCAAACTTGATTGCAAAAAATTCAACTTCAGCAACAGAGTGGTCAATGTCTGGAATACATTACCTGACTCTGTAGTTTCTTCCCCAAACCCCCAAAACTTCAACCTTAGACTATCTACCGTTGACCTCACCCCATTCCTAAGAGGTCTGTAAGGGGCGCATCATCATGCCTACCATCCCTGTTCTAATGTACCCATGTATTCGTAAAATTTATTGTATTCATAACGATGCTTGTACTTCTTATATATTCACAATCATGTTTATATTTTGTTTATACTTTGTCTGTAATCATATACACGCTTGACAAAATAAATAAAATAAATAAATAATAAATAAATAAATCCCTAGCGAGCCATTCTGGGAGTTGAATTCTGGGAGAATTCTGAGGAATTCTGGGACTTCAAGGTTGAGAAATACTGATCTAATGCATATATATTGTGAATTGTCTCCATAGAACTCATTCCCTGGTAGTATGTTAATAACTGGATACATTTGATTAATGATATGAATGTTTAGGATTTTTTAAAAGAACATAATGTTTTCTAATCCACAGACCACAAACAGCTGGCAAAAGAACACAATTGCCTCACAAACAGGGCTCTGACGTTTATAATATTGATACAGCACATATTCAAACAAGATATAGTGGTCAGCTAATGGAAGAAACGACGACACTTTAATACCTTCAATCTTTTTGAAATAACTACACATTGTACCAGGAAATTTGGCTCTGTTCTTAGTAGCCTTGGGATGAGGACAGTTTCTGTTTACTAAATACATAGAAATTCTCCCTGTGAGAAAATGTACTAATCCGGGGTGGGTTCTAAGTTACCTGGCTACTGGTTCGCTTCCTCCCACACTGCGTGGGCGCGCCTCGTGGGCGGCACGCATGCACAGTGCTGAAAAATCCAGGGAAAAAAGCCAAAACCAAGATGGCAACTGCATGCACTGTGCTGGAAACTTGGCTTCTGTGCATGCTCAGAAGAAATTTTTTTTTAATTTTAAAAAATAATTTTAAAAAATTCAAAAAAAAAGATGGTGGCGCCCACGGACCGGGATTGGCACTGACTGAACGGGGTCTGTGACATCATTGTGACATCACCAGAGGGTCACTACCGGTTTGGGTGAACCGGTCCGAACCGGGAGGAACCCACCCCTGGTACTAATGTATTAAAAATACAAGGCTGTGTGTAAGATTTCCATAACATCAGTTTTGCATAAACTACAACACATTAGATACTCTTAGCCTTCCACGACTGCTGATGACAGCAATGTGCTTGGCCCAGCTATAGCAAAATGCTTCTCCACACTTAAATACATTTAAAATTGCAGGCTGATAATATTTAATCAATCCTGCAGACCAAAATCTATCAAGATACAATGGTGTGAACAAATGCCATTTACCAAAGTAAACAAATTGCACTAGAAATGAACTAAAATGCCTCGTTTGACATAGCAACAGCTGCTGTTTTCCCTGTCTGAATAAGAAGGTTGCTGTACTGTAAGAAATAACCAACTGAACTGAGTTTATCATTAATAAATTTAGGCTGAGCGCAAAGCATATTTATGGATAGAGAGAAGACCAGAGTTAAATAAACAAGATCAAATGAAACTACTATGGAGAGTTCCTATCAACTAGCAAGGGATTTGCAATTATTTTCAAAAATTGTCAAAGCAATTTTGTTTAATTGATTGGCTGGTTGAAGCTGCCTATATTTGCAGATACCGTAATGAAACAAAATAGTACTCTAGGAAGTGGGAGGAAAATATTCTTTTACTTTTAATCAGAGATAGCAATGCAGAGGTTTTCCACTTCTGAAAAGTGCTACTCTGGTCCACACTTCATTTTGTAGAAACATCCTGGCAGCCATCCTCCCAAAATTGGTAAATTTGATTCCAACATGTTTACATTTAATTGCCATACATCTCCAGCCATATCTTTAATATTCACTTTTGCTGACATCAGATCAGGGGTGGGTTCCTACCAGTGTGGTCAAGTGTGGGCGCACCGGAAGCAGCCCACTGGTGATGTCACCGGCCCGGTGCTGTCGGTGTCGGTCCCTGGGCGCCACCATCTTTTTTTGTGAAATTTAAAAAAAACTTTTTTGAATTTTTTCCAGGTTTTATCTTCTGCACACGCGCAGAAGCCAAGTTTCCAGCACTGCGCATGCACTGCAAGCTTCTTTTCGGGTTTTTTGGGGCGCTTTGGGATGATTATAAAAACCCCCCTCTGCCTAAATAGACTAATCCATCAGGTTAAAAGAGATCAAGGTGACCCTCAGTGTGCCCACACCACTGTGAACGTGATGAATCAATAGTGTCAGTTTTTCCTCACATATATACACCACTCACATTTAGGAACAGCATGATGATTGCCGAATTCTTGGCCAAAATAGCATTTTGGGTTTATTTGCATGACCCAGACAAGAAAGCTTCAAGGAATTTAATTCAATCTGGATTACAGGTAGTCCACGATTTATAACGGTTTGTTTAGGGACGGTTCAAAATTACAACATCACTGAAAAAAAATGACTTATGACTATTTTTCACACGACCATTGCAGCAGGGTTCTAATTAGATAACAGTTGGTACGCAAAGTATTCTGATTTTTTTTCTTTTTTAAACATTTGTGACTCCTAAAAAATGAAGGAATGTTTTTGAATCCGTGCAATTTTTTTAAATGTTCTCTAAATTAACAGCTTGAATCTTTCGAGCAATCTTGAGCTAATATAGTACACTTCATTAGAAATGATTCTTTGGGTATCCTTTGATCTGCTTTTAAAAAGTCTTTATTCTGTATCGAGACCAGTATTGGTGCTAAAAAAAGAAAAAATTATCTAAGATAAGTGATCTAGCGCTGCCAGAATTGTCAAGCAACAAACGATTTAACACTATTTCAGGGAGATATTTTTTGTAATTTTTGAATAAAACACAACTGGCCATCTTAACTGCTGCCCGGGTTGAACAGCAGACATATTCCAAGTATTCTGAGAACCATCTGCAATTCCTCGAAGCAAGAACTTATCAGAACCAATTCTGAAAGTGTTGCCTTCATGCCAAGACATAGAATTTCTGAGAATATTTTAATGTTAGAGTCTTTCCGATCTCTAGCAAAATGTTCTTATCCTTCACCCATCCAAATAAAATGGCTTTGTCAAGCAGCTTTCCTTAACAAGAAGGTATCCATCTCTTATGGCGGTTTGTTGGGAGTTCTGGAATATTTTTGTGAATAAAACAAAGCAAAGCCGGTTGGTTAATTCTGAAGGTCGTTGTCCTACCCTGTCTGGAGGCCGCAACATGGTGGAATATGTTGAGAGGGGCTTCATTAAAAGTTCAACTTGTGTAGATTGCTGCTGCCGTGGGAAATGGGGTGGGATTTTTATTATATGGTGGATTTGTTAAATTTTGTAAGCCCTTTTTAAAAAGCCATCCCCTTGCCTAGATCTCCTAAGTCAGGTGTCCCCAACTCTCAGTCTATGTAATACAATATCCAAAAGATCACAGTTTCTCCATTGCAACTTTATTCTAACACACGAAGTAGAAGACAGCCAATTTTCTCAATAGCTGGATTTGCCCAACACAACATAATCATTCACCAAGATCCTCTGCGAAAGTAGCTTGTATGGGTAATTTACAGTTAAGTGTCGTTTAAGGTAATTGAATATCACCAGGCTCAAAGTTGACTCAGACTTCCATCCTTCTGAGATGGGTAAAATGAGGACCCAGATTGTTGGGGTCAAGAGGCTGACTCTGTAAACCGCTTAGAGAGGGCTGTAAAGCACTGTGAAGCGGTATATAAGTCTAAGTGGTATTGTTATTGCGAAGGGCAGAAAATCTGGTTAATTCCATAAACCATATTTAAACTATGAAGAAATGCAATCAAGACAGCCATTTATTATTTTGCATTTTTGGACAAGTGCCTCTTTTGAAAACATTTAACTGGGGGGTGGGAAGAGTTCCTATAATAGAAAAAGGAAGAAATAGTTTCAAATTTGGGTTCAATTTGTTTCCCAGGGCAAGACCCCATGTATCAAAAATTATTGTAACATTTAAGCAGAATCCCTTAGAAAGCAAAACAAAACAAACCAGTCTGGGGATTTTTTTTTCTTAAAAAACAAAACTGGAAAAATAACAAATTCAATATTTGCACAACAAAATAAAACCAAGGGCTGCCTGGCAAGATTGTAACGTGGTAGAGAAGATGCAAAAAACAGAAAAAGGGGTTCAATTTTAGAGATGCTTTGGACTACAGTTCCCATTATCCAACTTTGGAGGGGGGCTGATGGGGATTGCTTCTCTTGCAACAGACGGGCTAATGGGAACTGTAGTCCAAAGCATCTCCTATACTGTACATATAACCATAATTTTATTTTATTTTTGTAATTATTAGATTTTCAGATTTTTTTTTTTAAAAAATGAGTATTTTAACAACGGGGGAAAGCTCTCTGTTGCAGGAAGGGACGATCCCTATCAACACCCCCACCCCGGGGTGGCTGATGGGACTTGTCATCCAAAGCATCCCCAGTATAAGCCCAAGTCACCCTCTGATCTTTCAATGCTAAAAAAATCACCGCTGCAAAAATAATGGGGATACTTTGAAAAGCGGGCCTTTGCAGCGGGGAAGGCAAGCCCACAACCCTAGTGGCTTCCCGTGCAAAGGAGATCGCTGGCTGCCTGACCAATGGGATTTGTAGTCCAAAGGGTGGCCGGGCGGGGCGAAAGGTCCCCAGAGGAAGACGAAGCCTTGAGGAGAAGGCATTACACACACAAAACACTCTCACAGCCCAGCAGCCTCCAATCTCCCTCATCTGTGCGGCCCACCTGGCCGCGATGAGTCGCTCCACGCCCACCTCGCCCGTTTATTGGCTGCTCTAAAAACCCGTCCCTCGGATTGGCGGGAGGCCTCTCCTCGCTCCGAGGGGCGGGGGCATTTAAACAGTCGGCGGGCTCCTCAGCTGTGTGTAAAATTAGCGAGCGCGCTGCCGAAGCTGCAGACTCCGTTGCTGCTGCGTCTCTCGTTCCTCGTAAGGGACGATGCTGCGGGGCGCCGGAGAGCCAAAAAAAGAAAAAAAAATCTCTTACCGGCGCCCCCGCAGCCCAAGTCCTCGAGCTCGAGGCCGGGCAGGGCCTTTTGAGCTTTTGAGGTAATTCTACCTGAGACTTTTTATATGTTGTGCGATACGGAGGGGAGCGTGAGTTCTTTAGCCAGTTAATAGCCTATTGTTCTCGGGGAGTAAGGATAGCACCTGTGGTAATTTTAACCCCAGGCGTGTATTCTAAGGAGTAAAACGCCAGGGGCCGCTGAGGTAATATCTCAAAGGTGTGTTTTTTAAAGGACTCCTGTACCACAGGTCACTCAAGATAAGTTACCTCGGTCTTACCAATGGGTTTGCCTCAAGGAATAACGCAAACCACTGAAGTAATTCTAGTCAAGACTCGAACCTGAAGTAATGTCAGCCGTGTCCCTTTGAAAAGGACCAAACCCACCACAGGTGTGAAAAAATTAGCTTTAAAGGTAAAATTGCCTTAGGAGCTGACCTTGTCCTCAGGAATAAAGTCTGTTCTTGAGGTCTGAGGTAATTTTAGCCAAGAGTGAAGGGTTTTAGAGTCAAATTTTGGTGGAACCTGAGGTAATATCAGCCGTGTCCCTTTAAAAAGGACCAAATGACCACAGGTGTGAATAAGAGTTAAAATTGGCTTCCCAGTAAAGTCTGAGGTAATTATAGCCATGTCCTTGCAGACTAAAAGTACTTCAAGTACCTGTAGGTAGAGGAGAACGTTTAAAATTACTTCAGGCCCAGGAGCTGACTTTTCTTTCAGTATATAAAGCTGAGGTAATTTTAGCCAGGGGCAGTTAAAAGCAGGGAAATTACCACAGGTGAACAAGCATTAAAATTAGCTTAAAGGCAAAATAGCTTCAGTATCTGGAGTTGCCCTTCCTTTCTTGAAGAAAGTGATTTCTTGGACCTGAGGAAATTTTAGTCAAAGCTCAAGTCCTTAAAAGAAGCAAAACATGTAGAAGACTAGTTGCCTCAAGTAACTAAAGGCAAAAGTTAACTAAAATTACTTCAGGTCCAGGAGTTGACCTTACTTTCTTGACATAAAGCCAGCTCTTAGGGCAATTCTGAGGTAATGTCAGCCAAGGCTCACATTTTTAGTAAAATACTGGTGGGATTCTAGGTAAACTCAGCCATGTCCTGTTAAAAGGACCAAACCACCACAGGTGAGTCAAAATTAAAAACAGTTTTAAAGGTAAAGATAAAATTACCTCAGGAGCTGACCTTGCTCTCAGGAATAAAGTGACCTGATGTAATTTTAGTCAAGACTCAAGTCCTTAAAGAAGCAAAATATGCAGAAAGTATCTACTTCAAGTAACTAAAGGCAAAAGTTAACAAATATTACTCCAGGTCCAGGAGTTGATCTTATTTTCTTGAAATAAAGTCAATTCTTGAGGTTTGAGGTAACTTTAGCCAAGTTCTTAGAATAAAATTTTGGTGGAACCTGAGGTAATCTCAGCCATATCCTTTTAAAAGGACCAAGCCACCACAGGTGAATAAGAGTTAAAATTAACTTCCCAATAAAGTCTGAGGTAATTACCATAGCCATGTCCTTGCAGACTAAAAGTACTGCAAGTAAGAAAAGGTCAAAGTTAACTAAAAAGGAGCTGACTTTACTCTCAGGAATAAAGCTGAGGCAATTTTTAGCCGGGGCAGTTAAAAGCAGGGAAATTACCACAGGTGAACAAGCATTAAAATTAGCTTAGAGGCAAAATAGCTTCAATACCTGGAGTTGCCCTTACTAATACTTTCTTGAATAAAGTCAACTCTGGGGACATGAGAAAATTTTAGTCACAGCTCAAGTCCTGAAAATAAACAAAACATGTAGAGGACTAGTTAGAACTACGCCGCCTTAGCATAGTTCATAAAATTATTTGCTACAATGTCCTCCCTGTCAGTGACTACTTCAGCTTCAACCACAATAATACATGAGCACACAAAAGATACAAACTTAATGTAAACCGCTCCGAACTTGATTGCAGAAAATACCAACAGAGTGTGGTCCATGCTCTGGAATGCACTACCTGACTCTGTGGTTTCTTCCCCAAACCCCCAAAATTGTAACCTTAGACTGTCTACTGTCGATCTCACCCCATTCCTAAGAGGTCCGTAAGGGGCATGTATAAGCGCACCAGCGTGCCTACTGTCCCTGTCCTAATGTTACCTTTTATTTTTATTTCATGTATTCAAATCATGTTTATACTTATATATATATATATAATCTAATATGTGCTTGACAAAATAAAATAAAAAATAAATAAAATAGTTGCTTGGTCTGAGGTATTCCCAAGGGCACAATGTTCCAATTCATTCTATCGTGCCTTCTTTCACTCGTAGGATAAAGCACATAAAAGCCCCTTAGTAAAATTACTTGATTGGTATTCTAGTTTCTGAACATGAGTTGGTCATTTGGTGACATTGATTTTTTTTTTCAAAGGCATGAATCCAAACTGACCTGTAGATGAAGAAGAAGACATCAACAGTAAGACAGATGGTTTCATTTACTCTTCAGTGTATCATGAAAGTGAGGAAGCCTGGCAGGTACTGTTTGCAACATATCTTTGGGGCTTGCTAAAGTTTACTCTAAGGCTTGCTTTAGCAAATATTTTTTTTAAAAAAAATTACAAAGTATCAATGGTAAAAAGAGCAGTCACAAGTGTGACAAACTTAGGTAAAAAGTATCAAAAAAAATTCTAACCCGACATACTTTTGCCTATTGGCTGTGGTTCTTAGAACCAGAGCCCATTCCACATTCCAACACAGCCTGGAGATGGGGGTGATGCCCCTACTTATAGAGGTCTTTCAGTCCCTGAGCTTCCACTCTAATGCTCACACTGAATGAGCCCGGGAGTAAATCTGCTCCCTGTCTCATTGAGTCTCTGAGCAGACACTGTGGGAGACTCACACTAGAAGTCCTCTCTGGGGTCGCCCTTTCAGTCCCTGAGTGAGCAGTGAGGGCGAATCACACTGGAAGAGACAACAGCGCTCAGCTAGAAGCCTCCTCCAGTTCCTGAGGACCCCCTCAGTGAGACTCAGACGGGAAGGGAACCCTTTGGGATCACCTCCCTCCCATCTTTACACCCTTACAAATAATGCCAGTACCAGCCAGACTTCTTAGAACCAAAAGTGAACCTGGTGATGCAATTGGATACAAGGTATACCAACAAAGGAGAATATTTGTGGCTCAAGGTTGAAATGAGGCGTCCTTGGTGTTGTCTGAGCTCGGTGGTTTTCTTGTAGACATTTCATTAGGAAACTAGGGAACATCATCAGTGCTGGAAGGGAGTGCAGTTTGCTTTCAATTTATGTGCTAGTGGCTTCTTTCAGTGTTGGTGGAAATAGTCTTGGAGGTTCTTTGTTGTTAGCTTCTTTGGCAGTTCCTTGATTGGGGCATTCTGTATTTCTTGATTGTTAGTCTGATGTGAATGATAGTGATAAAACCTCAAAGGCCCTTTTTAATGCTAGGTGTGGCCGTTGATAGATTATAGATTTTATAGATTTCTGCCTGGCGTAATTTAGCCCTGGCAATGGTTCTTAGAACCAGAAAGAAAATGTCAACGGCCCTTTTAATTCTAGGTATGGCCAGTAATTGATAATAGAATTAATACCTTTTTTGCTTGGCATAATTTAGCTCTAGCAATGGTTCTTAGAACCAGAAAGAAAATCTCAACAGCCCTTTTTAATTCTAGGTATGGCTATTAATTTATAATAGATTTTATACCTTTTTTGCCTGGCATAATTTAACACTGGCAATGGTTCTTAGAACCAGAAAGAAAACCTCAACGGCCCTTTTTAATTCTAGGTGTGGCCAGTAATTGATAATAGATTTTATACCATTTCTACCTGGCGTAATTTAGCCCTGGCAATGGTTCTTAGAACCAGAAAGAAAACCTCAACGGCCCTTTTTAATTCTAGGTATGGCAAGTAATTGATAATAGATTTAATACCTTTTTTGCCTGGCATAATTTAGCCCTGGCAATGGTTCTTAGAACCAGAAAGAAAACCTCAATGGCCCTTTTTAATGCTAGGTGTGGCCGTTGATCGATTATAGATTCTATACCTTTTTTGCCTGGCATAATTTAGCCCTGGCAATGGTTCTTAGAACCAGAAAGAAAACCTCAACAGCCCTTTTTAATTCTAGATATGGCAAGTAATTGATAATAGATTTTATACCTTTTTTGCCTGGCATAACTTAGCCCTGGCAATGGTTCTTAGAACCAGAAAGAAAAACTCAACGGCCGTTTTTAATTCTAGGTGTAGGCAGTAATTAATAATAGATTTAATACCTTTTTTGCCTGGCGTATTTAGCCCAGGCAATGGTTCTTAGAACCAGAAAGAAAACCTCAACAGCACTTTTTAATGTTAGGTGTGGCCGTTGATCGATTATAGATTCTATACCTTTTTTGCCTGGCATAATTTAGCCCTGGCAATGGTTCTTAGAACCAGAAAGAAAACCTCAACAGCCCTTTTTAATGCTAGGTTTGGCCGTTGATCGATTATAGATTTTATAGATTTCTACCTGGCGTAATTTAGCCCAGGCAATGGTTCTTAGAACCAGAAAGAAAACCTCAACAGCCCTTTTTAATTCTAGATATGGCCAGTAATTGATAATAGATTTTATACCATTTTTGCCTGGCATAATTTAGCCCTGGCAATGGTTCTTAGAACCAGAAAGAAAACCTCAACAGCCCTTTTTAATTCTAGGTGTGGGCAGTAATTGATAATAGATTTTATACCTTTGTTGCCTGGCAGAATTTAGCCCTGGCAATGGTTCTTATAACCAGAAAGAAAACCCCAACGGCCCTTTTTAATTCTAGGTGTGGGCAGTAATTGATAATAGATTTTATACCTTTTTTGCCTGGCATATTTAGCCCAGGGAATGGTTCTTAGAACCAGAAAGAAAACCTCAACGGCCCTTTTTAATTCTAGGTATGGCAAGTAATTGATAATAGATTTTATACCTTTTTTGCCTGGCATAATTTAGCCCTGGCAATGGTTCTTAGAACCAGAAAGAAAATCTCAACAGCCCTTTTTAATTCTAGGTATGGCCAGTAATTGATAATAGAATTAATACCTTTTTTGCTTGGCATAATTTAGCTCTAGCAATGGTTCTTAGAACCAGAAAGAAAATCTCAACAGCCCTTTTTAATTCTAGGTATGGCTATTAATTTATAATAGATTTTATACCTTTTTTGCCTGGCATAATTTAACACTGGCAATGGTTCTTAGAACCAGAAAGAAAACCTCAACGGCCCTTTTTAATTCTAGGTGTGGCCAGTAATTGATAATAGATTTTATACCATTTCTACCTGGCGTAATTTAGCCCTGGCAATGGTTCTTAGAACCAGAAAGAAAACCTCAACGGCCCTTTTTAATTCTAGGTATGGCAAGTAATTGATAATAGATTTAATACCATTTTTGCCTGGCATAATTTAGCCCTGGCAATGGTTCTTAGAACCAGAAAGAAAACCTCAACGGCCCTTTTTAATGCTAGGTGTGGCCGTTGATCGATTATAGATTCTATACCTTTTTTGCCTGGCATAATTTAGCCCTGGCAATGGTTCTTAGAACCAGAAAGAAAACCTCAACAGCCCTTTTTAATTCTAGATATGGCAAGTAATTGATAATAGATTTTATACCTTTTTTGCCTGGCATAACTTAGCCCTGGCAATGGTTCTTAGAACCAGAAAGAAAAACTCAACGGCCGTTTTTAATTCTAGGTGTAGGCAGTAATTAATAATAGATTTAATACCTTTTTTGCCTGGCGTATTTAGCCCAGGCAATGGTTCTTAGAACCAGAAAGAAAACCTCAACGGCACTTTTTAATGTTAGGTGTGGCCGTTGATCGATTATAGATTCTATACCTTTTTTGCCTGGCATAATTTAGCCCTGGCAATGGTTCTTAGAACCAGAAAGAAAACCTCAACAGCCCTTTTTAATTCTAGATATGGCCAGTAATTGATAATAGATTTTATACCATTTTTGCCTGGCATAATTTAGCCCTGGCAATGGTTCTTAGAACCAGAAAGAAAACCTCAACAGCCCTTTTTAATTCTAGGTGTGGGCAGTAATTGATAATAGATTTTATACCTTTGTTGCCTGGCAGAATTTAGCCCTGGCAATGGTTCTTAGAACCAGAAAGAAAACCTCAACGGCCCTTTTTAATTCTAGGTATGGCAAGTAATTGATAATAGATTTTATACCTTTTTTGCCTGGCATAATTTAGCCCTGGCAATGGTTCTTAGAACCAGAAAGAAAATCTCAACAGCCCTTTTTAATTCTAGGTATGGCCAGTAATTGATAATAGATTTTATACCATTTTTGCCTGGCATAATTTAAGGCTGGCAATGGTTCTTAGAACCAGAAAGAAAACCTCAACAGCCCTTTTTAATTCTAGGTATGGCAAGTAATTGATAATAGATTTAATACCTTTTTTGCCTGGCATAATTTAGCCCTGGCAATGGTTCTTAGAACCAGAAAGAAAACCTCAACGGCCCTTTTTAATTCTAGGTGTGGCCAGTAATTGATAATAGATTTTATACCATTTCTACCTGGCGTAATTTAGCCCTGGCAATGGTTCTTAGAACCAGAAAGAAAACCTCAATGGCCCTTTTTAATTCTAGATATGGCCAGTAATTGATAATAGATTTAATACCTTTTTTGCCTGGCATAATTTAGCCCTAGCAATGGTTCTTAGAACCAGAAAGAAAACCTCAACAGCCCTTTTTAATTCTAGGTATGGCAAGTAATTGATAATAGATTTAATACCTTTTTTGCCTGGCAGAATTTAGCCCTGGCAATGGTTCTTAGAACCAGAAAGAAAAACTCAACAGCCGTTTTTAATTCTAGGTGTAGGCAGTAATTGATAATAGATTTTATACCTTCTTTGCCTGGCGTAATTTAGCCCAGGCAATGGTTCTTAGAACCAGAAAGAAAACCTCAACGGCCCTTTTTAATGCTAGGTGTGGCCGTTGATCGATTATAGATTCTATACCTTTTTTGCCTGGCATAATTTAGCCCTGGCAATGGTTCTTAGAACCAGAAAGAAAACCTCAACAGCCCTTTTTAATTCTAGATATGGCAAGTAATTGATAATAGATTTTATACCTTTTTTGCCTGGCATAACTTAGCCCTGGCAATGGTTCTTAGAACCAGAAAGAAAAACTCAACGGCCGTTTTTAATTCTAGGTGTAGGCAGTAATTAATAATAGATTTAATACCTTTTTTGCCTGGCGTATTTAGCCCAGGCAATGGTTCTTAGAACCAGAAAGAAAACCTCAACAGCACTTTTTAATGTTAGGTGTGGCCGTTGATCGATTATAGATTCTATACCTTTTTTGCCTGGCATAATTTAGCCCTGGCAATGGTTCTTAGAACCAGAAAGAAAACCTCAACAGCCCTTTTTAATGCTAGGTTTGGCCGTTGATCGATTATAGATTTTATAGATTTCTACCTGGCGTAATTTAGCCCAGGCAATGGTTCTTAGAACCAGAAAGAAAACCTCAACAGCCCTTTTTAATTCTAGATATGGCCAGTAATTGATAATAGATTTTATACCATTTTTGCCTGGCATAATTTAGCCCTGGCAATGGTTCTTAGAACCAGAAAGAAAACCTCAACAGCCCTTTTTAATTCTAGGTGTGGGCAGTAATTGATAATAGATTTTATACCTTTGTTGCCTGGCAGAATTTAGCCCTGGCAATGGTTCTTATAACCAGAAAGAAAACCCCAACGGCCCTTTTTAATTCTAGGTGTGGGCAGTAATTGATAATAGATTTTATACCTTTTTTGCCTGGCATATTTAGCCCAGGGAATGGTTCTTAGAACCAGAAAGAAAACCTCAACGGCCCTTTTTAATTCTAGGTATGGCAAGTAATTGATAATAGATTTTATACCTTTTTTGCCTGGCATAATTTAGCCCTGGCAATGGTTCTTAGAACCAGAAAGAAAATCTCAACAGCCCTTTTTAATTCTAGGTATGGCCAGTAATTGATAATAGAATTAATACCTTTTTTGCTTGGCATAATTTAGCTCTAGCAATGGTTCTTAGAACCAGAAAGAAAATCTCAACAGCCCTTTTTAATTCTAGGTATGGCTATTAATTTATAATAGATTTTATACCTTTTTTGCCTGGCATAATTTAACACTGGCAATGGTTCTTAGAACCAGAAAGAAAACCTCAACGGCCCTTTTTAATTCTAGGTGTGGCCAGTAATTGATAATAGATTTTATACCATTTCTACCTGGCGTAATTTAGCCCTGGCAATGGTTCTTAGAACCAGAAAGAAAACCTCAACGGCCCTTTTTAATTCTAGGTATGGCAAGTAATTGATAATAGATTTAATACCATTTTTGCCTGGCATAATTTAGCCCTGGCAATGGTTCTTAGAACCAGAAAGAAAACCTCAACGGCCCTTTTTAATGCTAGGTGTGGCCGTTGATCGATTATAGATTCTATACCTTTTTTGCCTGGCATAATTTAGCCCTGGCAATGGTTCTTAGAACCAGAAAGAAAACCTCAACAGCCCTTTTTAATTCTAGATATGGCAAGTAATTGATAATAGATTTTATACCTTTTTTGCCTGGCATAACTTAGCCCTGGCAATGGTTCTTAGAACCAGAAAGAAAAACTCAACGGCCGTTTTTAATTCTAGGTGTAGGCAGTAATTAATAATAGATTTAATACCTTTTTTGCCTGGCGTATTTAGCCCAGGCAATGGTTCTTAGAACCAGAAAGAAAACCTCAACGGCACTTTTTAATGTTAGGTGTGGCCGTTGATCGATTATAGATTCTATACCTTTTTTGCCTGGCATAATTTAGCCCTGGCAATGGTTCTTAGAACCAGAAAGAAAACCTCAACAGCCCTTTTTAATTCTAGATATGGCCAGTAATTGATAATAGATTTTATACCATTTTTGCCTGGCATAATTTAGCCCTGGCAATGGTTCTTAGAACCAGAAAGAAAACCTCAACAGCCCTTTTTAATTCTAGGTGTGGGCAGTAATTGATAATAGATTTTATACCTTTGTTGCCTGGCAGAATTTAGCCCTGGCAATGGTTCTTATAACCAGAAAGAAAACCCCAACGGCCCTTTTTAATTCTAGGTGTGGGCAGTAATTGATAATAGATTTTATACCTTTTTTGCCTGGCATATTTAGCCCAGGGAATGGTTCTTAGAACCAGATAGAAAACCTCAACGGCCCTTTTTAATTCTAGGTATGGCAAGTAATTGATAATAGATTTTATACCTTTTTTGCCTGGCATAATTTAGCCCTGGCAATGGTTCTTAGAACCAGAAAGAAAATCTCAACAGCCCTTTTTAATTCTAGGTATGGCCAGTAATTGATAATAGATTTTATACCATTTTTGCCTGGCATAATTTAAGGCTGGCAATGGTTCTTAGAACCAGAAAGAAAACCTCAACAGCCCTTTTTAATTCTAGGTATGGCAAGTAATTGATAATAGATTTAATACCTTTTTTGCCTGGCATAATTTAGCCCTGGCAATGGTTCTTAGAACCAGAAAGAAAACCTCAACGGCCCTTTTTAATTCTAGGTGTGGCCAGTAATTGATAATAGATTTTATACCATTTCTACCTGGCGTAATTTAGCCCTGGCAATGGTTCTTAGAACCAGAAAGAAAACCTCAATGGCCCTTTTTAATTCTAGATATGGCCAGTAATTGATAATAGATTTAATACCTTTTTTGCCTGGCATAATTTAGCCCTAGCAATGGTTCTTAGAACCAGAAAGAAAACCTCAACAGCCCTTTTTAATTCTAGGTATGGCAAGTAATTGATAATAGATTTAATACCTTTTTTGCCTGGCATAATTTAGCCCTGGCAATGGTTCTTAGAACCAGAAAGAAAACCTCAACGGCCCTTTTTAATGCTAGGTGTGGCCGTTGATCGATTATAGATTCTATACCTTTTTTGCCTGGCATAATTTAGCCCTGGCAATGGTTCTTAGAACCAGAAAGAAAACCTCAACGGCCCTTTTTAATTCTAGGTATGGCAAGTAATTGATAATAGATTTTATACCTTTTTTGCCTGGCATAATTTAGCCCTGGCAATGGTTCTTAGAACCAGAAAGAAAATCTCAACAGCCCTTTTTAATTCTAGGTATGGCCAGTAATTGATAATAGATTTTATACCATTTTTGCCTGGCATAATTTAAGGCTGGCAATGGTTCTTAGGACCAGAAAGAAAACCTCAACGGCCCTTTTTAATTCTAGATATGGCAAGTAATTGATAATAGATTTAATACCTTTTTTGCCTGGCATAATTTAGCCCTGGCAATGGTTCTTAGAACCAGAAAGAAAACCTCAACAGCCCTTTTTAATGCTAGGTGTGGCCGTTGATCGATTATAGATTCTATACCTTTTTTGCCTGGCAGAATTTAGCCCTGGCAATGGTTCTTAGAACCAGAAAGATAACTCAATGGCCGTTTTTAATTCTAGGTGTAGGCAGTAATTGATAATAGATTTTATACCTTTTTTGCCTGGCGTATTTAGCCCAGGCAATGGTTCTTAGAACCAGAAAGAAAACCTCAACGGCCCTTTTTAATTCTAGGTATGGCAAGTAATTGATAATAGATTTTATACCTTTTTTGCCTGGCAGAATTTAGCCCTGGCAATGGTTCTTAGAACCAGAAAGAAAAACTCAACAGCCGTTTTTAATTCTAGGTGTAGGCAGTAATTGATAATAGATTTTATACCTTCTTTGCCTGGCGTAATTTAGCCCAGGCAATGGTTCTTAGAACCAGAAAGAAAACCTCAACGGCCCTTTTTAATGCTAGGTGTGGCCGTTGATCGATTATAGATTTTATAGATTTCTGCCTGGCATAATTTAGCCCTGGCAATGGTTCTTAGAACCAGAAAGAAAATCTCAACAGCCCTTTTTAATTCTAGGTATGGCCAGTAATTGATAATAGATTTTATACCATTTTTGCCTGGCATAATTTAAGGCTGGCAATGGTTCTTAGAACCAGAAAGAAAACCTCAACAGCCCTTTTTAATTCTAGATATGGCAAGTAATTGATAATAGATTTAATACCTTTTTTGCCTGGCATAATTTAGCCCTGGCAATGGTTCTTAGAACCAGAAAGAAAAACTCAATGGACCTTTTTAATTCTAGGTGTAGGCAGTAATTGATAATAGATTTTATACCTTTTTTGCCTGACGTAATTTAGCCCAGGCAATGGTTCTTAGAACCAGAAAGAAAACCTCAACGGCACTTTTTAATGTGAGGTGTGGCTGTTGATTGAATATAGATTTTATAGATTTCTAATTTAACCCTGGCAATGGTTCTTAGAACCAGAAAGAAAACCTCAACAGCCCTTTTCTAATGCTAGATGTGGCTGTTGATGTATAAAAGATCTTATAGTTTTCTAGCTTTCTAGACTGAGGGGAGGAACAAGTGTTGCTGACAAATTTTCCTTGGAAGAGACAACGCTTGCTTGGCACGGCAGAAGAAGAAAGAAAAGTGAAAGAAGAAACAAGAAAGCAAGAAAATGTCTCCAGCCCAAGACTGTTAGCCTTCCGCTGTTATGTTGTCTTCTATGCTGTGAGGTAAGTTTGGTTGAGTCTTACAGTCTCCCAAGATTTTGGGATATGGGTAGGGTTGGTCTTTACTACTTTATGCTAGGTAAGTTTCCTAGGTAAGTAAGGGTGACCCTGCATATGAGGTAATAGTAACCACGGTGCATTGTGCATTCTTAGGAGTAAAACTACGGTAGCAACTGAAGTAACATTGATTTTTTTTTAATCTCAAAGGCATGTACTACACCATCTTAGAAGACAGACGATTCAATTGTCAACCTGCAGTGTTGATAGTAAAATTAGAAGAACGAATGGAAAGCAGAATTAATAACATCATCACCAAGAATTGAAGTAAATCAAAAGTGACCTGTAGAAAAATCAATGAAATTGTAAGCCACTCTGATTAACACACCATACTACACATTTTAATGCTGTCTGTGTCTGTTGATAGATAATAGAATTTCTAGTTTTCTTTCCTGGCGTAGTTTTACCCATGGTTTTTAGACCCAGAAAGAAAAGGTCTAGTACTCTTTTTAAATCTAAGTGTGTTCCATGATGTACTGTATATAAAATCCCATGATTTTCTTGCCTCTTGGCTATTAGACCAGGCAATGGTTCTTAAAACCAAGAAGAATGTCTATGGCCCTCTCTAATGCTAGGTGTGGTCAGTTATTCTTAAAGTAGTAATTAGTTATTTGGTATGGTATAATGTTAGCCATAGCTGTAGTTCTTAGAATTTGAGAACGCCCCCAAAGCATCCCACATACCAACACAGATATGGAAATGATAGGGAGTTGATGGAGTGCATTTCTTGGGAGAAAGGCTGCACTGTTCCTGATTCCATCTGCCCTCAATGCAGACCCACACACATGATGGTGAAAATGCCATGGCGCCCTGGTAGAGGAGGCCTTCCAGTCCCTGAGCGAGCGGTTGGCGAATCATACTGGAAGGATCCAGAACACTCAGAGAGAAGGCTCTCCCAGTCCCTGAGGATCCCCAAATGAGTCTCAAACAGGAAGGCGCCCCTTCCAGTCCCTGAGCGAGCGGTGAGGGCGAATCACACTGGAGGAGTCCAGAACACTCAGAGAGAAGGCTCTCCTAGTCCCTGAGCGAGCGGTGAGGGCGAATCACACTGGAGGAGTCCAGAAAACTCAGAGAGAAGGCTCTCCCAGTCCCTGAGGATCCCCAAATGAGTCTCAAACTGGAAGGCACCCCTTCCAGTCCCTGAGCGAGCGGTGAGGGCGAATCACACTGGAGGAGTCCAGAGCGCTCAGAGAGAAGGCTCTCCCAGTCCCTGAGTGAGCGGTGAGGGCGAATCACACTGGAGGAGTCCAGAGCGCTCAGAGAGAAGGCTCCCCCAGTCCCTGAGCGAGCGGTGAGGGCGAATCACACTGGAGGAGTCCAGAACGCTCAGAGAGAAGGCTCCCCCAGTCCCTGAGCGAGCGGTGAGGGCGAATCACACTGGAAGGGTCCAGAACGCTCAGAGAGAAGGCTCTCCCAGTCCCTGAGCGAGCGGTGAGGGCGAATCACACTGGAAGAGTCCAGAACGCTCAGAGAGAAGGCTCTCCCAGTCCCTGAGCGAGCGGTGAGCGCGAATCACACTGAGGAGTCCAGAACGCTCAGAGAGAAGGCTCTCCCAGTCCCTGAGCGAGCGGTGAGGGCGAATCACACTGGAGGAGTCCAGAATGCTCAGAGAGAAGGCTCCCCCAGTCCCTGAGCGAGCGGTGAGGGCGAATCACACTGGAGGAGTCCAGAGCGCTCAGAGAGAAGGCTCTCCTAGTCCCTGAGCGAGCGGTGAGGGCGAATCACACTGGAGGAGTCCAGAACGCTCAGAGAGAAGGCTCTCCCAGTCCCTGAGCGAGCGGTGAGGGCGAATCACACTGGAGGAGTCCAGAACGCTCAGAGAGAAGGCTCTCCCAGTCCCTGAGCGAGCGGTGAGGGCGAATCACACTGGAGGAGTCCAGAACGCTCAAAGAGAAGGCTCTCCCAGTCCCTGAGCGAGCGGTGAGGGCGAATCACACTGGAGGAGTCCAGAACGCTCAGATAGAAGGCTCTCCCAGTCCCTGAGGATCCCCAAATGAGTCTCAAACTGGAAGGCGCCCCTTCCAGTCCCTGAGCGAGCGGTGAGGGCGAATCACACTGGAAGGGTCCAGAACGCTCAGAGAGAAGGCTCTCCCAGTCCCTGAGGATCCCCAAATGAGTCCCAAACTGGAAAGGATCCTATTGGATCACCTCCCTGTCTACTTTACGCATTTGGTATATGAAATTTCACATGTGGCCAATGATGTTCAATGCAATACGTGGAACAAGTGAGCCAAGAGAGATGCACTGTTCCTGAGGCCATCGTGACTCACACCAGACACCCACGCATGATGGTGGAAATGGCATGCACCTCTGGTAGAGGAGCCTTCCAGTCCCTGAGCGAGTGATGAGGGCGAATCACACTGGAAGGGTCCAGAACGCTCAGAGAGAAGGCTCTCCCAGTCCCTGAGGATCCCCAAATGAGTCTCAAACTGGAAGGATCCTTTTGGCTCACCAGTCCTGCTCCTTCACATTCTTAGAAATAAGGTCAGTAGCAGCCAAATCTGTTAGAACCCAAAGTAAACCTGGTGGCATACTTTAATATGAGTTATTACCATCTCAATAAATTAATAAGTATTCTTTTGCTAGGGTGAGGCATTAGGTCCTGGAACTGGTAAATAAATCTGTGCGGCCCTTTTTAATTCTAGATGTGGCCGTTGAAATCCTGAGTAGATTTCTTGCCTGGCTTAATTTAGGCATGATGTTGGTTCTTAGAACCAGAAAACATCTTAACGGCCCTTTTTAATGCTAAGTGTGCCGGTGATTTATAATAGATTTTATAGTTTTCTGCCTGGCATAAATTTAGCCATGGCAATTATTCTTAGAACCATGGGGGGGGGGGGAGCCTCTAAGGCTTTTTTGAATGTTAGGTGTAGCCAGTTATTGATAAAAGGTTTCTAGTTTTCCACCTTAGAATAATTTTAGCCTGGGCTGTGGTTGAAAATGTATGTTGTTTTTGACTGGTAAATGTTAATCATGACACACAGTATGTGGCCCTCACCTCAAGAATTTTGATTTCTTTTGTCATACACATTTGTCGTCCTTTTATTCCTGCAATATCTCTAAATGGGATTCAGGCTTGGTAATATTCTGTTTTTCATGTATTTTTTGGAATGCAGCTGAGTTTTACTGAGTGGACTTACTATTGTTAAGTAGCTGTGATGCTTATGGTAGAGAAGATATTTTATCTGTTGCCTATTTTTAATTCCTTTAATTCCTTAATATCCTTTCATATCATCATCTCTTCGCCAAGAGATACCTGTTGTGATATTGAAATGTTTGAACATTAAAGTTGTGTTTTCTTTCGATGACAGCTGTGGTTTCTTTTACACCTCACCTTTTTTTTAAATCAAAAATGTCATTTTAAATGAGTGAACCATTAAGGTACTGTAGGAAGTTAGCACCCACCCCTCTCCTAGAAAAATGAGATATCCTAGGAGATATTAAAAGGCAGAAAATATTCTGTGGAACACATCTGGAAACATGCTTTTAAACAGACAAAAGACTCCTCTTGGAAACCCCCACCCCTTGCCCATTGGGGGCTGGGCCCAGCTCACATATTCCTCTCACCTAGCCTGGAAGTCTTCTGCATAATAAAACCACAATAGGATTTGCCCAAGGCCCTTTCATTCAGCCAAAGCTGGATTAGACAAAAGCCAAGAGTTGCCCCAGCATGCCCCTGGGGGGTCTGAGAGCCAATGGGATACATTTCTATACAGGAACAGGAAACTAAGAGGTGGGACCCAACAGAGACTATAAAACAAGGAACTCAGCATCTCCTCTTTTTCTTTTTCTCTTCACCTGGAACCATGTAAGCTACCTTTTTTGTACAGGGGCTCATGCCATGTGCTCCTGTCCACCATTAAACCTTCTTTCCAAGCAACTTTCATGAATCCAGTGTCTTTTTCCCCACTTGGAACTGAACCCAGAAAGGATATTCCTTACAACAGTACTTTGACACGGTGGGGGAGAAAGGTTCGGCTTCTTTCTGCTGCTGCATTCAACGTGGCTGCTTCTCTTTTCCTTCTCGGCCTCATACACACAGAGCAAACATGAGAAGGAGGAGGGAAGCAGCCAGGTTAAATCTTGCAGCAGAGAGAATCAGCCAGCAACCGCTAGAAGACTTTGCCAAACTTTCCTGCCAGGCAGGAGGAACACCAAAGAGAAGCGCCGGGTTGGACAAACACTGGGAGAGTGACTAACGGGGCAAAGAGAGCAGGGGGAATTTGAGAGAGTTCAAATCTTCAAAATCTACTAAAAACCCAGCATTCTTGTGACCTTAACTGGAAGCAGGTTAAAAAAAAGGAGGGGAGGGATATTATCATTGCCCCACCCCCACCCCTCAGAGAGAAGACTCGGTCCCCACTCCCAAGAGTTGCAATTTGGTGCCGCCGTTGCTCCTCGCCTCCCCGAAGTGCCAGCAGCCAAGCGCTGAGCTGGGCACAGCTTCTCCACAGCCCGCGGGGCACAAAGTCCTAAAGGTCCGTCCTTCCTTCCTTTCAACTCCTTCAATTAGATTTCGGGGATTGGGGGGGATTCTGTGCTGCTTGTGCCTATTGCAGAGTGGAATGACTACTTCAGCTTCAACCGCAACAATACACGAGCTCACAACAGATACAAACTTAATGTAAACCGCTCCAAACTTGATTGCAAAAAATTCGACTTCAGCAGCAGAGACTGGTCAATGCCTGAAATACATTACCTGACTCAATTGTTTCTTCCCCAAACCCCAAAAACTTTAACCTTAGATTATCTACCATCGACCTCACCCCATTCCTAAGAGGTCTGTAAGGGGCGTGCATAAGCGCACAATCGTGCCTACCGTTCCTGTCCAAATGCTTCATACTTCTTGTACTCATAATCATGCTTGTACTATTATATATATATACAATCATGTTTACACTTTGTTTATACTTTGCTTGTTATCATATACGCTTGACAAATAAATAATAATAAAAAGTGTATATGTGTGTGTGTGTATATGTGTGGAATTTTTTTTTTTTTTGCATCTGGCTCGGTCAAATGGATCTCAGTGCTAAAAAAAGGCAGCTAAATAGCTACATCATCTCTCTTCCCTCTCTCCCCCCCCACCTCTCCCCTCCCTACCTCCTTTCTTTCACCCAACCTTTGCCCGTGCTGCCAGCGTCTCCTGAAGCCGCCTCTCTCTCTTAAGCCCAGGCACCAATCGGTTCTCATTTCCCAATTCCTGGGTTGCAACAGCTAGGTCTTTCCCCTCGATTTGTGACGATATGCTAGCCAGTTTTAGTGCAGGCGCTCCAATTCTTCGGGGTATGTGGTGGCAAGTGACATTTCTCCAAGGCATTCACCACCACCACACCCAGGAAGTTTAGAAACCTCTATCCCACCCACCCTTCAGAAAGCAAGTCATGCCCGTCTCTTCTATTGCTGCTGGTTTAGGAGGAAAGGGATGCTACAGACTAATTGAAAATCAAATTAGCACTGCTTGCAACCAGTTATTTCACTTCAGGAATATGTGACACAAATCACCATCTTATTGATTTGATGCATATAGCTGCCCATCTCACATATGTGGCTATGCATAATGGAATATAAATGGAAGAATAGAATAGAATAGAATAGAATAGAATAGAATAGAATAGAATAGAATAGAATAGAATAGAATAGAATAGAATAGAATAGAATAGAATAGAATAGAATAGAATAGAATATATAGAATGGAATGGAATGGTTCCTCTTGGAAAGGAGGGGGGAGAGAGAGAAGAGAGACAGAGACAAGAAAAAAGAAAGGGGAGAGAGGCACAAGAAAGAAGGAAGGAAAGGAAAAAAAGAAAAGAAAGGGGGAGGGGAGAGGAGGGTTATGACTGCCAAGCCATTCCCACCCAGTCACATGACCATCAAGCCACTCCCACAAAATTAAGCCACATCCACAAAATTAAGCTGCACCCACAAAATTAAGCCACACCCACAGAGTGGCAGCAAAACAATTTGGAACCCACCCCTGTATCAGATTACATTTAAGAAACCACTTCCAGGTATCGGGGAAGGGTATCTGTGGTCTTAGGAGCTGAGACTGCACATTTCCTTCCTACTTAAAGCTAAAAAAAACTCCCAAGAAAGTAGAACTGAAGTCAGTGTTGAATCAGCATTTAGCATGAAATAGGTTGACTATATCCTGGCCACCTTCTTTCCTCCAATGCTGAGATATACTGCATACTGCAGTACAATATACAAACAATCCTCAACTAACAATCATTCATTAAGTGACCATTCAAAGTTATAACAGCACTGAAGAAAGTGGTCCTTGCATCGATGACCATCATAGCATCCCGACAATCACTTGATCAAAATTCAGGTGCTTGGGAACCAGCATGTTGCAGGATCCCAGGGTCATGTGACCAGAGGTGGGTTTCTGCAAGGGGTGGGTTCCTACTTACCTCGCTGCCGGTTTGTTTTCTCCCACGCCTCATGGGTGCGCACACGCTTTGCGCGCATGCGCGCATGCGCAGTAGCAAAAAATGGGGGGGGAGCTGAAAACAAGATGGCAACTGCATGCACAGTGCCGGAAACTCGGCTTCTGCGCGTGCTCAGATGAATTTTTTAAAAAAAAAATCTAAAAAATTTTTTGGATTTTTTTTTAAAAAGATGGCGGCACCCACGGATTGGCACAGACCGAACCGAGTCGGTGACATCATCGTGATGTCACCAGCGGGTCGCTAACAGTTCGCCCAAACCGGTCCGAACCGGGAGGAACCCACCCCAGGTTTCTGCCGGTTCGGACCAGTTCTATAGAACCAATAGGGGGAATTTCTCCCCTCTCCCCGAACCGGCAGCGATGGCCAGCTGGAAACGCCCTGAACTGGCTCTCTCGGCACCTCAATAGGCGCCGCCATCTTGTTTTTTACTTCTGCACACACACAGAAGCTGGTTTTTGCTTCTGCGAGAAAAATTTAAATAAATAAACAAAAATTAAACATTTTTTTTTAAAAAAAGATGGCGGCGCCCACAGCCCGGCACCGACCAAACCAGGTCAGTGATGTCATAGTGATGTCACCAGTGGGTCGCTACCGGTTTGAGCGAACCGGTCCGAACCGGGAGGAACCAACCCCTGGTGTGATACTACTGGGAGAAGTTAAATGTGGGCTTGGGATGAGATATAATCAGAACGGTGATGATGTTCAGCTGTACATCACCACCGCAGGCCAGCCTGGAGATGCTATGGAGGTTATGACCTGGTCTCTGGAGGCCATGAGGTACTGGATGGATCAAAACAGGCTTAAATTAAATCCCAGCCAGATTCAGCTGTTGTTCATAGATGATAGATCTGGCTTAGTTCCCGTTCCAAACTTGGCTCAGGACTGAGTTGTATTTCTCTGAAGGAGCAGATCTGTGAGTGGGATCCTCCTGGATTCACAGCTCCTTCTCAAGATGGTGGTGGAGGCTGTGGCTGATTGGGAATATGCTCTGGCTGATGCACCAGATTGCAGGACTCCTCATGTCTAGGAGTTGTTGTTGTTGTTGTTGTTTACAACAGACAGTGATCATGGCATGTATAGCCTACTGTTCACATGCAGCTGCCTTTGAAAATGACTGGGAAATACAGTTGGTTCAAAATGCAATGACCAGGCTTCCAATGGAAAGGAGATTTAGCAGCATTGTGTCTGCTGTGGTCAATGCTCCAATAAGTCATACTGTTGGTTTTGGCTTACAAAGCTCCACATGGCTCGGTCCTCATATAGCTCCAGGAGGTAAAGTCATTTTGTAGATAGTTGCTCAGGGTTTCCAGCCTATGTGTGATGAAGCAAGATCGGAGAGTGGAACCCCCCCCCCCCAATTCTTTGGAACATCTTGACCTTGAGTATTCAGGAAACCCACATCCTGATCGCCCCTTTATAAGATTATTAATGCCATGTTGTTCCCACTAGCTTTTGGTGTAGATGGTACAGTTGAGTTATCTTTATAGATTTTTGTTTTGCCATGATGGGTTACAAACATTTTCATTGGGGTTTGATATTGCATTGGGGTTAGTTTTATTTTGTTCTATTATTGTAATCTCCCAGAGTGGGAGTGGTGCGGTGGTCTAGAGGTGGAGCTCTCGCCTCACAATCAGGAGGCTATGAGTTCGATCCTAGGTAGAGGCAGATATTTCTCTCTCTGGGCACACTGAGAATATATAACGTTTATTATTATAAGAACGTTTATTAAATATCTGCTGAAAAAACTCCGCATTGGCGACAGGAAGGGCATCTGGCCAGTAAACACTCAGCTCCACTCAGTTGCCCAGACTCCACCCTGCAAGGGATTATGGGGTCATTAAAAGAAGATGATTGTAATCTCCCAGAATGGGCAGCGTACAGATAATCCTCAACTTATGACCAATCACTTAGTGACTGTTTGGCATTCTGATCAACCTCCCAGCAATGTTCCCTGTAAAATTAGAAAACGGCACGCGGCAGTTAAAAACTGCCACGCAGCGTTTTCTTTTCATGTGTGCGGCCGCGCAGCCTCTGCAATTAGAAAATGCCGGGCGGAAGTTAGAAACTTCCGCGCGGCGTTCCCTCATTATGTGCGTAGCCGTGCGGCTGCGCACCTTAGAGGGAACAGTGCTCCCCAGAATACTTAGGACCCGCTTCTGAAATTCCAATGGACGAGCCCTATCAACAACTACTTGCAGCCAAACAAGAGAAAATTGAAGAGACGGAGATTAAGGAATATCTGAAAGACAAGAATCTGCCAGTCGTTTCGGAGGAAGATAAGTCCATACTAAACAATAAAATAACAATAACAGAATTAAGAACAGCTATAAGTAAACAAAATAATAATAAATCTCCAGGGCCAGATGGTATTCCATCTGAAATTTATAAAAAATTACAGACCTCTTTGGAATTAATAATGTTGGAGGTATATAATGAGGCTTTAATGGGAGCAAAAATTCCGGATACCTGGAAGGAAGCATACATAACCTTAATCCCGAAAGAAGATACAAACAGACAACAAATTCAGAATTACAGGCCTATATCACTTTTGAATACTGATTATAAAATATTGGCTACGATCATTGCGGAAAGATTAAAAAAGATTCTCAATAAAATAATACATACAGATCAAAATGGTTTTTTGCCAAATAGGCAAATAAGATATAACACAAGAATAATACTTAATGTTCTTGAATATTACGATCAGCATATTGAAAGCCAGGCAGCATTAATATTTATTGACGCCCAGAAGGCGTTTGATAATCTTTATTGGAAGTTCTTCACAACTTTATTTGAAAAAATGGAACTAGGGAATAAATTTACGGGACTAATCAAAGCAATTTATAATGAACAAACAGCTAGAATAATATTTAATAACGAAGTAACAGAGAAAATAAATATAAGTAAAGGAGTTCGACAAGGCTGCCCCTTAGCCCCATTAATATTCATTTTGGCATTGGAGATACTTTTAAGAGAAATTAGAACTAATCAGGAAATAAAAGGAGTGAAAATAAAAAAAGAGGAATACAAAACCCAGGCCTTTGCCGATGACATGGTTATTATTTTGGAAAATCCAATTGAAACGGGACCAAAACTGTTAGAAGAAATTGAAAAATATGGAAAGATTGCAGGTTTAAGGATAAATAAGGAAAAAACAAAAGTAATAACTAAAAATTTAACGGCAAAACAAAAGGACAACCTGGAAAAAATATTAGGAATTAAAACTGTTAAAAAGGTAAAATATTTGGGACTGTGGTTAACCGCTAAATGTACAACAATAAAAGAAGACAACTATTCAAAATTAATTAAAGAAATTAAAAAAGATTTAGAAAATTGGTCAAAACTGCAGTTATCTTTTATGGGTAAAATTGCAACCATTAAAATGAATATACTCCCCAAAATTTTATTTTTATTCCAAATTGCTCCGGTAAAACTTAAAAAAGAGTTTTTTGTAACATTAAATAGAATTATACATAAATTCATCTGGTCAAAGAAAAAAGCAAGAATTAAAACAAAACTCCTACAGGATAGTAGAAGAAGAGGCGGATTTGGATTACCTGATTGGGAGGTGTATCAACAAGCTGCCAACCTAATCTGGATTAAAGATTGGATATTATTAAGAAACAAACGAATTTTAACAATAGAGGGCTACGACCTACAGATAGGTTGGCATGCATTTTTGGCAGATGGGAAACATACTACACATTCGTATTTTCACCGCCATCAAATAAGAGGACCTCTCTTAGAAAGCTGGACTAAGATTCAAAAACAACATTATATAAAGCTCCCAAAATGGATCTCCCCAGTGGAAGCGGTTATTTACCCAAATTTATTAAGTGATAAGACAGTAATAACCTACCAACAAGTATTGGATGATTATGATAATCTTAAAATGAAACAAGATCTTAATGAGTCCGGTATACAACTAGATTGGTGGCACTATCTGCAGGTCCAATCTAGATATAGTAAAGATAAACAACTTGGTTTCCAAAATATGAATGGCCTAGATAAAATATTATTAGGTACTGATGGAAAAATATTATCGAAATTATATAGCTATCTGTTAGAATATAAATTGTTTGAAGAAACTGTTAAAGGATCAATGATAGCCTGGGCCCAAAACTTTGGGTATAATATACATCTTTCTGAATGGGACAAAATTTGGGAACAGAACTACAAATTAACCTTGGCAATTCCTTATAAAGAGAACATCTATAAAATGTTTTATAGATGGCATCTCCCTCCGGCCCGACTGGCAAAAATGTTTACTAAATTATCTCCTAAATGCTGGAAGTGTAAAATAGAAAATGGAACATACTACCACTTTTGGTGGACTTGCCCCCAGGTGAGAATATTTTGGAATAAGGTTAAAACTATAATAGAACAAATCATAGCACGAAGTCTTGAATTAAAACCAGAATTATTCTTACTAGGCATATTTAGGGGAAAATTTGATGAACAAGATAGATATTTAATGTTACACATTACTACAGCCGCTAGAATTACTTACGCACAAACTTGGAAATTGGACTCAATACCAACAATGATAACTGTGGTCAATAAAATTTTGGAAGTAGCAGAGATGTGCAAGTTAACGATGGAAATTCAGGACAAAGAAGAGACAGATTTTTATAAAACCTGGGATAGATGGTATAATTGGCTTGGACAAAAAAAATACAGAAATCTATTATAGTATAACTTCTTGCAATGATATAACAAACTGTAGTTTATTTCATATATTATGATACTTTATCTCACTTTCTGACTGAAATAATGTTTGCAAACAGCAGGATGAATTGGGTAAATTAGCTGTAGAAAGATTTATAATGTATAAATACAGATATAATATATAATCGAGTGTATAAAGACTAGTAGTAGTAGCTAATAGGCTGTCAAAGAAGCAGGATATCACTTTTATGGTTTGTATTAGTCGGTGTTATGTTTGTAGTCGACTGCGTATGTTATTTGCTTACTGTAGTGTTTCTACAGTTTTTGTATTTGTTTTTTTTGTGTTTATTTTTGTTGTTGTGTGTATTTAATTGTTATGTTTTTAAAGGAAATCTCAATAAATATTATTCTTAAAAAAAAAAAACAACTACTTGCAGCATTCTACGGTCACATGAGGATGTTTTACGACAACTTTGCTGAAAACCACCATTCGTTTTGATTTTCACCAAAATCAATCCATAGCAAGTAAATGGTTCACTTAACAACTGTGGTATTCACTTAATGACTGCTACAAAGGTCATAAAATTGGACCAATCACATAGGTGACCCACTTTACAACAATCATGACCTATGACTGTAATGGTCAGGCAGGGGATACATTTTGGTGTGAATTGATTTATATCCTGAATTTCCCCTTGGACCAAAGGCAGCATTCATTGGATGGTGGGAACTGCCTGATATTTTATTCCCTCAGCAACAATCTGATGAAGGAGATTGGATCGAGAGATACTTGACCAGCTGGGTCTGGGAGGCGAACCATTATTTTTTGTCTCATTTTCTTCTTACTTCATCCTTCTGTAATTTGTTTTTATCAATAGAAATCAATAAGCAGAACAATGAAAGTGTGATTTAAAATATTGAAACAGCTCTTAGTGTTATCAGGTTAGTTTAACTGCCTTTGAATGAGTCCTGTCAATGTTTCTGACAGTTTCAAATCCTGTATTTTTCTTAGATTTGCTATATGTAGGGCCAGGATTATCAAAGGCCTTATGACTTATAACAGTGATGGCGAACCTTTTTTGTTTTTTTTTTTTGTTTTTTTTTTTCTCAAAAAAGTTTTATTAGTACAAACTTACATAAGTGGTAACAAAATATTAAATCCAAAGTACAAACATTTTTGTTTCCCCCCCCCAGACCCTCCCCCTTCCCTCCCCACCTCCCCCCCCCCCGGACTTCCCAGAGATAATACAGGGCATAATAATAAGTTTAAATTGTTAATAAAAAGAAAAAGGAAAAAGGAAAAAAAAGAACACTATTTTTAAAAAAAACTTCAACTCCAAACTATACAGTACTAATATATCGCATTTGTATACAATAGTAAAGATACAAAAAAGAGAGAGAGAAAAAAGAAAGAGAATAAAAAAAAAGAAAGAAAGAAAGAGAAAACTCTTTAACACTACAAACAAACAAACCTCCTACCTCCTCCCTTCAGTCCTCTATCTTATACAGGGTAAATGTTACATAAGTAATAACTAAATATAAAATACACAAATCTTAAACTAATATTATTGACATTAGAAATAACCTCTAAGATAAAACTTAACTAAATGTTACATAAGTAATCATCAAATATTAAATTTCATCATGATATTAATAAGATAATATTATTCTAAATTAATTCGCTAACTTCAATAAACAAAAAAAGAAAATAAAAGAAGAATAAACAATAAACAAATCTTCAACAAACTATATATATCTAATATTATCAACATTAAAAATAACCTCAAAATTATATAAAACTTAACTAAATATTGCATAAGTAATCATTAGATAGAGAAAAGATAAAATACAATCATATTAGTCTCTATCCATCCAATATATTTCAACATCACATCGTTTTGTATCTTGATAGTTCATCTTTTAATAGTTCAATAAATTCAAATTTGTCAAGTCGTCTCCCGTCTGCTCCCAAACCTCCATCTCCTTTTCCCCAGCTATCTGATTCAGGCACTCCTTTTGGATTTTTGAGTCTATTTCTTTTTGATCCATCGAAGGTGGCTTCCCCTCCTCCTCCTCTTTTATTTTCATACACCCTTCTTCTGGAATCTTGGATATATCAGCCTTTAGAACATTGACATAAAATTCAGTAGCTTTTTTTATCGTGTTGAGCCGGTATCTTTTTCCAGAAAATTTCACTGCTACTCCAACTGGTGCTTCCCATTTATATTGTAAATTTAATCTCTTAAATTCATCAATCAAAAAAGTATAGCTTTTCCTGGCTTTAAGCATTTTAGAGGGGATTTCTTTCCAAATCTTTAGTTCCTGACCATTCACCATAAGATTATTGTTAAACGTTGCTTGTATAATTCTGTTCCGTAGAGCTCTTGTGGTAAAATATATGACAATATCCCTTGGTAGATGCTTTTGTTTGGCGTACCACGAGTTGATTCTGTATGTTTTGTCGATTTGTGTAGCCAATTCCGCTTTAGAAATTCCAGACACCTGATCCAATATGTCAACCATCCTGCCTTTTAAATTTTCATATAATCCTTCTTTCAAACCTCTAATCCTTATAGCAACTTCCATAGATCTGAACTGAGTCATTAAGACCTCTTTTTCAAAATTTGCAATGTCATTTTGGATTTTATCTATGTAATTCACCGAAGTTGCCAAAGCTTGTTTATTTGTTTCAATACGTTCTGCCAAAACTTCAATATTTGTTGCTAAGCCTTTGCAAACCTCTAACACATCAAATCTTAGTTGTTGATTCATATTCTTCAAAGCAGCCTGCATCTTATGGTCTATCTCACTTATTTTCTGGTTAAATTCCAAAGTAAGTTCATGTTTCATAATCTTTAAATTATTTAATAAATTTTCAGGTGTCAAAAGCTGTGGAGGTGTTAGCTCAGTGTTAAGTTGCATTTTAGAAATATATCCAGATGAATAGTCATTTCTTTTAGTCAAAACAGTCTTTCCAAACTTTGAAGCCATTGGTGTTTCAAAAGAGTACAAAAAAGAAAGAAAGCCAGTTGCCTGATTAAAGTTCTTTCCAGTTTAAAAATCAGATAGTCTTTTATTATTGAAAATATTTCTATTATAACTTTAATTCAGAGTTAGGAGACAGAGAAAGAAAAAACCATTTTTCCAAGTTAAAAGTTTCCATAAGAGAGAGAGAAAGAAAAAAAAAAAAAAAGCCTCTGGGGAAACGAAAGTCACTTTCACTTCTCAATCGCCATATTGTTACTCTGTTTCCTTTGTTCCCTTGCCGAAGTGAAAGCTTACCCAGGAGTTGAAAAAAAAAAGGAAAAAAAGAGGTTTCAGTACTTGCCCATCTCACGCCTGTTTCTCTCTGTCTGCTTCTATAGTTTAAATGTAGTTATAAATCCCATTTTTGAAGCAGCGGCTGGACACTCCATCTAGCTCTGCAAAGGCAGAGGTTTCCGGATCTTTGGAGCTGGAGACAGGCTGCATGGGGAGCTCTCCCTTCGCGCCCTGCCAGATGGCTCCTAAGGCGCTGGGGGGGCTCTACCCCTCCTGTCAGGCTCTCATCTCTCCCCTTTGCCCGGGGAAGAGATTTTAAAGCCGCCAGACAGCTTTTCTGGCGGCTTTTAACAAAGATCGGAAAGGCATCCAACGAGGGATGTCTGCGATGAAGCGCTCCAAAACCGGAAGTGGCGAACCTTTTTTGGTTCGCGTGCCAAAAAGGGGGGGGAATGCGGGGGATCACGTGTGTGCGTGCCCACACTCATAATTCCATGCACCCTCGCACATGCACGCATGACCCCCCTGCTCCCAGCATGCAATGGCACGGCCATTTTTCGCTCTGCCCAGGCTCCAGAGCCTTTCTAGGAGCCTGGGGAGGGCGAAAACGGCCTTCCCCACCCCCTCTGGAGGCTGGAAACAGCCTGTTTCCTGACTCCCAGTGGGCCCAGAAGGCCCGAAAATCAGCCGGCTGGTGCACACATGCACACCGGACCTGAGCTCGCGTGCCCACCGATATGGCTCCGCGTGCCACTTGTGGCACCCGTGCCATAGGTTCGCCATCATGGACTTATAAAGTCACTTAGGCAGCTCTGTGATCAAGTTGAGACTAGAAGCTGATTCTTTATGATGCACTCTAACATCTCAATCACAAGCACTCGCTTGTCCTCATACACAAACTCCAGTGTTGTTTTTGTTCTAGGTAATCGTGTTGTAATTTCTTGGAGCCTTTTGAGGTTCATTTTCCATGAAGAGTTGAGCAACTTATATCAGAGCAGTGCCAACTCAACCAGACATTCAGTCCAGTGATACATTTAAAAAAAAACAAAACCCAATTTAATGTTCTCAAGAAGGGAGTGTCTTAAATAGCCAAGTATATTATTTGGGAATATGTACCATTTCATTCTAAAAGATGATGTTTACAATTACGTAGTACAAGCTGCACACAATTATAACATTTAAATAATACAAGGAATAGGAACTCTGGTCTTCAGACACCAGACTTAACTCTGAGTAAATACCTTGAGCTTGAACATCTATATTTTATTAAGCAAAGCAAATCCCCCGTCATAGCAACTGTTTGGTTGGCTATTTTAAGTCTCCCTGGAGTTATCTCCCCCTTGAAATCTCTCTTAGATGCTCCATGAAGTTAGATCTCCCTCAAGATCATTCTTAGGTGATCCATGAGCATATCCCATACCCTATGAAGTATTTACAATACATGCGCTGCTATTGTTCAGAGTTTTAGCAAATGAGCGATGAGGTCTTGCAAAAATATATGGTTTGTGCTGTCTGAATTCTACAATCGGTGCATGATATGCAAGATAGAAGCAAGGAGCAACACATTGCTATATCTTTCAAACATGGCAGGAAGCTCACTAGGGCAGGACCTATATTTGATTACTGCTCCCATCTCTATGGTTTGATTTGATAGGTGGTCTAGGGTAGGGTTTCTTTCTCAGAGCCTGGCCCTTTAAAAACTGCACAATGAAGGCCAATCAACAAGCTTTGCTACTTGGAAAAGCTTAACCAGTTGACTGTCACCTGTTATGCAAGCTGGTAAGAGCACTCAAGCTATAAAAAGACCCTTGGCTAGAGGTGTCAAATGACTACCCAGAAGGATTTGAATATTCTTAATGAACGGGATTGAAAAGGGGCTATGAATATGGCGTCATTTGAAGCCAATGTTTTCTTTTAAAAGGTTGAAGGTCCTTGCGAGATAGGAAATCTGCCTTAATTTTATTTTCACCATTAAGTTGTGGAGACTAGTTGGGGGTCTCTTCAGGGGTGGGTTTCACTTACCTTCGCCACCAGTTCGCGTCGTGATGTTTCGCACGTGTGCATCCCCTTGAGCGATTTAACTTCCGTGCATGCTCAGAAGGTGGATTCAGCCTGAAACACAGCTGAGGAGCTCATCAACTGTGCTTCGGGCGAAGAAATAAAGGTCAGTATTAACCCGGGGGTGGGCGGGAGGACTTTTTTCAAAACACAGATAGCTGTGAAGCTGTCCAAACACAGAAAAATTGGCTGAAAATTCAGAAAAAAAGATGGTGGCGAGCACGGACAGGCACAAACAGAACTGGATCCGTGATGCCAAAATTACGTCACCAGCGGGTTGCTAACGGTTCAGGCGATCTGGTCCAAACCAGGAGGAACCCACCTCTGGGTCTCTTAGACAAAGCCACCCAACAAGTTCTGTAGTCTCCCTGCATTTCTCAACTTTGACAACTTTATGAGGTGTGGAGTTAGGCTCCCAGAATTCCTCAGCCTGGCTGAGGAATTCTGGGAGTTGAAGTCCACGCCTCTTAAATTTGCTAAGGTTGCAAACCCCTGCATTATCCTGTAATTTCCTTGATTTCCACAAACATTCCCACAAAATAGGCCCATTTAAAAAGGGGCATTTTTCAAAGCCTCTTTCTTTCTACTTCAGCAAATCTGCACCACCAGAATCCTGCTCCCTGAAAGAATTTTGATTCTTGGACAATCAGCATTTCTGTTTCTTTCCTGTCTCCTGAAAAATTCACCGAAGATTGAACTGGCTGACTGTGGCTATTGAATGCATTTCCACCAAGATTCAGAAAAACACTCAAATTATGGTCAATCTCTACAATAGATTTCTCAGAGTTTAAAAAATGAAGAATTCCTATAACTTTTCCAAACTCTGGCAAATTAAGTTCCACCCACTTTGCATATTTTCTTACCTATTATATAGAGCCGAGGTGGCGCAGTGGTTAGAGGCAGGTACTGCAGGCCACTTTAGCTGACTATGATCCGCAGGTCAGCGGTTCAAATCTCACCGGCTCAAGGTTGACTCAGCCTTTCATCCTTCCGAGGTAGGTAAAATGAGGACCCAGATTGTTGGGGGCAATATAAATATACATTGCTTACTGGTGTAAACCGCTTAGAGAGTGCTTGCACTGTGAGGCGGTATATAAATCTCACAAAATAAATAAATAAATATTGCGGCCCTTGCAGTCTCCTGCCAAATGATATAACATGGTGTATATATAAACATGGTATAGGGACTCATGCTTGAGCAGGGGTGTCAGAGTTACGCAATAAATCAGAAGCTTCAAAAGATAACTGCATTTTGCTGATTCAAATAACTTCTTTATAAGTAGAATAAAACATTAACAATACCACACTTTGTTTCAGATCACATGTTGAGATGTTTTCACAGCAAGCTTTAATGGTGGACAGACTAAACCACACCCTTCTTCTTGCTAAGTTTCTGGACATGCTCAATTAACACTTCAGCCTGATTGGCTGACTCAATCACATGGCTCTCTCAGTCATGAATATTCCAACACTCCTCCCTTCATTACTGGGAGAGACATCAGACCTATTGGATTTAAACATTTCCTATAATGGACGCCACCCAATGGTTTGGTCATCATGTCTGCTAAATTATCCTCTGAAGAACAATGATGTAAACTTATTAATTTTTCTTTTACAGCTTCCCTGACATTACAATACTTAATGTCCACATGTTTACTTCTGTTCTTCACTCTGTCACCTGTTGCCATTTTTATACAAGCAGCATTATCTTCATAAACAGTTACAGCTTCATTTACATTTACATTTAAATCTTGTAACAACTGTACATACCAAACTACTTCAGAACATAACTCAGACAATGCAATAAACTCTGCTTCTGCAGTTGAAATAGCAACCGTTGTTTGTTTTCTGGACTTCCAACCAATTAAAGCCCCTCCAAACATTATTACAATTCCAGAATTAGACTTTCTGGTTTTTACATCATTTGCATAATCACTATCAACGTAACATTTCAATTTTAATTCTTCAGTGACCTGTATTTGAAGACCCAAATTCACAGTTCCCTTCAAATACCTGAGAATTCTTTTCACACCCATCCAATGCAACTTTGTAGGTGTAGCAGTAAAGCGACTTAGAATGCTCACTGCACAAGCTATGTCTGGTCTGGACCACTGTGACAGATATAACAGACTCCCTATTGCAGAGTGATATATCTCCTGATCACAGGCTTCACTTTTGTCCTCACCCAAACTATTGTAAAAATCTGTGCTCATAGGTGTAGGAGCAATATTACAATCTTTCATGTTATATTTCTCTAATAATTGTTCAATTTTTCTCCTTTGACTGAGAATATAACCTTTTTCAGTTTTTTGTATCTCTACACCGAGATAATTCTTTATTTCTCCCAAATTCTTTAATTCAAATTTCTTTTCTAACTTATTAGCAAATTCTTTAACTTGTGATGCATCCTTTGCAATGAAACAAAGATCATCCACAAATGCTAATAGTAGACAATTCCCACCTTGTAACTTTCCAGTGTATATGCAACCATCAGCTTTGCAACTCTTGAACCCAAGACCTTTCAATGCAGTATCTAAACAGATATTCCAATTTCTGGCTGACTGCTTCAGCCCATAAATGGCCTTGTTCAATTTATACACCATGTTAGGCTTTTTATTTTCATACCCTGGCGCTTGAACCATATAAATTTCTTCCTCTAATTCAGCATTGAGGAATGCAGTGGTTATATCAAAATGCCAAATTCTATGCCTGTATGCTGATGCTAATGCCAGTGCTAGTCTTATGCTCTCAGCTTTTACAGTTGGCGCGAACACCTCATCATAGTGCACATTCTTTAATTGAGAAAAACCTTGTGCCACCAATCTTGCCTTATACTGTACTTCATTATTGGGTAATACCTTTTTCTTATATACCCACTTACATCCTACAGCCTTGGTACCCTGTGGCAAAGTCACAGATGTGAACACTTCATGATCGCCCATGGATTTCATCTCTTTATCCATGGCTTCCTTCCACTTTTCTTGTTCAACTTTTAGTAATGCCAATACTTCCTTATAGTTTCTTGGCTCATACCACACATTACACACTTTAACTTTACTGGCAGAATACCTGTCTGGCGGAACCCCTCTGTTCCTACGCTCAGACCTACGTGGCATTGCCTGTTCTTGTGTTTCAAGCTTTTCTGGCTTCATATCTTGTTCAGACTCTCCTCCCTGAACATAGACACCTTCAGTAAATGATTCACCATCATTACATGAGTTATTGTCACTAAGTGGATCACCGTCGCTAAGCGGATCACTGTCGCTAAGTGAGACATTTTCAGAATTTGCATCAATTCTGTTCCAATTTTGTTCTGCAAAACTAGCAGACCTTGAAATCACTATCCTTTTACTTCCATCACTAAAGCGATACCCTTTTGAGCCTGGCTCATAGCCCACAAATCTGAGCTTTCTAGCCTTTTGTTGTCCCTTTCTTCTGATTGCCTTTGGAATATGTACCCAAGCAGTACTTCCAAATATTTTTAAATGTGCTAGAGAAGGCTTTCTCCCATATAGCATTGCATATGGAGTATTATTGATGGATGAACTCCACAGCCTATTTACTAAATAATTGGCAGTCAGTATGGCTTCACCCCAATATGACCTGCTCATACCAGAATCCTCCAGTAATGAGTCTTTCATTGTTTGCAAAACACCATTCCTCTTTTCAGCCACTCCGTTCTCCCCCGGTGTGTAAGGATTTGTGCGCCTGTGTCTTATTCCCAATTGTCTCAACCATTGTTGAAAATTTGTTGACATAAATTCAGAACCTCTGTCAGTTTGCAACTGACATACCTGTTGTTTGTACCTTCTCTCTACAAAACTTAACCATTGCTTAAATTGCTGTAGCACCTCTGTTTTACTCTTAAGTAAGTAGCAAAACCCAAACCTGCTGTAGTCATCCACAATGACCAGCGCATACTTTGCTCCTCCCAAACTGGCTTGCATAGGCCCAATTAAATCAGCATGCACCAGTTCTAGAGCTTTTGTGGTTTGTCTTGTGCTAAACTTGCTAACTGGGAATGCTTTGGATTTCGATGCTTTGCATACGGCACAATCCAAATATGCCTTACATCCCTTCAAATCTAATCCTTCTGCAAATTCTTTCATTTGTTGAACAACCTTAAAATTAGCATGACCAAGCCGTCTGTGCAGAAGATGAACACATGAATTGTGTTCTGCTACATTTTTAAATATCTGGGAACAATGTGGGACCTTTTGTCCCTGCAATACATAAAGATTATCCTCTTTTATGCCCTGTGCACAAACATTCCCATTTCTTTGGATGAGACACTTCCCATTAACAAATGTGGTTTCATAACCTTGCTTGTCTAAACTAGACACACTTAACAAATTATGCTCCATTTCAGGTACACATAACACATCAGTAAACCTGGAGTCCAAATATGGAATTTGCACATCGCCTCTTCCAATGATTTTAGCCTTTTGACCATTGGCTAAGGCCACTTCTTCATGGTTTCCTGGGAAAAATCTGGAAAATAAGTCAGAATTATTAACAATTGTTTGACTAGCCCCACTGTCAATCAACCATTTGTCTCTATTGTTATTATAACAAACTTTTGCAACTGCAATCTGTCCTTGCAAATAATGTCTCTTGTCTTGCATATTTCTTCTCTGTGTACAGCTTTTCTGCAGATGATTTGTCTCTCCACAAATGAAACACGCTTTTTTAACTTGCTTGAAGAATTGTTGCTGTGTAACTTGATCTCTCCTGCTTCTGATTTCCTCTTGTCTGCAGACACCTCGGCTGTTGCTAGAGATAGGCAGCCTGTGGAAAATTTTGCTGGAGACTTGCTGTAAGTTTCCACTGTACTCCTTGTTGGGCCCCCGCCTATGGAATTTTCCATCAGCATGGCTGAAAAGCCTTTTCTCATATTCATTCAATAAACACGATTTCAAAGCCTCCAAATTCAAATCTGCTTCTGGCTTACTTTCAAAAATAGCTGACACAGTCTCCCAGCTCTGATCCAAACTATTTAACACTAATAAAACTTTCTGGGACTCTGGAAACTTTACTCCACGTTGCTCCAATTCTAGAAAATTAGACTGCATTTTCATTAAATGATCTTCCATAGAATCTCCTGTCTGCAAACTCATTCTGAAAAGCTTTCTTGAAAGTTGGACCACATTACACGCAGAAACATTGACATGTACTGCTTTCAATTTCTGCCATATTTCTTTTGCAGACTTTAATTCAGCTACATTTAAGAATTGATCATCCCCCAGACTTAAGAGAAGATAAGCCATAGCTTTGTCATGAGCCTTTTGATCTGCTGCTCCAAGCACACCTTGTGGGGGGTCTGCTACGATGTCCCATAATTCTTTTGCTTTCAAAAAACATTCCATTTTTGCAGCCCAAATTAAATAATTTTTCTTCCCCAATTTGGGTATTGGACTGTCTTTAAATTCCATAGCAGCAGCCATCCTGCTTTATTTTTCTTCTCTGCCTGTTCCTTTAACAACACAGACAGCTTCTTATCAGCTTTAAATTACAATGCAGTTTTTAACTTTACTTCTTGAGCGATTCCTGGGCCCATAACCTGTCAGAGTTACGCAATAAATCAGAAGCTTCAAAAGATAACTGCATTTTGCTGATTCAAATAACTTCTTTATAAGTAGAATAAAACATTAACAATACCACACTTTGTTTCAGATCACATGTTGAGATGTTTTCACAGCAAGCTTTAATGGTGGACAGACTAAACCACACCCTTCTTCTTGCTAAGTTTCTGGACATGCTCAATTAACACTTCAGCCTGATTGGCTGACTCAATCACATGGCTCTCCCAGTCATGAATATTCCAACAAGGGGGTTGGACTAGAAGACCTCCAAGGTCCCTTCTAACTCCGTTATTGTGTTATTTTCTTAAATATGTGGCTCCAGGCTGTAAAGATTGTGAAATTGATATAACGAACAGCTGAGCTTTAATAATGTAAAAAGCATAGGAAAAATATATCTTTTTGTTTGTTACCTGCATTATTGTCTAGTTCAACTGTAACTCCTCTTACCCACCTTTATTCTAAATTTGAAAGCTAAATATTGCAGTTTTTCTTTATGGAGGAGTTCCTTTATTTCATTTAATTGCCCTCTTTTGCATCTTTTCCTGCAGAGTGGCAAACACCTCCCTCTGTGTCTTTTTCTCATTTTGCAAAACTCATACTGGACCTCACAACCAAGCAGAGGAATCCCTCCATGTTATGTCATTCCAGTCAAATGCACCATGACAACACTATTATAAATAGTTGAGGAGACTGTCCTGAATGTGTGAAAAGTTTGGCTGGGCAGTATTTTGCTGACAACATACCAGAGTAAAACCGATGAACTGTACATCCAGCATTTTGGTAAGTGCTGCATCTTTGGACAAGCAAATGTGAACCAAAAGATACTGGCAGGTGTATTATATATATTCACCTAAGTCTTCAGGGCAGTGGTGAAATCCTACCGGTACACCCCAGTTCGGGCATACCGGTAGCGGTGGCTGCCGGTCGTTTGGAGAACCAGTAGCGGTGGCAGCGTGAGGCTCCACCTACCTGCCCATCATCATTTTCTTGTTTTTAACCCTATGCGCATGTGCAAAGCCTTCTGCGCATGCAGAGGGTGAAAAAGCGTGCATGACGGTAGTGGGCGCTTCCGAACCGGTAGGGAAGGTAAGTAGATTTCACCGGTGCTTCCGGGGTTCAAATAATTCAGTATAAAACTGAATTCAGCTACAAGAGGGTTTTTAATTTTAAAAGCGGGGAAAAGCAAGAGTAAGGGAGTGTAATAAATGCAACACAGAATCCCAATAGAGGGTTTAATCTAATTAAATACAGGTAGTCCTCGACTTACAACAGTTCATTTAGTGACTGATCAAAGTTACAAGAGCACTGAAAAAGTGACTTATGACCATTTCCCACACAATGACTGTTCCTTGCTCACATGATCAAAATTCAGATACTTGGCAACTGGCATGCATTTAGGATGGTTGCAGTGTCATGTGATCTCCTTTTGCGACCTTCTGACAAGCAAAGTCAATGGGGAATCCAGATTCATTTAACAATCATGTTACTAACTTAACAAATGCAATTATTCACTTAACAGCTGTGTGGCAAAAAAAGCCGTAAAAGGGGGCAAGATTCACTTAATAACTGTTTCATTTAGCAACATAAATTTGGGGCTCAATTGTGGTCGTAACTTGTAACTGCATTTTACGGCAAGAGAACTTGGGTTAAAAAAATTATATATACCGGTAGTTATATATTTACAAATATACTTAAATGTAATTTATGGCAGAGATGATAAATCCACATTCCTGCTCTTTCTTCTGTTCTCTCTCAATAGCAATCATCTCTGTGTTTTTAATGAAATTGGAGAAATAACTTATCAAAAAGGCTGAATACTACTTTTCTGGACAAAACAGTAACCACAAGATAACATCAGCATCTCTTTATTCAGCATTTATTCAGTTTTATTCAACGTATTTTGAAAATGTGTTTTAAGCAACAGTGAACCAATCATTTCTGCAATTTTATCTTGGGATTCTAGGATTCCTTTTCCAAGGCAGATTTGAAAATACAATGATCAAACTTGAACTCAGTTCCCCGAGGGCCACTTTTCCTGCCCCTTATTTTACTTCTGAAGTTGCATCAGAAAAAATAAATTTTGCCTGAAATTTATCTCTATATACTTACTGTAGTACTTCTATTGCAATTTGAATATTCCATGCACTGAGCCTACGGTAAATGTTCCCGGTCTAAATGCTAGAATTCCCCAGCCAGCCATGCAAATCTTGAGAAGTAGTAAAAATTGCAGGAAAAAAGGTATGAGAGTTGCATCCTCGTTAGATGGCAGGAGACCTTTCTCAACCTAGGACAATCCAAGTGTGTGACTACAATGCTCATCATCTTCACAATGTATTTGCTCCTGAGAAATTCTATAAGGCATATTTCAGTATGTTTGCAGAGCTCTGAACTTAGAGGGGGGCATCTGACATTTCACCCTCTAACTTCCATGGGCTATCTCCCTAAGGCTAGCCCATGATGTCCGACATCAACAACTCTAATATGGGCAGATCCAGATTAATTTAAATATCTAAATATAATTATCAATATTTACCAATATTAATATATAGGTTTTATAATATATCCTGTTAAATATTTTTATATTTTTACCGTACATCTGTGGTTTTTATATGTGGTTTGGCCCATTTGTTATGTGCCACTCACAGTTGCCTCCAATAGATGGGCAACTATATAAATTTGATAAATACACCCATACATTTGATTATTAAATAAATGCAGAAAGGGGGTCTTCGGATTTCTCAGCCCTCTACAGGCTTGTTAAAACATCACAGGACAGGACTGTGGGGAAAATATAGCTGAGAAAATTCTGCAAACCTTAGGGGGGTGGGGAATCAGATACTCTGAGGAAAATGTAGAAACAGTCCTGCATTTGTGTGGGCACTCCCCGTAGTTCACACCATAGATGTGGTGCATTCACTCTTCAAAGCATTACACCTGTGCAGATTCCGTATTGATAAGGTCTCTTCTCAAGCAGTTATAAAAAATGAGAAGCAGTGTCCCTTTCAGGTAAAATACGAACAGCTGTATTTTCCAGCTGCATAAGATTAGTGTGGATAAAATCTCACCCATCAGATTTCAACCTTCTTGTCCCTGCAGCATACAAAGAAGCGTCTCCACGGACTGGTGTGGCAAAAAAAAAGCGGCCACCCAAAAATGCCACCTACCAGCCCAACGCCAAGAAAATAATAATTGACTATTTGTGACGAAAACCGGATTTTCTCCCTCGCCTTCTTTAAGCCAAATCAGTTAAACTATTAAGCATTAAATATGCACCAAATTAGAGGAAGGAAAACAAAGGCGAGAGATGCAAATAGATCCAGCAGGAAGATCGTCATTGTAGGCTTTGGGCAGGGGGGAAATCAGTCAAAGAGGGGGCAACAAGGGCTGGGGACTGCAAAAAAGGAGGTGAAAAACCTAGCAGGCGCCACCGAAGACGGTCCTCAGCTCCCGGGAGAGGGACGCTGCGTGCGCGATGGGCAGCCGCTGGAACAAGCCGTCATCATCACAACCCAAACCTCCCCGGAAAATCCGTCGTGCATCCTCCGGGGTCGCCCTCGAGATGCCCAAGCGCAGCCGACTCCAAGCGACCTCTTGCACCATTCCCACGATGCGCTTTAAACCAATGCGGGGTTTTTTTTGGTCCCGATCCAGGGAGCCCGCAATCGCAGCAGACACCTGCACCCAGCACCATCGCCGCATTTGGGTGCCGCAACGCCATGCAACACTCCGTGCATGCAAAACACCGAATACGACAAAAAAAAAAGCCATGCAACAAAACCATTCTGCAGGGTCCCGGGCGAGTGCGCGAGCCTAATATAGCGCTCGCGGAGAGCGAGCGAGGGGTGGGCAGCCAATGAGAAAGGGCGCGCGCTCCCCTCCCCAATTCGCGAAATGGACGCCGAAGGCCCGCCTCTCCTATGAACCAATCAGAGACGCGGAGGCAGCGAGCGCCCGGGCCGACTTCCCGTAGCGCGGGACCGCCCCTCGGGGTGCGCGCGACGGGCCCAGAAGGGGGTGTGTCAGGGAACCCGGGAGAAGTAAAGGTGGGGGGGAAGGGAGCCCGATAATGGCGGCCAGGAGGAGAGAGCTCCGCGGCAGCTCTGAGGTAAAAATGAACATTAAAAGCGACGCTCGGCCGTGTTCGGGAAGCCGGGACGTGCCTGGGCGGCGAAGAACGCCTCTTGACAGGCCCGGGGAGCATGGCGGGCAGCTGGTGCGCGCCTCTGTCCCGGGCCTGTGGAGGAGGCTGCGGCGAGCGGCCTGCCTGGCCCTTGGGCGACCGTGTCGTCGGGCCCTGGCGCTGCGGGCGAGGCTGCCGCTATCACGGCCGCTTGTTTTCTCCACGCCAGGCGGGTGGCTGCGAGCGGCCGTCAGTCCGTCCGTGTCCCAATACGGAAGCGCCCGCCGCGGCTGTCAAACCCCGGCCCGTCCGCATATAGCGTGACGCCGGGCTGTGGAGCCCGGTGCAGCGGTAGAGAATGAGGCCGGCCGGGGACGCTCTTCGCGGCTGCAGCCCGTCAAGCGCTTGGCGGCCGAGGGCGAGCTCGGGGCCCGTGGTCGACGGTGGGTAGACTGACGGGTTCAGGTCTTTAAAGCGGGTGTGTTGGCTTGTCCTGTGCCCGAAGGATTTCCCCTGCTGGCCTCAGCTGAGAGCGACCCTCAAATGGGGCGTTTTCGGCTTCTTTCCAGTGGGCACCGGCCCGTTGGCGGTGCAGGAGCGTTTGGTGCACCTTTGGAGTCCCCTTTGAAGAGGCGGTGTAGATTAGAGCGAGCCAAATTGGGGCCTGTTCCTGAATAAGTTTCAAAGCCTTTATTGTCATTGCACATCATGTATAGAACGAAATTGGTTTAGCCTCTACTGGTGCAGTCCATACAAGAATACAAGACAACATGAATAATATAAAGAATAACCCTTATACAGCAGTTAGGGGAAAAAACCTACTCCTACATTTCCATATGTACATCATATTCTGTGCAACATGTATATTACTCTGCTGTATGATCTTATATTATGGTATATACATAATACACATTAGACTGGCACCAGTTGAATAAACATGCCTGGGCTCAGTCGGGATATAAAGGGGTGCAGTGACATGTCCTTCCAGGTTGTGAAAGAGGAAATTGGCTTCCTCTGGTTAATTTCATATTAAAATGTTGACAATTCTCCTCTTGAACTGAGTACAGGTAGTCCTCGATTTACAAGGGTTCATTTAGTGACCGTTCAAAGTTACAATGGCACTGAAAAAAGTGACTTATGACCATTTTTCACAGTTACAACCTTTGAAGCGCCCCCATGGTCACGTGATCAAAATTCCGATGCTTGGCAACCGGTTCACACTTACGACGGTTGCTGTTGCAACCTCCTGACAAAGTCAACAGGGAAGCCAGATTCACTTAACCGGGTTACTAACTTACCAAGTGTGGTGATTCACTTAACAACTATGGCAAGCAAGGTCATAAAATGGGACAAAACTCACTTAACAAATGTTTCACTTAACAACAGAAATTTTGGGCTCCATTGTGGTCGCAAGTCAAGGACCACCTATAGAAGAATTTGGGCCTCTTCTACCCAGATGCTTCTTTTGCTTCGTAGGAGTATAATATGCTTGACTTGGCATAGGCAGGGAGCCTGTTAGAGAGTTCAAATGAGCAGTGGAATCAAGCCATTTGCTGGGTTGAATAATTTGGCCTCTAAGAAGGTATTTCCATAACAACTATAAGCCTGCATTGTTATCTTTAGAATGTGGTGGGTAAAATTCTAGCCAACCCTACTAGAGTGTTCAGAACTGAGCAAAGGTATGAGCAAGAAAGTTGATATTTAGTCCATTCAATAGGTATATGCCAAAAATATGCTTTGCTGTTGTACAGATTGACCCAGTTTATTTACATTTTTATTTTAAAAACTGATTTATGAAAGGCTATGAATTGCCCAACACAGCTCTCTGCTCAAATATGCTATGTGTATTCTCCTGCAAGTCATTTTTTCTACCATTGGAGAATGTTTAGCAGCATTCCTTGTTTCATTTGATTTAAGAAATCTGCTATAAGAAAAAGATAGTTAAAACGTATCTTCCCCTATGCTAATTTATTCAATCTTATCCATTTCATAGAAAAAAGCAAGGTGCCCATTTCTGGATTGTTAAAGTGTGTGTGTGTGTGTGTGTGTGTGTGTGTATGTATATATCTATATATATCTATATATATAAAATACTTTCATGCATCTTTATATGACTTTTGTAATGTTGCTAAGTATTTTGTTAGCAATATTTTTACATACTACTAAATGTTCAAGAGTAACAGAAGTATCTTCATATGGACAGCCATAATCACTGCCAGAATCAGCATTATTTACTGTACTATTGGGGGGTACCCAGGGGTGAAATGTTACCGGTTCGGCCTGGTTTGGGTGTACCGGTAGCGGCGTACGCAGGTGGTTTGCAGAAACGGTAGTGGCAGCAGCGCAAGGCTCTGCCCACCCGCCCGGACGTTGCCATTTTCTTTTTTTCATCCCTCTGCGCATGAGCAAAGCCTTCTGCGCATGCACAGAGGGTGAAAAAGCACATGTGACGGTGGTGCTTCTGAACCGGTAGGGAAGGTAAGTAGATTTCACCTCTGGGGGTACCAGTAGCAAAATGGGATACCAGTAATAGGTTTCGTTTGTTATACATACTGCATTTTAGGATATAAAGGTTATTCAAGGTGGCTTGCAAAACATGAAAATGGTAGGAATATTCAAAGTTAGCCATAAATAGCAGCATTTTATTACATTTTTTAACTACAGTAATTGGATCGGTAAAACCCCTATTTAAAATCATCCAGATATGCTTTCTGAGGAAGGGAATTATAAAATGACAGTTCTTAGCACTGGAATTGTTTTCTCCTGTTCTCTGAAATGATAGATTATACTTGCAGCCAGGTGAGCTATGGTAGGCCTTGACAGGTTCATATAACTGCAAAAAGGTTTCCAGGTAACCTTATACCAAACTGCTTAAGACTTTCATTCTGACAGCTAGCAGTTGAATAGATACATTATATGACTGACTTCATACATTATGTTAGTAGTTTCTTGACTAAACTAATTGCTTGAAATGTGCAAGATGTTAAGCAATGCTGTATTTTGTCAGCTACAGTGGCTGGATTAGCAAAAACTCCATTTTTATCTTAAGATGTGTGAAAACAAAAATCAGCTACAATTTTTTTGTGTTTTTATTCCTATAGACACCTTGACCTTGAAGATGGTGAGTAGCCAGCCAAAATACGATCTAATAAGAGAGGTTGGTCGTGGCAGCTATGGTGTGGTATATGAAGCAGTAGTAAGGAAAACCTCTGCACGTGTTGCGGTGAAGAAAATTCAGTGTCATGCACCAGAGAACGTAGAACTAGCCTTGCGTGAGTTCTGGGCACTTAGTAGTATTAAAAGCCAACACCCAAATGTAATCCACTTGGAAGAATGCATATTGCAAAAAGACGTCATGGTTCAGAAGATGTCCCATGGTTCCAGCTCTTCGCTTTATTTACAGGTAAATGAAGATAATGATAAGAGACATTGCATTAAAAGTAAAAAAAAAAGGATCAGCTATTTGGTTATCGAACAGTGAAATAGAGATTGCCATTCCGTATAAATACAGAAAAGCAAATATGTTTGCTTTTCTGTATTTGATATAGTTTTAGATATTTCAAAAATCTTGCCACTAAGCAACATTAAGCTTCAGGGAAACAATAGAGTACACCTCCACTGAAGAACATTGGGTCTTATAATTGAGTTCAAAGAACAAAACAAATTTCATTAGAGTTGATCAAGCTATTTCTTACCACAATGTTGATTTTTTTTTAAAGTAGTCTCACATAAAAGCTATTGAAAGGATTATTAATGCACCTTTTCCGAGGGGGAGCAATTTTTCCTTACAATGCTACAAAAATTATTTACCCAATGTATAACCCACATTTCTGCTTAAACAAGCACTCAGAGACAATTAATTGAATGTCCTATGTGGGTTATACATTGGGTAAATTTTGTAGCATTGTAAAGAAAAATTGATCCCCCTCGGAAAAGGTGTATTAATAATCCTTTCAATAGTTTTTATGTGAGACCACTTCAAAAAAAATCAACGTGGTAAGAAATAGCTTGATCAACTCTAATGAAACTTGTTTTGTTCTTTGAACTCAATTATATGTTGACATTAATAAGATCAAGAATAAAATACCATTAAAATAATATATTAGCACTTAGCAATAGCACTTAGACTTATATACCGCTTCCCAGTGCTTTAAAGCCTTCTCTGAGCGGTTTACAGAGTCAGCATATTGCCCCCAACAATTTGGGTCTTCATTTTACCGACCTCGGAAGGATGGAAGGCTGAGTCAACCTTGAGCCTGGTGAGAGATTCGATCTGCCAAACTGCTGTCAGCCGGTGATCAGCAGAAGTAGCCTGCAGTACTGCACTCTAACCACTGCGCCACCGCAGCTCTACTATATTAGACATACTCTTCTTAAAATACCATTAAAAAAACTATAGATCAAGTTCTTCTCAGATTAATTGTCCTCCCCATCCAGTATGCTACAGAATTATGACAGTCTATGAAAACAAATTAGTTTTATATTTATGCCAAGCAGATTGTCAAAAGACCCCAGCAATATATATTTCATTAATAGAATATAGAAATACACTTGGGACATGAAAAATTAACTTTTAAAATTAAAAGCTAAAGCCTCTTGTTTTGTAGTTGTGCTATTTTATTGTACAATAAATACAGGTTAGTCTGATCACATTTAAGTATACAAATAAAGAGTTGTGCTCAGTGGTCCATTAAATAAGTTTTATTACCAAGAGTTACGTTAATTTAACATTTGGCGTTTATGCTCATAATGGTATAATCTGTGATTTCTACCTCAAATCTATAATTTGTAGTGTTTGTCATTTAACGTATTATGCTAATTCATGGTTTGTTGAACAGCCCATTATGTAATGTGTCAAATGCAAAAGACCAGGTCCACACATGATGGTCCAATTAAATTGATTTATTGATAAACAGCCTATGCATAGGAATCTTCTCAACTAAATCATTCTTCAAATTAGATAAGTGTCCACAGAATTCAAGGGTGGTTTGGACTTAGTTCACTTGTGGCTATGTGACTATGTAGAGATTCTAGGCTGATCCTTCTTTTAACTCCACCCCCAGGTTCTGTCACTCCTTCTCCTACATATTGTTTGTTTTAGCTTAGCATAAATTGAGCATGGACAATTATGGTTTATTAAGTTATAAAGGTTTGGTTTACACAACAGCCATAAACCATCACTTATAAGCCATAAGGATAAATTCATATTAAGCCCAAACCAAACTAACAACATTTTGGATTAGCATAATATGTAAAACAGACTCATTTTCTGTTTTAGCTGGCAAATCAGAAACAAAAACAGCTTGGATTAGCTTTATAAACCACCTAAGGGCATTTGCAGGAGAGAATGAAATGATGACATTCATATAATTTTTCTTGTGCCTCATGACATAAGTGATGTAAGAGAATCCCTTATACTAAAGAACAGAAAATGTTGAGCAAATAGAAAATGATATTAAATAAACATGGTTCCAAACTAAGTTTTACTTTTTTGTTTAGAAGCCAGTATTTTCCTAGATTTAGGGGGGTCCTTGGACAGTCACTCACGTTTGACTAATGTGCTTTGAATCATGTTTGTTCAATATGTACATGAACTATCTTTGTATTGTAGCTTGTAGAGACCTCCTTGAAAGGTGAAATTGCCTTTGATCCCAGAAGTGCCTACTATCTTTGGTTTGTGATGGATTTTTGTGATGGAGGTGATATGAATGAATACCTCCTAGCCCGAAAGCCCAGCCGTAAGACCAACACTAGTTTTATGCTTCAGCTCAGCAGTGCCCTGGCTTTTCTGCACAAAAATCAGATCATTCACCGTGACCTCAAGCCTGACAACATCTTGATCTCTCAAAGCAGGATGGATGCTAGTGACTTGGAACCTACTTTGAAAGTAGCTGACTTTGGCCTAAGCAAGGTTTGTTCAGCATCAGGACAAAATCCCGAAGAGCCTGTGAATGTAAATAAATGTTTCCTGTCTACAGCTTGTGGCACAGACTTCTACATGGCTCCTGAAGTTTGGGAAGGTCACTACACTGCCAAAGCAGACATTTTTGCATTGGGGATCATAATCTGGGCAATGTTAGAAAGGATCACTTTCGTAGACACAGAGACAAAGAAAGAACTCCTGGGCAGTTACGTGAAACAAGGGACTGAGATTGTACCTGTTGGAGAGGCATTGCTGGAAAATCCAAAAATGGAACTACTCATACCTGTTAAGAAAAAGAAAATGAATGCTTGCATGAAACAGCTGATTAAGGAAATGCTTGCTGCTAACCCACAAGATCGGCCAGATGCTTTTGAACTAGAACTCCGGTTAGTCAAAATTGCTTTTAAAGACAGCAGTTGGGACACGTGACTTCTGAAGTACTTTGCTTTTTTGGCAGAAATGTGTGTAACAATGGTGCAGCATTTTAAAGAAGCAAAAACCAGACTAGCCCACATTTTAAGCGTCAGGGTTCCATATGTTCTCCCCATTGCATTTCTCTTTATTTTTGTACGCTAAGCAAAAGGTTGCTCTTCTTGTTTCAGTATCCAAATATGTATATTCCCAAGCTACATCTGTAAAAAGCTTTCCAACTTGTCGGGAAAATTAACAAGTTAGGCAATGGTTTTCTAGGAATACTTTATGGAATATTTCAAACATTCCAATTTCTTACTGCAGAATCTTGAATGCCCTTGAAGGAGAAGACTTGCATGCTGGTAATGCAAATCATCAATCAACTTTGTAGAGTAAATGTGTATATATTCATGTCACAATGGGTGATGTAACCCCTTCCAATATGGAAAAGATATGTCCCAAATTTATAGAATTCATAGAATTGAATGACTGTGACACGTTCTTTGATGCCCCAGCTTCTGTGCCCATTCCCTTTTCTTCCCTTTAAAACAATGTGATGACACAAAATGAGGTCTACAGTACGATACACATCTGATTCAAGCACTGTAGGGGAAATCTTAGTTTGGAAGGTTGTATTAAATAAGCTGATGGCTCATTCCAGTTGAGGTGCCAACATTTTGTCGTGATACCGTACATTTAGCTACGTTTTTCAAGGATAACCAAATAATTATTTGGTAGACCCAGAGCTACTGGTCACAGCTATATTTTGTATTTGACATTAAGTCTTATTTTAATTTGGGATTTTTTTCTTTTAAAAAAATGGCTTTGGTTTTTTTAAAAAAAGGAAGATTTTTTTTTTTAATCTTCAACTATGGTTCCCTCAAGATTTAGTTTGTTGTTTGGCAGAGATTCATTACTTCTGTTCCCCATACAGTTGGGGTGAAAATTAGAGAAAATTGGGCACTGTTTTCTTAACACATATATAGAGAGCTGCGTGTATAATTAGTTCAACCAAAAGCCATTGTAGTGGATAATGCCACTGATGTGACATTACTACTATTGCCCACTCTACTGGATCATAACTGGAGTCCGTACTGCTAAAGTGAATCCCTCTTTTTGTTTTCATCTGAAGCACTCAGCAACCTGCTTCTCTCCCAGGTTACTGGTTTGCAGGTTGCAGCATCCTGTTCATACATGCAGTTAAAAAGAATTGCAAATCTGGTACAATGAAAACTCAATTTATGAATAAATACTGGTGGATAAATTTCATGAGAGGAAATAGTGTAGTATATGTCTTCATGTCAAAAAAATGTCAAAAGCATTTTATTGTACAGGTTGAAACTGTCCTGATGCCATCAGCTACAGCACAGAAACCAGAAAGTGAACTGCCCTATGTTTTCTTAAGAGAAGCACTGTAGAAATTATGTTTTAAAATCCTTGTTTGATATACCTAGAATCTGAAAAGTAGATAAAAAAGGTATTTGTTTACTCCTTAGCTGCTATGTCCACATTAAACAAGGGGACATTCAAGGGGATATATTTCTAAAACTTGAAAAATACATGGTGGTTTTTTTTGTTCAGTGTAGTTATCAGTCATTTAGTATAATCCTTTGCTTGCTAATAGTAAGCAAGTCTCACAGAGTTCAGTGAGGTAAGTATGCATAGGATTGTTACTTTAATAGTTGATGCAATTTTGGAAAAAAATCAGAAAAAAATCACTAAAATAACAAACAAATGTCACATTAACACAGAGATCTATTTTAAGAGAATTCAACTAGGGTAGCATATGTCTGGCTTGCAGTACTAAATTGTTTTAGCTGAAGGTCCTGGTAATGTTCGTCCTTTAACTGAGAGGATAAGACAAGGGCTTGACTTACATCCATTTAGAATATCAATGCTTCAAAGTAAACAAACGTCTTCATTCTTTAAAGCACCATTTGTGCCTTTAGAGACATTGCACATAGGATGACACTTCTGTGGTTTCCTGTGCTTATTGACATTGTATCTACCATCAGCTGAACAGTTACATAATTTTGTGTCAAACAAAAAGAATGAGTGCAGGATCTTTACAGTCCTTATGTATTAGAAAAACCAGCAACTCTCAACCACATATGTCCTAACTAGTCTGATTACTACATACAGTTTCTTGGCACTTAACAAGTCTTTCAGATTTTTGGATATATTATTTGGTGTACTTTTTAGTGCAGTGCAGAAGCTACAAATAGAGCAAATTATATATTGCCCAGTAACACAGTTAATGTTAAAAGTGCACTTGTTTCTTATTTTTAAAAGTTGGGGAAACTTTCCTGGTCACTTCTGTTCATGGTGCTTAGTATGTTGGCATTGAATGTCAACTTGATTGTTCCATTTATTACCTACTGAATAATTGTCCCTTAAAATCTCTGTGTGTGATTTTTGTTGTTGCTTGTGTTTGGTTTGATTTCCTGTAAAATCTTTGAAACCAATTGTAGCAGTCACAGAACAATCCACCAGCGTAACATAAAATTAAAAAATAACTCATCAGCACTTCAAAGAGAAAGGAGTTTCAAAGCTTTCTCTTATAAATTGTAAATTTTATTTTGTGAAAAAATTATTAAGGGGGGAAATTATTGTGTAATTTATTGAGTTCATGACTTTTTTTAAAAAAAATAAAAGTCTGAATTGACCCATGAGTTGTAATATTATTATTATTTTATTCTTATTAACTAAATGAATTATATTTTGTTGATTTTTTGAGGACAGAATTTTACTGTGTGGTGACGATAGATAGAATAGATAGAATAGATAGATAGATAGATAGATAGATAGATAGATAGATAGATAGATAGATAGATAGATAGATAGATAGATAGATAGATAGATAGATAGATGATAAGATAAGATAAGATAAGATAAGATAGGATAAGATAAAAGATAAGATAAGATAAAAGATAAGATAAGATAAGATAAGACAGACAGACAGACAGACAGACATGTTTTTTGAGCAAGGAGTTGAGTGAGCAAATCTTGACATCTCTCATTACTTTGTCTAGAAGCAGTTACGAAAAATGGCAACTAGCTTACATGGCCTATTTTAGGAGACAATAGAAACAATAGATGGACAGTTTTGTCAATTGATCTACAAGCTTGGCTTCACTCTTAATTCTCAAACATTCTGTCATTGTTAGGATTACTGTTCTGCTTCTTAAATACCTGTTCTTCAAGTAATGTCCTTATTGTGCCTCCAAAACACCTGAGGGTAGAACAAGAAGCAATGGGTGGAAACTAAACAAGGAGAGAAGCAACTTAGAACTAAGGAGAAATTTCTTGACAGTTAGAACAATTAATTAGTGGAACAGCTTGCCTCCAGAAGTTGTGAATGCTCCAACACTGGACGTTTTTAAGAAGATGTTGGATAACCATTTGTCTGAAGTGGTGTAGGGTTTCCTGCCTAAGCAGGGGGTTGGACTAGAAGACCTCCAAGGTCCCTTCTAACTCGGTTATTCTATTCTATTCTATTCACAAAGCTTAATCTGATTGCCTGTTCGGGTTCAGCTAGAGCAGGGGTCCCCAAACTTGGCAACTTTAAGACTTGTGGACTTCAGCTCCAGAGTTGAAGTCCACGAGTCTTAAAAGTTGCCAGATTTGAAGACCTCTGAGCTAGAGCAACATAGACTCTCTGATAGTAGTTCTATTGGACATGCTTGGGCTATAAAACATTGATGAGTAATTTTGTTCATTGTTCATTTCTTTGAAAGAAGTACAGAGCCTAATGTACACACCCTGATTTGCAACATAGTTCCCAGAAATCAAGTTATATTTATGACTTAAGAGTATATTCTGGCTAATAAAATTAGCACTCCCTACTAATCTGAATGGAGCTGGTACATTTCACTTTAGAAACTTGTGAGAATTAATAAATACGTAAATTCCGTCTGTGGAACTGAAAACTAGCTTCTTGCAGATCAGGTTTCATAAAGTCTTGCTTATATTGCCTCAACATACTTGCCCCTGCCCTAACTTTTGTGTGCTTATCTACACCTGTGGGAGATGCAGCTTTGTGTAGCAGCCTGCAGAATTTCAGTGTCATATTTCTTACTTTCGATTTGTTTGTTTTCTGAGAACATTTCAAACTCTGCTCTTCCCCATTCATCAGCCAATGAGGGCTTCTGGTTGAAACTGCAGCGTAATGATAGACCGTTGCCTGGTGCGGTTAGCTAGATAAATTTTTTCATAGAGGAAGCTAAACAACATCTGAGGTTTCTGTCCTTCGAACACTTTCCGTATGAAAAGTCATACTGTTCAGTTCAAAATCCAGTTGAAGATACCTGCCCAAAACATCTTCGTTAAACACATATTAGGTTTGTGTTTTGAATGCTTTAAAAAGTAAAATTTTAAATAGTTTTTTGCATATGCTGGTAGAGTACCTGGCTGACTGCGAAAAACCAAGTAAGATCAGGCTTGGTTAGTATTGGGGATAAACCAGAACATTTCTGTTTAGTATTTAAGTCTACCAAAAATACTCGGGTTAAAGGCTAGACTAGATAGTACTGTAAGAAAAATATTCTGGAAGAAGACAAATCCAAACATTTCCATATTGCTACTAAGAAAACTATAAGGGGTTTTCTGAAGGAGTTTAATCTATTTTAAACAGTTTCTCCAAACTGGGTGGTTCATTTTAATCATAGTTTGTAAAGCAACAATGAAGCCATAAACCATGTTTATAATCAGAGTGACTGGGTTCAAATCCAAACAAATAATGTTATGGCTTAAGATGATATGTAGCTTTGTGCAGCCTTATGTTGAAATCTATTTCATCCATAATGAAATCTATGCTCTATTTCCTGGAGATCTTCATACATAGTTTGCTTTCTCACGCCTACTTTATAATGCAACTGTGAGCCAGTATTTTGACAGGTCATCTTGTCATTCCTTTTAAAAACAAAGAAACATTTTCTCCACCAAGATAAACTGCAACATCACAAAGCATTCAGAAATATTGATGTTCCTCTGAATTCTTCAGACTGGACAGCCTATAAAATAAATAGACCAGTAACCAGACCAAATCAAATATTTTCTAGGCATGATAAAAAGAAATGTGAGGTCTTTGCTTTTCAAGACGGCATGTTAAGCAAGATGGGTTAATGCAAAAACTGGAGGAGGAGGAGGAGGAGGAGGAGGAGGAGGAGGAGGAGGAGGAGGAGGAGGAGGAGGAGGATTCAAAAGTGTTCTTTTCATAATTTATGGGTTGAGCAATTCTGGCCAGAAATGCATAAGACACAGGACAATACTGTAGCAGCTGGGAATTGTTGCAGTACCTTTTATACCCCCTAGGTGGTACATTTCTCCAGAATTTGTTTCAAATTTTATTTTTTTCTGCTTGATGATCTCCCCTGCATTCAATTCTATATTCTCACCTGAAGGACAAATGCAATAACAATAAGTGAATAATCAAAACAAGAACCATATCCCTGAATGCTCAGAGGCTCCTATTCTTAAATTTGACATTCATGTCATTTCCGTACAACTCTTGTTTGGGAATCTTAACTTTCTGGGGGGGTGGGGGGAAATGTACTACATATTTGGCAAGCAGGAAATCTATTTCCTAATCCTGCTCAGGCTCACTTCCTGAGAAAGGTTGAGTAAATGACTGGAGGGAAGCTACTTTCATAGAAGTGATGAATTCCCTTTTCCAGAGTCAACCAACCCTTGTGTCAAAATAATAGTAATGGGGAAAGTTTTTTTTTTATATCGTTTCAATGATGGCTGCATGGATTTATGGCACCTGTGACAATACAGATAATCCTCGACTCTTACAGCCACAATGGGGACCAGCATTTTCTATTGCTGCGCAAGGAAGTTGTTAAGTGAGACATGCCTGATTTTATGACTTTTTTTTTGCTACAGTTGTTAAGTGAATCATGGAATCTCGCTTCCCTCTTTTTGTGGGAACATGGCTGGGAAGGTCGCAAATAGCAATCATGTGACTCTGGAATGCTGCAATCTATCATAAATACATGCTGATGCCAAATGCCTGAATTTTGATCACGTGGGCATGCTGCAATGGTTGTAAGTACAAGGACCAGTTGTAAGTCCCTTTATCATTGTAACTTTGAGCAATCATTAAATGAATGGTTGCAAGTCAATGGGATTGTAAAGAATATGATGATAGCTGCATCTCTTTCCAACTCCCTTGCCTTTAACTCAAAGTTATACTCAAGACACAATTAAACAACATACCGTATTTTTCGGAGTATAAGACGCACCTTAGTTTTTGGGGAGGAAAATAGGGGAAAAATCTACCTACCAGGTATTCATCTGGCTAGCGTCCTTAGTCTGGTCAGCTTCAGCACATTATTTTATCCCCTGGTTAGGGCTGAAAAAACTCTTCTTCAGAGGGAGTAGCAATGAAAACAAGCCTGCAAAGACTTAGGGCTGGGAAAAAACTTCTTTGGAGGAAGTAGCAATGAAAGAATCCTGCAAGCCAGGAAGATCGTTAGCACCTCGTTAGGGCTGGGAAAAAAAGTTTCGAAAAAGCTACATTCAGAGTATAAGACGCACCCCAATTTTCAGCCTCTTTTAGGGGGGAAAAAGGTGCGTCTTATATACTCTGAAAAATACGGTAAGTTGCTGCTATCAGATACAATGAGATGACCTATCAGTTTAAATGATTTTTTTAAAGTATTAAACCCACTGATAGAAGACTGGATCATTAATGGCTATATTATTTCTCCTGAATCACGAGAAACATGCCTTAAATGACAGCTGCTCCAGATCATGGATGGAACAGGATTACTGCAGCTCTGGTAGGGAGCGGCGGATTGCGCAACCGCTCCGGAGCCCTCTCTGCCAGTCCATCGCGTGCGTCGCCATTTTTTTCCAGTGATTTTGGGTCGATTTTGCTTCTGTGCATGCGCAGAAGCAAAATTGCACCAAAATCTCGCAAGGGGACATGCGCACGCGCGATTTCGGTGAGATTTCGCTTCTGCGCATGCATGGAAGCGAAATCGCACCAAAATCTCGTGCGCGTGCACGTCCCCTCACAAGATTTTGGCATGATTTTGCTTTTGTGCATGCCCAGAAGCAAAATCGCACAAGGGGGCACGCACGCGTAGCGAGCGCGAGCGCCCCTGAAACTTGGAGATGTGAGCGCAGCGCACCAGCACCGGTAAGAGGGCAACCCGCCACTGCATAGATCATACCCGGACTTAGCTTTACTGTCCAATTTGGAAAGCAGATCAAATGGGGGGGGGGGAGGAATTTAACAGTGTTAGTTCACAACATCACTTGCTTATGGGTATGGTGCTTGGCAAGAATTCTAAGAGAAATACTACACATCATGCCATTTATCTCCAAAACTGCTCTGAAACATTGGCTGGGATAAAATTTCCTTTGTTATTATCATAAAATAAATTTGGCACCCATTCCACATTGGATTTTCCACATTGAGGCTGTCTCTGTGCTATGACCCCTTGAATGAACCATACCACTGGGGGGGGGAGTAGTTTGATGACTAAACACACTGTCCCAAATTACTAAACTTCTTTTTAAAAAGGAAACACAAGTTTCCAGCATTAAAAATTCCAGAGGTCATCATGCAAGTTATTCTTTGATTTCGGGAATTGACAACTCAGAACCATCACAAAAGAAGAGTATTTAAAATAAATAATATTACATATGAGGCAGATATACAAGTATGCAACACAGTTAGTCTTCGACTTACGACCACAATTGATCCTAAAATTTCCATTACTAAGGAAGACAGTTGTTAAGTGAGTTGCACCCCATTTTACACCTTTTTTTGCCACAGTTGTTAAGTGACTCATGCGGTCGTTAAGCAAATCTGGCTTCCCCCATTGACTCTGCTAGTTAGACGCCCGCTGGGAAGTTTACAAATGGTGATCACATGACCCCAGGACACTGCAACTGTCATAAATACATTTTTATTTTATTTTATTTTATTTTATTTTATTTTATTTTATTTTATTTTATTTATTTATTTATTTATTTATTTATTTATTTATTTATTTATTTATTTATTTATTTATTTATTTATTTATTTATTTCATCAAGCATGTATTAGATAACAGATATAAGTATAAACATGATTATGAATACATGAAATGGATACGAATAAAAGGGAACATTAGGACAGGGATGGTAGGCACGTTGGTGTGCTTATGCACGCCCCTTACAGACCTCTTAGGAATGGGGTGAGGTCAACAGTGGACAGTCTTAAGGTTAAAGTTTTGGGAATTTGGGGATGAAACCACAGAGTCAGGTAGTGCATTCCAGGCATTGACCACTCTGTTACTGAAGTCGTATTTTCTGCAATCGAGTTTGGAGTGGTTTACATTGAGTTTATATCTATTGTGTGCTTGTGTATTATTGTGGTTGAAGCTGAAGTAATCATCGACAGGTAGGACATTGGAGCAGATAATTTTATGTACTACACTTAGGTCGGACCAAAGGTGGCGAAGTTCTAAGTTTTCTAAGCCCAAAATTTCAAGTCTGGTGGCATAAGGTATTCTGTTGCGAGCAGAGGAGTGGAGGACTCTTCTCGTGAAGTATCTCTGGACTTGTTCGATTGTATGACCATGGGGATGCTGCAACAGTCCTAGGTATGAAAATCAGTCATAAGACACTTTTATCAGTGCCATTGTAACTTTGAACTAAACGAATGATTGTAAATCAAGGACTGCCTGCAGATACCTAGGTAGGTAAGACAACTGTTTTAATTCAGCTTCTAAATTCTTTATAGGAGAGGCAGGAAAATAGGAGGACAATTCACAGAATCCGAAGACTTGCTTAAACTGTTCTCTGAAAGGATTTAGAAGGGACCAAGTCTAAAAGTTGCCAAGTTTGGAGACTCCTGCTCTACAGAGGTCTCCAAACCCCCAGTCCGTGGACCAGCACTGGTCCACGGTATACCAGAAACCAGGCCACCCAAACAAGTGAAGGCTATCCACGGCATGCAGGCAGCAGACAAAATCACGCCACCTCGAGTCTCTGGAAAAATCTCTCTCCATGGAACTGTTCCCTGATCCCCAAATGATTGGGGGCCGCTGCTCTCGAGCATAGTTCCTCAACCTTGGCAACTTGAAGACATGTGGACTTCAACTCCCAGAATTTCTCACTCAGTATGACTGACTGGGGAATTCTGGGAGCGGAAGTCCATACATCTTAAAGTGGCCAAGATTGGGAAACTAAGCTCTAGAGCCGTGATGGCAAACCTATGGCATGCGGAGCCATATCTGAGGGCACATGAGGCGTTGTCCTATGTCAGCTCCAGCACGCATGTGCGCAGTGGCCAGCTGATTTTCGGCCTTCTGGAGGGCGGGAGGAGTCCGTTTTCGGCCTTCCCAGGCTTCAGGAAAGCCTCCGGAGCCTGTGGATGGCGAAAAATGGGCCCAACGGGCCTACTAGAAGTTCTAACTTCCGGTAGGCCCGTTGGGCCATTTTTCACCCTCCCCAGGCTTCAGGAAGACTGGTAGGCCAGTTGGGTCCATTTTTCACCATTCACAGGCTCCAGAGGCTTTCCTGAAGCCTGGGGAGGGCGAAAAACGGCCCAACCGGTCTACTGGAAGTCTAGAGGATTCAGTGAGGTCTGCGCGCATGTGCGGGGGGAGCAGCATGGGAGGGGGGGTTGTGCGCGCATGCATAGGGGAGGGCATTGCATTATGGGTGTGGGCACATGGGCGCACGCTATTGCGCGCGTGCACGCCCTTTTGGCACCCGAGCAAAAAAAGGTTCGCCATCACTGCTCTAGAGAGACTTGGACTTATACTTCAACCTATTCCTTAACTCCCTTTCTATGGAGTCATGCACAGTATTTAAAATTGTTACTCTGTTTTGCTTTTTGTTAGTCTTTGGTCTTCCCAAAATAACATGAAAAAAATGACTGGGAACTGAGATGATTCACATTCAAAAGAGTTCTCTGAAACAAGCTATTTAAAATTCTTGTTTACACTTCTGTGGCTGGCCACTTCAGCACTGCGTCCTCACTTCCAGACTTATTTTTGTTTCCTTGCTGTGGAAAAGCTCATTTCCCATTCCCTTTGAGTGGTTTTCTTCTTGAACTGTCGTTTTACAGCTTTTGCGTTGGAGAGCAGCCAACTTGAAGGAAAATGTAAGTGAAGATCTCGGAGGTCTCAACCAATGGAACAGAAGTTGCCTTCGGAAGTTGTAGGAGCTTCATCACTTGAGACTTTCAAGAAGAGATTGGACTGCCAATTATCAGAAATGGTGTAGAGTCTCCTGCTTGGGCGGGGGGTTGGACTAGATGGCCTACAAGGTCCCTTCCAACTCTGTTAATCTGTAAAGGTACCTAGATGGAGATCACACCCTCCATTTTTATCCCTGCAACATTAGGCAACAACTTTAAACGTTAAACAACTTCAAACCCCCAAAACTTTAACCTTAGACTATCTACTGTTGATCTCACCCCATTCCTAAGAGGTCTTTAAGGGGCGTGCATAAGCGTACCAGCGAGCCTACAGTCCCTGTCCTAATATTCCCTTTTATTCGTATCCATTTCATGTATTCATAATCATGTTTATACCTATATCTGTTATCTAATACATGCTTGACGAAATAAATAAATAAAATAATAAATAAATAAACAACTACCTGGTGAGATAGGCTGACTGAAAGAGTGATGGACCCAAATCTCCTCATGGGCTTGAACCAGTGGTGGGTTCCTACCAGTGCGGTCCACTCTATAGCACCGGTAGCGGCCCGCTGGTGATGTCACAGTACCGGTGCGGTCGGTTGGCCAGTGCCTGGGCGCCGCCATTTTTTTTTTTAATTAATTTTTAAAAAACTTTTCTTCTGCGCATGCCCAGAAGCCGAGTTTCCGGCACTGCTCATGCGCTGCCTTCCTACCCCACAGTGAGTCCAAGCAGGGGAGGATGGCTGAGGGAGCACATGAGATGCTGAAAGAACGGGCGGCAGGAGATATCTCAGTTTCTCTCCCTTCAGCAGTTCGAGAGGCCACGAACGCACGGTGATGATCCTAGGCATTTTTGCATGTTCAAGGCTACTCGAGCTGCTGAGGGGAGAGGGAATGGGCGGCAGGACCTATCTCAGTTCCTCTCCCTTCAGCAGTCCGAGAAGCCACGCCCACCCGGTCACATGACTGGAAAGCCACACCCACAAAATAAGCCACGCCCACAGAGTGGTAGTAAAAAAATTAGGAACCTGCCCCTGGCTTGAACCCTTTCTCATCTAACATCTTAATTGCTGAACTACTCTCTGAGGGAGATGGCAGTCTCCAAATTTGATAAATAAATTTCAAATTTATAAAGCCTGCATGACAATCCCATCAATCAAGGCAGAGGAGAGTCTGTTTAGTTGTTGTGTGGTTGTGTGTTGTTGTCTAAATATTTCTCACTGTTGTTGGCCTTGCTCTTATGATTCCCCCAAGGATGATATTTTCCAAGTGGTGGCTGTCTGCTCCCCCTGTGGGATCTGTGTTGTTGCATATGGGTGGGAATGCAAGGAAAAACGTCCTTTCCATTTCTCTAAAAAAAGAAACAACATTCTGTGCACTAGAAGATTAGCCACAAAAATAACCCCTGGCTTTTCTCTAGGTCTCTCTTGTGGCTTCCTGCAATTTAAATCTCCTCAGGAAAGAGTGTGACCCAAACTTCCTCTTGGCTGGGTAAGCAGCCAGAATAAGGATGTTCCAGCTTTTAACTCTGTTAGTGCCAAACCAAAGATTACCACCATGAGATCAACTGGATCATGGTCCATAAAGACTTTCTCTAACCTGGTGTTTTCTCCAACTGCATTGGATTCCTATTCTTTTCCCTGGTAGGATAGATGTAAATGCAAACTTCTCTAGAAATGGCCAGTTTGGAGAAGATTGTGTGTTGTGCCATAACATGCGATTGTCTTTAAGATGTCACAAGAATGTCTTAGTTTTGTTGCAATCAAAGGCACTTCCTCATGAAATCTTTGTGTCAGTTCTGAATCAGCTCAAGCATGTCTAATCTTACCTCACTACTGTCTGGTAGCAAAGTCAGTTTAGGATCTTGCTTAGCTGCAGCGTATTTAAAACAGCGGTGAAATCTACTTACCTTCCCTACCAGTTTGGAAGGGTTTTTGCGCACTTTTTCACCCTCTGCGGATGCGGAGAAGGCTTTGTGCATGCGCAGAGGGTTAAAAACATGAAAATTGTGATGTCCGGGCAGGTGGGCGGAGCCTTGAGCCGCCGCCGCTACCGGTTCTCCGAATCACCGGCGGCCGCTTCTACCGGTACTCCCGGACTGGGCCGAACCGGTAGCATTTCACCCCTGATTTAAAGTAACAGCCAATTTGGTTTTTCAGCTCGAAGCATTGCAGTTCTGCAGAGGTTGTGAACCCTCTGTTCTCCTGCTGGTGGGAACACTTGATTCTTTCACCTCTCCCTGATAGAAATTCAGCTGTCTTCTTTAAATCAAGGAAGGAATGGTGGCTTGGCAGCTTTGCATCATCCCCTCATCGCGATTGCTTGTTATTTTATAGGGGGGGAGCAGGGGGGTGTTTCTAACTTATCTCGCTGCCAGTTCGCTTCCTCCCGTGCCGCATGGGCGCACCTCATGGGCGCGCGCATGCGCAGTGGCAAAAAATAAAAAAAAAATCCCCTCCCAAAAAAGCATGCGCAGAAGAAAAAATTACTGGGAAAAAATTACCCCAATTTTTTTGAAAAATAAAACAAACCCCCTCCCCAAAAGCCAAAAACAAGATGGCGACTGCATGCACAGTGCTGGAAACTCGGCTTCTGCGCATGTGCAAAATAAAAAAAAAACGGAAAAAAATTCTAAAAAAAAATCTTTTAAAAAATTCCAATTTTTTTTTTTAAAAGATGGCGGCGCCCACGGACTGGCACCTTTGTTATTGAACCTTTGCCCAAAGATTTGTTTCCCCAGGACCAGAGTTTTGAGGACTAAAGTTCTGTACCCCCACCCACATCTAAGCTACATCATGCCCACGGTTAACCATATTATTTTGGCCTTTGAGACAGGAAAGAAAAAAAATTTATGGTACCTAAGCAGTGCCTTTCTCCTTTCCTGGCAGTAAAACTAGGAGACTAACAAATGTAATATTTAACAAAGCTGCTGCTCTTCCATGACACTTAAAATCAGTTGCCTGAGATGGAGTTATTGGCTTTCTTGTTAAAGACAGTGACCCATAACACGAAGTCCACCGTGGTCAAGATTGGGCTGTAACCTGATTCTAGTTCAATTCTGGACAAAGTACAAAAGAAAAAGTTCAAAAAAATTTGCCAGTTTTCAGCATGAGAGGCTGGAACATCCTGGAGCCTGGATTGTGTTGTTTTCTCATTTTATTTTTATTTTATTTATTTATTTATTTGTCAACACGTGTACAAGATAATAGGTATGATATAAACATAAACAAAAGCAAAGAAGATACTGTATAGATAAATTTGGACAACAGAACAGTAGGACAGGGACAGTAGGCACGATGGTGCGCTTATGCACGCCCCTTACAGACCTCTTAGGAATGGGGAGAGGTCTACTGTAGACAGTCTAAGGTTAAAGTTTTGGGGAAGAAACCACAGAGTCAGGTAGTGCATTCCAGGCATTGATCACTCTGTTGCTGAAGTCGTATTTTTTGCAGTCGAGTTTGAGTGGTTTACATTGAGTTTGTAATCTAATGTGTGTTTGTGTATTGTTGTGGTTGAAGCTGAAGTATTCATTGACAGGTAGGACATTGTGGCAGATGATTTTATGAACTACATTTAGATCAGATCACCGGCGACGTAGTTGTAAATTGTCTAATCCCAATATTTCAAGTCTGGTGGAATAAGGTATTCTGTTGCGAGCAGAGGAGTGGAGGACTCTTCTTGTGAAATATTTCTGGACTCTCTCGATTGTATTAATGTCACAAATCTCCATCAAACAAATTGGGCTATTTTTGGGTAGTTCTTGACTTACAACCATTTGTTTTGCAATTGTTCAAAGTTAAAAAGGCGCTGAAAAAAAGTGACGCCATTAAGAAGTTGCTCCCACTTAGAAACACGGCAGAGTCCTCATGGTATTTGTGATCAAAATCTGGGCAATTGGAAACCATGTATAGATGACGACTGCAGAATCTGGGGATCGTGTGATCACCGTTTGTGACTTTCCCAGCTGACTTCTGACAAGCAAAGCCAGCGGAGTGGGTGGGTGGGAAGCTGGATTTGCTTAACAACCAAATGATTAACTTAACAACTGCAGTGATTCGCTTCACAGAGCTATGGCCCCAAAAAGATGGCAACATATTTTGTGACTTGCTTAAAAACCACTTTGCTTAGCAATGGAAATTCTTGTCCCCCAATTGTGGTCGTAAGTCGAGGACTGCTTGCATTGTCTTCTGAATATGAGCACCTTTGTAGGGAGGAGGGGGAGGGGGTGGTACCATGTGTCACTCTTTTGAAGCGGAGCTAGTTAGGAAACAAACTCCAGGAGAACGGCTGGAACTCTTCCTTATTGAGATACGGAATGTTGAAGACCTGACTGTGTTCTCCCCTCCCTGCTTTTTACATCCTATGGAATTAAGATGGAATCAGATTGAGGTTTTCATGCTTCTTTCATTATCCATGTTTTTATTTGGAATAAAATAATACTGCATTCAGTTTTGGTCGCCACGATGCAAAAAGGATGTGGAGACTCTAGAAAGAGTGCAGAGAAGAGCAACAAAGAGGATTAGGTGACTGGAGGCTAAAACATATGAAGAACGGTTGCAAGAATTAGGTATGTCTAGTTTAATGAAAAGAAGGACCAGGGGAGACATGATAGCAGTGTTCCAATATCCCAGGGGTTGCCACAAAGAGGAGGGAGACAAACTATTCTCCAAAGCACCTGAAGGCAGGACAAGAAGCAATGGATGGAAACTAATCAAGGAGAGAAGCAACCTAGAACTAAGGAGAAATTCATTTTCCAATGAGAACAATTAATCAGTGGAATGACTGAAGTTGTGGATGCTCCAATACTGGAAGTTTTAAAGAAGATGTTGGATAACCATTTGTCTGAAGCGGTGTAGGGTTTCCTGCCTAAGCAGGGGGTTGGACTAGAAGACCTCCAAGGTCCCTTCCAACTCTGTTATTCTATTCTATTCTATTTATTGATCTGATCTGATTTGTATAGCCACCTATGTCCCATTGGGGACTCTGGACAACACATAGAATTAAAACGATCATGCCGACCCTGAAAATAAACAGAATACTGTACAGATGTCAGTAAAACTATAATCCTAAAAGGTAAGGTTTCCCTCGCACATATGTGCAAATCGTTCCCAACTCTAGGGGGCGTTGCTCATCTCCGTTTCAAAGCCGAAGAGCCAGCGCTGTTCGAAGATGTCTCCGTGGTTATGTGGCTGGCATGACTAAACACTGAAGGCGCATGGAACGCTGTTACTTTCCCACCAAAGGTGGTCCCTATTTTTCTACTTGCATTTTTTACGTGCTTTCAAACTGCTTGGTTGGCAGAAGCTGGGACAAATAACGGGAGCTCACCCCGTTACGCGGCGCTAGGGATTCGAACCGCCGAACTGCCGACCTTTCTGATCGACAAGCTCAGCGTCTTATCCACTGAGCTACCGCGTCCCTTACAACCCTATTAAAATCAAATTGAGACCAGATTAAAGCCATAAAACATAATAAGTAGGTAAATACAAGTCACACATCAATCAATATAACCTCGCAGGGTTATTGTGGGGAAAATAGGAAGAGTATTACATAGGTTCACCGCCTTGAGTTATTTTTAAAAAACAAGGTAGGAAATAAATAAATAAATAAATAAATAAATAAATAAATAAATAAATAAATAAATAAATAAATAAATAAATAAATAAATAAATAAATAAATAAATAGTAAGTAAGTACCATATTTTTCGGAGTATAAGATGCACCGGAGTATAAGACGCACCTTAGTTTTTGGGGAGGAAAATAGGGGAAAAAATCTGCCTACCAGGTATTCATCTGGCTAGCGTCCTTAGTCTGGTCAGCTTCAGCACATTATTTTATCACCTGGTTAGGGCTTAAAAAAACCTTATTCGGAGCGAGTACCAATGAAAAAAAGCCTGCAAAGACTTAGGGCTGGAAAAAACCTCCTTTGGAGAGAGTAGCAATGAAAAAGCCTGCAAGCTGGGAAAATCGTTAGCGCCTCGTTAGGACTGAAAAAAAGCTTCGAAAAAGCTACATTCAGAGTATAAGACACACCCAAATTTTCAGCCTCTTTTGGGGGCTGAAAATTCCGAAAAATATGGTAAGTAAGTAAGTAAGTCTCTCCAAAGTCATCTCTTTGGCTGGCTGCATTGTGACAGTTTGTCAGTCTGCCCCATAATGATTCCATGGATAACCCACTGAAGGTAACCATATAGACAGGAGTGGGGTGCTGGATCAAGTTCTTTTTCATGGGTTATGCCATTGGTTGACTGGAGAGAGTCACTGGGGTGAGGGTTAGTCACAATCAGAACCAGCATGGGCTGACGTGTGTCTTGATTTGGGGGTGAGTGGAAGTGCCCTTAATCAACTACAACTACCCTTCCTTGAGAATAAATCCTATTGGCTTCCTTGAATTACAAGATTGTTTCTCAATCTTGGCAACTTTAAGAAGTATGGATTTCAATTCCCATAATACCCCAGCCAGCATGCTCCCTAGGGAATGATGGGAGTTGAAGTCCACAATCTTAAATTGCTACAGTTGAGAAACACTCATCAAGATTAAGAATACGGTGCCATGAATGATGTAATTTGGAGCTTTCAAGTTGAGGCTTGGTGTTGTGTATTTTATTTTCAAAATAAGGAGGACGTGACTTCTGCAAGGATCCCGGTGAGCTCCTGATCACTCCTGAAGATAGAATTTAACAAGAGCGGCAGACAGGTGTATTAAAATCAGTTCTCTAACCTAACAATAGCAGCTGGAAAAACAACCCTTGCAGGATACTCTGTTCCATCCTCCATGGATTTCCTTATTTTTTTTAATTGGTAAACTACGTTCCATAGCTGCTGAGCATACTCAGACTTAATTTAAGTGCTAGGGATTTTTTTAAAAAAACCTTTATATTTATCCTGTTAGTATCTTCTTTTATTACCCTTAAGGCACTGGTGGGTTGCCGCCGGTTCAGATCGGTTCGCCCGAACTGGTGGCGGAAATTTGCCCCGCTTGCCGAACCGGCAGCGATGGCCGGCTGGCCATGCCCCCGAAGCGGTCCTCTGGTCGCCGCTCCTTGAAAACGGCTGGCAAAGAACCCTCTGCACATGATGCCCAAAGGCTTCTGCGCATGCGCATAGGGTCATTTCCCCGATGCGCACAAAACACGCACTTCCAACGCGATGCGAACCAGTAGGGGAAGGTAAGTGGAACCCATCCCTGCCTTAAGGACAAAAGGGCAAGCTTTTTCTTTCCATGCAAATTTGTAGATATCCGAGATGCCACTTTGCCTCCATTTCTGTGGCCACCATCTGGAATTAGCCTGCAAAGGAATGAATCAGGGGTGGGTTTCACTTACCTTCGCCACTGGTTCGCGCAATTTCACTTCCGCACATGCTTAGAAGGTGGATTTAGCCCGAAACACAGCTGAGGAGCTCATCAGCTGTGCTTCGGGCGAAGAAATAAAGGTCGGTATTAACCCGGGGGTGGACAGGAGGGCTTTTTTCAAAGCACAGAACGCTGTGAAGCCATCCAAACACAGGAAAATCGGCTGAAAATTCAGAAAAAAAGATGGCGGTGAGCCCAGACCGGCACAGACAGAACCAGATCTGTGACGTCAAAATTATGTCACCAGCGGTTCGGGTGATCTGGTCCGAACCGGAAGGAACCCACCCCTAGAATGAATGGTTTTGAGCCGAGATGGCGCAGCGTTAGAGGTAGTACTGCAGGCCACTTTAGCTGACTGTGATCCGCAGGTCAGCGGTTCAAATCTCACCGGCTCAAGGTTGACTCAGCCTTCCATCCTTCCGAGGTAGGTAAAATGAGGACCCAGATTTTTGGGGGCAATATAAATATACATTGCTTACAGTGCTTGCACTGTGAGGCCGTATATAAATATCACAAATAAATAAATAAATAAATAAATAAATAAATAAATAAATAAATAAATAAATAAATAAATAAATAAATAAATAAATAAATAAATGGTTTTGACATCTTCAGAATATTTCAATAACCAATATGCATACAGCTTTTTTTTTTGTAAAAAAAAGAGCCAAGGCAGGCTGCTCTTATTATTCCCATATTGCAGATTGGAAGACTGAGACCATGAAATAAATTCTTGGCTGTACTGATCTGATGGCCACTTCGCTCCACCGGGATTTAACCAAGTTCTCAAAACTTGCATCTACATTATAGGTGCAGGAAATACAAAATCAACACCCACACATGCACAAACATGCTTTCCTTATAAAGAAACTCATTTTAAGGTCTGTGTGGCTCTGTTCCAGAGAGCACAAGGTGAATTTTTTGGCAAAAAAATATGAAAAGCATTGGGCAAAGGGGGTGAAAAGCAGCCTGAAGGAACAACGTGGTTCAGAAGGGGTTAAGACCGAGGAGGGTGTGGATTAGCGTTTTCCTGTCTTGACAGCCTGTTATATACAGCAGGCAGACCAGCTGCCGGCTGGCTGGCCGCACGGTGTTCACTTCCCTTACTTGCCCCAAAAATCTTCTGGTGCTCGGATGTTATTGAAGATGCTGCCATGCTTTTAAAAGGGAGCAGAAGGTGAGTCCATAAACAGACCAGCATATCAGATGACTGCCAGATTATAGGACAGCTGTTCAGGAATTGGCCTTCCTTGGCTTTGCTAATGATCTTACTGGCTACGAATTCTCTTCCACTTCGTTTGAATTACGGTAGACCAGCCAACCTTGGCAGTTTTAAGATGCGTGGACTTCAACTCCCAGAATTCCCAGCTAGCTGTGCAGGATGGGGAATTCTGGGAGTTGAAGTCCACAGGGCTAGGAAGTTGCCAAAGTTGAGAAACACTGGGATAAATTGTCCATTCAGGTTCAAAGAGAAAATCAAAGTACTTCTTAGGCAGCTCTGTGTGTGTGTTTTAGTGCTTAATTGTGTGTGTGTGTGTGGGAAGAAACCCCTTTATTGGTTTATCATTTATTAGTTGCATTTGTATGCCGCCCACTCCAGAGAGACTCTGGGCTGCTCACAACAATAAAAATTCACATGCAACAACAAATATAAAAAGCATTAAAAACAGTAGATATTATGTAGATATTATATTATGTAGATATTATATTATGTATCCATCTAGGCTTACATGGCATGGTAGGTGAAAATGTGGCTGGCAGCTTTATATCTTGGTGTGTTTTGTGAACCTAATCCGTCTGTTTCAGAATCTGGTGTAAAGTGTAAACCCCATCAGTTGTTTTAATTCCAGAAATGAAAGGTGGTGGGTAGAGTTGGACATGACTGGCAGGGGAAATATTTATCTTTTTTTTTACCACTTTGTGTGCTTTCAAAGTGGTCTTCAGTAGACGTCTATCATAACAAAGCCATCAAATCCATAGCATAACTGTCCACAACCTTGCATCTTACCTTGAGCCTTGGATTATAATAGCCAGCATCCTTAGAGACAGTGAAGTGTGATGGATGCTGTAGCCCACTGAAGGGGAAGCATGCTGAGGATCATGCCAAGAGGGGGCAGACGCTAATCCACACATCCAAAAGCCATCGGTTTGGGGTAGATAACCCCCGAAACGGCATAAGATTCTTGTCTGAGAGCCAACTCTTGAGACTGTGGTGGCGTGTTTCCTCTGTGGCAACTCAAAATAAGCCTTTGGAGGAGTCTCCTGTGGCTGGTGTGGTGTTTGGCTTCTGGGCATATGTATCCCATTTGGTGAGGTCTGTATTTAAACCTCCAAATTTGAAGGGTGTGGCCCAGGGTGGAAGGACACTGCTAGCACCAGACAGGCTTATTTATAGCTGTGAATTCAAGAGGCAAAAGTTCAGTAGAAATTGGTTCTGTAACCTGTTTTTGTAAATGCTCTTCCTCGGATCCACAGGTCTTAGGGAAAGCTGGCTTCTTGGGGAGGGGGAGTCACGACATGGGTCTCTTTTGAAGCCCTTCCATACATTATGTGATATAGCAAGATGGCCAGGTCTCATAAGAAATTGTGGTCACCATGGCTTTTTGATAGAATACTAAAGAACATAAGAACTCTGTGATGGTTTTAATTTGGGAGGAGGGGGTCTTTTTATGGCGTTCCTCTTAGCTGTCAGTGAGCCAAGCTCCAAGAAAGATTGAGCAAGAGAGCCAAGCTGCCTTTTTGATTAGATTCACCAGAGAAACTCTCTTTGGAGAGGAGTACCTCACCAGGTCATATCTAGTTCCCCAAGGAGAGTCCCTGGTTTGTCCCCACAACTGGCAGCAAACAATGTTTGATTAGGTCCATAACGCTAGAGCTATTATGTTATTCCAGAACTTTGCAGAGTTCTGGATGGCTTCAAATGTTTTTGGCGCACCAGAAACAAACTCCTTGATATTTGTGCAGGTCAATCATTAGTTGTGTGGACCATGCCAAGTTGGGAGCTCAGCTGTGTTCCCAGAAGACCATGTCAACCATGTCAGAACCTCTTTTGGGGGGCTTCTGAGATTCCCATGTGAGCTTGTTTTCCAAGTAGAAATAGAAAATCTTGAACCTAAGACATCCTGCCTTCAAACAAGGTTGAATGATCTGAGGACTTAAGAAAAACATTGCAAAAGTTCTTGAGGCCCAAACAGAAGTGAAAGCATTTATGCAATCAATCAACAATAGATTAATGTTTTTTTTAAAAAATTACAAAATACAACAAAACGTGATCAAAATATAAAGTATTTCAAGTAAATATCATTACAGTAAACGGTTACAATTCTTTTTATAATTATCTAATGCAAACGTTTTACAATTAGGTATATTTGTATATGGGTGTCTATGCAATAATAAATACATGTATTATTACAGGGGTACAGGTAGTCCTCGACTTACAACCTTTCATTTAGTGACCGTTCAAAATTACAACAGCACCGAAAAAAAGTGACTTATGGCCGTTTTTCACACTGACAACGATTGCAGGATCTCCGTGATCATGTGATAAAAATTCAAACAGTTGCCAACTGGTTCATATTTATGATAGTGGCAGTATCCTGGGATCATGTGATCACAAAAGGTGATCACATGACCCCAGGATGCTGCCACTAATCATAAATATGAACCAGTTGGCAACTGTTTGAATTTTTATCACATGATCACGGAGATCCTGCAATCGTAATGTGATCACCTTTTGTGACCTTCTCACAAACAAAGTCAATGGGGGAAGCCATACTCACTTAACCATGTTATTAACGACTGCTGTGATTCACTTAACAGCTATGGCCAGAAAGGTAGTAAAATGGGGCAAAATTCACTTAACTGCTTAGCAACAGAAATTTTGGGCTCCATTGTGGCTGTAAGTCAAGGACTACCTGTATAATACTGTAAATATTGCGGCATAATTGTACTGAACCTCGGTTCCCATTGGCCATGTTGTCGTTCAGAAATACTTGAAGGTTTACAGGCGAGACAAAATATTACCCTCTTCGATCAGAATAATAAGTATGAGAAGACTTTCATGTTTCTTATGAGAAAAGATGAAGTTATACAGTGGTGGGTTCCTACCGGTGCAGTCCACTCCGCCGTTCCAGTATTGCATGCAATGGCTCCGGTGCCGTCTTTGCTGGTCCGTCGCGCTGCACCATCTTTTTTTCTGAATTTTTGGCCTTTTCTTGCTTCCTGTGCTTGCGCGGAAGCAAAATCACGCGAGGGGATGCGCGTGCGTAGTGAGCGTGCACGTGCACGAAACGTGATGAGGCGCGTGCAGCGCACCGGTAGCCAGGTAAGAGGAACCCGCCCCTGAAGCTATGCCTCATAGGAGTTACATTTTCGGTCGTCTTTCATCTTTAGAGAACATGGGAAGATATTAAAAGATTTAGAGCTTTGGGACTGTCAACTTATTTCTAGCCTAGAATTTGCTCTTTGGCGGAGGGAAGCATCTCCTGCAACAACTGCCCAGGCTGAAGGGGAAGGAAGAGAGAGAGAGCTTAAGAAAGTCGAGAGAGAGAGAGCTTAAGAACAGACAACGCAGGAAATGGCTCCCTTGTTTTTCAGACCGGACAGAGGGGGCAGTGGGTTCAGCACGTGGCTTCTGCTTGACTGGTTAGGAACAAGTGAAGAAACACAGTTGTGCAATGACTGATATTTCACTTGGGCATCTCAAGCAGCTGACTAGGTGCTCCATCCTGCTGCAGTTGCTATGCCGAGAGGCAGAAGAGCATCTGCGATCTGTATGAAGATTGAACGGAACAGTTATTAGTGCTATTACATAGGGAGGATTTTATTAGAGTTTTGTCCTGCTTTTATCACTTTAGAAGTAATTCGAGGTGGTGAACATACATAATGCTTCTTCCTCACCCTACATTCTCCATAACAACAACCCTATGAGGTGGGTTGAGTTGAGAGAGAATGCTTGGCCCAAAGTCACTCAGCCAGCTTCCATGCCTAAGGCAGGACTAGAACTCACAGTCTCCTGGTTTCTAGACCAGCATCTTCACCACCACCATTTGTCTGAATTGATATAGGGCAGCGATGGCTAACCTTTTTGGCACCGAGTGCCAAAAGCGTGCATGCGCGCACACACACCCATAATGCAATGCACGCGTGCTCCCCTGTGCACCCTGCCACCCCCGCACATGCGCACGCAACCCCCTGTGTGCGACCCACCCCCCCGTGCATGTGCACGTGACCCCCAGCATGCACCCCCATGTGTGTGTGAGTGCCATAGGTTCGCCATCACAGATATAGGGTTCCATGCCTAAACAGTGGGTTGGACTAGAAGACCTCCAAGGTCCCTTCCAACTCTGTTATTCTATTGTTTCCCAAAGCCAAATGGTTCTGGGTTAATTACAAGATGCTAAATGTTGGTTGTGAATCCAGTTTAGGGATCTATTGGCTCCTGTGGAATTAGATGGACTTTTCAACATCATTTGCTTCTCCCTTAGTATATAAATAACCACCTGTAATCTCAATGAAGGGCAGAAATGGGTATAGAAGCATTGCCTTCTACCTATTGAGCTCAATGACACTCTCTCACATATCAGCCACTCTACCTATTGAGCTCAATGGCACTCTCACATATCAGCCACTCTTTAGTTTACCATCTTTCCCATTTTTAATTTCTGTATGGGAGCAGGCCCATTAAAAAGAAGATCAGTGGCAGTTATAGGAGAAGTTGTTGAAAATCATTTTTTAAAGGACCTATGGCCCATCACTGTAAAAATTCCATCTAGTATCTTCCTGTATCTGCAAATGATTAACTAGAGAATATATGGAGAGGAAGGCAAAGTCTCAGCAATTTTTCATTGCAGCTTAATTTGTTTGGTATTCATTCACCCTTTAAAATTAGCAAGGGTGAATGGCTGGGGAACTGGAAATAACCTGAAGAGGCAAAGGCCACAATAATTTTACTTAACTGCATCAGCATTATGCAATTATCTTTTCCAGCCTGATATCCTCCAGATCAGGGGTCTCCAACCTTGGCAACTTTAAGCCTGGCGGACTTCAACTCCCAGAATTCCCCAGCTGGCTGGGGAATTCTGGGAGTTGAAGTCCTCCAGGCTTAAAGTTGCCAAGGTTGGAGACCGCTGCTCCAGATGAGCTAGGATTACAATTCAAGGATTCCCAACCAGAGGGAGCTGTAACTCTTGGAGCCAAACTTCTGATTATCTGATACCTCTGCAAGGCTTCCGACCGGAGAAGGCTAGCCTAGCATAGACATCCTCATTTGTTGAAGAAGCCAAAAATAAATTTGGTCTATGGAATTCTCTGTTTATGTTACTGCAAGATTCCTACCACTAGTCAAGGTTGGGATATAGGTGTAGTCAGAGGTATATCAAGAACAAAAGAGTGCATCAAATCCTACTCTTGTGGAAAAACCACGGGGTCAGGAAACCCTAAATGTGAACAGGAAGACATTTTTGTAGCCCTTTCTGCCCAGCAAAACTCAGTGGGCACATCCTGAACGGATATCCCCAGGTAGATGTTTCCATCACGTCATTCTGATTGGTTAATACACACAGGATTCCCGATTCAGATCTCAGAAACTCACTTCATTCTGTCTATCTGGCTACACGTCTGCGAGCAACTTTGAAACCGAACGGTAGAATTCCTCCAATGGTCATGCTGGATTCTAACACACTCTGCCTATCAGATCCCATCAATGATCTTCCATTTCCATCCATTTGGAGCCTCCCAGACTTTTCCAAGATCTTTCCCAGGATAGTCTCTCCAGATGTTCATAAACTCAAACCCTCAACAGCCTCGGTCAAGCATTGCCAAGAATGAGAGATGTTGCCAGCTTATAATTCAGCAATATCTTGTGGGAAGCCCTCCACCCTCCTAGAAGAATGAAATATTTTGAGGAATATTAAAAAGGCAGAATATTAATTTTCCCTAAATGAGAAATGGAGAAACATGTTCTTAAAGGCAGGAAGCAGCCCCCACTTTTTCTTAATAGTCCACAGCAAATGTCAGCAGTTAAGGAGATAAAGAGTTATTGAAAGAAGAAGCCAACTATCTAGTTGGCGCTATTCATAAGCAAAGCAAATACTGCAGGCAGAAATCCATTCAAGACAAGATATTTCGAAACTGCTTGCAGCAAAGTTTGACAGCTAACAAAAGCAGAGTGATAGGATTAGAAGCAGCCCCTCACCCACTATCCAACACAGGGCAAAAGTTATTAGGAATTGCCTTTCAGAACACAAGCCCCTTCGTTGCATGACACCCCCCCCCCCCAGAGCAGTCAAAACTTTACCTGGGAGCTCAGATAAACTTTACCTGGGAGCTTGAATCATTTGGAACAACAGGGAACTTATGTAAGGCTGTTATTTGTGGATTATAGCTCTGCCTTTAACACCATTCTACCCAATAGGTTGTTTCTTAAAATGTCCAATTTGGGTATAGATCAGAGGATTTGTTTGTGGATAAAGGATTTTTTGACAGATAGGCCACAGTCAGTAAGGGTGGGATCTCATCATTCTTCCATTCTGACATTAAGCACAGGAGTCCCCCAGGGTTGTGTGCTAAGCCCTTTCCTATATTCCTTGTATACATATGACTGCACCCCATTGTATAATACCAACGCAATTATTAAGTTTACGAACGATACAACAGTGGTGGGGCTCATTAACAAGAACAATGAGTCTGCTTATAGAAAGGAAGTACAAGGGTTGATATTGTGGTACAAAGAGAATAATCTTAAGAACTGATAATTGACTTTAGGAAAAAGAGAGATGCACATTTACCATTGCACATAGATGGCGAGGAGGTGGAGAGGGTTAGTAGTTTTAAATTTCTGGGTACTTATATCTCAGAGGACCTCTCATGGACTATGAATGTAAACATGCTCGTGAAGAAGGCTCAGAAGAGGCTGTCCTTCCTGAGAATGCTCAGGAAGATAAATCTATCTCAGCATCTACTGTTGTCCTACTATCACAGCACCATTGAGAGTGTCCTGACATATGGTATTCTAGCATGGAATGGAAGCAGCTCCGCAGCAGACAAAAAAGCTTTACAGAGAATAATTACAACTGTCCAGAATATCATTGGGCTCCAGCTACCAGCCCTGGACGATATCTCTGCATCTCGCTGTTCTAGGAAGTTGCACAGTATTCTCAGAGACTCTTCTCATCCTGCTTACAATCTTTTTGAACTGTTGTCTTCTGACAGAAGATACAGAACAATTAAAACTCGGACCACACGCTTTCTGAATAGTTTTTATCCTAGAGCTATAATTGCACTTAATAATGAACTAAAGGGTCACCATCAGTGAGCTGTTGGACAATATTACTTGGTCTGTTGTATGGATGTTTGAGTGGTTCAGGGTGGGGAATTCGTGGTGGGTGGGGATTGCTATGTGTGTTGGGACTGGTCTTGAAGCGTTATGTGAATTTCGTTGTATGGGTGTACTGTGTATATATGTACAATGACAATAAATTATTATTAGAGCCGAGGTGGCACAGTGGTTAAAGTGCAGCACTGCAGTTCAGCAGTTCAGCTGTTCAAATCTCACCGGCTCAAGGTTGACTCAGCCTTCCATCCTTCCGAGGTGGGTAAAATGAGGACCCAGATTGTTGGGGGCAATATGCTGAACTCTGTAAACTGCTTAGAAAGGGCTGTAAAGCACTATGAAGCGGTATATAAGTCTAAGTGCTATTGCTATTGCTATTATTATTATTATTATTATTATTATTATTATTATTATTATTATTATTATTATTATTATTATTATTATTATTATTATTATTATTATTATTATTAACAATAAGCGAGAGGTTGACCAGATTAGCTCAAACAAGCAGCTAGGTTTTGCATTTCCTCTTTTGCCTATAGAGCCAGCTATGACCCCTACATGACCCCCATAGGAATCTGACAACAGCCAATAGAATATTAAAGGACATGTTCTTGCACAGGAACAGGAAGCTCAAATACAAAGCCCAAAGAAGATATTAAAAACCCACCCACTCTCAACTCCATCTTGTCAGCTGCCCAGAATCACACGAGGTTCTGCTTCATCAATAAAGGGAAACTCTCTTCAGCCGCCAGCCTCCATTTTATTTCCAGTGCCTTCTTCCCGGATTGGAACTGAAGCAGATGGATATTTCTTCCAACAATCTAAAAAGAGACAAGTTCTCTGTGCCCACTTCCCCCCCCCCCCAGGCATCCTGTTCTAAAGCATCGCCAACATTTCTGGGCATTGTTTTATGAAGAGGAAGCAAGCATGATGGTCCACCTCCGGCCAACCCTCTTTTAGGAACTGAGATTTACTTCAAATTGCATGAAACAGAAAGGAAGCCCATAATACCCAGTCTGGCTTTTCTAACCTCACACTGTCTCCATCTTCCTGCCTCAGACTTGGCTACTTTCATACAACTGGTTGCCCAGAGCAGTGTAGAGGAGCTTTTGTGCTCATTTTTGCTTGTGGGATTTGCTTTGTTCTGGGAATGGCTGAGCCTATAAAGATAAGGCTGCTAGTTCCTCTATTTTTTCCTGCTTGGCTTCCTCTTGAAACCTCTGTATGAAACTGTGGAACTCATTTGATATCCTGCCTGGCAAGCCTTCTTCTTCTGAAATGAATCTTTCTGGAGCATCTTTTAGCCCTGCAGAGCATTTTAAACATGCTGGAATAAACATTTTTTTTAAAAAAACCCTGGCATTTTAAATGTTGGAGCGTAAAAATTAAATCTGTCCCTTCTCATCCAGGGCCAAGACGTTGGCTGAATCTAAGTGATGTCACCTGACTAAATGAAATTTGCCAGGAATTGTATGGAATAACTTGGTGGGTTGGTCACTGAAGGGAACCACAAAGATAACCTTGGAGAAAGGATTCAGAAATTGTTCCAACAGCAGAAGGTGCTAAAATATGCTTTGAGCCAAGGAAACTATTAGGAAGAGTCTTAGTCTAGCTAGCCCCTCCTTTAATCCCTGGGGTATAAAACGGGGAAACATGGTCAGGCTTATAAGATACTGTTATATTGCAACATCTTATCTTAATAAAAGATAGTTCTAATAATCTTGAGGACTCTGTTGATCTGGCCAACTTGAATGGCTGACAGTCATACAGGGCAGAGGTGGGTTCCTGCCAGAGCTGCCCAGTGCGCAGCTCCGATAGGGAGTGGCGGATTGCACAACCGCTCCGGAGCCCTCTCTGCTGGTCCATCGCGCGCGTCGCCATTTTTCCTTGGTGATTTTGGGTCAATTTTGCTTCTGCGCATGCGCGGAAGTAAAATCTCACCGAAATTTCACGAGGGGAAGCGCGCGCACGTGAGATTTCAGTGAGATTTCGCTTCCACGCATGCGCGGAAGCAAAATCACGCCAAAATCTCTCTCATGCGCACGTCCCCTCACAAGATTTTGGTGCAATTTTGCTTCCGCGCATGCACGGAAGCAAAATCGCATGAGGGGGCGCATGTGCGTAGCAAGCGCCCCCCCACGAAACTTGGAGATGCGTGCGCAGCGCACCAGCACCGGTAAGATGGCAACCCGCCACTGATACAGGGGTGGATTTCCCCTTCAATTCTTGTAAACACTTGATTATATTTAGTGTAGCAGAAGGGGAAAAATTCATTCATTCATTCATTCATTCAATCAATCATTCATTCTTGCATCTTCAAGAGCCATGGTGGCACAGTGGTTAGAGTGCAGTACTGCTGCTACCTCAGTTGACTTCCGTCTGCCTGCGATTTGGCAGTTCACCAGGCTCAAGGTTGACTCAGCCTTCCATCCTTCCGAGGTGGGTAAAATGAGGACCCAGATTGTTGGGGGGCAATAGGCTGACTCTGTAAACCACTTAGAGAGTGTTTGTAAAGCCCTGTGAAGCGGTATATAAGTCTAAGTGCTATTGCTATCTTCAAGTCAGTTTTGACTTCTGGTGACAGGACAAATCCTTACACTTTACCTGGCAGGATTTTTGAAAGTTATTTGCCCTTGCCTTCTTCCTAGGACCAAAAAAGAAGGGCTGGCACAAAGTCACCCAGCCGACTTTGTGCCAAAAATGGGACTAGAATTAACAATTGCACCAAAACTGGCTAAATGTATGTCATCCAATGTAACGGATGTTAAAGGAAATCACATTTAGTTTTTGTCCAGGCCTGCTTACTTTTGGGAATAAGTTTCTCCCATATGCTAAGACATACTGAGTGTGGCCACTGCTTGAAAACCCCCGTCCTGCTGACACAGAAAACTCACATACAGAACTGAATACATAGTCATCCAGTCTTTGCTTAAAAATTTCTGATGAAAGGAAATGCTATTTTCTAAGACACCCTGTTCACTACTGAATCTTGAACACTATCAACAGTTCTATCTCACGTTTAGCTGAAATCCCCTTATTGTTTATTCATGCTGGTCAGGAATTATGGAATTTAACAAATCCAATTCATCACAAGAGTTGTAGTTAAAGAAGATTATCCTAAGCAGGAACATTCAGAAAACCATAGGACAGAGGTCTTCAAACTTGGCAACTTTAAGACTTGTGGACTTCAACTCCCAGAATTCTCCAGCCAGAATTCTGGGAGTGGAAGTCCACAAGTCTTAAAGTTGCCAAGTTTGGAGACCCCTGCCCATAGAACAAAGTAGGAATTACCTTGGAGTAAGACTTTTTACAACTTGGCATTGTTGCAGCCAATCCATTTTGAGCCGGAACATTGGAGTTTCCCAAATGGTAGGTCAGCGCTTGAACAAACATTCACTTCATTTAAAAAAAAAATCAAAATATTAATCACTGCTGATTAATTGTGTCTGTATTTCCCGGCAATTCTCATCTTTCAAGAATCATAATGTGATAGGAAATACCGTTTGTATCTGCATGATCTCATTAATCTTCTTCTCTGCTTGTAGGACCATTGTGGAGTGGCGAGCATCCAACGGTGTTCTTTCTTCACAGAAAGATTTCACTCTTCATTGGCAGCGTGGCTGAATTCCAATAAACAGAAACAAACAAGCAAGTAAACTGGTATCCAGCATCGCAGAAGAGATTGTGGAAGAGTAGCTAAAGGTTCGTGTAGGACAACCATATACCTTTTTGCCAGGGTGTTGCATTTGGACAAAATTCTGCTAATTAAAATAATAATAATAATAACAACAATAGAATTGGACGGGACCTTGGAGGTCTTCTAGTCCAACCCCCTGCTTAGGCAGGAAACCCTACATATTTCAGACCAATGGTTATCCAACATCTTCTTAAAAACTTCCAGTGTTGGAGCATTCACAACTTCTGGAGGCAAGTTGTTCCACTGATTAATTATTCTAACTGTCAGGAAATTTCTCCTTAGTTCTAAGTTGCTTCTTTTAACCTGTTAATCATAATCTGTTTATGCAATTATTGCAGCCAAAAACATCCTGGTTTTGGAAATTGCACAATATCTGAAACGGTGGATACAGAATGAGGCCTCTTTCTCCAGGAGATGGACTTTCCCCTCTGGGCCTGCTCACACGAGGGCCTGACTACTTGCGTAAGCAGCTGGAGATGAGCAGTGGTGGGCGGACGCCGAGTGCCGTGGAGAGGTTGGAAGCTGACAAAGCCAAATACGTCAAATCTCGGCAAGTGATCAACAGCCGTCAAGAGCCGATTCTGCTCAGCCACACTCCCCAGTCTTCCCCATGCTGCAGGAGACCCCTCACCCTCCACCAGCAGAGTGAATTTCCTCAGGGCTTGACAGCAGACCAAGATGGCCTCCGACCCAAGAAGCAGCCCCCTTCTCCTCAGTCCCCCATAGCGCGGCGAGGGGGCAGCAGGCGCCTACTGAGGCCTGACTCACTCGTCATCTACCGGCAAAAACGCGACTGCTCTCTGGTCAACAAGGAGAACAGCAAAGGGTACAACCTAATGAAGTGGCTGTTTCAGGGTCCACTGAGAGACGGACCTCATAACTGTTCTTCTTCAAGGAGTCTCTTAGGAGATGGACATCTGGAAGTCACCCAAGAAGAGAACTCCATGGTTTGGGTACCTGCAGAGAAGGACGACGCAAGGACTGCAAATTCAGTGGACATGTTAGATGGATTCGTGGGTTGTGAGTCTGAGCCTCGTCAAAAACCCCAGGCCAACTCTCAGTTCAACGTTGACCAGCCCTTTCCTTCCTCAGGCCATTACCAAACAGAAGCCAAGAAAGAGCTGACTCTGAGTTATTCTCTTCCTCTTTCAGAGAAAGAACGATTCTTTAATTACTGTGGCTTGGACCGGAATTTGGTAGAGGTGCTCGGAATTGAACGCTTCAAACCAGGCAGCTGGGAAGCTGGTTCCTTCTGCATTGGCTCAGCTAGTTCTGAACATGATGGCCTTTCCTATAATGGGGAGCCCTTGTCTGCTGAAGACCCAAGTGACAAGCTGTCCGCATCGGTCTCTGTTGTTGAGCGAAATGCCCGTGTCATTAAATGGATTTATAGCTGTCAGCAGGCCCAAACGAGGTCCAAAGAATCTACAGTATGAACTCATAAAGGTCTGGGGTCCAAGTGAGGGGAGGGGAAGTGAGGGGAAGTCCTGTTCTGGAGGAGGTGGCAAGGTTCACCATGGGAAACAGAGCAGGGCATATCGCCAGAGGTGTCTTTCTCAAAGGAATTCTGTTAAGAACCAGTTGGTCTTGAACTTTTGCTGAATTTTTTCCCAGTCATGGGAAAATAATAATGATTAATTACCATACTGAGAATTCTGAGAATTGAACTCTAACAGAGGCGGAGGGCCTCAAATAGAAAAATACTCCCTAAAGGTATCCTTGGCAATAAGGATACAGTTTCCAGGCTAATTTAAGGACTAACATTTCTTGCTGCCATCCAGAGCAGACGAATACATTTTCCTTTCTTTCCTCGTTGATTGAGAGAGGTGGGATTCACATAATTTACCTACCAATTCGCCCAGCACTGAAAATGTGAACGCGCGGCCTTCCACGCATGCGCTTTGCTCGTGCGCGTGGCTCACACGCATGCGTGCGGCTTAGAAAATGTGGCTAAATAGGATGGCATAGCGCCGGGGTGGGTGAGCAGGGCCACCTGCAGGTCGCTACTACCAGTTCACCCGAACCGGCCCGAACCGATTGAATACCACCTCTGATTGTGATGCAGCAGAGAACACAGGAAGAATTGGTTGAAATCTCTACTCGCCTGTGAAGTTTCTTAAAATGGAAGGTTAGGTTTACCTAGCACCTTTTCTACAAGGTTGTTGCAAAGATATATCCTGATATCCTGCTAACAAACAACCTCTGTGTACATTGGCTGGTTGGGTTATTAATCACTGCTTATTTAGACCTCAAACAAAGTGCTGAGCTCTAAGGAATTTCCACTCCTGTTGGCAGAACTATCTGAATGTAGTTCTATATTGAATCATCCAAGGTTTCTTTTTCCTGATAGCTTAGTTCAAGTCCAGTGTGCTTGGCTCTTCCTTTATGTCGAAGCCTGTATGGCTTGCTTCACTGTGCTGCAAGATGATTCTGCTTCCCAGTATTTGTAATTAAAGAAAGGTTGTTGATAAACTTGTCTGCCTTTGCTCAATACCAACCAACTTTTGCAAAACAGCATCTTGAGGGGGTTTATTTATTTATTTTGTGAGATTTATATACCGCCTCACAGTGCAAGGTTGACTCAGCCTTCCATCCTTCCGAGGTGGGTAAAATGAGGACCCAGATTGTTGGGGGCAATATGCTGAACTCTGTAAACCGCTTAGAGAGGGCTGTAAAGCACTATGAAGCGGTATATAAGTAAAGTGCTATTGCTATTGCTATTGCAAGCACTCTCTAAGCGGTTTACACCACTAAGCAATGTATATTTATATTGCCCCCAACAATCTGGGTCCTCATTTTACCTACCTCGGAAGGATGGACGGCTTAGTCAACCTTGAGCCGGTGAGATTTGAACCGCTGACCTGCGGATCACAGTCAGCTAAAGTGGCCTGCAGTACCCCACTCTAATCGCTGCGCCACCTCGGCTCTTGATTCAGCTAATGTCAGGCTTTTATGATTTTATGAGTTTTACATTGTGGATTTTTAATGCTGTAAGTCTCCTGGAGTCAGGAGTTGGACGGTTCTATAAATTTGATTAATAGATAAATACATTTATTTTCTGGTCTGGGAGAAGCACTAGGCAGCCACAGAACACAACCCTTGACTTCGGTAAAGTGGGGGAAAAGGATGCATGTACTTCCGGAAAACTGGAATTATTTCTATGAGAGGTCTGAGGAGTTTATTCAGCTGTGTTTCCTTCTGTTTGGACTTTTTACTACTTTAGATTTAGATTTATTATTAGAGTTGGAAGGGACCTTGTAGGTCATCTAGTCCAACCCCCTGCTCAAGCAGGAGTTCCTACACCATTTGACTTTGATGATGGGAAGAATCAAAAAGGACTCTCTAAGGATCCTTCCATACCTCCTCTGCTGCTAATCTTTAATCACAATTTGAAATGTAGCCTATTGCATTTCTTGCAGCTTTGAGAATAAAGAACAAAAATCTCTAGCACACGCCGCAACAAAATTCTCCCTTCCCCTCCATAAAACAGGGAAGGGGATAAATATATCAACACAAAGAAGTAGGAATATAATCACAACTCTTGTCAATTTCATCCCTGCTTCATTGGGGAGCTGGGGGAGAATACAAAGCTGTAAAACCACCATTACCCTTTATGGGCCCATTAGAGTAGTGGAAGTACAAATAGCAATAGCATTCAGGCTTATAGACCACCCCCATAATTCTTTACAGGGCTCTCTGGAGATTTTACAATGTAAGCATTATTTGCATATTGTCCCCTACAATCTGGATTCTCGATCTGGAAGGCTGAGTCAACCTTGAGCGCCATCAGAATCAAACTCCAGGCTGTGGGCAGAGTTTGCCTGCAATACTGAACTTTAAGCATTGCGCCACCAGGGCTCCTTATAATTAGCCAGGAGAAGGGAAGACACAAGAATTCTGCCAGTGGAGAAATGGCTTGCTCCGGGGTCTCTTCAAGGTTCCACAGTTTCCAGTGAAAAACTGATTTCAGAGCTTTTTTAAAAATTTCACAACAGAGCTGCCAAAAAAAAAAAAAAAACCCCAAGAAAAAAAACCAGCACATCTGCCAAAGAGTCAGGTATAAAGGTGTGGAGATGATCTGGGAGTTGTCTAAATATCCTTTGTAGAACTGCCATGAGTTGCATCTGCTAAAGTTGGGTAGCCATATACATTTCTTAAATCAAATAAATAAATGGTAACGCTTGCTCTCTAATAATGTGGATGCTCAAAATCTCAGACATTATTATGGCATCAGCTTGTGAAAGGTGACTTTGTAATTGAAGGCTCATTTCAGAAACAGTGTGCTTGCACAGATCTTATATGCATTCTAAGGCAATTGATACTTCCCATCGAATGCCCATGAAAAATTGCAGCCGGCGAATGATGAATGCTGCCTGACAAACTCTGGATTATTGCTCTGCAGAAAGTTAACAAGGTTTTAAGTTCCGATGACAGTCTATCTGTTGCCACCTTGTGGTAGCTAGATACATCATAATCCTTTTATACAAAACCTTAATTTACTCTGAATAGGCAATTTATTGAATAGGCAATTTATTGCTACATAGGTAACACTGCAAAAGTATGCAAAACACCTACTTTCTTTGAAAAATTACTTATGTATACCGGTACCTTTGCTGTATTTGTGCAAAAGGCTTACAGACTATAGTTTAGTTATAGCTAAGGGGAGATAATTTCTCTCTGCCTCTCAGGCAGAGATTCTCAGCAACTTTAAGATGTGTGACTTCAACTCTCAGAATTCCCCAGCCTGGATGCTGGAGCAGGGGAATTCTGGGAGTTAAAGTCCATGCTTCTAAAAGTTGTTGAGACTGAGAAACATTTATTTATTTATTTATTTATTTATTTATTTATTTATTTATTTATTTATTTATTTATTTATTTATTTATTTATTTATTTATTTATTTATTTATTTATTTATTTTTGTTTTCTTATATGCCACCCAACTCCCGAGGGACTCAGGGCGGCGTACAGCAGAGAAAATACAAGAATAACCAACACTAAATATTACTTAAAATCAAATATAAAAATTAAAAACTCAATATTAAAACCATCCAACAACCTTACAGCAACCATACCAAACATCGCTCTAAGGGTTGCACATCAAGAAAATCTCGAGTATATTGTGGTGGATCTTGACGCAGGGGTGAAGTCCAGCAGGTTCTGACAGGTTCTGGAGAACCAGTAGCGGAAATTTTGAGTAGTTTGGAGAACCGGTAGTGGAAATTTTGAGTAGTTCAGAGAACCGGCAAATACCACCTCTGGCTGGCCCCAGAGTGGGGTGGGAATGGGGATTTTGCAGTATCCTTCCCCTGACATGCCCACCAAACCATGCCCACCAAGCCACACCATGCCCACCAAGCCAAGCCCACAGAACCGGTAGTAAAAAAAAATGGATTTCACCACTGATTTTGAGTATGTGTGGCTGAACCAAGATATGGCTATAGCCAGATTATGAGGTCAATATGGATATCCATTCCTTTCCCTCTGATATTCTGTTGTCTTTCCTCCCAGCAGCAAGCTGTAGGAAAGAGGCAAAGACTAAAAACGTGCACATCACCCAAGATCTGATTCAAATTATTCATTTAATTCAGTGAGTTGAGTTGATCCAAATTGTGGAATAGAACCGAGTCCAACTATCTGCTCAGAGAAAGGTGTTTGTGGATGCACAAGAGGGTACATTGTTGAACTGGTTCAGAGAAAACAGCAATGTGATTCACTTATTCTATTCAAGGTGGTGATGTGATCTAATTGTCTTTGAACTGAACCTTCGTTTCACTAAATTCTAACAGGTATTCTTTTTTCAAGAAGTCTGAACCAATCTCTTGAATGGGGAGGAGTTAAAATTTGGCAAAGGACTGCCTAAAATTAGAATTATGACTACTTTTAGCAGGTTGTCCACAATTAGGTCAACTTGAAGGCCCGGGGGCCAGATCCGGCCCACAAGGTGCTTAGATCTGGCCCGTGGGACCACCCTGGAAACAACGAAGGACCGGCCCGTGATGCCTCTGCCAGCGAAAACAGAGCTTGGGAGGGCTGTACGCGGATCCTCTCGAGCTCCGTTTTTGCTGGCAGAGGGTTGCAGGAGGCCGTGGCAGCCAAAAACAGAGCTCATGAGCCTATTTTCTCTGCAGAGCGCTTGGGCCACCACAGGCGCCCTTAACACGAGTGACGTTGAGTGGCCACTCCCACCCTGGCCATGCTCATTCCGCACCCCCCCAAGGTCAAACACAACCCTGATGTGGCCCTCAATGAAATTGAGTTTGACACCCCTGATCTATGAACTTACATTTCCATGACACAAAAGACAATGATCAATCTGAAGCTATTTCTGGCTATTAAAGTATTTAATGTTCAACACACTTAATTTAAACATTTCTTGGGACAGACAGGGAAGGAGGAAGAGAAGCAGAGGACGACACCATGTTCGAACAGAAGCCTCTTCTCAAGCAGTGAAACACTAGATAGATATCTAGGACTTCCTAATGGGTTAGGATGTTTTCCATGATAGTCTTCAGCAAAGATCTGAAGGAAAATGATGGTATTAATGAGGTAGTTGTGTCCAATGTCTGCTTGGTGTGTGGACTGAAAGTTCTGCAGAGAACCACTGAACTCATATGTAAATAGTCTTAACACAGCATGAGAAACCAGCACTGTGAATCCAGGGATACTATCTTCATTAAAAATGGTGCCAGAAACATTTTGAGAGTGGAGATCCATAAGATAGAGTTGTCAATCTTTCGATCTTTCTGTTGATGATTCTTGGTTCATAGAAGACAAGGATCTCATTGGATGCTTGAAGCTTTATTCCCCCCCCCCCATCATGCTGCACCATTAGTCATAAAGATTTGGGCTGAATGGTTAGAGACTAATTACTCCCTGAAAGTCACCTGTTGTCCATGCGTGTTGCAGGAAGAAAAAAACATTTTGTCCAGTAAGATAGAGGTGCCCAGGAATAAGTGAAGATTGTAGCAGAATCTTGGACACTCTATGCTGTAGCAAGTTTTGCAGCCGGGATTCACTCTTATTCCACATATTTAGCCAAATGAGTCTTCAATCTATTGACCGATTTTAGGGTTATAATCTTTGTCCACCTGAACTACTAGCTTCTATAAGTTATGAACCTAGAAAACTATTTTACCCTGATTTGAGACCTATCTTCCATTATAATTCCCAAACCCGTTGAGGATTATCTGAAATCATCTTCAAACCAGCCAACCTTAAAACAGGATTTTACACTGGATTTTTCTCCAGCCCTGCTAAGAGATACCAGAGATTGAACTGGAGGCTTTGTTTGCATACAAGGTATGCACTTTGCCTCATAACTGTGTCCAACAGGGATAAAGGAAACTCCCTAAGATCAAACTGCCTTTAATCCTTGGTGCTTGGTACCGTTTATGTTGTTTACAACAGCTTTTCAGGGCTTTAGATCTTTTCCAGCCATTCCTAAGGTGCCAGGAATTGAACTTCAGTCCTGGATGAGATGGGCGGCACATAAATCCTATAAATAAATAGATAAACTTGGAGATTACAGGAAAACAGAATTTCCCGGCTCTAACAGCACTGCAAACACCAGCACCAAGCACCTCTACAATCTCCTTGGTTAGCTCGGAATGCCTTTATGGGTTGTTGGAAAGTGCCTCCATGCACAGATTTAACTACTTTTGGTCGCCAACATTTGCATCATACTTTTCTTTCTGTGAAGAGTTTGGAATTTCCACGCATGGAGCTCTCCTATTTTATCATCATTGGCTGCCCATTAGTCTCCAGATCCAATTTAAAGTGTTGGTTTTAACCTTTAAAGCCCTACATGGCTCAGGGCCAGGTTACCTTCGGGACCGCATCCTGCCGCATACCTCCCTACGACCGGTTAGGACCCACAAAGTTGGCCTCCTCCAGGTCCCATCGACCAAGCAATGTTGGTTGGCGGGGCCGAGGGGGAGAGCCTTCTCTGTGGGAGCTCCCTCCCTGTGGAACCAGCTTCCCCCAGAGATCAGGACTATCCCCACCCTGCTGACCTTCCGTAAAGCAATAAAAACTTGGCTCTTCCGGCAGGCGGGGTGAAAGTGAGACCAACCAGACTAGATATGAGTCTCCCCCCTTGATTGTGAATGTGAGATACTCCTTTTAATTTTTGTACTTTTTAATTATTGTATTTTTTAATACTGTGGAATGGATTCTGATATGTTGTGAGCCGCCCAGAGTCCCCCGGGAGTTGGGCGGCATAGAAATCCATTTAAATAAATAAATAAATTCATCTGGCTAGCATCCTTAGTCTGTTCAGCTTCAGCACATTATTTTATCCCCTGGTTAGGGCTGAAAAAACTTTTTTCAGAGGGAGTAGGAATGAAAACAAGCCTGCAAAGACTTAGGGCTGAAAAAAAACTTCTTCGGATGGAGTAGGAAGCCAGGAAGATCGTTAGCAGCTCGTTAGGGCTGGGAAAAAAAGCTTCGAAAAAGCTACATTCGGAGTATAAGACGCACCCAAATTTTCAGCCTCTTTTAGGGGGGGGAAGGTGCGTCTTATATTCAGAAAAATATGGTATTTATTCTAAGAACAGTCTTATAAGGAGAAAAGGAGAGAAATGGAATGAAGGCATCCGAGACACACACTCTAGGAAGGCTTCATAAAGTTATCATCCTAAACAACACCCATATCTGGAACGGAATATTTCACATTAAGCCCAGCACTTTTTTCACAAAGCTGTTGGAAAATAATAAAATATATTGTTATCACTGAGAAAGGGTCACTCACTCGAAGACCTCCATTTCTGTGCCTGTCCTAGTTACTTTTGGGGATATTCTTGTTCTTCAGCTCAGCCAGTTTGTTGGTTACGAAGCTCCACTTGAAGGCCACACCTTCAGCCTCTCGGAGATCATTGTCATGGCCAAGGTCACTGACTTCCTCAGCTGGCATCACCCCAGAACCCCCATTGCCCTCAACCCTTTCTTCGCTGGGGTCCACCTTGGCAGTCATTTTTTCCAGAGCTGAAGTTTGCTGCCACTTGGAAGCAAAGACATCCCAAAGGCCAGCCATCTTCTTCTCAGCTGATACTTCTGCTGGTTTTGCAGCTAGAGGACTGAAAGGAGAAAAGAATTTAGGAAAGGAGAGGCATTAAAACTACATTGGACAGTGTGTTCATATAGGTCCCCCCAAATCCTAAGAATAAAATCAGAAGCACAAGAAGCTACTTAAGGCCAAGCCAGATCTTCAATTTGCTCTTAGTGGCAACAAAGCTACAGTTAAAGATTCTCCTGGTGGTTGTGCCTGACTCTAGGGCAGAGGTCTTCAAACTTGGCAACTTTAAGACTTGTGGACTTCAACTCCCAGAATTCTCCAGCCAGCATAGCTATGCTGGCTGGAGAATTCTGGGAGTTGAAGTCCACAAGTCTTAAAGTTGCCAAGTTTGAAGACCTCTGCCCTAGAGCATGCTGATCATCTCCAATTCTTGGCCAAGTGGAAATGGCTCACCAGAATTTCAGACATAAGTTTTTCCCAGCCCTTCCCAAGAGTAATGGAAATGGAAATGGATGTTTCTCATGTAACATATATTCCTCTGATCTTCCCTAAAACAATATTGTAGTAATTGATTTGGTTTCAAAGGAGATGTTTATCTAAGCTATCATAGATGGAATGTACAGTAAAAAAACCCATCTATTGAGTTAAGTGGGAAACTATCTGGAAATGTGACCTTAATCCTAAAAAGCCTTGCATTAATAGTATATAACAATCCTAAAGAATGTAAGGACGATACAGTACTATCTGGACCATATCTTGAACTTGGTATGTTTGGCAACCTACCGTGAGTATGGTTATAGTACGATGTGCAAAGGAAGACCTTTCTGATAGTACTGTAGATATCTTTATTTTCTTACGTTGTTGCCACTTGTGAGTTTTGAATGCCCACTTAGGAATTTCCCCAAAGAGCACTTTTCCCAGTTAGATCTTCACTGTTATATCTGATATTGCTTTGCTTTCATAGATTTAATAATTGTAGTTTTTACCATTTTAATCTTGTCTGAGCTTTTTAAATGATGAATGGAGGGTAATGGATACCATAAAAATAAAGAGCATATTTTCTAGATTTTTTGTATAGCTTGAAGGTTTAGTTTAAACATCCATTGGAGTTGAGCAACTATAATAAATACGAATGAATGAATGAATGAATGAATGAATGAATGAATGAATGAATGAATGAATGAATGAATGAATGACTCTTGGAGATGAAGACTCCATTCAACTACAGTATGCCACATTTTGTCTGCCCACTGGAGGGCAGAAGGCCAAAAGGAACAGCTGACTGATTCTAGCTAGGCAGAGAGAGCAAGGAATATTTGCAATTAGTTTGCAGGGACCCTGTTATGATGGGCACCAGTAGGGCTATGCCCATATAGAATAATAAGTTGAAATGGACCTTGGAGATCATCTAGTCCAGTGGTCACCTACCGGTGGTCCGTGGACCACTGGTGGTCCGTGAGAAAATGTTGGTGGTCCGCAGAGAAATCTTTGCATTTCTCTTGAGGAGCCAGGCCAAAGTTCCCGCACCGCTCACGCCTCAGTCTCTTCTTCAAAGTTTCCAGTGATGGTGCACCCACAACTTTCAGAAATAAGCCGTTCCACTGATTGATTGTTCTCACTGTCAGGAAATTTCTCCTTAATTCTAGGTTGAGTCTCTCTTTAATGTTGTTCTATCTGTTACCTCTTGGCTTGCTTTCAAATGCTTTGGAGAATAAGTTAACTCCCTCTTCTCTGTGACAGCCCCTTAAATACTGATATTATATCACCCATAGTCCTTCTCTTTGTTAGACTTGACCAGTGATGGCGAACCTTTCAGACACTGAGTGCCCAAACTGCGCGCATGTGCATGCCCAAACGGAAAGGTGTGTGCGTGCATGCGCAGACATGTGCATGTGTGGACATCCATGGACATGAGTGCATGCGGACATGCAGGCACGCATGTGCGGGCATGCGCACATACGCAGCAGAGATCCGAAGACCAGCTGGCCGGCGGGAGGCAGGGCATCCCAACACTGGCAGTGCAGCAAGAGGTAAGATCTTTGTCTTTCGTGAGCTTCTGTTTCGTCGTTTGCAGGGAAATGGAAGCTTACAAAAGAAACGCCACGGAGATCTGACCTGGGGTGATGGCGCGCGTGCCAGCAAAGAGGGCTCTGCGTGCCACCTCTGGCACATGTGCCATAGGTTTGCCATCACGGGACTAGACATATCTAATTCCCTTAATCATTCATTGTACAGTTTAGCTTCCAGACTCCTTACCATCTTTGTTGCTGTTCTCTGCACTTTTTCTAGGGTCTCAACATCTTTTTTATATCACGGTGACCAGAACTGAATGCAGTATTCCACGGGTGGGCTCATATTTGTACGTAATTACAAAAGGATGCAAAACCATCGACCACAATGGGACAAAACCCAAGTCAACACTCCTTAACATTAATCTGGTTTTGCAAGGTGGGCGTGACTAGAAAACAAAACACTAACACTTATTTCTAGACAAATATAAGGAAGTTGAAGGCCCAGTGCATTTCCTTCCTGATTCTTTGGGCAACAATAGCTTTCTCTGCCAATTGTAGTCAAGATCAACTCATATCAGAAAAACATAAGGAAATGAAACATTCAGGGTAGTTGTGGCTTTGAATGAAGTGCCAAGAATGTGAATTGATTGATGGCGATATTTTTTGGTTTGTTTGTTTTTTTGCAGAATCTGGGCCACTCCGAGTTTGGAGGGAGGAGTTCTTCTCCATAAATGCCTGCTATAACTATAAAAATGAACAGGCATTCTAGGTGAAGGGATGGTTTTGTGTACCTGCTATTTCATTAAAACAGTGTTTCCCAACCTTGACAACTTTAAGATATTTATTTTATTTATTTTTATTTTGTATTTATTTATTTTGTCAAGCATGTATTAGATAACAGATATAGGTATAAACCAGGGGTGAAATGCTCCCGGTTCGCTTCTACCTGTCTGTCGTCGGAGAGCCGATCGCGCAGGCAGTGCGACGCTCCGCCCACCCGCCGGGACACCGCCATTTGAGTTCTTTTACCCTCTGCGCATGCACAGAACGCTTTGTACATGCACAGAGGGTAAAAGAACTCAAATGGTGGTGTGGGCGGAGCGTCACGCTGCCTGCGCGATTGGCTCTCCGACGACAGACAGGTAAAAGCAAACCGGGAGCATTTCACCACTGGTATAAACATGGTTATTAATACATGAAATGGATACAAATAAAAGGGGATATTAGGACAGGGACGGTAGGCACATTGGTGCGCTTATGCACGCCCCTTAAAGACCTCTTAGGAATGGGGTAAGGTCAATAGTAGACAATCTAAGGTTAAAGTTTTGGGGGTTTGGGGAAGAAACTACAGAGTCAGGTAATGTATTCCAGGTGTTGACCACTCTGTTGCTGAAGTTGTATTTCCTGCAATTGAATTTGGTGTGGTTTACCTTAAGTTTGTATCTATTTGTGTGCTCATGTAGCTTGAAGCTAAAGTAGTCATTGACAGGTAGAACATTGTAATAGATAATTTTATGTATTACGCTTAGGTCAGACTGAAGGCGGCATAGTTCTAAGTTGTCTAAGCCCAAGATTTCAAGTCTGGTGGAATAAGGTATTCTGTTGTGAGCAGAGGAGTGGAGGACTGTTCTCGTAAAATATCTCTGGATTCTCTCAATTGTATGAGAATTGTATTGGAATAATGTTTGCCTCTCAAACCCTCTTTCATGGGGCCGAAGAGATGATAGTCTGAAGGCGCTAAATCTGGTGAATATGGAGGATTATTATTTCAGTGACGAGGAAGTGAAAACTGCAGTGAAGAAGTGGCTCAAAGAACAGTAAACAACATTTTACGAGGCAGGGATACATGCTCTCATTTGAAGGTGGAGCATTGCTATTGAGAGAAACGGTGACTATGTTGAGAAGTAGGGATGTGATCCACAGAGGACCAGCTTCATTTTGATATATGCTACATGTGCCTGTGTTGGTAATTATACCTGTCCTAAAGAAAATGGCATTACTTTTTGACTCACCCTCATATTAATGTCCAATATGCAGTGCAGGTTCCAGACAGATGAGCTGTATTTGAGAATTGGTCTAGCAAATGTTTTGTATGCTCTAGTTAGCAGTACAATATTACCAGAGAAGAAGCTACGCAAGATTAGGTTATTGCTTTTTTTGCAATGTTGTTACAGTGGGCTCTGGCACTTAGATCATTAGAGATGAATACTCCAAGGTCTTTGAAAGAGTGAGGGTCATCTACAAGGTCATGTCCATCCAGCTTGTATTTTATGTTCTGATTTTTTTTTGTCAATATGTAAGACAGAGCATTTGTTGGTTGAGATTTGAAGTTGCCACTTGTTTGACCATTCTGACACATAGTCAAGGTCTTTTTGAAGGGTAGCAGTATTGTCGGTGGTGTTGAATATTTTTACATCATCAGCAAAGAGAACGCAGTTGCTTTTAATATGATCACAAAGGTCATTTATGTAAAGTAAATATGGGGACTTCAACTCTCTTATATTTGTCTGTCTGACTGTCTGGAGACTTGTGGGAGTTGAAGTCCACATATCTTAAAGTTCTCAAGGTTGAAAATCACTGCAAAGAGGATAAAAAGTCATTGAACAAAGGTGTATATCTGCGCTATTCAGGCAATTTGAGAATTGTAATTAGATAGATATCTCTTACTGGTCAGCAGATGGTTCAGGAGCCAGCAACTGATCTTCATCCTCCCGACTGAACAAAGATGACATGGTCCTCCAGCCTTTGACTCCAGCTCCCTGGACCTACATACCAAAATCAGACATTTGGGTTGTGGGTAGACATCATGGAAAGAGGCTTCCTCAGACAAACTTCAGAGCCCTTTCCTCAATTTCCTTTCAAGTCAAGCATTTGTATGATTGTTTTTCTTTCTGGAGCTGTAATCGATAGTGTGTGCTGGAACTCTTCAACTCTTCAACCCAGGGGTGGGTTCCTGCTGGTACGCTCTTACCTGTTGGTCGCTGCAGAACTGAAGAAGCCGGTGGCGTTCGTGGTGCGGGGCTTCCCCCACCCGCTTTCCCCCGCCCTCCTAGATGCCGCCATTTGCGTTCTTTTGCCCTCTGCGCATGCGCAAAGCGTTCTGCTTGCACAGAGGGCAAAAGAACGCAAATGGCGGCATCCAGGCGGGCGGGGGAAAGCGGGCGGGGGAAAGCGGGCGGGGGAAGCCCCGCGCTGCGAACGCCACCGGCTTCTTCGGTTCTGCGGCGACCAACAGGTAAGAGCGTACCAGCAGGAACCCACCCCTGCTTCAACCCAACTGCTCAATAAGAATCTATGGAGATTCTGTCCCTTTGAGCGCAATGATAATCAAAAAAGTGTTAGAATGTGCAGAAATGGACAAATTAACAATATATATATATATATATGTGTGTGTGTGTGTGTGTGTGTCAATGTATGTCTATAGTTATATTTATATCTTTATAGATGTTATAGCTATATGTATATTTAGGTTGATGTTGACATGTAAAACTACGGTAAGTAGAAATTACAAAATGTATGAAAATCGTAGCCTAGAATTAGGAAAAATGAAATAAGGACTGACACCGATAATGGACAGCTGTAAAAGTGAATATATGATTTTAAATGTAGAAAAAAATTCAATAATTATTTTTTTTAAAAAAGAATCTATGGAGATTCTCAGCCATCCAGGTCAGGGTTGTCCCCAAGGTGCTTTTTCAAAAGGCAACTGGACTTTCTAGGTTTTTTTCCTTGAAGATGTCAGAACTGAAGAAGCTTCTTGGATGAGAAGTGAAACGTCTTCCATGAAAAAGCAAGAAAGTCCAGTTGCCTTTTGAAAAAGCACCTTTAGGATGCTCAGTAAGAGACGAATCCTTTTCTTTGGGCCGAGTAAAAATCTCTGAGATGATGGATAGGTTCTCTAGGTCAGGTGTGGGTGACCCCTTTGGACCACAAGTGGTTTCTCTATCCCTCCTTTTTTTTGGCCTCAAAGTCCCCCAAGATGGTCATCTTCTGAAAACAAGATTGAGAACAGGGTCTTCTCCAGTGATATTGAACTCAGTAGAAGACATTGGGCTTCTCTAGTGATGTTTGCCTTTTTGCATTATGCATTCCAGATTGTTTCATTATTAGTGCTTTCATTGGGTTAACTAAATAATGACCTGTTTTTGCAATTCAAGGTATTCTCAACAATTTTCTCCAGCACCACAATTCAAAGGCATCCAGTTTATTTCATTCCGCCTTTCTGATGGTGTAGCTTTCACATCTGTTGCAACTGGGAAGACCATGGCACTGATAATATCCACCTTTATAATCATTGTGATGTCTCTGCCTTTTAACATTTTCAATAGATTTGCAATATTCTTTTTTTTCAAGTAGGAGACATCCCTTTATTTTGTGGCTTCAGTTCTGAAAGGGTCTTTTATGTCAATATAAATCTACACCGGAGACAAATTCCTTGTGCATATAATCACACTTGGCCAAATAAAGTATGCAATCCAATCCAATTCAATTCAATTAACTACCGTACCTGTCATTTGGATGAACACTTGATTTTCACTTAAAATTCACTTATTCCTTCTTCTAACATGCTCATACTGATATATTTTCACACCATAGGGCAGTGATGGCGAACCTATGGCACGGGTGCCACAGGTGGCACGCGGAGCCATATCTGCTGGCACATGAGCTGTTGCCTAGCTCAGCTCCAGTGCGCATGTGCGTGCCGGCCAGTTGATTTTTGGCTTGCACGGAGGCTCTGGGAGGGCGTTTTTGGTTTCTGGAGGGCCTCCGGGGGGACAGGGGAGGGCGTTTTTGCTCTCCCCATGCTCCAGGGAAGCCTCTGGAGCCTAGGGAGGGTGAAAAATGGACCTACCGGGCCCACCAGAAGTTGGGAAATGGGCCATTTCCGGCCTCCAGAGGGCCTCTGGGGGGGCAGGGGAGGCTGTTTTTGCCCTTCCCAGGCAGTGAATTATGGGTGTGGGCACTCGTGCATGTGTGATAGCACATGCGCATGCACTTTCGGCACCCAAGGAAAAAAAGGTTCGCCATCACTGCCATAGGGCATCTATCTCCTATTGGCCCAACTAGCAATTTTTCATTTACAATTTAATAGAACAGAATAACAGAGTTGGAAGGGACCTTGGAGGTCTTCTAGTCCAACCCCCTGCTTAGGCAGGAAACCCTATACCACCTCAGACAAATGGTTATCGAATCTCTTCTTTAAAACTTCCAGTGTTGGAGCATTCACAACTTCTGGATGCAAGTTGTTCCACTGATTAATTGTTCTAACTGTCAGGAAAATTCTCCTTAGTTCTAGATTGCTTCTCTCCTTGATTAGTTTCCACCCATTGCTTCTTGTTCTGCCCTCAGGTGCTTTGGAGAATAGCTTGACCCCCTCTTCTTTGTGGCAGCCCCTGAGATATTGGAATACTGCTATCATGTCACCCCTGGTCCTTCTTTTCATTAAACTAGACATACCCAGTTCCTGCAACTGTTCTTCATATGTTTTAGCCTTCAGTCCCCTAATCATCTTTGTTGCTCTTCTCTGCACTCTTTCTAGAGTCTCCACATCTTTTTTACATCGTGGCGACCAAAACTGGATGCAGTATTCCAAGTGTGGCCTTACCAAGGCATTATAAAGTGGTATTAACACTTCACATGATCTTGATTCTATCCCTCTGTTTATGCAGCCTAGAACTGTGTTGGCTTTTTGGGCAGCTGCTGCACACTGCTGGCTCATATTTAAATGGTTGTCCACTAGGACTCCAAGATCCCTCTCACAATTACTACTATTGAGAGAAATACCATATATACTGTACCTGTGCATTTTGTTTTTCTTCCCTAAATGTAGAACCTTACTTTTTTCACCATTGAATTTCAATTTGTTAGATAGGGCCCAATGTTCAAGTCTGTCAAGATCCTTCTGTATCTTGAGCCTATCTTCCGGAGTGTTGGCTATTCCTGCTAGCTTGGTGTCATCTGCAAATTTGATGAGTTCCCCATCTATCCCCTCATCCAAGTCGTTGATGAAGATGTTGAAGAGTACTGGGCCTAAAACAGAGCCCTGGGGTACCCCACTGCATACTTCCCTCCATGTAGATGCAGTTCCATTGAGGACTACATGTTGAGTGGGGTTGGTCAGCCAGTTACAAATCCATCTGGTGGTGATGCTGTCTAACCCACATTTTTATATTTTATCTAGTAGTAGGTTATGGTCTACTTTATCAAATGCCTTACTGAAGTCCAAGTAAATTATATCGACAGCATTTCTCTGGTCCACTAATTTTGTCACTTTGTCAAAGAATGCAATAAGATTAGTCTGGCATGATTTGTTTTTGACAAACCCATGTTGGCTTTTGGTTATTACTTTGTTTGCTTCTAGGTGTTCACTGATTCGTTGCTTGATTATTTTTTCCAGAATCTTCCCTGGTATTGAGGTCAGGGAAATTTCAATTTAAATATTTCTGCACAATCTTTTTGAAAACCGTGCCGACTTTGGAAAGATATTGATGCATTATTGTTATTGATAAACCTAGAGTTCACAGATTCCCCTCCCCTCAAATTCCCCTCCTCTCAAAGGCTGAGCCAGCCATTTTATTCTCGCGTGATCATAACCTTAGTCACGAGTTGCTTTTCGTTTGGGCCTCAAAGGTTGCACAGCCATTTTTTCTGTAATGCAACAATAACTTCAGAAATCTAAAAGAGGCTTCAGCTCTTTGGACGAGGACAGTGACCGTTCTTACCCGCTGAGCCAACTGAGAAACGGAGTTCAGTCCCTCCTCTGACAGCATTATGGAGTCTGTAGTTTCCACGAGTTGAGGATTCTCGCTCTGAAATAAGAGATCATCTTTTGAGAACTGTTGGTGCAAGAATAGTCAACAGTAGCCTTTTGCTTCTACAGAAATCTGTGGCTCCATTCAGTAGAGCAGAGGTGTCAAACTCAATTTCATTGAGGGCCGCATCAGCATTGTGTTTGACCTTGGGGGGAGGCATGGTGGGCAAGGCCAGCTCGACATCACTTGTGGCGGGGGCGCCTGTGGTGACCCAAGCACTCTGCGAACGAAAATGGACTCCCGAGCTCTATTTTCGTCTGCGACAGCCACCTACAACCCTCTGCCAGCGAAAATGAAGCTTGGGAGTACTGCCCGTGGCCCTCGCAAACTCTATTTTCGGCTGCGATGGCCTCCTGCAACTCTCTGCCAGTGAAAATGGAGCTTGGGAGGGCTGCATGCAGCCCTCCCGAGCTCCATTTTCACTGACAGAGGCACGCGGGCCGGTCCCTTGCTGTTTCCAGGGCAGCCCCACGGGCCAGATCTAAGCACCCCATGGGCTGGATCCGGCCCCCAGTCCTTGAGTTTGACACCCCTGCATTAAAGAGAGCAGAATAAGGACAGCTGAGCTGCCTTACTCCATTTTGGAATGAAGAGTTGCAAATCATCTTTCAACATCTCCCTTCCCCCATCCCAAAGATTACTGAATAATAATAATAATAATAATAATAATAATAATAATAATAATAATAATAATAATAATAATAATAATAATAATAATAATAATAATAATAATAATAATAATAATAATAATAATAATAATAATAACAAACAGACAAGGTACTGGCGCATAATACACCAGACATCACGCTGGTCGAGAACAACAAGGTGACTATAATTGACATTGCAATACCAGGAGATAGCAAGGTCGATGAAAAGGAACACGAAAAAATCGCAAAATACCAGGACTTAAAAATCGAAATCCAACGATTATGGCACAAACCAGCAGTGGTAATTCCAGTGGTGATTGGAACACTGGGTGCTATCCCAAAAGCACTGGAATTACATTTAAAACAGCTCAAAATTGACAAAATCACCATCAGTCAAATGCAGAAAGCCGCACTGCTCGGTTCTGCACATATACTTCGAAAATACATTACGACTTCCTAGGCCCCTGGGTGGGGCTCGACTAGTAATCAATGCCAAATCCGGCGAAACAACTGGCCGCTGTGATACAATTGTATAATAATAATAATAATTTATATTACAGTCTCAGACCAGCATTGCAAATAAGGAACATTAAACAGACAAGATAATATATTAATTTATTTGATTCTTTTTGTTAGTTTTTATTGTTTTAAACGTGGTTTTATATTCTGTAAGCCGCCTTGAGTCGCCACGGGGGAATAGGCAGCAATATAAATTCCATAAATAAATGAATTTATTTATTTATTTATTTATTTGTGAGATTTATATACCGCCTCACAGTGCAAGCACTTTCTAAGCGGTTTACACCATTAAGCAATGTATATATTTACATTGCCCCCAACAACCTGGGTCCTCATTTTACCTACCTCGGAAGGATGGAAGGATGAGTCATCCCTGAGCCGGTGAGATTTGAACCGCTGACCTGCAGATCACAGTCAGTTAAAGTGGCCTGCAGTACTGCCTCTAACCGAATGAATGAATGAATGAATGAATCAATGAATGAATGAATCAATGAATGAATGAATGAATGAATCAATGAATGAATGAATGAATGAATGAATGAATAAATAAATAAATAAATAAATAAATAAATAAATAAATAAATAAATAAATAAATAAATAAATAAATAAAATATTAGAATTAGTGGTGGATTGTCAATGGGCAGTCGGAGTCTGCCTTCATTTTGCAGACAGTATAACAAAATTCTACGCTCAAAGAGACTACATTGGATTGATCTGATAACAGCAATTGTACATAAAACAGATTGGTGCACATAAAAAAAGATTGGTGATTATTTAATGATTTGCCAAGGTGATCCCGCTATTGTTATTGGGCAGAATGGAGCAAATTCATTCCAGATTGAGACGGATATCAAATTTCATAAAGTTATGAAGTTTCCAATGCTTCTCCTATCTAAGAGGGGGGAGGGGGAAGCATGTAGTTTCTTTTCCTGCATCACAGAGAAATTAGTTCAGGCTTAGATAGGTCAGTTGATGATCAAAAAAATCCGATTCAATAAATCAAAGGACACAACAGCATCTTCAGCTAAGGTTGAGGGAACTTTTGGGTTTGGCATCATCCACACATGCTGGCTATTGAGGAAAGATTACCCATTCAGAAAAAGCTGCCACTTTGAGTTTCGCTACAGGTACCTCTCTTACAGGGGCGGGTTCCTAATTTTTTTACTACCACTCTGTAGGCATGGCTTATTTTGTGGGTGTGGCTTGCCAGCCATGTGACCGGGTGGGCATGGGCCTCGGGAGCTTGGCAGCGGCCGGAGAAGCAGGGGGCATTGCCCACCCACAACACAGCCCCCCGCAGCGGAAGCAGCAAGACCGCGGCAGCGGTTCTTCTAGGAGGCTCCGTCAGGCCTGAATGCTTCTCCCCATTCGATGATCCTAGGCTCCTGCCGCCCATTCCCCCTCCCCTCAGCAACTCGAGAAGCCTCGAACGTGCGAAAATGGCTGGGATCATCACCGCGCGTTCGTGGCTTCTCGGACTGCTGAAGGGAGGGGAATGGAGATAGCTCCTGCCGCCCATTCTTTCAGCATCTCACGTGCTCCCTCAGCCATCCTCCCCTGCTTGGATTCACTGTGGGGTAGGAAGGCAGAGCATGCGCAGTGTCGGAAGCTCGGCTTCTGGGCATTCGCAGAAGAAATTTTTTTAAAAAATTAAAAAAAAATTTTAAAAAAATGGCGGCGCCCAAGCACCGGCAACTGACCGCACCGGTACTGTGATGTCACCAGCGGGCCGCTACAGGTGCTATAGAGTGGACCGCACTGGTAGGAACCCACCACTGCTCTCTTAGCTTAGTGACCATTCGAAGTTGCCACAAACGCTCCCAAAAGGTATTTTGACTCAGTTCCACAGTTGTGAGGACAGCCTTCCCCCCCCCCCCACATACACATACCATGGTCATATGGCCACATTTCAGGCACTAGGCATCCAGCTCACCTTTATGGCCAGTTGCAGCAATCCATGGTCACATGACATGATTTACAATATTATTATTTTTTGCTGGAAATCAGCCATTTTGGCCAGTTTCTGGCCAAAAAAAGGGGGGGCTTTAATACCTCCACATTTGCTTAACGGCTGCTGCAAAAAAGATATAAAATCAAGTCAGTCACATGGGCGCCTCGCATTACAACTGTCATGATGGAAATTCTAGGCTCCATTACAGTTGTAAGTCAAGAACTACCTGTAGTCAGAAATAACCACTTGATCAGAGTTCAGATTAGTTATTGGTTTTTTACCACTTCCTTTAGTGTCTCGTCTCAGGATGCTCCCTACCATCTCAGCTTATCATTGCAGGGTTTTTTTCCTGATCAAACAGAAAAAGTCTCATTTTGAAAGAATCAGTTGGGTAACAGGCTCCCATTGTTGTTCTCTTTTGAGAGGAAACCAGCGGTGGGTTGCTCCCGGTTCAGCCCGGTTCTGCGAACCGATAGCGCTGACCGCGGGAGGCTCCGCCAACCTGCCCGGGACGTTTCTGCGCATGCGCAAGCGCATCCGCGAACCGGTAGCAACGGGTTTTAGAACCCACTACTGGAGGAGACCTACTGTATGTGTGGTCCAGGGGCGGGTTGCTCTCTTACCTTGCTACCGGTGCGCTGCACGTGCACCTCCATGTTTTCTGTGTGCATGCGCTACGCGTGCGCATACTCTTGCACGATTTTGCTTCCACGCATGCGCAGGAAGCAAAAAAAGCCCAAAAATTATGAAAAAAAGATGGCGACGCGCGACGGACCGGTGAAGACGACGGACCGGTGTCGCGCGTAAATTGCATAATCGGCTGCTACCCGTGCGGTAGAGTGGACCGCACCAGTAGGAACCCACCACTGGTGTGGTCCACCTCAAATCATTTTTGAATGCAAAGATGATGCTAGAAGTGATATTGCTTTACAGCATGTCTTCTGCCCCTTATTCATTTATTTATTTTTTAAAAATGCAAGAGTTAGAATGTTAGTAGATCATCGATAGTCACTGGTATCCCACTGACTGTTTCCATTCTGGACTAAAGAATTATTTCCCATAAAAAATAGAAAGTAGAATGTATTGTCTGAAATGCTATAAGGTTTCCTACTTAAGCAGGGATTGGACTAGAAGACCTCCAAGGTCTCTTCCAACTCTGTTATTCCATTCCATTCCATTCCATTCCATTCCATTCCATTCCATTCCATTCCATTCCATTCCATTCCATTCTATTCTATTCTATTCTATTCTATTCTATTCTATTCTATTCTATTCTATTCACTTATGATCTGGGTTCTTCCCCACCACCTTCCAGATGTGTGGCCTTTAACCTCCAGAATTTTTGCCAATGGCTTTGCCGGCTGAAAAATATTAGGAGTGAAGGTCCATCCATCTGGAATGGGTGGGAAAGCTAACAAAGCCCATGTTCAATGACCAAGGAAAAAGAAGAGGTTTGATCATGGATTTCTCTACCTCGTCTTGGAGATCCTCTTCCTGGAGCTCTCCACCAAGGGCTTGCATTACTTTTGTCTTGTAGACTCTCCAGAATCCCTGAGTCATCGTTGCGACTGCCAGTTCAGCTTTTATGATCTCAGTTTCTTCAGATGCAAGAGAAGCTTCAAGCTTTACACTTCCTTTTTCAGTTTCTGCGTTGAGCACGAAGCAAGTTAAGTTCCAGTGGCCATCGTGTCGTGGCACTCAGCTGCTTTGGAGGTTCTGCGGGATATTAGTAGCTCAGCTAGAAGCTAGTGTGTCCTGCTACTTCACACCTGTTTCTAGTTGCCTCCTCCTTAGATCTGGTGTCTTCATTAACAATTCAGAAGCATACAGCATTCATCTCAAAGAACAAAGTAGAATCAGATACATGGCTGAACCAGAATAATAATGGATGACAGCTCTTGGAGGGGGGAAAACAGACACCCCACCCTCCAGATAAGTTCTGCAAAAAATATGGGTGCCTTCTTCATCTCACACATGGAAAACTAATCCTTCTAGGCTACCCTTGTCCATTAAACTTTTCTTTATGGGCAAACACCCTTTTTAATGTAGAAAGCCCCCTCTTCTTCAGAATGTGCCATTTGGCATTAGACGTTCCCTAATTCCAAGCAGACTGTTTCCCCCACTTTGGAATCCCAAGGAAATTGTAAAGGAAAGCCTTCCTAAGTTGCTGCTTTACACCCCATTGTCTGGCACCCTGTAACTGATCTCCTGCAAGAACAGGCTTTGGAATGTAGGAGCTAGGCAGCCGGCTTAAAATAGCTGCTGACAGATAAATTATTTTGTAGGGCTGATAGCCATGCAGGCCGGCGTCTTCTCCTTCCTTCCTGGATTTAGTTTCTGCTTTAGGCAGAATGCCAATCTCTCCTCCCCACTCTGCCAAATGGTGTCTTAAAACCTGCAAGGAAGCTGGATTGCCTGCTGTGACATAAGGCAGTGTTCATGTATGTTTGTATTAACATTATAAAACAGGAAACAGAATATTATGATCAATTATGAAAGCAAGAGAAACGTAGATCAATACAATGTAATGACCCCCAAATGACAGCTGGTGAGCCTAGCCCTAGAGAGGTTATTGCCCCTTGCTTATAAAATCTTTTAATGAGGAATCAGTGCATATAGTCAAGGCTATGGTTTTCCCAGTAGCAATGTATGGCTGTGAAAGTCGGACCATAAGGAAGGCTGAGCGCCAAAGAATTGAGGCCTTTGAACTATGGTGCTGGAGAAGACTCCTGCGAGTCCCTTGGACTGCAAGGTGATCAAACCGGTCAGTCCTAGAGGAGATCAACCCTAACTGCTCTTTAGAAGGCCAGATGCTGAAGATGAAACTCAAATACTTTGGCCACCAAATGAGAAGGAAGGGCTCACTGGAGAAGAGCCTAATGCTGGGAAAGATTGAGGGCAAAAGAAGAAGGGGATGTCAGAAAATGAGGTGGCTGGATTGTCACTGAAGCAGGCGGCGTGAGCTTAAATGGACTTGGGGGATGGTAAAGGACAGGAAGGCCTGGAGGAACATTGTCCATGGGGTCGCAATGGGTCGGACACGATTTCGCAACTAACAACAACAACAGAGCAATCCTGAAGATATGTATTTTCTTCACAGAGGATTAGCTGGACATCTGGAAAGCACACACACACACACACACACACACACACACACACACACACACACACACACAACAGTGCCTTAGGTCAAAGGGTCACTTTTTGTGACTCAGCATTAAGAAGTTGTGAACTGCAGCACAGCCTTTTTATGGGATGGAATTACATTCTAGTTATGTTCATCTTAAAGGTGGAATTCCAAGAAAGTATAAAGAGTTGGAAAGTCACTGGAAGATGGCTTTTCTTTTCAAAGAATGGTAGATTCAGACCTGCAAATCAGATCAGGAAACAGAGGCTGAAACTGTATGTTTTATTTTTTAACAAAACTCTGCATTGCATTATATAGAATACATAGTTGCTAATAACAGAAGTGTTATAATAAGAAACACGAAGTTTAACAAACAGCAACAGAGCAGAACTAAAACAATTCTACCGTATCAGTTTAAAAAATAATATTTTGCTGAAACAAACAACAAAAGGTGAAAAGGATATAAATGTAATAAATGCACTAAACACTCAGAAATGCACGCAGACACATCTATTGATAAGTGAATGGAGGAATTAGAAACATTTTTATGTGGAATAGAGGTGAGATTTTTGGTGGTGGTTCTTTGGATAGGACGCTGATTGAATATTCTTCCTTGCCTTCTTCTATTGGAAACAATGGAACTTCAGGGGTTAGTCTAATAATGGATTAGTGCTCTGAGCAAGACATTGGAATAGATTACCTCTAAGATATTTCCACATCATGCATTCTGAATCTAAAAAAGTGAACGATTATAAGTGGGCTTCAAATGGTTTTATGAGGAAATTGGGAGATGCTTGTGCTGTGGAAATACTCTAGCACTGGGAGAAGAGGGTTCATATTAAAAGATCCTGGAAAAAGGAAATGCAAAGCCATGATTCTGCCAAGGAAACCACACAGATGCAGTCTCTAAAGTCAAGATAGCACTTTTATCACACCAATATTCCCAATTATAACACTATGTTAAATAAACTTATGTAATTGCCAGAAGCTTTGAATGTCATTCTGTAGCAGAAATACAGTACATGCTATAAATCCAACAGACAAGTATGCTTGGTTGGTTTGAAAAGTCCTTTAATGAATTTCAGGTCATGTTGCTTGTTTGTTAATCAACCATAATTTCCCTGAATTTGGCCTAATTGCAAACTTTTGTATCTTTGTAAATGAGGCTTTGAACTGAACTGCGCCATTATTTGATGTTAGAATAATTCAGCGTTTTTCAAATTCAGCAACTTTAATATGTGCACTTTATCTCCCAAAATACCCCAGCCAGAAAAGGAGCCAATTCTGGGAGTTAAAGTGCACACATCTTAAAAGTTGCCGAATATCGCAAACACTTGGTTAATTTGTGTCATTTATCTTTTCCAGCTATTACATTCAGATGAATTGTGGAAACTTGGAGATACATGTTAAATATCTAAAAATATATGAATATATTCATAGAAGTTATGTTTCCTTGGCGCTCCCATTGTTCATTTCATTCATAACCACGATTGGCTACGGAACTTCATCTCATTCATATTCAAATCAATTTGGAAACGCTCAGGAGATGGCGCCGTGAGATGACGTCACGCGCGCCTATCGGAAGCGGAAGTGAAGCTTCCTTTCTCTCTCTCTCTCCGGCGAGGTTCGGAATTGGAATATGGCTCCCAAGAGCTCTCGTCGAACGGGTTCGCATAAGACGCACTCCTTGGCCCGCCAGTGGAAAACGAAACGGCGGCGACGAGATCTGGACCAGATCCATCATGACATGTTGCCTGAGAACGCGACGAAGCTGCTGCGCCAAGAGCTGGATACCGACCTGCCTGGCAATGCCCAGCACTACTGCCTGCATTGCGCGTGCGTCAAGAGAGAAAGGCGGGGGGGGGAGAGAAGGGGTTTGTCCCCGTGGAATACCCCTTGCATATAGAGATAAGAATTAGACCTGACCAACTTCCTCGGTTGTGGGTTAGAAAATTTTACGTTGCTTTATGAGACCAGTGTTTCTCAACCTTGACAATGTGTGGACTTCAGCTCCCAAAATTCCCTAGCTAGCATGTTGTTTGGGGAATTCTTGGAGTTAAAGTTCTCGGCTTAAAGTAACAAATTTTGAAAAATGCTACTTTAGACATAAATGAGAGTTCCCTATCAAAATGTAAGATTTTACCTGCGGAATGTATGCAGGAAAACTGAAGAATCTGCTTTTTTTTCTTTTCCAAAGAAAGAAGTCCTATTTTATGGGGTTAAAAATTAAACTAATTACAGTAGGATGCAAAAAACAAACAAACCAACAACATTAGGCAGATGGTAGGTGGCAACAAAGCCAGAGATTTCTGCATTATTTTGCCATCCCAACCAGATTTTTGCAATCCAAATCCAGAGCCCTAATTGTAGACAAAGGGAATAAAGATGAAACTTACATTTCCTTTCGGTTTTTTGGGTTGGGGTGGTGGTGAGAAAAGATAAGTTGTTTCTTAAACTGCAGCCCACATCTGGTCACTATTTTTAACACTTTATTTGATAATTTGATAATCCTGTACATTGATTATTTACATTTTTAGGGAAGGGCATGTAATTGAGAGCAACTTATGATAGCCCTGTAGCACAGTTCTCTTTTAAGGTTCAAAAGGCGTAAGTCTGCAAATTAATTTGGTTTTTTTGCTACTCAGCAAATCCAATGAGCCTAAATTTGAGAAAGCGGCCAGAGGCAAATCACCCAGCATCTTTCACTGCTTTCAAAGCTCCTTCCAATCCAGAGGAAACTTTATTCCCATTCATTCTTCTAGATTTTTATCCTTTAATTTTTGTAAATAACTCAATAACGCATACCTACTACTATTCCCCCCTCCTAGTTTGCAGACTTCTTTGAGTGCCCACAGCTCTAACCTGATTTGAACAGTTTACTGGCACAAATCTTAACTACACTTAATGCCTTCTGGGTTCCCTTCTAACCTAGGTTTGTTAGTTTGGATCTGAAACCCAAAATTTAAACATCAGTGGTGAGAATGGGTTAGTGTTAGATATTATTAAAAACATTTGCTGATGCAGTTTTGAAGTTAGGTTTTGATGTTAGTGGTAGGGAGTGGAAGGAACTATTCCAAGCAGAGTGCAGTTTTTCCTGTTTTATGTGTAAATAGAGTCTGTCCTTGAGAAGATGAGAACATTTTAGAAAGTGAAATGATATTAAGGAGTGGTCTGTAGTTATTTTTGGCCTAATAGGCTAGTAACTGCATTGGAGCAAAATATATCCTGTATATTGATTGATTCATTGTTTTCAAACCAGTTTTGACTCCTCACAATTTCATGCAGGTTTCTAAGCAGCATTTTTCAAAAATGTCTCATCCTTGCCTTCTTCCTATACCTATAAAAGAGAGTGGCCCAAAGTCATGCACTAAAGAAGGACTAGAATGAGGGGCCCTTAGTGCTTTTTGATATTGGCAGACATTCCATTATCCAAACTAGATAACATCATCAGAACTAGTAGGGAGTGGGGTTTGCTCTCATTTTAAATTCTAATGCAAGGGTCTGCAACCCGTGGCTCTGGAGCCGCATGTGGCTCTTTCATCCCTCTCCTGGCGGCTCCCTGTCACTCAAAATATGCATCACAACTGCCAATTTGCGACACCAGCCAGCAGCGATTTATTGAGTTTTTCGACCCATCTTTTTTTTCAGAGTTCAAAATGTTTATTTCTGTCAATTGCATGCAGAAATAAAAATTTGTTTTCTCTGTAGCAGTTCATTGATTTCACAAATGCAGCAGACTATAGTTTTTTTTTTATACATCGCATAAAGGTAAAAAACAATATATGCAGTGTTATCTTCCTTTTAGATGTCAAAAGGGTTTTGTGGCTCCCGGTGTTTTCTTTTCTGTGGGAAACGGGTCCAAAAGGCTCTTTGAGTGTTTAAGGTTGCCGACCCCTGTTCTAATGGCTTGCCTTGTCAGTGTTGGTGGGAGTGGTAGAGGTTCTTTGATTAGGCTGTTTATTGTTAGTTTGTGTGGCAGTTCCTTAATTGGGGTATTGTTTATTCCTAAAGACTAGAATTCAGCTTTCCCTGCCCGTAGCCCAACAGCTTAATCACTCGGCCCAACTGACTTTTCATCAGCTTACAGCATGCTTGTTTCTTCTTGTTTCTTCTTAGGCGATATTTCATTGACTTAAAAAGTATGAAGGATCATTTCAGATCAAAAGTGCACAAAAAGAGGTAATGTTAACTTCATTTAATTGGGTGGTGGGGGAGGGAGTACCTATTATCAGTTCATTTTCTTGAACCTGAACTGTCTCTTCTGAATGGCCTACCTGTCACATTTATCTAGCACAGTGGTTCTCAACCTTCCTAATGCTGCGACCCATGCCCTGCCCCTGCGCCCCCACTGTGACCCATGCCCCGCCGCCACCATTTGGGTTCTTTTACCCTCTGCGCATGTGCAAAGCGTTCTGCGCATGCGCAGAGGGTAAAAGAACCCAAATGGCGGCGTCCGGGTGAAGTCTCCCGACCCCTGTGAAAGGGTCGTTCGACCCCCAAAGGGGTTGCGACCCCCAGGTTGAGAACCACTGATCTAGCAAATATATAATCAAAATGTATGTCAGTGGCAAAGAAGATGGGATTCCATTCAGATTTTGTGTCCTTCATCAACTGGCATATCAGCATTTGCAAAACTTTTCGATTTGTTTCTGTTTTTTTTTTTAAAGACTGAAACAGCTGAGTGAGGAGCCCTACACCCAGGAGGAAGCTGAGAGGGCTGCAGGAATGGGATCTTACATTCCTCCCAAGAAAATTGAAGTCCACACACAACCTCTTGATGAGATGGATGAATCCAGCTAAGGCACAAGGACATTTCCCCCCCCATGTGAAAAATCTGGAGATAAATAAGATATGAAAGCATCGGTATAACTGGGTGTTTATTTCTTTAAAGTTGTACTATTTATTGCAGCATGTTTGCGGTATTTACCGTATTTTTCGGAGTATAAGACGCACCTTTTTCTCCAAAAAAAAAAGAGAGTGAAAATCTGGGTGCGTCTTATACTCCGAATGTAGCCCTGCCCAGCCTCTCAAACGGAGGTTTCAGAGGCTGAAAAAAGCCTCTGAAACGGAGCTTCAGAAAAAAAGCCTCTGAAACGGAGCTTCAGAAAAAAAAGCCTCTGAAATGGAGGTTTCAGAGGCAGGAAAAAAAGCAAGGCGCAGAGCTCACAACCAATGAACCTGTTGCTAAAATTCACCTCTGGGAACAGCTGACTGGGTATTCCCGGAGACCGATCCACCCGCCAATCAGCTTTTTTCTTATTTTCTTCCCCAAAAACTAAGGTGCATCTTACAGTTCGAAAAATACGGTGTATTGAAATGTATATGCAGATGAGCAAGATCAACCCTCTTGGATAGAAAAAAAGACATTTTACCCCCTTCTTGTTTGGTATGAATTAGAATTCAGCAGAGTCAGTGGCAGGAGCCATGCTGCTCAAATGAACTTGTTTTTGATTCTCTTGCAATGGTTTTAAATGTTGCCATAGACTTTCAGCTTTCCACCCTTAATATCCCGCTCTTCCATTGGGGCCCACTTAATAAATGAGCTGACAACCTGGTTGGCTAATCCTTGCCTATTTTGCTTTGGGGGTTTGATTTTAATGTGTTGAAAGATGTTTTCTGTAACTTGTAAGAAGAGGAACAACTGATGCCGTTTTGACTTTTTTTGGGGGGGGGGTGTTGAGCTTTTAAAAATCACATTGATGGCACGGATCAGAATATCTCATTAAGCATGCCTAGAAATAGGTGCATTTTCTTTCCCTTTGAAAGTAGAGTCAGGTTGTTCAATGGGGGAAATCCTCTAAATTGGAGCGTTACAAGTCTATGCCACTGATGAATCACTGGGGAAGGAAGACAAATTCTAGTTTGGTTCAGAGATAGAATGTTGGTTAAGAACTGAGACATAATGGTAGAGGTGAACCACCTCTTGATGACTGGGTAGCCATGATTAATACCTGGGAGAAGACAAGAGCCCTGCGAACTGAGTGGGCAGGTCATGTCAGAATTTCCTTTCCTTAGTTACTTCCTGAGACTTGTATGCCACTCCTACCAGTATTAACAAGTACTCTAAGCAAACCAATTCCTCATTCCCGTGCTAAGGTTAAAAGACAGTAAATACACCTGATTCAAATGACTAAAACGATGTGTCTCAACTGTAGGAACTTTTAAGATGTGTGGACTTCAATTCCCAGAATTCCCCAGCCAGCCATGAAGCATGTTCTCTTGCAATGTCCTTTTTGTTGCTTCTCTCCATGATTTATTAAAAACATTGTTTTCACTTAGAGCAGAGAAATGAGTTAGATCCCAATTTCCAATCTAATCTTTGAAATCGGAGACAACACAAAGTTATTTGGAAGTAGACAGTAAATGAGATTCCTTCTTGGAAACTATTTAAGAAGGCACAGTGCATCATGGCTAGAGATAAAAAGTGTGGATATGTGACCACACAACTCAGTTTAGGGTTAATAGGCTACAATTATAACTTTAGCAAAGCAAATCTTGTTTTGAACCATACTTATTTCTAGTTCAGTGTTACTGGTAACACACTTTAACCATCCTTCACCTACACAAATACCTTTTCCTGCCAAAAGAAATTTAGATTTTAATTTATATAGCTTTTGCAATTTGGTAATTCTATATCATTTTTCTTTGTAACATTTTCTACCAAAATCAATGTTTTATTTATTTATTTATTTTATTTGTGACATTTATATACCACCTCACAGTGCAAGCACTCTAAGCAGTTTACACCAGTAAGCAATGTATATTTATATTGCCCCCAACAATCTGGGTCCTCATTTTACCTACCTCGGAAGGATGGAAGGCTGAGTCAACCTTGAGCCGGTAAGATCTGAACCGCTGACCTGCGGATCACAGTCAGCTAAAGTGGCCTGCAGTACCCCACTCTAACCGCTGCGCCACCTCGGCTCAGTTAATGTTCTAAGTTTTGTGGAAGTGAAGTATTTGGAGAATGTATTTTGAAATTACTTTTACAAAGAGGAGAAAGACAATGCCAACCTGGAGTAGGGAAGATATATTCTGGGATGTACTTGCACCTTTGCAATATATTGAGTTGATTTCCTGACTACAATTGGCAAGGAGACGTAGTGCAGTGGTTAGAATGCATGTTAACTCAGCCCTCAGTGAGCAGTTCAATCCTGATTGGCTCAAGGTTCAATCAGCTTTCCATCCTTCCAAGGTTGATAAAATGAGGAACCAGATTATTGGGGGCAATATGCTGACTTTGTAAACTGCTTAGAGAGTGCTGTAAAGCACTATGAAGTGGTATATAAGTCTAAATGCTATTGCTAAGTGCTAGTTCTATTTTCAAAATTGTGGGATGTGAAGATCTGTCATTACCAAACTTTCCCTTCATAAAGTCATTCTATAGTCTGCTGATAAATTAGTATTAAATTTGCAGTCCATAAGCATCTCACAAGAAGCTTTCTCTGATAACTGCAGCCTGTGGTTTATGATTTGCATAAATAATAGTATTGTTCAGCATTTCATATCTAGCTTCTGTTGCCTTGATTTTATATCTAGTTAGTCAATTTTGAGATTTGTAAAGGAATTTTGAAGAAATGGGCAAACCATTAAGGAGGACTCGGTGATTGAACAGCCCAGAGCATGAAGAAATTATGAGAAAGAAACTCAGCCAAACTTGGATTTTGTTTGATATAAGACAGAGATATTCTTGGACTGGCTTTCAAGATTCTGTTAGTATACCTTACAATGATATAGTAACATTCCATGATTCCTCTGTTTCTTACATGCCGACTGGGGAATTCTGGGAATTGAAGTCTCCAAGTTGCCAAGTTTGGAGACCCCTGCTGTAGGAGAAAAGCAGGCTGAGCTGGAAAGTGGGGTTAAACATGTTATCAGTTTGGAGTCATTGCATTGCCACTAGATTCTTATATAGAGGTAGCAGTAATAAACTCTTCTGTGCTTTGAACTCAACGAATGCTCTTATTATTCGTGTCTCACACTTAACCTGTCCTAGCTCAAAGAACTAACAGCATGCAAGGAAAAATTTAAAAATCAAAGATTACACGATCCCCCTTCCCCATGACATTTTTTCTATTCATTCACATTCTAAGCCATATGGAAATATCCTAGCTATTTTTTCTACAATTCTTGTGCTGGTTGTATTACCATGGTTATTGACAAATAACAGCATTGACATTTTCTGCTGTGGTACGTTGAGCACTCCAAGATAGTTTTCAAATAACACAAAGCCAGACGAATGGATTTGCATAAGCCAAAAACAAACCAAATTATAGTTTAGATGAGTGAACTAGATCACATCTCACGTTCCCATTGAATGGAGGATTTGTTCCATTAAAATATTTAGATGATCTAAACAGCACACTGGGAACAGAATTAATCCTTTCTACATTAGTCAAACATATCCCAGGATGCACATTTAGCTGTTGACATCTGCTGAAGCAGCATATTGTTAGCTCTGAATCAGCAAAGCTAACAGCTTTCTTCTTTGGAAGAAGAAAGAAAAATGTTTTTCATCATTACTGCACTCTCCTTTTGCTGTGTAGTAGAGACAAAGTGCTAAATTGAATTTTGTTTATTAATTGTGATTAATTCTGTTACCTCCCTCTACATTCCAAAGTTCTGCATTTTTTTAATTTTCTAGTCCTCATGGTTAGGGGATATTATTTTGGAGATGAAGGTATTGATAGTTGAAACAACCAAACATACCACAAGCAGTATTAGGATGGATTTAAAGATTAGCAACGTCGTGCCTAGGAAAGCATTTTTTTTTGGGCCTGTCATTGCCACCAAATGCTACTTGCAACTCCTTTAAATTGAGTTACTTGATAATAAAACTGAAAATGGCCTTATCTTGCAAAATCAGAGCGCTTTTGGGTAAAAACTTGTTGCATGAGATTCTAATCCTGCCCTAGACATGAAAACTGGCTTGGTGACGTTGGGAAATTTTGTAACCCTAAATATGGGTTCATGCATAATTATGGGTTAGTGCATAATTATTTTCACATAACATGCTATGCTCAAACCAAACATTTATGGCTTTCCTTGATGACACAACATGCTAAGGCAAATCTATATAGATTTCTTAGCTTAATCTGGCATTGCATAAATTATGAGTACAGCTTTTCTCTTGAAGGCTGTGGTAGGCTGATTTTCATGGGTCCTTTTTTATTAAACTAAGTGAAAATCTGTTAGAGCAGTGTTTCCCAACCTTGGCAACTTGAAGATATCTGGACTTCAACTCCCAGAATTCCCCAGCCAGCGAATGCTGGCTGGGGAATTCTGGGAGTTGAAGTCCAGATATCTTCAAGTTGCCAAGGTTGGGAAACACTGTGTTAGAGGCTACCTGGAAAGTTAAGCTGAATGGGAGGGGCAGACCCAAAACCTATTTGGGGACCCTTTTCTGAGATACAAAGTTGGTTACAAGAGACGGGAGTTTAATCTGATTGCGTGAAGAGGAAAAGTAGAATTAAATCACAGACCACACAATGTTAATTTCAATTAACTTATTAATGAACATCATTATTAAGGAAATGGCAGCATAAGACACTTGACTAGGTGGCAGCAATGAATCTTGATTGTTCTCAAACTGCTAAACAGAGTTTGACCTGGTTAGAAATCTCATCAGGCTGAATGGATTGAGTTGCTAGCCAATTTGAGAATTCGACAAGGTATTTCTTTGCTTATTTAGTTACTTTTATATCCCACCGTTATTATTTTTATAAGTAACTCAAAATGGCAAACACATCTAACGCCTCTTCCTCCTCCTATTTTCCCCACAACAACCCTGTGAGGTTGGGCTGAAAGAGACGATTTAGCCCAAAGTCACCGAGCCAGTTTTCATGTTTAGGGCAGAATTAGAATTCACACACTTCAGGTTTCTAGCCTGGTGCCTTCAAACATGATTATTAAATCATCAAGAACCCAGTTTGGCTCAAAAGATTATTTTCTTTTTTCAGTAGGATATAGTCTTAAGCTTACAGCTTTATTTATTTATTTATTTTGTGAGATTTATATACCGCCTCAGTGCATGCACCAGTGGTGAAATCCTCCCGGTTCGCCCTGGCCCGTCCTTCGGCGTATAGCCGATGGAACTGGCGGCGGTTGCGGCGCGGAGCTTCTCCCGCCCGCTTTCCCGTCCTGGCTGAACGCCGCCATTTGGGTTATTTTTCCCTCTGTGCATGCGCGCGCATGCACAGAGGGAAAAATAACCCAAATGATTGTGGTCAGCCGGGACGGGAAAGCGGGCAGGAGAAACTCCGCGCCGCAACCGCCGCCAGTTCCATCGGCTATACGCCGAAGGACTGGCCCGGGCGAACCGGGAGGATTTCACCCCTGGCATGCACTCTCTAAGCAGTTTACACCAGTAAGCAATGTATATTTATATTGCCCCCAACAATCTGGGTCCTCATTTTACCTACCTTGGAAGGATGAAAGGCTGAGTCAACCTTGAGCCAGTGAGATTTGAACAGCTGAACTGTGGATCAGTGTCAGCTAAAGTGGCATGCAGTACCTGCCTCTAACCGCTGCGCCAGCTCGGCTCTTAACCAGTTAAGATTGACCAGTTATATATAAATGCTGATATAGGAGATGACCAGGCTGAGCCCGAGGGAAGGGATCAAAGGCATCGTCAGCCTTGAGTTCCTTAGCATCTACAAAAGATCTAATTTCAGCCCACCTTGAATTCCATTGATTCTTATCTACCACCAATTTGCTTTGAGTGTTAGCAGTTCAGGTTCTTGCAGAAAACTTAAGATTTTTGCAATAAATCTTTATATTCATTTGAACTGCCTGGACTTCTGATTTTCCTGCACTTGACAGCTGGGTATGATCTTTGATCTACTTCAGCTTCAACCACAACCATACACGAGCACACAATAGATACAAACTCAAAGTGAACCACTCCAAACTTGACTGTAGAAAATACGACTTTAGCAACAGAGTGGTTAATGCCTGGAACTCACTACCTGACTCTGTGGTTTTGTCACCAAACCCCCAAAACTTTACCCTTAAGATTTTCCACTGTTGACCTCACCCGATTCCTAAGAGGTCAGTAAGGGGCGTGCATAAGTGCACCAGCGTGCCTACCGTCCCTGTCCTAATGTTCCCTTTTATTAGTACCCATGTTATGTATATAAACAATGTTATATCTATGTATATCACCAATATGCACTTGATAAAAACAAATAAATTAATAAATAAAATATGCAAATCTCACTGGGCATGTTCCGTGTTGTTGAGGCCAGACAGGCAATTATAGTATGCTCTAAATGCTGGTGTTTACCCTGCAGCACCAGATTAATGCAAAACTGAGCTCTTGGAATGTAACATTCAAAACTTTGTCCGCTCTTGATTTTTGTTTTTGTTTGGTGCAAACTCAGAAAAACAAGGGTGTTCCAGTTTTCCGCTCCACATAGTTTTTCCTCCAAGTAAAATATTTAGCATTTTAGCTGTACAACAGAAGAACCCAGCAGCCTGTATAAAGCATGCAACATTACATAACCTTTCTTCCCACATGTCCTATTAGATATAATTTATTTTGTGTGTGTGTGAGTCATGAATTGAGATAGGCAAGGAATTACACAACAGAATCCTTGGTGCTAGCCTCTGCTTTGAAATATTTTATTAGGCATTTCAAACATTACTTTGTACTCACATAAGCTAGAAAAAATATATATTAAAATAGCTTTTAGCAACTGCAATTCTTAGGGACACAAATCAATGTTTGTTGACCGTGGTCAACAACCATGCAACGAAGGCTGGATTAGCTTTTGAGAGGTCCCCAAATGACACAGAATATTTAAAATAGCTTTTTTTTTTTTTTGTAAAATGGCAGGGGTAGAGACCTCTTACTGCAAGCAGGTGCAAAATGCTCTAGCTCAGCTTGCTGATATCGGGTGCAGTTCAGTGGTGGGTTCCTACCGGTGCGGTCCACTCTATAGCACCGGTAGCGGCCCGCTGGTGACATCACAGTACCGGTGCGGTCGGTTGCCAGTGCCTGGGCAGGGCCATTTTTTAAATTTTTTAAAAAATTTCCTTCTGTGCATGCCCAGAAGCCGAGCTTTCAGCACTGCGCATGCGCTGCCTTCCTACCCCACAGTGAGTCCAAGCAGGGGAGGATGGCTGAGGGAGCACGTGAGACGCTGAAAGAATGGGCGGCAGGAGCTATCTCCGTTCCCCTCCCTTCAGCAGTCCGAGACGCCACGAACACGCGGTGATGATCCCAGGCATTTTTGCACGTTCGAGGCTTCTCGAGCTGCTGAGGGGAGGGGGAATGGGCAGCAGGAGCCTAGGATCATCGAATGGGGAGAAGCATTCAGGCCGGCCAGAGCCTCCTAGAAGAACCGCTGCTGCGGTCTTGCTGCTCCCGCTGCGGGGGGCTGCGTTGCGGGTGGGCAATGCCCCCCTGCTTCTCTGGCCGCTGCTGAGCTCCCGAGACCCACACCCACCCGGTCACATGGCTGGCAAGCCACACCCACAAAATAAGCCACGCCCACAGAGTGGTAGTAAAAAAAATTAGGAACCCGCCCCTGGTGCAGTTAGCAATTTGAACAGTTAGAGCTGTAGGTTCTTTAGAATTTTGGCGTGAATTGTAGGAGCCTGAGATGGAAAGATAACAACAGGAGATCCTGCATGAAAGTGTCTTTAGGAAGCAATCACAACTATGATGAGAAAGCGATTGCTTTGCCTGCCATGGAGATAGACTCAGTTCCCAGCAGTTACCTATTGAAAGGTAGCCAATCACTGCCGATAAAAGAAACTTCTGTATAATATTTGCAAAGATCTCTGGCATGGCTGGACCGATTTGATCGTAGTTGACCTTGGATGTGATAGTCTTGATACGGGAGGGTTTTTTTTAAAAAAAATTGTTATAGGAGGAGAAATATGCAGCCGTCCAACCTTCTGTTCATTCCCTTCCTCCCCCTTGCCCTGTTGATGCATTATTCTAATCGGACAAAGAACGTTCTCCTGAATCCCCAGCCTCCATTCTAATCACCAGTTTAATGTTATTTAGGTCACAGATGTCTGGACACATGTTCTCTTATGCAATGCTGGCAGGCTGCAGTTTCCCATAAAGCAGCTTTTCTGCCTAAAGGCACGGGGACATTACACAATCGCTTGCTCTGCTGTTCTAACCCTCTTTCCCTTCCCCCCCAAATTTTCTCATCATCGTAGATTAAAAGGAAGGAAACCTCTTTCTTTGGAACGCCAGACAGAGGTTTTTCCTTGGAGTTCGCCGTTTCCATCTGTAACACCGACCCCAGGGTTGATCTGATTTTATTTTCTAATTGTCCCATCTTTTTTCCGTTTAGCAATAGCAATAGCAATAGCACTTAGACTTATATACCGCTTCATAGTGCTTTACAGCCCTCTCTAAGCGGTTTACAGAGTCAGCCTCTTGCCCCCAACAATCTGGGTCCTCATTTTACCGACCTCGGAAGGATGGAAGGCTGAGTCAACCTTGAGCCTGGTGAGATTCGATCTGCCAAACTGCTGGCAGCTGGTGATCAGCAGAAGTAGACTGCAGTACTGCACTCTAACCACCGCGGCTCATTTTCCTCCTCGGTTCACATCGAATAACCTTCATGACCCTTTGCCTTTTAAGTTAGCTATGCACCTTGGCTAGAAAATGAAGAAAAATGGACCTGGGCGCAAGAGATCACAAGGAAAGCCACCTCCAAACAATCTCAAGGGAAGCCCAGAAGCACAGTTTTGACCATGCTGCCATTCACTGGGTGGAGAGGCAGTTCCCAATCCACCCATTGAAGACTAATGCAGTAAAGCAGCAAAATGATCCAGTGAGTGTGTGTCGTAAGTCACTGCTTAGAAAGAAGTTAATGAAACTGTCAGTATATTGTGCCTGTAACAAGGCCATATGCGTCATGCACAGGCCACGCCCACCCCAGGTCCGTGAAGGGGAAAAAAACGTGATACATCACATGACAGCAACGTGATGCGGCAATGGGTGGGTTCTGGTTTCTTCCACTGCTGGTTTGCTCAGGGACGTGCCACGCGTGCACGCACATATGCACAGTACTTTAAAAAAGCTGTGCATGCACAGAAGCAACAAAACAAGATGGCACCGCCTATGGCGCCGCCGAGAGAAACAGCTCGGGGGCATGGCAGGCCTGGGTCGCTGCCGGTTCTATAGAATCGGTCCGAACTGGTAGGAACCCACCTCTGTGCGGCGAGTTTGACACCCGTGCTGTATAAGATGTCCATGTGATCTGGAGCAATGGGGAATTTGAGCTGGGAGCTCATTATGAGGGCAAATGGGAAAGTGGTTTGCTTCTTAAGGGCTTCCGATTCCCACCAGTGGTGTCCAAGGTCAGAAGTCAAGGTGTTGGCTGTGACTCTCGGATCAAAGCCCTGACCCCTTTTTTAAAATGAGTATTGCACCTTCAATGGCAGTGAATTGGCATTTAAAATGGAGTATTGCACCTTTACAGCTTTCCAGGAATGAGTTCCAGGCTCTACCTGGGAATATGGTTCTTCCTTGAAGTAAAGTTACCCCTCTTTCAAAGTCATGGAGAGGCCTGACAAGAGCCTCATAGAGGTTTTGGGCTGCCAGTACCAATGTAGGACAGGATCCACCTTCTAAAATCACTTTGCATCCGTTTATCTTTTCTATATCAGCATCAGATTATTTCTGTGGTATGTTAACCTCCCATAACCGGAAGGTCCTTCTTCTCCTCTTTGCGTGACTCATACAAGATGCTAAAGCCTGACTCCAGATGACTGTACAACAATTCCACTGTTCATATCATACAACATGCTAAGACAATCACTGGGTTTCCTCAAAGTATTCAATTCTATTGCCTTCATTCTGGGTGGTTTTGTTTGTTTATTTGTTTTAAAGTTCCTTGGGGATTAGATCAGTGGTGGGATTCAAATAATTTAACAACCGGTTCTCTGCCCTAATGACCAGCTGGGTGGACGTGGCCATGGTGGGCGTGGCCAGGGGTGTGTGACAGGCAGCACTCAGCTTCCTGCACCCCTGTGGGAGCAAAAACAGGCCACGGTGGGGGACGCACCCCCACGTGCCCCATTTTGGGACTAGTAGGCCTCCCTGCACTTACCTGGGAGCCAAAATGGGGCGCGTGGGGGACGGGGCCAGCCAGCAATTTAACTACTGGTTCGCGTGAACCGGCTAAATCCCACCACTGGATTAGATTACCTGAAAGGTGACACAGCCAAGTAAAAAGCTCTTTATGAACCAAGAAAGCAGGGTGAGATCCAGGGAGAGACTTGTGAACCAACCAGATCTTCAGCTAAGACAGTTATATGAAACCCTGCAACCTGGTAAGGTGATAGCCCCACTGAAGGGGAATGATGTAGGTTTGAAAACATTGGAGTCCGTCTATCCTTTTGGGTGAGAATCCAGAAAAGCAAAGCAAGCGCAGATGAAAAGAGTATCGAGAACTACCCTTCCATTACAGGAGAAGAACATAAAAGGCAATGCAGATTGTAATGTGCACGACTAAAGGCTGCATACAAACCCCACCAGAAATACGTTCATGAGTCCACAGGTTGAATACTGTACCAGAGATTCTGCCATCTTCTTTGGTCTGGGTCACTCCTGCTTGGTAGCTGGGCCTAAAGGTTCTGGAGGAGGCTTGATCTCTTCAGACAGCTGCCGGACACTGTAGTAGGAAAGGCTCAGTCCCATAATTGCTAAGATCAGGGCCAAGTGATTCACCAGCCGATCTTCAGACTCTGATTCAGGCCCACTGGCCAGCTGCATCTGTAGGAAAGTACATTAATGGAAAGTACATTAAACATTGTAAATTTATTTATTTATTTAATTTATTATTTGCATTTCTATGCCGCCCAACTCCGCAGGGACTCTGGGCGGCTCACAGCAAATACAGACATAATCAATATAGAAAACATCTTAAAAAAGCAAAATTTAAAGCACAATTTCAATTTAAAAATGATTCAATCATCCATTCGTTCATGGGCCGACCTCACTAGTTCTTACAATAAGGTCATTTGCCCCAGGCCTGTCGAAAGAGCCAGGTCTTTACGGCTTTCCTGAGAGCCAGTAAGGTGGGGGCAGTACGGATCTCAGGGGGTAGCTGATTCCAGAGAGCCGTGGCAGCCACAGAGAAGGCTCTTGCCTGCGGGCCCGCCAGTCGACACTGTTTTGCTGATGGGACCCGGAGCAGACCAATCCTGTGGGATCTGACCGGTCGCTGGGAGGTATGTGGTAGGTGGCGGTCCCGGAGATACTCTGGCCCTAAGCCATATAGGGCTTTAAAGGTAATCACCAACACCTTGAATTGCATCCGGAGACCAATGGGTAGCCAGTGCATAGAGGGATGCAACCAGGGGTGAAATCCTCCCGGTTCGCTCTTACCTGTTGGTCGCCGCACAGCCAAAGAAGCTGGTGGCGTTCGCGGCGCGGGGCTTCCCCCGCCCACTTCCCCCGCCCGCCTGGACGCCGGCATTTGCGTTCTTTTGCCCTCTGCGCATGCGCAAAGCGTTCTGCTTGCGCAGAGGGCAAAAGAATGCAAATGCCAGCGTCCAGGTGGGCAGAGGAAGCGGGCAGGGGAAGCCCTGTGCCGCAAACGCCACCAGCTTCTTTGGCTGTGCGGCAACCAACAGGTAAGAGCGAACCGGGAGGATTTCACCCCTGGATGCAACCATTTAGGGGCTGAACCTACCGGGTGCCTCAAAATACCTTTTGGATTTTGAGAACGCACATGATAGGCACACTCTTCCAAAAGCTGTCATGGTGTACATGTGTTTGTATGCATGTACACACACACACACCTTTAAGTCAGTGTTGTCTCCTGATGAATGCTTGGACTAGTTATTGCAATTTTCAGAAGTGGTTTGCCATTGCCTTCTTCCTAGGGCTAAGAGACAGGGACTGGCTCAAGGTGATGCAACTGGCTTTGTGCCTAAGGCAGGAGTCGAACTTATGGTCTCCCAGGTTCTAACCTGGCGCCTTAAACCATTACACCAATAATAATAATAATAATTGGAATAATTGCCTTCCAAATTGCCTAAAGCTTTAGCAATTATGATTTTAGTACCTTTGCATTAAAATGCAAACAAGCAAGTTTTGCCTCCTCCCTATTAGGAAAGTGGTTTTACTGTACTCAGGGGAACTTACTCAGAAGAAAACCCACTCAGGCTTGCATTGAACGTGGACTCTCTTCTGCAAGGATCAGTGGGATGCCCATAGCTTTTCTCCCATAACATACCTTTATGGAACATTCTCCCTCTAGCGATCAGGATGGCCCCGACTCTGGTAGCCTTTCATAAGGTCCTAAAGACCTGGCTGCAAGTGTGTGGAGGGACCCACTTCTTGCTTATATTATTGTTTATGGGATATGACATTTTCTTGACTGCTGTGTGTTTTAATTTTTGTATTGTTGCAACTGTTTTTACTTTAATTTTGTAGACCGCCCAAATTCACTCGTTAAGCAGAGGTGGGTTTCAGCAGGTTCTGACCAGTTCTGGAGAACCGGTAGCGGAAATTTTGAGTAGTTCGGAGAACCGGTAAATACCACCTCTGACTGGCCCCAGCCCCATCTATTCTCTGCCTCCCGAGTCCCAACTGATCGGGAGGAAATGGAGATTTTGCAGTATCGAACTGGTAGCGAAATTTTTTGAAACCCACCACCATCATTTGACTTTCTTTTAACCACACGTTTGTAGGCATCGTCACAAAAGAGGACACACAAACAGGCCCATTCAGAAATGACTGAAATAGAGTAACTGAAGCAGAAACACATTATACTTCCTAGTAGAAAGACAGGGACCAGGCGGCTTGTATCCCTGTTCGGTCCTCACCCAGACGCTGATATGTTTGGAGAGTCATGTCTGAACCTCTGCTCTGCTTCTCTTCAAACTGGACTTAGATTTGATTTAAATGGAGAATTCTATCTAATAGCAAAGTGTTTTCCCTCCATAAAACAACACATATTGGCAGAATCCATAACAAAATGTTGCAGTGCAGTGAAGTCCTTGTCCAACGGGCCCCCTCTTTTCATAAGATGTTCATTCAGGGGTGAAATGCTACCAGTTCGGCTAGGTTCTGGCGTACTGGTAGCGGCGGCCACCGGTGGTTCGGAGAACCGGTAGCGCCGGCAGTATGAGGCTCTGCCCACCCACCCCGACATCGCCATTTTGGTTTTTTTTTTTAACCCTCTGCACATGCAGAGGGTGAAAAAGCGCACGCTTCCAAACCGGTAGGGAAGATAAATAGATTTCACTGCTGTGTTCGTTCCACTTTCAGATGTCAACCTTCCTTCACTACCAAATCATCATTGCTTTCCTCCCCTCATCTCTCCCCATAGCCATACCTGAAGATTGTTTCTTCCTAAGCGAGGACTTCACCAGTATGCCCTTCTACAAACCTTGATCTTTCCATAGGTTGGAAGAACTTTCCTCTTGTTCATGGATGTTTTAGGCTACGGTAGGGTCTGCCCTCACAGCCTGAACGTGAGAAAAAGAGGGAATCTTGCTTTTTTCCCCCCTTTGTTGTCTTTTCCTGAATTACTAAGATTCCTTCTGATCTGCAGCCTCTGATACTGAATACATTATTCAGGACTTTCCAGCAAGATCATTCCTATCTGTCTGTCTGTCCTTCTGTCACTTTGGTCTCTGATACAGGAGGAAATTCTGCTTACCTGCAACAGTCGGAAGTATCCTGGAGTCAGACGTCGGAGGCGGAAGATCATAGCAGAAGAAACGAGAGAGTCTCTCTCCTTGTGGGTTTCCGAGTTATTTAGGCAGAATCAAGCTGTTGAAGGAAAGGGAAAAGCTTGGGATATGACAGGAGGACGGGAACCACAGCGAACATTCTTTGATATCTGGCAGCGAAACGGTCTGCAGGACTTTACTGTAGACCACTGTTCTGGTGACCCCAAAGTTCTTCTGGCAAAAGACGTGGCGCTAATTGCATGGGTTGTTGTTTGAGTTACTCATTAATTTAATGAGCATCTCAGGCTCATCCTTGTCTACAACAGTGCAACTCCCTGAAATGTATGGTATGTGAAATGCCGCCATCACTTTCTCTGATGGAACACGCTCCCTGGTTCCCTAGCGTTTTCAACCAACTTCAGCATTCTCCAACCTGCTATCTTCTCTCTTTTGATGTCTTCCTCCGATGCTAAGACAATGGATATAAATGCACGTACCGCTTAGAGGGTTCAAGATCCTGCTCCTTGCGTATCATCTCCGAGCAAATAACGCCGGACGACTGTGTGCAAGAGATGTTTTTTCATTTTGCCCTCCTCCCTTCCTGCCCAATGATGAGCCTGCCACTGCTTGCCTTAGCAGCAGCTGTCACAAGGAATCAGCACTCCCTGCTCCGCTGACCGCACGCAATCCACGCATCAAGAGGAATTTTTTTTCCGGGCTTTTATTGGGGAAGCAAAATTTGGGAGCAATGTGCATCATGAGAACCTATGAGAACCAGTTTCCACTGTGATGTTGTGAAGCAAACCTTCATGGAGGACCAGGTGTTCTAGATCACAGAGGACAATCCATCACCGGAAGAGTCTTTCACTCCAAGTCCATTATAAATATGTGGGATGATGATGATGATGATGATGATCCCATCAACCCAACCAACCAGATCAATGATTGCGTAAGGTGGGAACTGAAGTCCAATAATTAAAATTCAGCTGCTGATGTTCACTTGAAGGTCTACCATGGTGAGCAGTAAAGTACTTTGATTAAATGATAATTTCTAGATATGCAACTCTAGGCAAGATATGCAAATATTAATTATAGGAAAAGTGCGGCTCTTTTTTTTTAAAAAAAAAGGTGGAAAGCATTTTTCCCCCAAAACATCATGGAAAAAGCATTCGGAAAACATTGTCAATCGCTTTTCAAAAACAAATCTTTATTTCAGAATGACTCTGGGAAAGAAGTTGATTCGGCTTCTGTTTTGTAGAAGAACATTTTCCCATTTCTCCTTCTAAGGGTTTCCTGCTTGCTACCTGGAATAGATTGGACTCAGATTTCATGCAATACAGTATATCTAGATTACGTTTTCACAGAACAGTGGGTCATAATTTGATTGGGTTTGGCCAACAAAACCCCAATGCAACCCTTGTGGTCATCAAACAATAACACCTTGCTTATACTATAGCTAACTGTGATTTATTGAACAAAACAGGCATAAGTATGAGGTATAATCCTAGATAGACCATTCCCTAGTTATTTTCCATCAATTTTTGGTCCTTTCTCCTATAGCAGTGCATTTGTTTTCTTTCTTTTGATTAAGCTTTTAACAATTTTTTAAGAATGTTACATCAGAATAAATATTAAAAAACAACAACACAATAAAGGAAAAAATAAAGCATTATGAAAAAACTTTTTAGAAATGTGTTCTCAGTTTGTTGTCACAACTAACCACAACTTAAATATTTGTACTCTACACAGAAGGTTATTGCTGGTATCTGTTATTTATTTGTTTACATCCCATCTTCATTATTTTTATAAATAACCCAAAGCGGCAACCATACCTCCTCCTCTTGTTTACCCCACAACAGCAACTCTGTGCCGTGGGTTGGGGTGACGGAGAGCGAATGGTCCAAAGTCACCCAGCCGGCTTTCATGCCTAAGGCGGGACTAGAACTCACGGTCTCTTGCTTTCTAGTCTGGTGTCTTAACCACGAGATCAAACCGGCTCTCCAAATCTCCTTTTTTAAGTGATTTCATCTGTTATTCTTTTGTCTCATTTTTTCCTTACAAACCAATTATCTAAAGTTACCTTGCTGTGTGAGGTGTAGTATAGTGCAAGGGAGCCATTCATGCTTAAATTTGGCTATATTTTTTATTACAGAATGCTAGTTTAACCACTGCTGCAATTTTCTCCTCTTTGGGTCTCCCAATCTTGCATTGTCAATAAAATTTCCCTTTTCCATTGTCATGTCAAATTTGTTTTTGCAGCTGTCGGCATATGTCTGGGTAAATTGGGATGTACCAATAAAGGAGAATTATTTTGTAGCTCAGGGTTGACATGAGGGCTCCTTGGTGCTCTCTGAGCTTGGTTGTTTTCTTGCAGACGTTTCATTACCCTAACTAGGTAACTAGCATTGATGATGTTACCTAGTTAGGCTAATGAAACATCTGCAAGAAAACAAGCAAGCTCAGAGAGCACCAAGGACCCCTCAAATTGGGATGTTTTTCATTTTTCATGTTCTGAAATTATAGTTAATAAAATGTTTATAGGTTCAGTTCAAATTTTATTTTTAGAATTTTCTGAATAATATATTTTTCCAGTACTTATGAGTTTCTTTTACATGTCTACCACTTATGATAAAGTGTTCCTTTTTTGTTGAAGCATTTCTAACTTTTATTGTAATATAATTTGCCTATCTTGGCAATTATTGATGGAGTTATTTTCTATAACACATTTTATACCATTTTTCCTTTAAATTGTAAGAGTATATTTTATTAACTTTTTCCATAGTATTTTCCATTGTTGTTCTCTTATTACTTATTTGTTTTGCATCAACTTTATCATACAACTTCTAAAATCCCTCTTTTCTTGATATCACATTTTATTCTTGTACATTGTGGTAAATTCCTACTTTAACTAAGCAGTTCTTGCTATGTGTTTAATCTATTTTCTGACTCTCATGTACCATACTGGCATTTGATTTTTCTTGCTGTATTTATTCATGAAATAAAAATAATTTATCAGTAAAGCTAATGGTGAGATCACTGGACTTATTCTTGTTTTTAAATAATTCCACATTTTTAAGAAACATTGTTTACATCCTTCCTTCCTTCCTTCCTTCCTCCCCTCTCCCTCCCTCCCTCCCTCCTCTCTCTATATATTTTAGCCTCTCTATATATCAGTACTAATAAAGTATTTTAAAGCTTTCTTTAAAACCATTTCTCTTTCTCTGGATTTATTTTCTACTAGCCTTTACCCCAGGTTTTCTCTATATATTTCATTTTTCATCCTCTATATTTTTTATTCTCTTGTCTAACTTTCATTAAAAGCCATCCAAACTGGGATCAGCCTACCTTATATCACCGAAATGCCAAGTTTAATTATGTACAGGAATTTTCTAGTGTTCTGCCCTGACCTTCCCACTGTTCAGCTTCATTGGTTTCATGTGAAACGGAGAAAGCCTTTTTCCATCCATGTTTTCCATTATCATGCATTATTTATCCCTCCGTCATATCTCCCTCCTCTTTTCTTTTTATTTCTAATTTAACAATCTTCAAAAGTTAAAAGGCAGTGGTTCCTTTTTTTTTTCTTCATATGAACCACAACATTCTTGAACATGAATCAAGATCACGCGAAGTGTTAATACCACTTTATAATGCCTTGGTAAGGCCACACTTGGAATACTGCATACAGTTTTGGTCGCCACGATGTAAAAAGGATGTTGAGACTCTGGAAAGAGTGCAGAGAAGAGCAACAAAGAGGATTAGGGGACTGGAGGCTAAAACATATGAAGAACGGTTGCAGGAACTGGGTATGTCTAGTTTAATGAAAAGAAGGACCAGGGGTGACATGATAGAGTGTTCCAATATCTCAGGGGTCGCCACAAAGAAGAGGGAGTCAAACTATTCTCCAAAACACCTGAAGGTAGAACAAGAAGCAATGGGTGGAAACTAAACAAGGAGAGAAGCAACCTAAAACTAAGGAGAAATTTCCTGACAGTTAGAACAATTAATCCGTGGAACAGCTTGCCTCCAGAAGTTGTGAATGCTCCAACACTGGAAGTTTTTAAGAAGATGTTGGATAACCATTTGTCTGAAGTAGTGTAGGGTTTCCTGCCTAAGCAGAGGGTTGGACTAGAAGACCTCCAAGGTCCCTTCCAACTCTGTTGTTGTTATTATTATTATTATTATTATTATTATTATTATTATTATTATTATTATTATTATTATTATTATTATTATTATTATTATTATTATTATTATTATTATTATTATTATTCTCATTGGATGCTTTTGACTATAGCATAAACCAGAGTCTGGCAATGGATCATCTGCAGATACATGTGCAAATAGAAGAGAAACTCTGTAGGTCATAGTTGAACAGTGGTATCCTTGGGGCTCTCCAAGCTTGGTTGTTGACTTGAAGATATGTCATTACCTGACTCGGTAATATCATCAACACTCTAATCCACATAGTACCTGTGTCCTCCATCTCTAATGAGCCGTGGTGGCGCAGTGGTTAGAATGCAGTACTGCAGGCTACTTCTGCTGACTGACGGCGGCCAGCAGTTTGGCAGTTCGGTTTTCACCGGCTCAAAGTTGACCCAGCCTTCCATGATCCATCCTTCTGAGGTCGGTAAAATGAGGACCCAGATTGTTGGGGGCAATATGCTGAACTCTGTAAACTGCTTAGAGAGGGCTGTAAAGCACTATGAAGCGGTATATAAGTCTAAGTGCTATTGCTATTGCGAATGATGTCTACAGGTTCCCAAATACAAATATCTAATGTATTTAATACAAAAGACCAAAATCTTCCTAATTATCCTCTGCAAGAGATGTTGATGTTCCCAAATTGGGCATCTATCACATGATGACTCCTTTAACAACTGCATCAGTTGATGAAAGTTCCAATCCCAATTGTGGTCATAAGTCAAGGACTACCTGTATTAGATGCATAAAGTGCCTGTACCAGCAGTCATCCATATCAGGGGTCTCCAACCTTGGCAACTTTAAGAGTTGTGGACTTCAACTTTCAGAGTTCCTCAGCCAGCTTTGCTGGCTGAGGAATTCTGGGAGTTGAAGTCCACAAGTCTTAAAGTTGCCAAGGTTGGAGATCCCTGATCCATATTATCTTCATGGAGGATCAAGCATCACTGGGTCCTAATTGGGACTCTTTGCTATGTTTTCTCATGTGAGCTCCACTGCTTGGACACTCTGTTTGCTTTTTTCCCCAGCACTTTTTCAATCTTCTTGAATCCTCAGAGGTTCTTAACTTTTAGGTCAGTGTTTCTCAACATTGGCAACATGAAGAGGTGTGGACTTCAACTC